>CM057455.1:1644347500-1645547500 GCA_016271365.2 Neoceratodus forsteri | reverse complement strand
GTGGCGCAGCGCCGTTGAGGGTGTTCCTGGCAGTGGTTTCCAGATGGAGGGCAGCCCATCGCTGCATGGTAGAAACAGTGGCACCTGGGGAAGGGGTGCAGGGGTGCCAGGGGGCAGGGGTGTGTGGCAGTGGCACTAACGTGTATGTGTTCCTTTACAGATCCGGAGCACCTGCATGCAGCAGCAGGGGTGGGGGTGACCACCATGGGGGCAGTCCTGGACCTGGAGGACTGTCCATCCACCTCCACCAGTGTCCTGGGTCCGGACTGCTGCCAGCCCATCCCCACTGTCCGACCAGATGCCTGTGGCATGGTTGCGGATGAGGCCCTGGCAGTGTTTCAGCAGGACGCCAGCCATAGCATCCAGTATACTGCGACACAGATCAGGGCAGGGTCTGGGACCAATGACGATGTGACTGTTCACCTGGACAGTGGTGATGCTGATCAGGAGGAGGCACCCATATCACGCACCTGACACGGCAGCGCAGATGGTGCCCTGGTGGCAGTTGTCCACCCACCGGCTGTAACGCCCAGTGAGGCGGTGGGCAACATCGGTGTGGCGCAGTCCATAGCGTGTGGTGGTGGTAGTGCAGCTGCCCTGGCACTGTTATGCACACAGTGGCAGGAGGGGCAGCAGCGGCAGCAGGATGGGGCCAAGGGGGGGCTGGGTGCAGTGGCTGCTGCCGTTGCACCGGAGACTGTTCAGGCCCAAGGGAGACTCACTGTACAGCCCCCACCTGCATGGGGGGGCCATGCTGCAGGGTCACACAACTCCTGTGGGTCGGCGCAATGTCCATGCCCCCAAGGGCGCTGACCCTCTGACTGAGCATACCCATCTGCTCCAGGCATCTGTGGAGCAACAGATGCTGGTCATGGCAGGGGTGCGTGCTTTCCTCACAGAGCTGCGCCAGTCCGCAGGAAGGTGTGACCGGAACTATAAGCAGTTCCTGGCCGAGGCCACACACATGCAGGAGGACATGACCGCAGCCCTGGATCGGCTTACCGCTGTGGTCACAGCTGGCCTAGCACCAATGGCCACCATGGTGCATGGCCGTCTGCCGCAGTCACTGCAGAGTGCATTCTCCACCCCTCGGTTCTGGCGTTATGCGACTCCGTCATTGTCGATGCCAGGATCTGCTGTGGGCATTCCAGGCATGCCTGGAGCGGGCCTGTTCGGAAGCCTGCAGACCCCTGCGAGGGACCGGTCACGTTCCTGTAGTAACACACCTAGGGGACTGTCTGTGATGCCCCCTGTGGCTGTTGCACAGCCTGTGTCTGTTGGGCGGTCTCAACGGGGCCATCCACGTGTCCATGGCAGCCGTGTGACTGTGCGGCGGTCATGATCCGCCATCCTCCCTGTCCGCTGCTTGCTGCAGCCCTGTGTGCACATTGGTGTGGTGTGTGCGTGTGCTTATCAGGGTCATGCCATCCATGGTCCACTTAACATGCCCACCTTGTGCACATCTACCCAGCTGCTGACCACTGTGGCATGTGCATGATGATGCCAACACAACACAGGCTGCCACTGTGCACTGGTGTACAGCGTCTGACACATGCTCGTTGGCGGCATCTGGGTGTGCACATGTGGCTGCCCATGTGCATGTGCAGGTGTGTGGGGGTGTGTGGGTGGGGTCTACAGTGCTGTACAGGGTGCTTCCATGGAGTCCTGTCCCATGCCAGTCCACGCTGCCCTCTGGCTGTGTATGTTGTGGGGCCCAGCCATGCATGCCTGTATACTGTGCCCTGGTCCCTGGGACATGTGTGTGGTCATGTTCACCTACCTGCATGCACCGTAGTGCTCCTCTGCAATCATGTCCCAGTGCTGCTGGGCCATCCTGTGCAGCCGGGGTTCTCATCACCCGGGGGTGCTGCCCACCACCGCCTGGCCCGGCATCCATGTCGTCCCCACTGCTGTTCCCCTCTTCGACCTTGACAGCTATTCCACGGTCAGTGGCCATGTTGTGTAGCACACAGCAGGCCAGGAATAGGCTGCAGGCCTTCGAGGGGCTGTACTGTAGGGCACCACCAGACCTGTGCAGGCAACAGAACCATGCCTTCAGCAGCCCAATCACACGCTTGATGATGTTCCGTGTGCTGGCGTGTGCCTCATTGTATCTCTCCTGCACTGGGGTCGATGGGTGCCGGTATGGGGTGAGCAGCCAGGGCCTGAGTTGGTATCCAATGTCACCTATGAGGAGACTTGTGGGGTTAGCATGGTGGTCTGTGTGGCTGCCCCCCCGCCTACCCAGCTAGACCCTCTGATGCCCCCAGCCTAGCATCTCCCCACACCCTGCCCTGTTGTGCCAGGCTGCCCATTCCAGCTGCATACTCACCTACTAGGTGGCCGTTGGGGATGTCCCCACTCTTGAACCTGTGGCACAGTGCTGACTGGTGCCAGATGAAGGCATTGTGTGCTCCACCAGGGTGTGTGGCACAGTCACTGATTATGTGCCCCTTGGGCATCGCACACCACCTGGCAGTTGACACTGGGGTAGCCCTTCCTGTTGATGTAGGTCACCCCCTCTGGCCCTGGTGGTGAGTGGATGTCTACGTGGGTGCAGTCAATAGCCCCTAGCATGCCAGGCATACATGCAACCCTGTGGAACTACTGCATGTTCGCTGTACGCTCCGCCTGTGTGCTGGGGAAATGGATGTATTCCACAGCATGTGGGCAGCAGTGCATTGAGGAATTGTGTGAGGAGCCATGATGCAGCAGACTGGGTTATGCCTGTGGTGTCCCCTGTTGGTCTCTGGAAGGTACCCATGGTGAACAGGCACATAACGGCCGTGGCCTTGGTCTCCACCGACAGGATGTGGCTCCATCTTGTGGGTGCCTGCATCTCATTACTGCACAGCTTACAGAGCTGCCTCAGAATTGCCCAGTTCAGGCAGTACTGGCCCACAATCTCAGTGTCACTGTACTGTTTGAAGGTGATGCGGGTATGGTACCACCTGTTCTGGGCATACCACTGCCAGGCCCTTCCACAGACGCACTCTGCATCCTGCCTCCTCACACTCCTCATTGCTGCCTCCATCTGGAAGATTGCACTGGCCATGGCCTGGCCTGTCCTGCCCCCACCCCCCCTTGTGGATGACTCCCTGGGCTACCCTGGCTGTGTGCTGCTGCTTGTGCCCCTGCACTTGGTGCACTCCTGTGATGGGGACCCTGCTGGTGGTGGACATCACCTCCTGCCCATCCGGGTTCTCCCACAGTCACTCCTCTGTCCAGGCTCGCAGGCTCATGCTGCCATCGCTGCCCCCACGGATATCTCACACACACACACACACACACACACACACACACACACACACACACACACATAGGCTGCTTACGCAAACAGGCACAGTCAGGGTCACACTCCCTGTCCCACTGCCTGTTGCACCTCTTGCATCTGTGCCTGTCTTGCACCCCTGCTGCTGTCCTGCCTGGCCACTGGCTCTCTCTCTCTCACTGTCTCTCTCTATCTCTTTCTCTTTCTCTATGTCTCACACCCCTGCTCCCCAAGGCGCAAGCCACTGTCCCTTGCTTGCTCTGCCTTTTTATGGGCTCAACTTTGCTCCACGCATGTCCCTGTTGCTCTGCACTTGCGCCATCAGTTTGCTGTTGAATATCACACCACGTAGCTTATTCATGGCTATGCCCCCTGCACTTGTGCATGCATTCATTAGGGTTGTGCATTGGCACACTGCAATTTGCTCCGCACATTGTCTCCCAATGAATATTGCTCTTTGGTGCATTTCCGCTATTGTGCTGGTGCATCTCAGTTGCGCCATGCGCAACTGCTTTGAATATCCCACCCAGAATGTATAGACATAGTGTGTGTACATGTTATAAATGTTTTAATTGTATTGACAATTTTGTTTGTTACATCAATAAATTTTTACTATTACTACTACTGTGCTGACACACACCCCCACGCAGTCACTCACCATGTCACTTCACACACACAACACATTCAGCCAAACACACAGTCCCAAGATCACAATAGTCTCGCATGGTGACCCCTCTCCATTGTGCAGTCCATCATGAATGTTACTCAAGGCCCCTAGAATTCTGCGGCCACCGAATTTTGCGCAGAACTTGCAATCTACCGCAGAACTTCTGCAGTGCCGCAGAATTCACTCTTCTTGATGGTTTTTTATTAATATTTCTGTTTTTCCATAGAATCTGGTTCTCTTCCCCTCTTTTTATATCCTAAACCCCCTATATGCTCAGAATGTGATGTTATCATTGCCATAACATCATAGATTAGCTAATGAAATGACTGAAATCTGCAACAGAAATGAACAGTCACTTATCTACTACAGCTCCCACTGCCAGAGATGGTGGCACTGTACATAGGCATGGTGATATTTGCTCAACCTGCACTACAGCCTAATACAATTTTCAGTCTTACATTATTGCACTAGGGCCAACTTAAACAAAACCTTGTCAATAGCACAGACCTGTTAAGTCCATACCTCACTTTGTACAAACCTGTTTGTGCCTTTAAGGTATAGAGATGCCATCTAAAATGAATAACTGGTAAAATGAATTTAACTGTCATTTTTAAGAAAAATAATTATGCCCAGAAAAGTGGAATATACAGTAATAATGTGTAGACCTGTTGAAAGAACAGACCTGTTAAATAAATAATTGCACTGTATGCATTTTTGCCAGGGTTATTGATTACATATTGTCATTGCTTGATACAGTCACCTAAAAGTTATGGAGAAATGTTGTGTGCAGAGACCGCTGTTGGGCCAGAGGGTAGCATGCTGTGTTCCGTGCCAGCAACTCAAGTTCAGAGATTAGCTCTGGAAGCTGGCTGTGCATCGCAAGGATTGGTGGAACACATCATTGCTCGGAGCCTGGAAAGGTATGGTGCAGTGTTCTGTCACATGGTGGACGCATTGTGCTGGTCTGGAGAGCTCTATCTCATGATCAGTTCACATGTATCTCATGGTCTGATGGTGTTATGCAGTGTGTCAGGGAAAGCAAGTTGACATCAAAAATGAGTTTTGCAATAACTCCTCTATTCCATTTCTAATGGGACCTGTATGAAAGAGGGTGCAAGTTCATGGAAATTAAAAAAAAAAAAATATATATATATATACACACACACACACACAGTATCTCTGTCTCTCTCACCACACACACATTTGTATGTATGTTACAGATTGCATATAAATATATAAGTGATACACAGTGGGAACCTCATGAGTGGTGTAGAAAGCACATACAAATATATGTGATAGACAGTGGAAACCTCATTAGTGGGATAGATAGCATGCATATAGAAATACCTTATTTATCACATAAGATCCCTTCTGCATATGTCATTTATGCAACAGACTAGGACCTTAAGGGAGAGACATTTGTTTTGCCTTTTTAGGCATAAAATTATTTTTACAAGTCTGTTATTTTTTGAACTAGTGTTACTGTGCTTTTCACTATCTTGATTGCTATAAAAACTGCCATGAAAGTGAAGTTAGGATGACAACCTGTCACTGTGATGTAGTAGGTTGTTAGTGCCGCAGAACTTCTGCAGAAATTACAAATCACCGCCGCAGAAGTTCTGCGGCAAATGGTAGTCTTGCTGCAGAACTTGGTCCCAGTGTGCCGCAGAAAAGTAGGGGCCCTGATGTTACTGTCCCTATTTCTCGTGCATCAACACTGTCTTCCTGCATTTTGGGGCCTGGAAGTCCTGTGTCTCCCCAGCTTGCTGCCTTGTCCATATCATGGCACCTGTGGATGTGCCACCGACGCCTGTCGTCACCACTGGTATGCTCTGGCCGGACAATGTTGTGTCCTGCACAGCTGTTGCGTTGGCCTTTCGACCCCGCTTCCTTGGCCCTGGTGGTAGTGCACACACTGCAGGTGGGTTCATTGTATTCTGTGTGTCCTTTGCTGCTTGTCTCATGAAAGGCACAGTGGTTTGCACAATGTGCTGGACACCGGAACACCTTGGCACAGCCCTCTGCTGTTTGAGTTCCTGCTGTCCCGCACTGCTGCTGTCAGTGGCATTGTGTCCTTTTCCCCCTGCCAGGCTCTGTCCCCTCCCACTGGTCCCTGGGATGTCCTGTTCTGCATCCTAGGCCTGTGCCCCTGGGCTCTGACCATGCAACACAGATGCCTGCATCTGTGGTGCATCTTTTGTTGTCTGTTGCACTGCCGTCACAGTCTGTCTTGTTGGTGGGGTGGGCTGCAGCTCCACAGCGGTGGCCTGTATGTCTGCAGCAGTATGTCCCATAAGTGGTGCTGGTGTCTGTTGCAGCATGCTATCTTGTGCCTGTGTTGCTACATCTAACACCTGCTGCATGCTTTGTGGCCCCACATGGTGTGTTGCCATGATGGTCTGCAGCACCAAGGCAATGATGTCCATCTGCCTCTGCTGCTGTTCTAATGACTTTTTAATGGCTGTTGCCAGCCTATTGATGGCCTGCATGTGGTCCTGTACACAGGCCTGTGAGGCCTGCAGAGCCTCCACCAGCATGTCGAGGGACACCTGTGTTCTGTTTGTGCCAGTCTCTATAGTAGACACTATGCTTGCCTTAAGGTTGTCCATTGTCCTGCGATGCTCCTCAAGGCACAGCAGTATGCAGCCAAGCATCTCTGTATGCTCCTCCTGCAATGCTACAACTGACTGGCAGTATACATTATAGTCAGTGGGGGATTTGTCTGGCTGGTCCTGCAGTGAGAATGCAGCATCATCAAGCCATGCCTCCAGCTTCTCGATGGTGGTTGAGCTGAGATCCTGTGCAATGTTTGCCACAATGCTGTCACAAATGCCAACTTCACATGCCTCCTTTGTGTCCTCAGCTTGTGTCCCTGCTATCCATTCAACAGTTCCTCCAAGGCTGTGGCTTCACTGTCCAACACTCCGGTGTCTTGTGTACTATGCACCTGGGATGTGTCTGTTGTGTTGGCTTTGGTTGCCATTGTGCTTGCATCCTCGGTATCACTGCCATCGGCACTGCTGTCGTCCTCCTCTGCATGTTCCCCTGCTGTACCTGTAGGGTTACAGCACTGTCTGTCAGTCTATCCCATGACAGCTTTGTTACAATTACGGGCTGCTGGGGTGGCACTGGTATCATGGTGTGTCCCGTCCTCTGGGGTACTGCACTGTGTTGCACACAGATCTCATATCCCAGAGTCCACAATGGGTGTACCATGTGGATCTCCTATGCCTGCACATGTGTGACCCTTGCTCATGTTGCCATGTGTGTGTTGGACACCTCCGCATGGGTTACGCACATGTTGCTCCTGTGTTGCACCCTTGTGCACCAACACAGGCCATGGCATTACCACCATATGCACCATATCCAGCAGCAAAACAACCACACACCCAGCAGTGGCCCACACCATCCTGCACCATTGTCACAACACACAGCCATACATACTGTTTGTCTGTGACCCACCTCCACACCAACTACAGCCACCCCCACAACACCACCACCACTAGCCCCCCACCAACATGGCACATTATTGTTACTGTAGGTGTTGTGGGCCTACCTGTGCCTCTCTGCAGTCTTGCCATGTCCAGGTCAGTGTTCCCATGCACACTGTGCATGCTGAGGAATGACAGCACACATTGTTCATTGGCACTGAGGAAGTTTCCCTGTCTTGGTCTGCCACCTGTTGCCAACACACTATGTTTGTTATGGGCCTCCTTCTCCTTTGCCTGCTGCTTGAGGTCATTCATGCATTTTTGCAGGTCCCTCATGGTGCTCCTGGCTTTGGCTACCGCATTGATCTTCCTGGCAACTGCGTTCCAGGCAACCTTGCACTCCTTGCACAATTCCCTCTCCCAACCCCGCCCAGCAGCAGTTGGGCATTGGCCTCCACCTCATCGAAGAGGACATCTGTCTCCTCATTAGTGAAATTCTTTTTATGTTTTCTCTGTTCTGTGGCCTGCGATGCCACTCCACTAGTATTCTGGGACATTGCCACCCGCCTACATGTTCCTTCCACATTTGTAGCACCTTTGCGTTTTGCTGCCTTTTTATTGGCGTATGTTTGCAACATGTGTAACTCTGTTTGCTAAGCAATTTGCATCATTGTTTTTTGGCATATCTTACAACATGCACAATTTCAGTGGATTATAGTATAAATTGTCCATGTTATGGAATATGACCAAGTCGCATGTCGCAGTGTTTCAGGCATAAGTTTATGGCATGGAGTACTTTGTGACATGCTCTTGGGGATCTTTTGGAATCAGGCACCTGTTCTTTAACCACACCTCAGCTAGAGTACTCGTATTCGATCTGACTGTTCCTGGGGAAAGAAGCTCTACTGGTGTCCATGGATGACGCTTTTAGTACAATATGGTGCAAAGTGTTGATTTCTAAGTTCAAGTTTACTCCAATGGTGCTGCTGCAGCTAGTATCTCACAGTATTTGGTCGTACATTTGAATAGTGGAAAGCCAGCATTCCTGATTAGAATTAGCTGCGTATCTTCCTGCTGTGTATTGTCAAATTTTGTGTATTCACACCGAGATGTAATTTTTCTTTTTCTCTTATTACACATTATCTTTTTAGTTACCTGTTTTGGAGAAAATCTCCAGAAAATTTTTAACTTTCTTATAGGCACTGCTATTTTACTTTTTATAACACTGGAAGACTACACGTATTTTTTTTCTCATTTCCGCATTAACGTTACAGGATAGCCTGTGGCCCACTTAATCTTTGGAGGCATGGATATTCCAACCACAGAGTTACAGAACTGAGACTCTTATTTGCACTATTTGCACTAGTGTGGACATAACAGTTGAGACTCAGTAAACTGTTAGGAATTCACCCACGCTGAACTGGACAAGGTTTTTATTTTGCCTTAAATATGACTTTTTCCTAAAGACTTTACTTTTGAATTTATTCCAATTTTTCTTTTACAATTTGAGGAGAAATTGTTGTTTGCACCACAAAACACTATTTTTACAAGTTTTACATCTAATTAAATAGATTTATATTATAAGCATTCTTTTTTTTTGTAACTTTAGTTTACTGAGAAGCCAGTACACGATAGTACATCAGTGCATAACATTCAGTAACAAATAATACATTTTGTGGCATCATAACTTGATATTTGCCCATTATCATACAGTGGCCTAAGTGAAGGATTAGAGGACATTAACCAGCATGGTTTTAAATCAGGAAGGCCATGCCTAACAAATCTTTTAAATTTCTTTGAACCCATTAGTAATGCCATCGATGCTGGTCTACAAGTGGATATATTGTTCTTGGATTTCTCTAAGCATTCCACATTATGCCCCATGTACTGTTAATAAAGAAACTACATGATATGAAAATTAGTGACAACATTGTATGCTGGATCAGTTCATGGCTTCAGGGTACAAAACAGAGGGTTTGTGTGGCATGCCATGAGACTCCATGGGCTGAAGTGACTAGTGGGGTGCCCCAGGGATCAGTCCTGGGACCAGTATTATTTGGTATTTTCATTTCACCATTACAACCATCAAAACATTACTGGCATAGTAAATTTGCAGATGATGTGAAAGTCAGAATGATTGTTGAGAGTGAACAAGCTGCTAAGCAGTTCCAGGAGGAAATAAATAGTGCTGGGGAGTGGTCTAGGGTAAACAAACTTCCATTTAACTTGGATAAATGCAAAGTAATTAGAAATGTGGAGAAATTACATTTCACTGGCAAAATTCCCATGCAATTGGCAATTTTGCCATGCAAAATATTTTGTGAAATTCTGCCATTCCGCAAAAGATTTCACTGGTGCGAAGCTACGAAATTTCACCCGAAAATAATGAAATTTTGCCCATCTCGGAAAGTAATTCATGTAGGAATTAAAAATAGGAAAGCAAAATACTATATGAATGGGAAAGAAATAAAAGAAACAACTAGTGAAAAAGACCTAGGCATTATAACAATAAATAGCAAGTCGCAGGAAGAGCAGTGCAGGGAGGCAGTAAACAGATGTAACAAAGTAATGGGCTGCATATTAAGAAACATAAGCAGCAGGGACTGCAAAGTACTTGTTCCTCTGTATAGCACCCTTGTCAGTCCCTACTTGGAATACTGTGTGCAGTACTGGGCACCTTACAAAAAAGGGAATATTAAACTGATAGATGGTGCACAGAGAAGAGCCTTGAAGAAAATCAGTAATGTTGCAGGTAAACACTATGGAGAAAGACTGGGGGAGTTAAACCTCTACTCTCTGTAATATAGAAGGACGAGGGGTGACTTATGCATGGTTTTCAAAGCAATAAACAATGAGAACTTAATGGAATGTGCGGGCTTAGAAAGGAATATTGTGGAAAGAGTAAACAGGGGCCTGGATAGTCAGAAGGGTTGAGCATGGAGCAACACTGTTGTGCCATGCGCAACCTACTGATGCGCCTCAGCACGATATTCAAACGGGGAATGTGCCTGGCACAAATCCCAATGCACTGGAGCGCATCAGTAATGTATGTGGCGCAGGTAGGGGGGACGTGCCCATGCATACGCTGCACATCCCAATATTCAGCCTGGGATGTGCTGAGCCCATGCATGCACAACCCCTACTTGCGCTGCACACAGGTGAGCCAAAAAAAAAAAAAAGAAACAATGGCTGGCCACCCACAGGTGAGCTGTCGTATTCTAGGGCACAATACAGCAGCTGCCACTTGTGGGTGGCCACCCGAGCTCCACCTGCACCTTTGTCGTGGTGCCCCCCCATGCCTGATCACAGGCAAATGTAGATGTAAATATCTGTCCTATATCCCTGGTGGTCCAGTGGACCGCTTGCAGCCCGATCACAGGTTTACGTATAAAAATAATCATCCCATATCCCTGGTGGTCCAGTGGACTGCTTGTAGCCTGATCATGGGCTTAAGTATAAAAATAATCATCCCATATCCCTGGTGGTTCAGTGGACCGCTTGCAGCCCGATCACAGGCTTAAGTATAAAAATATTCATCCCATATCCCTGGTGGTCCAGTGGGCCACTCTCAGCCCGATCGCGGGTGTCAGTAAAACATTAATGCCACAGCAACCCAACCCTGGTGGTCTAGCGGTACCCCCCTTTCCACCCACCCACTGAGCCCCATCACCCCACTCCCCCCTGGTCAGCAGCGGGCAGCAGCTCCCCACCCGCTTGCTGCCCCGCCGACCATTGACTGACACCATATGGTAGGGCTGTACGCCCATTGCTCCACAGCATGAGCCAATGGGCATGCAGCCCATACCATACTAGACAGTCCAGATATGTGAATGGATCACCAGGGATATGGGACGATTATATTAATACTTAAGCCCGTGATCGGGCTGCAAGTGGTCCACTGGACCACCAGGGATGTAGGACGTGTTTTATTTTAACAGATGCCCACGATCAGGCTGCGAGTGGTCCACTGGACCACCAGGGATGTAGGACGTGTTTTATTTTAACAGATGCCCGTGATCAGGCAGTGGGGCACTTTTCCATGCTGTGCAGGGGGCGTCGGTTCCCGATGGCTGCAGCCTGGCAGGGTGCCAGGTGCAAGTCGCTGGGGATCGGTGCACCTGCATGCAAATGGGGCCATAATGACATGCAAATGGCCCCATTTGTGCCTTGCATGCATTATGGCCCTATTTACATGTGCACCTTTGAATATCACGGTTGTTGCACCTAGTGCAACAGAACTTGTGCTAACGCATCCCCCTGCTCCACTCTGGCCACTTGCGCTGGCATAGTGCCACTGCACCATGTGCACTGCAGGGTGACCAGGGTGGGATATTCAGCAATGCTGTGCCATGGTGCAACTCCGTTGAATATCACCCTGTCAACGCCCCTGCGCAGCCCATTTGTGCTGAGTCCAGGCTTGTGCCACAGCCTGGCACAGTCTGAATATCTGGGCCAGGATGCCTAACCTACAACCGAGATGAGCCCTTTATAGAACTTAAAAGATGTGCAAACTGATTTAGTCAGAGAGTGGTTTCAATCTGTAACAGCCTACCTAAGGCTGTGTTGATGTGTGACACATGGAATGCATTTAAGTTAGCTCTGGATAGATTCATGGGTGATGGGAAATTTACATATCAATAACAAGTGAGGTGAGTCACATGACCATTAGGCTTAAGACTCATACCACTATAATACTATGATTCTATGATACTATGATTAGTAAGCATTCAGCGTTCAAGTTCAACCATTAAAAAAAATACAGTTCAATCGATTAAAAAAAAATTGCCAGTGTTAACAGATCGTGATTTACTTTTCACGTGCAGAGAAATACTGACCTTAAGAGGTAAAAGAACACATCGTGAGTGGTTATTTGCATGATTTACTTGCAGTGGGGAAAAACACTTGGGATGTCCACCATTTTTTTTTACAGTTTAAAGTTACAAACATTAAACATGCAGTCAAATTATGTATTTTTACAAAAACAAACTTCTGAACTTAGCTAAATGGGATCCATTTAGTTAGATTCTGGTGTTTATTTTTACAATTGTCATAAATATGTTATCTGGGCACTCAAAATCCAGGGTACCCAGCTTAGTGAGAGGAGCCATTTACCCGAGTTCTCTGTATGAGAACAGCGGGACTTTCTTGACTTGTGCAGCCACAGCTGGAAGTCATGCTGCAGGCTGCAGTGACAGCAGTAAACTGCTATTTCCTTGGTGTCTAGTGGTATCTCCACCCTCCGATCGCTATCCTTATTGATTCTATGTATTTCCCTGGTGTCTAGTGGCACCTCCAACCTCTGATCACAGTGTCCATTGATTTTACCTTTCCCTGGAGTCTAGTGGTACCCCCACCCTCAGATCACAATCCCTGTTTATGTTATATCTTTTCCTGGTGTCTAGTGGCACCCCCCACTCTCCAGTTGCCGTCCCTATAATTAATATTACTTTCTCTGGAGTCTAGTGGCACCCCCTTACCCTCCAATTGCTGTCCCCATAATATATTTTTCTTTCCCTGCTGTCTAGTGGCACCACCCTCTGATGTCGGTCCCTGTAATACTTGTTTTGTTTCTCTGGTGTCTTGTGGCACCCTCTGATTGCCGTACCCATAGAGTTTTTTCCTTTCCTTGGTGTCTAGTGGCACCACCCCACTCTCTGATTGCCAGCCCTGTCTTAAATTCAGAAAACCATCCCTCAATGTTTTTGTCTGCAAAAAATAAAATGATCCATTGCTGATCTGACCCCCCCACCCCAACTTCCCACTCAGTACCCACACCCACTAGTACATCCCCACACACCCTCACTCACCTGAACAGATCACAGGATGAAGATCCACTCTCCGACTGAAGACACGTCTTGCTGCTGGCACTGCCGACTGCAATATGAGGAACTAAGGTAAGTGCGGTTCAATGTATTTCAAAAGAGTTTTCAAATTTGATGCATATCTCAACCATTTTTGCATTTGTTGACACCAAATTTGCAATGTGGCCTTTTGTGGACCCCATCTTATGAATAATGATAGTGGAATTCTGCAAATCTGGCCCAAAAGGCGATTTTGTGGTTGCTTGGCAAAATCACCTTTTGGGTGGGATCTTAAAATTTTCACCACCCTTGTTTATGAGGTGGGGTCATAAGAAGGCTATGTTGAAAATGTGGGCTCAAAATACGCAAAAACGGCAGTTATGTGCATATGCAACAATTTTGCTATGCTCGCTCATAACTTTAATTTGAAATATTTTCACCCGGAATTTTCAACATAGCCATTTTTTCACATCATCTCATAAACATGACAACTGTCATTTTGCAAATCCTGGGCAAAACGTGCTTTCTTACCTAGAAACATAGAAACATAGACTTTGACAGCAGATAAGGACCGCTAGGCCCATCTAGTCTGCCCATTTCCCTACCTACAGGATAGGCCGCAGATTCTAGTTAACCAACGGCCTATATCTTCCTGCCCCCCACAAGAATTGCCTTATGTCTGTCTCATGCATTCTTGAATTCTCCCACAGTTTTAGACCCCACAACTTCCTCAGGAAGGCTGTTCCATGCATCCACTACCCTCTCTGTGAAATAATACTCCTCACATTGCCCCTGAAGCCCTCCTTCTATCTTTAAATTGTGTCCCCTTGTTCTTGCAAGTCTCTTTTCTGAAAGATGCTACCCTCTTGGACTTTGTTGATTCCCTTGAGGTACTTGAAAGTTTCTATCATGTCCCCCCTCTCCCTTCTTTCCTCAAGGGTATACATATTAAGCTCCTTTAGTCTCTCCTCATACGGCTTCTCTTGCAGACCCTGCACCATTTTAGTTGCCTCCTCTGGACTGCCTCTATTCTGTCTATGTCCTTGCGGAGATGGGGTCTCCAGAACCGGACACAGTATTCCAGATGGGGTCTCACCAACTGTCTGTACAGAGGGATAACAACTTCCTGTTTTCTGCTGCTGATGCCTCTCCCTATGCATCCCAGTATACCCCCGGCCCTCCCTACTGCCTTCTCACATTGCTTGCTAACCTTAAGGTCATCTGATATGATTACCCCCAGGTCCCTTTCCTATTTTGTTGTTGTTACTACCTCCCCACCCATTGTGTATTCTTCCCTGGGTTCTTGTTTCCCAGGTGCATTATTTAGCACTTTTTTGCATTGAATCCTAGCTGCCATACTTCTGACCATTCTTCCAACCTTGCCAAGTCCCTTTTCATCCTTTCCACGCCTCCTTGTGTATCAACCCTGTTGCAGATCTTTGTGTCATCTGCAAAAAGGCATACTTTTCCTTCCAGTCCCTCTGCAATGTCACTGATGAAGACATTAAAAAGGACTGGACCCAATACTGAACCCTGCACCTGTGGTGCAGAGTGACATTGTGGTAGTGTGGAATGACATTTTGGCTGGGATTTGAAAATTCTTAGCATGACATTCATGAGGTGGGGTAATAACAAGGCTATTCTGACAATTTGGTTGCTGTTTTGACTGAAATGCAGGTGCACGGCCTGAAGGGTCCTGTCCATGGCAACATACATGTATGCATCTATGGAGGGATGGTAGTGCAGCCTGTGCTCCCACAGGGAAATGAGGATAAAATTATAGTATCTCAAAAAGTAAGGACATTTTTGCAAAAAACTGTTGATGCACTAGTTAAGGTAAGTTAATGCCACAAAAGTAGGGAAATGTGGCATTAGGGTTTCCAACCCTAACACCCTCCCAGCCCCAAGCAGCAAAAGGAAAAAGCACTAGGGTTTTGGGTCTTCAGAGCCTTGATGAATTAGTAGTGGGGACTTCCTTGGTGGTGGTCAACAATAATACTCCCCCCCCCCGTGTGCCCTGTGTGAAGAAAGGAGATCATGTGTGATGTTGTTTACTCATGGAATGGGGTGGGCATTAGGGCTGATAACCCCCAAGGAAGACCCCACCATTGATTCACCGAGACTCCAGAGACCCAAAACCCTATTTTTTTTTTTTTGTTGCTGGGGTGGATTAGGGTTGGAAACCCTAACACCACATTTCCCTACTTTTGTGGCATTAAGTTACCCTAACTGGAGCATTAACACATTTTTTGCAATAATTATAAAGACATATACTTTTTTTTTGTACACTTTATTTATGTACCCATGGCCCCAGGCATCCTTCCAGGCTACTCGCTTGTCAGAGGCCTCTACTCCCTGCCTGAACCCCATGCTACCAGTTTCCTCCCCTGAACACCCAGGCAGGTCCAGCCCCCTGGATCACCCCCCAGGGCAGGCCCACCCTCCCTTGGTGGCTTTCTGGAATTAGAGGGGCCTACCAGGGTGTCTGGTCAGCCATAGAGTCCCCTGGTGTACTGGGCCAGTGGTGGGATATGAACCTGTCCCTGGAGTCCCCTTCATCTTCACAGTGCCACAGAGGGATTTTTCTGTGGTGTTTCCCCCTCAGAGTGCGGCATGCTATGACACTTGCACACGGCTGCCCTACTGGCATCTGCCGCACTCCACCCCTTTTGTTGGCTGGTGTACCTGCAGTGCCCCTGATCACCATCAGGGGCCAGCAGGACACTAAGCAACCCTGGATCCCTCCCCAGGGAGAGGAGAGCTGTCCTCTAGATGCTCTATCCTCTCCCTCCAGTGTCAACCTCTGGCAACCTGAGTCCAACACCGAACCTGGGTTGCCAGCATGCCGTGAGGTGTGGCCTCTAGCCCCTCAACCTTCAGTGCAACCAGGACAGCCTTATAAAGATATATACTAGATAGATAGATCGATAGACAAACAGACAGGGAAAATATTGACTCTGGAGGATGAACTATTGCCTCATAATTGTTATAGTGCCCGAAGCTGAAGGCTGAGGGCAATAAGATAATTGAAGGCAATAGTTCAGTCCAAATGGGCAAGATTTTCTCACTGTATTCAGAGATGACTTCAGTCAATATCTGTTTTATAAAATCTTTTGTGAGTTATGTACCCCCTACACACTGTAGAAATGCATTCTCACCTTTTATTTAGGCTGCCATTCCTACTTCTTCTCTTCTTTTTTTTAATTTTTGCAGACTTCATTGCTTTCTCACACAAATACTAAACTGTGTACGGTCCAAATATCATAAGTTGCCTGATGGCTGTGGTCAGTGGGAGGGCTGTGAAGCACAAGTAACCCCATGGCTTGTCTTATTCCCTGCCCATATAGGAGGTAGATGGAGTGTGAGAGAAAGAGCATTTTTTAAATAGCCTGCTCCTCTGGCATAATTAGCAGTGTGTACTCCAGGGGGTGGTGGTGGTGGCAATGGGAGAGACAGCTAGTAAGATCTCTTTAGTGAAGGTGTTTTTTTTCCAGTGGTGCTGGTGGTATGCCAGCAAAATAAGCAGAGCAGTCACCAGGACATGGTGGTGGCAACGGGAGTGAAAGGCAGCAAATATGCTATTTATTTATTCATTTATAATTCAGAAAACACCTTTGAGCACAAGTGCTCTTTTGCAAAAGTTCCACATATGACAAATACATTGAATGAAAAATACAGCATACAATCACCAGCTCAAGAAGAGCCTGGTCAGGTACAAGCAGCAGTAAAATATCAGTTAGGGAAAGTGTTGTCAGACGACACCAAAATGGGAGCAGTGGTGGATGGAGGGGGAGGGATGGAAGCAGCTGCAAGCTAAGCTAGAGGAGCTAAGCAAGCTAGAGGAGTGGTCAGAGAGTTGGAAGCTAGGGTTCAATGCAAAGAAGTGTAAGGTTATGCACTTGGGGGCAAAGAACCCAAGGAGAGAATACTGGCGGGGGGGGGGGTGTTAAGCTGGGAATCACTGAGGAGGAGAAGGACCTAGGGTAATGGTAACAGGGACCATGAACAATACTGCCCAGTGCAGGAGAGCAGCTGCAAAAATGAACAAAATGCTGGGGGTGCATAACAAGGAGGTTTTCATCCAGGCAAAGAGAGTTGATCTTGCCCCTCTACAGGTCACTGGTAAGGCCGCACTTCGGAGTATTGTGTGCAGTTTTGGAGGCCATACCTAAAGCATGATATCAGGTTACTGGAGGGGGTGCAGAGAAGGGCAATGAAGACGATATATGGAATGGAGGGGGGGAGAGACTATGACAGCAGGCTGAAAGACCTGAATATGTACACCCTAGAGGATAGAAGGGACAGGGGGGACATGATAGAGACATTCAAGTATCTGAGGGGAATCAATAAGGGTGGGACAAATGGGGTCTTTAAGTTAAGGAGGGGGAGAGACACCAGGAGGTATAGGCTAAAAATAGAAGGGGGAAGATTTAGGAGGGAAATGAGGCAACACTATTTCACAGAGAAGGTGGTAGCAAAATGGAACACACTACCAGAATGGGTGGTATCATGTAAATCTGTGAACAGCTTTAAAAGGGCATGGGACAGGGAGCAGGGGAGAGTGAGGGTGGGGGGCGGCAGTGGGATGACAAAGGGGAGGGGGGATAGGGGAGCTGCAAACTAGGGGTGCTAGCTGCACACTCAAGCAGATGTAGCTAGACCGGGTGCTCTGTTTCTACTGGCACATTTGTATGTTCGTATATTCGTAAATATACAGTACACACTCTAGCATAATAGTCCCAAGGGGACAAAGTTTGCAAGTACCAGTAATGTATAAGCACAAGATAAAACATGGTATACTGATCAGGAATAAAATAAAAGCAACAGCAGGCTGATGTCAAAGTGAGTTCTTCTTTTAGAGATTTTTTTAAATTGTACCATTTTGGAAAGTCCCACTAGAGATTTGGGGATTTCATTAAGACATTGGTAAGCACGGAACTCAAAAAAGCGCCTACCCAGGCTTGTTTTTTTGGAATGGGACTTCAATAGCTTGTCTAGACATAATTCTGGTGGAATATTGGTTTGTGACTGGGCAGAAGAGATCTTTAATCACAGTGGAGGGTGAGATCCAACAGAGCTTTTTAAGCCATCAGACAGGTCTGAGATTTTAGCCTGTCCTGAAGTGGTAACCATTTGTTGAGATCATACAATGTGCAGCTATGTGTGAGCCTGTCCACCCCACTGGCAAAATCACAGGCTTTGTTGAGTACCTTCCTTACTCTGGAGAGGGTAGTTTCACAATCAGCCCCATATACTGGCAGCCCATAGTTGTGAGGTAAGATCACACTGGAGACTACCAGGCACCTAGCTTTCTGTGTGAAGTTAAGGCATTGCCTGTAGAGCACTCCTAACTTTCTATTGGCCAGATCTGTGATGTCCACATGTAGAGAGAATAAAGTGTGTCATCCAGTGTGACATCCAGGTACTTGAAGGATTCCACCTGGTCAAGGGTAGTTCCGTGAGCATTATGAATAGTAAGGGAAGGGGTCTTTTTCTTCAGATGTGGACCAGCAAACAACATGATCTTTGTCTTCTTATAGTTCAGGACCAGTTTATTTACTCTGAACCAATCATCCAGAGCCTGGAAGCTGCTTTGTAGATCTCTGGAGAGTTTCTCATGATGTGGAGTGCTGTTAAAGACCACCACATCATCAGTGTATAAGAGGACCTTTGAGAGGCAGCAGGCTTTAGGGAGTCTGTTTACAACTAGGCTAAAGAGGAGAGGGCCAAGTATTGATCATTGAGGGACACGAACTGAGACTCCATTAATGCTGGAGAGAACTTCATCAATCTTTACCCTCTGCATGTGACCTGTGAGGTAGCAATGGAACCTGGCTGAGGTTTCAGAGGAATGTACAAAACTCCAAGGAACAGCGCACAAATGCCAAGAAAAAAAGGAATGAAAGCAAAAATTTGGTTAAATAACCATTTAATATCCACCTCAGTGCTCATCCCCTAGCACCCTAGGGCGTGCCCCAGAAGCCAATGAGCTGAGGCACTAGGGGCTGACCACAGAGGTGGATATTAAATGGTTATTTAACCAAGTTTTTGCTTTCATTCCTTTTTCTCATGCCATTTGTGTGCTGTTGCTTGGAGTTTTGTACATTTTTCTGTGGACTTGCTACCCGTTTATCGTACACTACCCTCATTCCTGTGCACAGACTGATACACTTGGAACATTTGTTTGAGATTTCAAAGGACAGGCCCAGGGAGGAGGGCTTGTCAAGCAACCGTGAGTGGTTCACAAGACTGAACGCTTTGGTCAGATCTATGTAGGTGGCTCCAACCAGATGACCTTTGTCAAGGGCCTCATGTGGGTGCTTTGTGTATTCTATTAGTGCAGTTCCAGTGCTGTATACCTTCCTGAAACCATGCTGCTGTTTGCACATTAGTTCATACTTATTTAGGTAGATGTCAAGTTAATCTGAGGCTATTCTTTCCGGAGCCCTGGATAGAGGAGAATGGATTGAGATTGGCTTATAGTTGGCTACATTAGTGCAGTCCCCACTTTTGTGTACAGGGGTTACTATTGCAGTTTTCCAGAGGTCTGGGAACTGGGAGTATTGCAGAAAGAAGCTGAATATCTTAGTCAGTGGAAATACAAGTTCTTCAAGCACCAGGGCCAGCAACTTCATATCCATGGAATCACTCCCCACCCTCATTTTTCCCAGTACCATTTTTACATATTTGAGAGTTTTCTTGATAGTGACATGTTTGAAGTAGAATTTGGGGAGGTCAGGATTGAGGTCAGGTGGGTTACATTGACCCAGGCATTTACCAGTGCTGCCCACAAGTGCAGTGTTAGGAGGGAGGACCGAGCTCAGGTCCAAGAAGGCTGTGCTGAAAGTGTTTGCAATTTCAGTTGGGTCTGTGATGACACCCCCAATGGTGCTGAGTATTGTCAGAGAAAATTTGTCATTATTTCCAAGGAGGTCTTTTAGATTATCCCAGAATTTATTTCCATTGTTCCAGTAGTTCTTTTGCTGGTCTTGGCAAAGTGCCATTTTAGCCTGTCTTATTTCTCTAGTGCACTTATTACAAGCTTCTTTTCTTTTCTGCAAGTCACCTGGTGAGCCAGTGTCCCTTGCATGACACCAGAGGTTACCCCTGCCATGCATGAGGGCAAGGAGGGCTGGGGTGATCCAACCGTCTGAAGTACCTCTTACCATGCATTTCTTTCTGGGGGCAAATTTGTTGCAGGCATCTGTGAATTGGGTTATAAGGTACTTGAGCACCTTGTCAACATCTGGGCTGGTATCCAGATAACTCCAGTCAACCTTTGCCAAGTGAGCCTTGAAGGCGTTGATTGCACCTTTTCACAATACCCTACTTTTGGTGTTTTTTGGAGGGTGCTTATGGTGCTGGGCTGTCCATGTGCTTTGGACTGATGAGTGGTCACTGATGGCATCTGGTTGGACTGAGACCTCAATTAATCTTTCTGGGTGTGTGGCCAGGATCCAGTTGATTAGGGTTTTGGTCCCCATTTTATAGTTGATCCTGGTGCAGTCCATCACTACTTGCTTTAGGAAAAGGCTGGCTACCAGGTCCTTGTTTGCAAGGCTTGATTTAGCTTCCCAGTTAGTACTGATGTCTTCAGTGACTATCGCTTCCCTGTTTAGGTATGTTTGGTCGAAGTACCTGGCAAGTGTTGCAATGCCTGGCTGTTGGTTGCCTGGTAGTATATAAACTGATTATATATAGAGAGATTTTTGTCCACACCCTAGCTGTACTTTAATGGCCAGGCATTTACAGTCTTCTGAGAGGTTATCCACTGTCAATTTGTGGCCATACATGCTTGATCATTGGTAGATTATGCAACCACCTCCCTTTTACCTTGGCAGTCTTCCTTCAATATGTTGTAGCCATGTAGTGTGATGGTAGAGTCAGGTATTTTGGGAGTCAGCCATGTTTCAGTGAGTGCAATTAAGTCAGGTTGGACATGTACCACCCGTGCTTCTACCTGGGGGAATTTAGGTAGCAGGCTTGCAATATCTGGCAAGATGATCTTGAGCTTTCCCTTACATTCACTCTCAGGCCCACTGTTACCTGGTGGACCTGGGTTTGGGTGGATGTTTCCAGACATAAGGAGGCGGATGAGTAGCAGTCTTTTTTGGTCCCTCCTACCAGAGGTAATCTTAATGGTCTTCTAACATGAGACTGGCATCTTAATTCTGTCACATACCCTATGGTACCTATTAAGGGGACAGAGGTCCACTTGGAATGATTTATAGTGGCTTGGTATTCTTCAAGACTAGCCAAGGTAAGGGGATGTGAGCTGGCAGTGGTTTGGCTATGGGCACCTTCATTCCATAAGAGCTTTAGTGAGACTGGAATTACCAGCAACATTGTGTTCTCGATTATCCTCCCATGATGAGTGAGGAAGCAGCTGACATAGGAATATTACTAGTAGAAACATGATTTTGTTGTGGTGAGGGGCTATCCCTTTGGCGCACAACAAGGTGTCTAGGTTAGTACAAGGCATAGTGGAAACCAATGGGACTTAGGTGCCCTGACCGGACTACTGCAGGCTATTTAGTTGTCAGAAAGGATGCAAACTTGCAATATTGCCTGCAGCTGTTGGAGTGTTTGCTGGTCACAACTGTTACAAATAGTTTTAACCTAACTAATACCTTTTTAGCAGAGGTGTTTTTTCAGTGGAGGTAGTGGTGGTGGTTGCAGTGGGGGGGTCTCCTTCTGGGTGCAATTTCTTCTTTGTGAAGCATGAACCTATAAGAGAAAGACCAAGGGACGGAATTTTGAACTGTGGCGCAGGACTTGCATCCAGCCCTGCACCATGGGATTTAAGTTTTGGCAGTGTGTCAAGCCCATTTGCCGCAACTGTCCCTGATTTTTCAATCTCGGGCGCAGTTATGACAGTTTCTATGCCTACGGCAGCTTGCGCCACATGTCCGGCACAAGCCCCGTAACTTAGGCTTCTGGGAGTGGTGCAGGCTAGACCATAAAAATGTGGTCTAAGGTCCTGCACGTGTCACAATTCATGGAAAATCACAATCCTTGGCCAGAGAATGCCGCAAGACCCGTGCGCCATACATTTGGTGCACCAGGGGCCTTTCTGCAGCATTTCTGTAGGTTTGAAAATCTGGCCCCAAGAGTGCTGCAGCTAGTTAGTCATCAGCTGGGGTTGGCAGGGACAGTTAAGGGATATTTTGAGTTTTAGATGGCCTGATAGTACCTGCAAGGATAACACTGTCTGGTCCAGCATCTCCAAAGCAAAACTACTGAAAGTTCTGTGCACAGAACTGGAGAAAAGACTCTTTTTTTCAGTTCTGTGGTTTAGTAAAGTGTCCCTGATATTGTGGTACTTTCAGGAGATGGTGGCCCAGTATGAGAGGTTGCAGACGATACAGTCACATCTCACAGCATGGGAAGAGAGAGGGAGTGAGGAGGTGAGTGCGACCAGGATGGTGGTGGGGGGGGCAGGGACTACCAGGGTATGTTGTAAGTCAGGAAATGTTTCAATAATAATACAAAGAAATGTAAAACATTAAAAATAAATTAGGAGCATTGGCAAGAGGAAACTGAGTCAGTGTTGTCCAAATGGTGTGCGTGTGTGTGTGCGTGTGTGTGTGTGTGTGTGTGTGTGTGTGTGTGTGTGTGTGTGTGTAGTGAAGAATGATTGACAGGCTGTCTGGGCAACACTTTAACACTGTTGCCCAGTCTAGTGAACAATTGACCTGTTTTGAACAGAACTATTGCCCAGTTTTAGTTTGAAACTGATCAGTAGTTCAAAAACTTTCTATGTCATGTGACTGACTGTGGACCAGTCAGTGACCATGATTTTTTTAAGGTTTATAAACATCTATCCATCTATACTTATGTATGTGTTATATATGTATATGTGTGTTGTGTGTGTGTATGTGTGTATATATGTGTGTGTGTGTGTGTGTATATATATAGGTGTGTGTGTGTGTGTGTGTGTGTGTATATGTGTGTATATATATATATATATATATATATATATATATATATATAATAGAACAAAAACTCCATTTAATGCATTAGTTAGGGTTGTTTCACAGTGGCAAAAGTGAGGAAATTCAGTGTTAGGGTTGAAAACCCTTGGACCCCACCCCCAACTGGCATTGGGGTGCGCATTGGGATCATCAGCCCTAACTCTCACCCCATGACATGTGTAAAGCAGCAGAAGTATAGGAGAATGGGGTGAGAGTTGGACCACAATCTCAATGTGCACCCCAATGCCGGTTGGAGGGTGGGCAGAGGTCAGGGGTTTCAACCAACACCAGTTCCTCACTGCTCGCTGTGAAACAACCCTAACTATACATTAAATGAGTTTTTGCCTCTAATTTCTCTTCTTTTTGGGAATGATAACGAGAAATAGTGAATGTAATGCAGCAGCGGCCCCACGCTCCCGCCACATGATGTCTTGTGGCATAGTAACAGGAACAGCAACTCAAACAGAAGCACTAACAGTGGTGCACATGGTAACACAAGAGCGAATGAGAACAGAAAGGGTAATGCACATGGTGGCGTAGACGGGAACGGTCTGCCACGTGATGTGTTGTCACATAATAACATGGTGACTGAAAATGGAAATGTCAATGAGCATGGTGACGCAAAGTGAAACAGAAAGAGAAACAGTACTGTAGACACAAATGGCAAAAAATAACAGAAACACAAGTGCAAATGAAAACGCAAAGGATAACGCACATAGTGACGCAGACGTCAACGGTAAGTGAAACGGGTACGGAACCGCAAGCGGAAAGGGCAACAGTAACAGTAATGTAAGCGCACAGGCTGGTTTTCCCAAAACCTGCATAGAAAGACAGTGAGTACAAATAATGTATGCATAATAATGAGTATCGGAGCAGAAAATGAGAACTTGGAATACTAAATACGTTATATCTCAGGAACCGTACGACGTAGAAAAAAAATTTAAAAGTCGTATGATTTACAACTGTCCTGGCTAATTTTGTACTCAGCCCCCATTATTTTTCCGACAAAAAGTCCGTATCTCACTCCGTTTCCGAGATACGGGCCCTGAAAAGTGCGGCGAATGCCGTAATGTTATCCTATGGGAAAAAAAAGAGAAGTTCGGAGTGCCATAACTTTGTCTCACTGTAATATTTTTTCACCAAACCACTGAAAGGCACATCTGTGGGCTGTTGGCTGTGTTCCCTCCAAATTTCAGGAAAAAAGACTAAACCGTTATTTTGCAGCAGGGTGCCAAAGGATTCCTGTAATGCGTCGGGCGCCGTAATGTTATCCTATGGGAAAATGGTCAACTTTGGAGTGCCGTAACTTTTACACCATGTAATATTTTTTCAATACAACACTGAAAGGCACATCTGTGAGATGTCATCTGCGTTCCCTCCAAATTTCAGCCCAAAACTCCCAACCGTTCTTTTGCAGCAGAGTGCCAAAGAATTACTGTTATTTTGGGCATAGTGTCGCAAAGTAGTGTCGCAATTTGCGAAAGTGTCACAAAAAAATTTGCGACACTTTCATGAGTCTGACACTACTTTCAAAAGTACTTTTCGGAAATTTGAAAACATATTTCTGGGGTGTTTTACCCCAAAATAAAGACATATGGCAGCATCCTCAGGGCCCGACTAGGTGAATACAAAAAGAATTAGGTTGCTAGAGGGTCTCAATTTTAAATGCCAAGCATTTTTCTGATCACTAACTGAAAACAAGATGGCGGATTTGCGACACTAACAGGGTCATTTGCGACAGTAAAAAGTGCATTTGTGACACTGTTGAACTTTTTGTTAACTTTTCCTATTGACTTATAATGGGAAATAGTTTTTTGAATAACTTTTGAACCGTTTAATATTTTTTCATGAAATCTTTGAAAGGCACATCGGGGACCCCGGCTGCACATTCCCTGATGGTTTTGGGCCGGTCATGCAAACCGTATGACCTGTAGGCGTGACCGTAGAATTCCAGAAAAGCATAAACACGCGCGCAGATCACGCTTAATAACTCTGCAGCTGTATATCTAACTGGTACAAAACTTGGCAGATCCTAAGGCCTATGGTACTTGATCAAGTATTCTAAATTTCAGGCAAATCTGTCAAACGGTTGCAAAGTTATTAAGGTGTAAAGTTTTGGGGTTTAACATAGAAATGGCTCCTCAACCCTAACTATAGTGGCACTACCGTGCCACTGTAATATATATATACTGTATATATATATATATATAATATTGCGTGTGTGTGTGTGTATATATATATATATGTGTGTGTGTGTGTGTGTGTGTATATATTGTAACACAAGGGGAGGTTGTGTTACCCTGGGATCTTGTAGGTGGGTATATAAACACACTTTGTATCACAGCCCAGGATGTGCAGCTTAACACAGCAGACTGTCTGTGCATTTACTGGTAAGATTACTGTGAGAGGTGCATTCAAACATAACACAGGTTGAAAATAAAACAACAGAAAATAATACCTAGCTCTTTTTTGAGCGCTAACTACACAGTGAACTTTTGTTCCCTCTCTATAACCCAGGTAGCTAAGTTGTTTCCTGGGACATACAAACAAAATCAGCACAGTGTCTCTTGTTCTATGCTTCAAAAGAAAATTATTTACCAGTCTCAGGTTTTCAGCCAGTCCAAAGTCAGCATTCAATTCATTCTTGCAGGCCAAACAAAAGGTTCCAAACCAGACAGTCAATTGTTTCAGAGTTCTCTCTTTCCAAAGTAAAAATCCAATTCGTTGTTGAAGGCCAAACAAAAGTTCCCAGTGTTGCTATCTATAATTAGCCAATAGTAGTGTATGCTGTGTAGTGAAATGCTGTTATGAGTGCTGGTGTCCGCTGTCAGATGTGAGTGTGCAGCATGCTCTTGTAAAGGCGGTCAGTCACAGCTGTTTCCATATCTTTTGACAGTAATGCTTGCATTTTCAGAAGAGCAATATTTGCCATCTCAAAAGCTTTACCTGTCCACTCGTAAAACACTGTCTCGAGTCAGCACTGAACAATGTCTAGCAGTCTGAGATCGAGTGATTCATCATCGACTTGGTAATTTTTTTTGTGCATGTATTAAAAGATTTACACAGTGTTGTAATAGGGTTGTTGTATTCCTGTGATGTTCGAGGGGTGTCTTAATGTTTTATCTTATGAAGGGGTTACATTTTTTTATTTCTCTTTTATTAAAACAGAGTTCAAATTTGAACATATTTGTGTGTAATGTGACAAGTGAAAGGTACAGGTACTACTTTTAAAATAATAAGGTGAATCCAAGCATAGTAATCGTGTATTTTTCTTTGGGGGCACGAGGTGTACGCAGTGACCATTCATAACATGTTGATTCATATAAGAATTTGCACTGTTTTGTTGATTAGTCTCTGCTCATGTCAGTACCTGAAGTCTCTGTTGACACTTTTAGTTCTTGTTATGGATTGTAGCATGTTTCCTGGGTCAGCATAACTGTCGGCATGTTTATTTACAGGTGAGCTGTTTTTGTAGCCTCAAAGCTATTGATCTCCATACATAATGATTTGTATACAGCTGAGTAAACATATTTATTCATACTTTAGTTTTTCCCTTGAAAAGGTTGAAGAATATTCAAATATCTATATAGTTGGAAAAATCAGTTACCTGCCATTACACATTTTAGAGATAATACATCCCCTTCACATGACCTGTACATGTTGAACAGCAAATATTGTATGTTTTTTGGGGGGTTGATAATCATGACAATTTGTGACCTGTAAATTCACAGTAGGCCTGAGCATGTTTTCATGTAGGACCTGATAGCAAAAGGAAGTTCATTTGTTTACTCGTGGTCACAAAGCATGCTGGTGGAGCCGATTGTATTTGGATCTGTGTCCCCAGATCAGCACCTCTGTGATTTTATTAACTGTGCTGAATTGCTTAAAGTGTAAATAATGACTAATATGAGTAGTTATTGGAGACTTCAGCTTTTTTTCATGTGCTCTATTCTCGGTGTTGAGCACCTCCTTAGTATTTACTACAGTATATAAGGCATTCTACCAGTATGTATATGTGTGTATGGAGAATTTTTGGATTTAAAATTAAAGTGGAAATAGTTTAACTAGGAAATGCACACTAAACTGAACTTGTTTCCCGGTGCAAACTGGATGCTCTAGGAAGCGAAGTGATTTGCTCAGGGTCTCTCAGTATGCAAGTGGGAGTTGTGGGATTCAAACACTCAGAGACCTAAAGCTATGTGCTGAACTGCATCCAAACAGTAACATTGTGTTACCCTCCCTATACACTCAGCATCCGGATCATCATGCCTTCTGCCCTGTCACACTGATCTGCCACCTTGATATCATGATATATGATCACCCAGGGTCCCTCTCTCTTGCTTGGTAACTGTAACAGCCTCTTTCCACAGCTTGTACACAGCTCTTGGGGTTTGCTGCCCTATGTGCATGACTTTGCAGTTTTGGTATTGGAACACATCTGCCACTCATTATACCGCTACTGATTTCCAAAGATCCCTTTGCATTGTACCCACCACCTCTCTGCAGCTCTTCAGGTCTGTGGCCAAGTCAATGTACCTCCCTTGGAGGCACAACCTGTTAACCTCCAACCAAGGGAGGATCATGTTCCACAACCTCAGGCCCTTCTGTTTCAAGGCATGGTTATTGAGGCACTAGAGTATGTACTGTACGCTTGCAACTCGTGTAAGGTGTCCCTGAGGTGGTAAGGGAGTATTTGAAGCCCTCTACCAATAAAACCTATGCTTCAAATGGAAAAGGTTTTCAGTTTGTTCTTTGATAAATGATGTAGTGCCAACAAAGACAGGAGCCCCAGCACTGTTGTATTATATTATGCATTTACATTTTCTTGAGAAAGACAAAGAACCTCTGTGTGCAAACACTGAGGCAAGGGTTACCCCAAAGGGCATTTGGCTGGGAAGCCAAGTTTCAAGAAAATACAAAATCACACATGCCCACACAATGCAAAGCATCATAGGCTGCATATGCAAATCACCACAGAATGTTATGCTGGTTCAACTTTAAGCAGAATTGCATGGTGCCGAAAGGCCTCTCACACAGTTTGCAACAGGTACATTTTCTTGGTTTACAGGATTCAACACTGAAGGTCCATTTGACCTCCATGTCTGCACACATTCCATCTAGTAAGGATGTCTATTTGTCATCCAATCCTATCTTCTAAATATTTTTTAAGGGAGTGTCCCACCTGCACCCCCCTATCAGGGAACCAGTGATAGACTGTGACCTAATCAAACTGAGCCTATACAGTATCTCCCTTATGCTATATTGCCACTATCTTGGCATTCCATGACTACTAGCTGGGTCCAATGCATCTTGTTGGACTACTGATTAGGTCCCATCCCTCCAAAAGTGTGAATTCTCTTCCTCTCAAGGGTTCAATTCTCCCTTCCTCCCTCTTCTATCACTCTCTTAATCACTATCTGAATGGTCCTTTCTTGGGTTATGTCCTATTCCACCTTCTATCATTAAGTCACACATCCTCACTCTCTCTCCTCCCTCTTTAAATCCATACAGCCTTCTGTCTAGACCCACATCACCCTTGCAGTGTTCCCCACATCCTGAAGGGTCTCTATGTAACACTGCCTTATCCCCTTCACTCTGGTCCACCCATTCCCCTTGCAGTGTTCCTCACATCCTGAATGGGGTTTCCATGGACACGACTCTTCTCCCTCTCCCCACCTTACCCATTCCTCTCCTTCCCCCCTCTTCTGTCATGTAAGCACCTGTTTACTTATTAACTTCGCACTTATTATTGTCCACTGTTTCTACCTATTATGCGCAACACTGTTGTAACACTGTTTGTAACACCTGCCTTGCAACTCTATGTTAATGTTGTTCTTGTAACTTGAATGTTTAATGCCTCATTCCTATTGTACCCTTCCCCACAGGTCGCAACAGGAGACAAGCAACTTGTCGCTCAGTGTACCTTCCTGGTAAAACATTGCAATAAATAAATAAATAAACATTTGTATTGCTCAGATCATGCCTTTTGAACACATGGTCTCATCAGACCTTAAGTATATTATTTGGAAAGCAGTTTTGCTGTTAGCCATCGTTTCTGCCAGAAGGAACAGTGAGCTGTAGCCATTGTGTACTGAAAAGGATTTCATCTCTTTTCATATGGATACGGTAGATCTGAGAAAAAATAGGATGTTTCTTCATAAGGTTGTGATATGGATTATTCTAATTGTTTTTCAAAGCATCACAATTTCTTCCTATTACACCCCACATTTCTGCCCCTTTGCTTGTGTATTCCTTATGATCTCACCCATTTTGCAAAAGTCAGTAATGTGAATGACCATGTCATGGTAAGTGTTTCTAGAATGTCCACTAAAATGGTTATGGTAACCATCCTCTTAACCTTACCCATTATGACAATGTCATTCTTCAAGAATATGCAACAAAACTGTACTCAGAACTTTACGTGTGGCCTAACTTGGCAGTTACACATAAGGAAGAGTATGATATGTTTCCTTCTCTGGTACAGAGGTTTCTTGTGTTAACTGAATAATGATGTAATTTATTTGTTTTTTCTGGCAGCACATCTTCTGCAAGTAATGAGTTGCTGGATAATCTGTCTCAGACAAGCATACGTAGTGTTCCAGAGGTCTGGCACTATCAGTTCCTAGGGTTGATCAGACATGCTAGACTAATGGAAGAGGAATATTAGGATGTGGAACTCGTTCAAGAGAATCTAGGTACCAGAATTTCAGGATGATGCATAATGTAGTACATGATATGCGACAGCAAGCTGCAGAAGTACAAGTAAGTACATTTTCTTAATAATCTGTATGTATTTGTTTTTACTAATAAAGCTTCACTGTGCACAATTTTTCTGGGCTTTAACTTGTGTCTGATAAGTGATTTTTGCCCCCCCCCTCTCCTTACCCCCAACTCTGTATTTTTCACAAAACATGAATCAGTGGCTGTCACACACTGCAATGCCACAACTCATTTTGTGCTCATGCTGTCTTTCTTTCATCTCTTATTGTGAGTACTACAAATCATGAATATATTTAAATGTCTTTTCACCTGAAGTTTCCTATCCTGCAATGTACGATCTTCATATGTAATGAACGTGTCTTACTGAAATTACCTTGTTCCACAATTTTTCTGTTGTGGATTACACTACATAGATTACCCACTCTTAAGGTAAACCATGTTCCACATGATGCTTTTAGTAATATTATGAGAATGTCATATTTTGCATGTTAGGCAAAATTATGCTTTATTTCAGTATTATAAATAAATTTAAAAATAATAGTACAATCAGAAATAATATATAACTGTGAGTGTGGTAACAACATTAGGTTATTAACTTTTAATTTCAGTTCCAACCAATCATAAGCACAACTAAATTCTCATTCCCTACTGGCACCACTTCCTACAGTACAACACCATGTAAATCATGTCTTACCACATGTTTTGGAATTATTCAAGTATGACTTGCCTGTATTTTAATTTCAGTTTATATCTTGCGTTTATTTCATGAAAATGTGTCCCGTTAAACTTGTTTTGTTTGCTTCCTTTATTTATTTTTACGTTTTGTAGTTTCACAACACGTAGGACCCAATTCTATAAGCACCCCTATGCATGTCGCAGTTTGCTACTATTGCTACAGCCAGCCCCACAGGGTTTCCTATGTCTCCCCCAATGCCACAATCCCCAAAATGAACCAGAATAAATCCCACAGTGCTGAGCATGCTCCCCCTTACCGGCCTCAAACCCCATCCTGTGCAGTTCGCGACCACTGTGACATGCAATACCAACAAGCCATGGTAGTCAAGTGGCACCCCTACCCCCACACCCCATACTGAGCAATGCAAGACCACTCCAATCCCTCCCCTACCCAGCTGGATGGGTGGGGGTTGTTGTGGTTTGGACTGGCATTACTGGATGGTGGGCCACTAGACTACCTGGGAGTGTTGATATTGCATGTCACGGTGGTCACTAATTGCGAAGGATCGATTAGGGTATGGGATGGGGTGAGTGACATGCTCAGCCCCGTGGGACTTATTCTGGTGCATTTTTGGGGAATGGAGCATTGGGAGGACATAGGAATCTCCTCAGTGCTTACTACTCTCTGTGTCAGGGATTGAACCATGGAGGGGGCATACTAAGCCCTTCAAGCCCGAACAGTTTTTGTGAGCAGAAGTCAAGTTACATCAGGCATAAGCATTTGAGAATTGGGCCCCATATCTCCAATTGCTTCTGTGCTGTCTGAAATGAAGTACAAGACTTCCCAGCATAACTGTTATTTTACTGCATGTTATCATAACATATTTGCTTAAGTAAGCATTACATGTTCTTGGTAAATTAAACTACTCCTCTATACATAGTTTCTTCCTGTGCTTTTGCACAAGGTCAGCAACAGGGGGTGGGTTGATTGAGGCAATTGTACAGGCTATATTCTTTGGATGATCAGCTGGCAGGCATCTTGAAGAATGTAGAATACTTTGTCATCCATTCATCTCTGAACAATGTTGTCAAGCATTTCTTTGGTGTAACCATATGTTTTTGGTACCTTCCTAGGTACTGCACACCATTGCTTAGATCTCTTGTAGAAGTGCCTTGTATACCTATCAATAGAAATTAAGAATTAAGTAATTGCTTCCAAGTATTAAACCTAACAATATTTGTCATGTAGTGAGTGATTGTCCAAAAGTTAATATATAGCCCAAGTTTTCCAAAGCCTTCTCTGACACCAATGTAATAACACACCATAAAGATGTTACACATGCTCTCCCCACATCATCAGCTTGCAAGGAAAGGATACTGCAAGGAAAGTTTTGCTGGACACCAACGCATGCCAGACTCTGAAATGACCGTCCACAGATCCATAGCTGCCTTCACTGGCAAGTGTAGGGTGTCACCAACTCTTCTAAATAGACCATACATACAGTCCCACCCTTATCCCACACAGAATGTCCTTTCATCCTAAAAACAAAGCTTTGGATCATATATAATACAAAAATAAACCTTGATAAATGACATAATTTGAAAGCTTAAAATAGGCATTCCTGGGGAACATAGATCATCCTTTATAGAAACAGAGATAGTACAGTATTATGCCTGTGTACTGCTTCCCCTTGGCTGATGAAAGGACAATGTTAAAATTAAAATATTTTGCTGTTGGGACACAGCATGTTAAAATCAATGCTTTTATAAGTAAAAAAGTCATAGTTTTCTATTTTCCACGCCCTTTAGGTTTGTGTAGCCCCCACCCCAAAGAAATCTTAGATGTGCTCCTGGCTCACTTGATATCAGATTTTATGTGTGCAGCACTAGCACTGCTTGATTGAACATTTGCTGTTGTGATGTCCTCTGGTTTAGTGGGAATGGTGGCAGAAAGAGGGAGAGAGGAGGCCATGGTATAAAACAATGGGGGGGGGGGGCTTATTGTGTGTGATGCCATTGCAGCCTTTTTTTTCTGCTGGGTCACTGGAAGCAATGTGGGAGCAGGATAACTGTACAATAATAAGAGTATTTCTTGGCTTGTATTGTTTCCTGTATAAGTGATCAACATTTACCATTATAATTGAGGGCTACTGCAACCATCTACAGGCTAGTGCAATTTTGAATCAACTTGCCCTTCTGGTTAGTGCAAAAAAAAAAAAAAAAGGTTTAAGTTGACCCATGCTGTTATGACTCTCACAACATTAGATTAAGCTCTGTTACACAGGCAAAAAAATCAGTGACTTGATATATGAACTAGAATGTGTACTGCACTGTGTTATTGTTTACTGCTTAAACATGACATATGTAAACATGACATACAGTACTTCACCATCTGCTTTTTTAAGAACATCACGCATAATTTGTTGGTTGTAATCAATAGTCACTAGCTTAATCCTTGTTCATATGATTCATTCCTGTAATTTACAAAAAAAAAGATATGATATAAACAATAAGACATGATGGGTTGTGTGTTAGACAGTTCTAATGCACGGCTATGGGACATAGTGAGACATGCGGTATTTTAGCGCTTAGAATATGGGCATCTGTGTAAATTGTAATTAAGTAATTAAATAACAGATGGAATGCCTTTACATAGGAATACAAATAGTAGGAAGACAACCTTTTGTGGTAAAGTAATTCTTCTGTTTCTCTGCTGTTCCATCTACCCCCCCCCCACTCCTCCACCCGGACATACATATTTTAGAAAATTGCAGATATCTGCTACATAGCAAATATGGATATTTGGCTGTCAATAAGCAAATCACATCAAAAAGAGCATAATGTTTGTTTGATTTAATCTGTATCTTCACATTCTTTCCTACAAGGAAGATTAATTAAGCCGATAAAGTACTCACTGGTAAGTGAAGTGTTTGCTGGCATACATCAGGATGTGATTGTGATAAGATTCTAACCTACTTGTTGCTCTTCAGATAAAAAAAATAAATTAACTGAGTTGTAAGATATGCGTTGCATAGGCTTCCACTTTCCAAATATATTACTCAAAATGTTAACACCAAATTCAATACAATTGTCTCATAATCAGTAAAGGATCATGTGTTAATAATTGGATTATTCCTAGTGTATAACAAATATCAAGTTCCACTCATCTTTCTGTCTAATTAACCACACCTAACAATATATACTTCAACATATATGGTTGTAGATAACAATTTGGACACAACAGTTAGAACTTCACTGTATGATCTGGCAACCTTAATATTTTAATCATTTCTTCATTATTCTTTACCAACTGAACAGCAGTACTGTACTATGTTCTGATTAATTACTGTTTATTTGTCAATTAACTTATATACTATGTCTGAATGACACATGTATTTGGACACTACCATAATTGAAAACTAATCATGCATGAACAAAATATGATGTTTTTTCACAAATCCAAGGATCAAACACCACTTGTCCGATCACATTGTGTGCAACACTGTCTCGAGTCAGCCAGTGTTTTTCATGTTTAACAGCTTGTCATGAGAACACCTGTTGAAATCATCTTCTGATACTATGTTCCACTCATGGACATTTACAGTATGATGCATGACATCAAGCCATATACTCTTTATTTTGTCAGGTTGAAATTGTTTGAGGTGCTGCAACAATGAGAAAAAGAGAATAGATACATTTAAAAAATGTTGAATGTGGTATTATATTGTTATCATAAACTCCAACAGTCAATCAGGGCAGCAAACTTCAAAGCTACCTGGTGCCATATTGTCTGGTCTTAATGGTTACATTACAAAGAAAACCATGCAATTTCTGATGTAATCTACTTACTTTGATTATTATCATCTAAGCATATGTTAAAACATTGCACACTACTGCCACAATTAACGGCACTGAACCAAAAGTGATTCACAATATCGCATGACCAAACTGATAGTTCCTTACAATCCTTTGTTCTTCAATACTGCAGTCAGGATAAACACAAACAAAACATGACAGATGTTTGCAATTTCAGTTTCAGAAACTGAATGCTATAAATTAAGGCAAATTGAATGGTAAGTTATGATTATAATTATATGAAACATTACCACACCTTCTCAAACATTTAATCACAGCCTTGCTAGAATGCCATAGGTCAATTTGATGCTGTATGTCAGGATACTAACGTTCTGTTACAAATGCAATAGATATTAAAATTGTCTCAGGAACAATGCATAAAAATAGGATACATTTCTTATTACATCAAATATAGTGAATTTACAATTATTCATACCAATGAAAAAACTAAAAAAAACATAACTAGTTATATTAACTCATTAGTGACATGATCTGTATGTGTGCATCAGTAACAATCTCTTCTATGAGCATGCCGTCATCGAGTAAACTGTCAACACATCATTTAAACCCTACAACCTCCATGTCTGAAGATTTACCATGTACCTCACATACATCCACTGTCTTGGACTCTATTATTTTCTTTGCTGTTTAAACTCCATAACATTGTAAGTCAGATATTTCACAGAATGTCCAGAACTATCATTCCTACCATCTCCAATGAATGTAATAGGTCTTGTTAAAGACTGGATTGTTTCCTCTCATATGTTGTTCCAGTATTTTGATACAGTGGGTCACACATATTTGCGCTGTACAGCAGAAAAGGTACTTCTGGAAACAGATGTCAAGTTCATAAATTTACATAGTAGTGCTGTCCTGCCATAGTTATTGAAAGGGCATTACTACTTGCCATTAGTAAATTTCCAAATGACATTTGCTTGACCAAAGGTTGCTAGCACCATGTCCATTTGTGATTTGACTTACACTTCATATCTAGTATTACCGATGTTCCTACATTTTGTGGCATTACTGTCACTCCTTCCTTATATCGACCATGTTTGCAGGTGGACTAAGCAAGTCTGGCAAGGTCAAGTATGTTTTCCATGAAACATATGAAGGCATTGTTGCTCTTAATATTAACATCATAAAATTCAATGTTAGTGTTTGGATATTCTGCAGATATTCCATGTCTTGACTCATCAGTTGGATCCAATTTGGTCATACAGCTGTAATCCACAGAGGTATCCAGAGGATCGCTCTTCATATAACTTACATAAGGAGAAAAAAATACGGTCATCAGACTCTGTAACAAGCGCAGTCATACCTCTGCTATTTCCTATACATGTAGCACAGATGTAATATTTCTCACCTATTCAAATTGAGGGTATAAGTGTCATCAGATGCAATATATTCTGCATCACTTCCACTATTAGATAGAGTGTCTGAAGTATATGAATCAACACTGTGTTGCAAAAAAACAAAATAACAAGGAAATGGAAATATTCAACCTTCAGAGATGTTTCACATCATTACATATTTTATTAATTTTAATTTATTTAGTTTTTGTTAATTGGGTAGCTGCACTAGCCATAAAATTACTATTTTCAGGCATGACCCGGGAGAGTACAACAAAAAGAGAACAGTGGAACAACAGCAACATGGGTACAGTAAGACAAGAAGAGGAATAGTACAGCAGTGCTACAAAAATACAATGAGTAGAAACAACAAAAAAATAATGGCAAACATTATACAAATAATGGCAGTAAGATATATAATAAATGCAGAAACCATGGACCCGACCTGTGGAGTGAAAGAGTTAATAAGAGAGTAAGGTTATGTAGAGAGAAAAGTGAGGAATGTTCAAACATAACAAGAAAGACTGATAGAAGGAAGGTCAGGGTTGGTAACTGGCAAAACAACAGTGGATGGTAAGCAACAAGGTTCAAGAAGAAAGGGAGCTAGTAGTCAAGAAGTTATTTAGAAAGAGAAGGAAAAGTATGGGGAGGGGAAGAGGAACCAGTCTTGGAGCTGGATTAGAGCAGGGGTGACATTATTGGTAAGTCACAAGAGCTTCAGGTTGGGTCAAAGCATGTACAAGCATCGGCTAAGGATAGATAACGATGATATTCACTTTTAAATCTAAAGTGAGACTGAGACAGCCAGAGGTTGAGTGGAAGAGCATTCCATAGCCTGGGAGCAGAAACATGGAAGGCTCATGTGCCTTTAGTCATCTGACATCTCAGAACATAGACTAAGGATTTGTCAGCTGATCGCAGGCCATGGGTGGATGGTTGATGGACCAGCTATGCTGCCAGCTAGGATGTTTTTTTTCCCAGATGATTGAGTTCATTAGTGATCCAAGGTAGTATTGTCTACTGGCAGAGGGCAAGAGCCAATTCAGATCCTTATAAAGAAGGCAATGATGTTTGAGTCAAGGCGATGAAGAGACAAATTGGCATATATTGTTATAAGTTACGTCCCATTTTAGAAGGGAGGTTTTATGGGCAGAGGTACGAATAGAGGCACCATAAGTAAGAGTTGGGAGCAGAATACCTTGGGCAACTGCTAATTTCACAGATGGTGTAAGCATGCAGCTCATTTTGTAAGCTACTCCCAGTTTCAAGTTTACAGCTTTGCATGAGGACTGAATGTGAAAATTAATATCCAGGGATTGGTCCAGCAGGATCCCAAGGTACTTGAAGGAAGTAACATTTTCAAGTGGAATTCCTCCTGGATGAAGAACCTCCAACAAACTAGAACAGGCCTTAATCTTCGGTGCAGAACTTAGAAGCATGGCTTTCATTTTCTTTTCATTTAGTACAAGCTTACGGTCTAGTAGCCAGTCTAAGACCTTATTGAAATCTGAGGTAAGTTATGTGTTTATGCAGGCAATACTAGTAGAACTAGTATAGATGATCAGGTCATCAGCATAGAGAATAGCTGAGCAGGATTCCAGGACCTCAGCTACATTGTTGATAAAAATTGAGAACAGATGGGGCCCAAGGATAGAGTCCTGGGGGAACCCAAGATTGATAGTAGATGTGTTGGACAGGGAGAAGTTAAATTTGACAGCTTGCAACCTGTTTGACAGGTAGCTACAGAACCAGTCCACAATGGGGGTAGAGCAGTGGAATTTATGGAGAGTGGAGAGAAGCAGGGGATGGTCTACAAGGTCAAAAGCCTTAGTGAGGCCAAGGAAGATGGCACCTGTGAGTTTTCCAGAATCTATGTTGGACAGAATATCAGTAGTTAGTTAAAGAAGAGCCATGGTGGTGCTATATCCTTTTCTGAAACCATGCTGGGTGTCTGATAGGAGATTGTAGCATGTAAGGTAGTCAATGGTCTGTGATGCAACTATTTTCTCTAGGATCTTGCTAAGGACAGAGAGAATTGCAATAGGTCTGTAATTGGCCATGTCCTTTGGGTCACCATTTTTAAAGACAGGCGTTACTCTTGTAGATTTCCATAGGTCTGGCACTGTGCTATGGATAAGGGATAAAGTGTAGATTCTGGCAATCGGAGAGGCAATGAATGGAGCAGCCAGCTTAAGGAGACTAGGTTCCAATGAGTCAGAACCAGAGCTGGTATTGGTAGATATGGATCTTAGTAATTTCAGAACTTCCACTCTTGATATAGCCTTGAAATAGAATAGTGGAGCTGGAGGAGCATCATACGATAGGGCAGTCTGATTATCTGATGGTAGTGTGGTAGGTAGATTGGAATGCAATCCACTAGGTTGTAAAGCCAAGGTATAGTGTGATAGATCAGAGAAAAGATTGTTAAAACTGTTTGAGATGGGCCTAGGATCATTACAATGTGCCCCATTTAAGATCATTTCATCAGGAGTGACCGACTGCGAGGTACCCAGAAATGTTTTGACATGGGCCCAGAATTTCCTCGAGTCACAGGTTGAGCTTTGTAGAAGGTCCTTGCAGTAGTTGCTTTTAGCAGTTGTAACTTGTCTCTTACATCTGTTCCTTACTTCATGATAGACAATAAGGTCTGACTGTAGGCCAGTTTGTTTGTAGCAAATCCAGAGCTTGTCCCTCCGGCACAGATTAGCAAGGAGGTCTTTATGTAGCCACCTTGTCTGTCTGCCTCTGACCCTCCTAGTGATCTTGGGCGCATATTTACATTGAATGGCACAAAATTCATTTATGAATATCTGTAGAGCAACCTCTACATCCTTTGTTTGATAGATACCTGGCCAGTGGACATTGCAGACATCATACAGAAATGCATCCTCGTCAATATGAGCTAGATTTGTAAACGTGATTAGTCTTGATGGAGGAGATGGAGACGCAACCATAGATAGGATACAAAAAGTGGGTGAGTGGTCTGTTAGTGCATCGATAAGGATTCCTGCTTTTGACACATGTTCCATAGGGTAACCATCACCCAGTCTAGGAGCGTACCTGTTTGATGGGATGATATGGTTCTAGTTGCTTCAGAGATCAACTGGTGAAAATTATAACTAAGCGTGAGTGATTGCAAGGAGATTTGAGCTGACCCTAACCAACTGAGGTTAAGATCACCTAGGATGACAACCTCATTATGATTTATAGTCTGGGAGGTGATGTCAAGGAGTTCTTGAAGACCTACTATGCCCCCAGCAGGGGGATTATAGGCACAGATAATATGGAGTTTCTTTTCCCCCAATACAATAGTTGCCTGTATGAATTTGCACACTGCAGGAGAGGCAGATGCCGGGACAATAGAGATGTTGAGGTGGTTTTTGAAGAACAGGGCAACTCCACCTCCATGCTTGGATAAGAATCTATCCTACCGGAACAGAGAATAGTTAGGCAAGGAGCATACATCATCAGGTATACTGGGTTTTGGCCAAGTTTCTGTGAGGCAGAGTATATCAGGATTGTAGAGTTTCACCCAGGTCTTGAGTTTCACATGGTGACAGGTAAGACTTCTGATATTGATATGGGCAATTAATAACCCTTTCTTGGACATGCCAGATAACTCAGTTGGGGAAAAGAAACAGGTAGGTGGACCTGGATTTAGTTTGACATCCCCAGATAGCAGAATAATGATCATGGCTAGGAACCAGAGCCTTGCACAGTGGCAGGTTAGGGTGAAAGCACATCTCCATGGCAGCTTCCTCCTGGCATACAGAGGGTAATAGATGCTGCCTCTAACAAGGAGGATAGGGTTAGGTTGCAGATCAGGCTTTGTCTCCACAATCAAGTTAGAGAAACTATAGTTGAAGTAAGCCTCTGAGGAGTCTTTTGACATTTGGTTACATGGGTATACGTGTAATACTAGCATTAGAAGATAGAGAACATACTACATTTTTGCATTGACGCTAGGTGATAACTGATGCATGACACAGTGGAGTTGATATTAGATGGACAGGGTTGGGTTATAATGGCTCCACTGGTGTTGAAAATGTGTCACTGGAATCACCAGACAATGAAGAATAAGATGAACTGTTACTAGAATCTTCACTATGCAGTTTCCTGAGATTAAAAAAAAAAATTACGTGACATCAGGATGTCCACTTGAAGTATTTACATTACTCCTCTAACAATGCAAAACATGTTTTCCATGAATGACTAAAACAAAAATAAATTGTATATAAACACTACTATGCACCACCCAACACATAAATTTGCACTCAAAGTGTAAATTAATCAGACCCATCGGTGCCACAACACACTACTTGTGTAACGTTGATCATCCCCAATTCTAAATCTATTAACTGAAATCAAACAGAATTCAACATTGGTATGGTATCTTTAAGTCATAACTATGATGGCAACCAATCTGGAGTATGTCATATCAAATAAATAAGAAAAGAAAAGTTGCACATCAGCCAATACTATGAAAGTTCAGAATGCTCACTACAAGCGCTGTAATGCAAAGATAGAGATGCAAAAAAATTAAATCCATGTTCACACAATCTTAGTAGTTTAAACCCTATGGAATGTAAAGTATTGTTTTTTTATTATACTGTATTATACTGTAACATATACGCACCTGTAGCTGTCTAGTAATAACTGTGCCAGTTGCTAACCATTTGAAAGCCCCAATGCCACCTTCATCTCTAGCCACCAATCTATTGCATGTCCTATGTTGACAGTCATCTTATTTCATAATCTGTCTCTTTCAATTTTTCTTCTTTTTTTCTCTGGAGTTGGGAGTTTTGGACGTCCGTGTTTCTTTGCTGCAGACTACATTCTAAGAAAAGTATCACATAATGCTGTGAGCATGGATCAACTGACATGCATAATTAATAAAGAAAAACAAATATTAAAAACATGCAAACTTACATCATGTGCTATTATTCTACGTACAAGACATGAAACAGCAATTCACTGACACTTTTGCACTGGCTGTGGGGGCAGCAGTTTTCTGGGAGACATTCTGGAAACTGCATTGCTATCCTATTTGCAGGCAACTGTCAGCTCTGAGGGAGGAGGTTGCCCACCTCCAAGCTGAACTAGCAAGGACTAAGGAGGCCTCCCCCTTCCAAAGAGCACCACTGCCACAACCACTGCCTCAGAGGTTGCCAAGTATGAAGAGCAGTTGGACCACAGTGGGTTCTGGGAGGGTGCTGGTGGTGGACCAGAGGTGAAGCCCCCTAGTTGTACCTCTACACAAATCATATGCCATTCTGGAAGAGCAAGGTTCCTCTATGATGGCACCCTCAGTTGAGACCCAGAAGAAAGCTGAGGACATCCACAAGGGAGACCCACAAAAGGGTGGCAAGGGACACCACAGGGGAAGGAAACAGCTTCTGATAGGGGACTCTATTGTTAGGGGGTAAACCTGGGAAAGGGAGAGGAGAAGGAAGTAAGGTGCCTACCTGGTGCCATGGCTTGGAGGGACAGGAAGCGAATCCTCAGGATTGCAGAAGCAGCATCGCAGGAGAGGGAACTAGATATCATAGTCCACCTTGGGACAAATGATCTAGCTAGGCATGGGATCAGTGCAGTGCAGAATGAATTTGTGGAGTTGGAGAGGGGCCTCAGACAGGTAGCAAGCATGGTAACCTTCTCAGAGGTGCTACCAGTCCATGGCAGGAGTGAGGCTAGGGTACTGCACACCATGCAGTTTAATGAATGGTTGCAAAACTGGTGCAGAGCACAGGGCTTTGGCTTCATTGGGGACTGGGGGGCCACCTGGAGAGATAAAGGTCTATTCTGGCATGATGGTCTGCATCTGTCCACGAAGGGAACCAAGCTCCTAGGTGATAGGTTTAAATGCTTCCTTGGCAAGCTTTTAAACTAGCCAAGGGGGGAGGCGCTGATAAAAGGCAGGAAATTTCAAGCCTCCCCCCACAAAACATGGCAGGTTGTAAGGTAAACACTGAGGTACAAAGCTCAACACAGGGCAGGACAGTGGTAAATAGAAAAATAGACAAGGACAGTAAGAGCAGGGATGGGGAAAAAAGGATAAAGCCAACATTAAATGGAGGGCAATGAGTACCAATGCCCATAGTCTGGGAAACAAGCTTCTTGAGCTAGTAGCCCTGATGGAAGACGAACAGTTGGATATTGTGGCAGTCATGGAAACATGGTACACCGAGAACCATGACTGGGATGTCAACATACCAGGGTACATAATCTACAGAAGGGACAGGGAAGGTAAAAGAAGAGGTGGAGTAGCTCTATACATATGGGAAGGGATCAAAGCTACAGAACTAAAAAGTAAGGGGGGAGGACAAGAGGCACTTTGGGTCACCTTGGAGACAGGGAATGACATTACAATCCGCACACGGGTTGTATACAGACCCCAGTCTCAAGGGGAGGAAATGGACAACAAAATGATAGAGGATATTCTCAAAATGGCTGAAAAAGGGGAGATACTGTTGATGGGGGACCTGAATATGCCAGATGTTGACTGGATAACAGGTACTGCAGCCACGTCCAAGAGCAGGGTCATTCTCGATGCCCTGCAGGGGGCAGGCCTTAGACAGCTTGTATTGGAACCCACTCGGGAGGGACCAATATTAGACCTGGTACTCTCAAATGGAGAGAGGATCACAAATTTAGAAGTCAGTAGACATCTGGGAACAAGCGACCACTGCACAGTGTGCTTCACAATGAGCACAACCATGGAGATAAGCCATACAACAACAAGGATACTGGACTTTGGAAGAGCTGACTTTGGCAAAATGGGTGAATACCTGAAAAATGCACTAGCAAATGACCAAAAAGGAGGGGTGGAAGAACAACGGAGAAAAATCAAAACTGCCATCATAGAAGCAACAAGCCTTTGTGTGAAGCAAATAAAGAAAACAAAGCGGAGTAAAAAAACCACTATGGTTTTCAAACGAGGTGGCAGGGAAGGTTAAGGAGAAAAAGGCTGCATTCATAAAGTATAAGGAATCACAGAAGGAGCATGACAGGGAACTGTATCAATTAAAGCAGAAAGAAGTGGGGAAGGCAGTCAGACTAGCAAAGGCCCAAACCGAAGAAAAAATAGCCAACTCAGTTAAGAAGGGGGATAAAACCTTTTATAGGTACATTAGGGAGCATAGAAAGGTTAAGGGAGGGATAGTGAAGATTAATAAAGGAGAGGGGAGGTGGGCAGAGGGGGACAGTGAAAAGGCAGAGATTCTGAATGAATACTTTTGCTCAGTATTCACAAAAGAAGATGAGGAGGAGTTACCTAAACCAGACAATAGAAGCACTCTGGGTAGGGGGGTTGACACCAGTCCATTCACAGAAGATAGAGTCCTGAAAGAACTCCTAAAACTCAAGGTGGACAAAGCAATGGGGCCTGATGGGATTCACCCCAGAATCCTAAAAGAACTAAGGGAGGACCTAGTGACACCACTGACCACGCTTTTTAACAGATCATGGCAGGATGAGGTGGTATCTGAGGACTGGAGGAGGGCAGATGTGATTCCCCTTCACAAAAGTGGGAGCAAGGCGAGAAGGAAACTACAGACCTATAAGTTTGACCTCAGTGGTAGGGAAAATGATGGAATCACTTCTGAAAGAAAGAATTGTTGAGTACCTAGAGGCAAGCGGGGCACAGGACCCAAAGCAGCATGGATTTACAGCTGGAAAGTCATGTCAGATGAATCTAATTGATTTCTTCGACTGGGTGACCAAAGTAATAGACCAGGGAGGGGCTGTGGATATGGCCTACCTAGACTTTAGCAAGGCATTTGACACAGTCCCACACAAAAGATTAATAATCAAGTTAGCCAGCCTGGGAGTGTGTCCCAGGGTGGTAGCCTGGGTAGCAAACTGGCTGCACAACAGGACACAGAAGGTAATAGTGAATGGAACACATTCAAGAAAGGGGGTTACTAGTGGAGTACCTCGGGCTCAGTACTGGGTCTAGTCCTTTAACATCTTTATAGGTGACATTGCAGAGGGTCTGGAGGAAAGGTATGCCTCTTTGCAGATGACACAAAGATCTGTAACAGAGTTGATACACAAGGGGGTAGAAAAGATGAGAAGGGACTTGGCAAGGTTGGAGGAATGGTCAGACATATGGCAACTTAGATTCAATACAAAGAAGTGCAAGTAATGCACCTGGGAAACAAAACCCAGGAGAAGAGTACACAATAGCAGGGAGGTACTAACAACAACAAAATGGAAAGGGACCTGGGGTAGTCATATCAGATGACCTAAAGGTGGGTAAGCAATGTGAAAAGTCAGTAAGGAGAGCCAGGGGATACTGGGATGCATAGGAAGGGCATCACAAGTAGAGAAGGGAAGTTGTTATCCCTCTGTACAGACACTTGGTGAGACCCCATCTGAGTACTGCGGCAGTTTTGGAGACCTCATCTACGCAAGGACATAGACAGGATGGAAGCAGTCCAGAGGAGTGCAACTAAAATGGTGCAGGGACTGCAGCAGAAGCCATATGAAGAGAGACTGAGAGATCTTAATATGTATACTCTTGATGAAAGGAGGGATGGGGGGGACGTTATAGAAATGTTCAAGTACCTCAAGGGAATCAACAAAGTCCAGGAGGGTAGCATCTTTCAGAAAAAGAGATGTGTAAGAACAGGGGGGCACAATTTAAAGATAGATGGGGGACGGCTCAGGGGTAATGTGAGGACATTTTTTTTCATGGAGAGAGTGGTGGATACATGGAACCGCCTTACTGAGGAGGTCGTTGGGTCTAAAACAGTGGGGGAATTCAAACATGCATGGGACAGACACAAGGCAATTATTGTTGGGGGTTGCAGGAAGTAGGCTGTTGGTTAACTAGAATCTGCAGCTTAACCAGTAGGTAGGGAAATGGGCAGACTGGGTGGGCCAAGTGGTCCTTATCTGCCGTCAAAGTCTATGTTTCTATGTTTCTATGTACTCCTTATTGATCAACAAGCATTGTTGCCCAAATTGAATATACAAATTCATTATACTGTAGGTAACTGTCATTGAATTAATCAGGTGTAATCCAATTGATGTGTCAGTTTGTGTTTACTATCCTAATATTTATAAGCACTATAATCCACAACTGCTCCATGTGTTATTACATTGTATTATGACTGTTCTGATGACCAGAAAAAAATAAGTTAAAGCTAATAAATGGTTGAATACACATTTCTGTTTGTAAAGAATGTTGCAAATCATAATTATGTGTTAGATGTTTGCAAAGTGATATCACACTTCTTTCTCTCATATAGGAACTACTGGAAAGGATGGACAGGGACACTTCAGCATGTGAACTTATGGCATCCTGGCATGGTATTCGACATTATACAATCAGGGAATTAGACTTTAACAAATAATAATGAACCATCATGGTGTACATGCAGGCGCTGCAGAGAAATGCCAACACAGCAAGACAAAGTATGCTGCGGCATGGACTATGAGCATTGTATTAGCATATCTGACACACTTAGACTAATTCCATTAAATGAGACAGTTCTAGCAATTGCTGGGGCTTATCAAGATGATATATTTGGAACTTCAGAACATATATTTGCCAATAATAATACACAATTCCAATATGCTGGGTATAGACAGTTTATATTGTGGCAGTATGGATGCTTGACATGGAGAATAGAAAAGTAATACCCTCCTGTTGTATTTGGGCCATCAGGGACAAATACTGGCTCTACGATGCCGAGTCGACAACAAACTCGTTGACCGGCATCACAGCACCAGGCTCCCTGTTGACTGCAATTTGCAGTCAGCAGGGAGCCGTGCACAGCAGGGTCTGTTTTATCTTCATGGGGCTTCACCCCCCCCCCACACCCCTCACACAGGGGACTCTGCCCCTCGAATCCCCCATTACTAAGGATACCAATTCCAAATTGGAGTTGGTTCAGGGAGGGGGTGCAGGACAGAGCAAAGTATTGCCGGGTGCCAGGTGCAACTCCTACAGTGACATGTCACTGTTGGCGGCAGCGACGTATGTCACTGTAGGGGTTTCGCCACGGGAGATGCATACCCAAATATTTAGATCCATATGGCAATTATGTAGGATTTCTGTCACATCGACTGTTGTAGGTAACTTTGACAATCTGTCTGCAGCTGTTATTGTAACTCAGAGCAAGGATGTGCAAGTAATCAACCCAATTAGTACCATACATGTACGGCATTAATTTAATTTGTATTACTTCAAATGTTTAATATTTAATATTTCTAGGCATCTCTCATGCATATGGCATGTAAAAGTTCATTATTTATTTCATGATGTATTTGTGATACATTTCCCAATAGGATAAATAAATTGTTACTGTTGTGCATATGTCCAATGCAATCTAACCAGGCAGTTATACAGAGGGAGAATCACCTCCAGCTTCCTGTAAGGTTATCCCTCTTGCAATGCATCCCATCATTTTATTTGCATTTGCTGCTGCCCTCCTGCATTGTTAATATTTATTCATTTTGCCATCCACCACCACACCAAATTCCTTCTCTCCATCTGTAACCTACATTTTCTCTCCCCCCCCGGTAGTATTCTTGAGATGAGTTTATAAGCCACAGGTGGAGATCCCAACACTTCTTATCATTAAACTGCAGCCCCCAATTGTGAGACCACCCCTCCAATGTACCCAGGTCCTCTTGAAGGGCCCTTCTACCCACCCCCCTCATCCACCACATCTCCTAGCTTGGAGTCATCGGCAAAAATGCTCATCTCACTCCTGATGCTTCTTCTGATGTCAGATATATAAGTATTAAACAGGAGTGGGCCCAGCACCGACTCTTGTGGAACCCCACTGTTGACCTTTTGATATAGTCTATACCCTGGTACTGTCAGGTCCCATTCATGATTTTTGGTGGCCCATGTCTTGGTTATAACAGCCAAATCCACTTCCCCCTCTACTATTAGAACATGAAGTTCCACTCCTTTATTCCCAATGCTTCAAGACATACATATGCCAGGAAAGGACAACACCATAGCAGATGCTCTGATCAGGATCAACCAGACCCATCAAGAGTGTGCTTTAAACAGGCTGGAGCTAGATGTAGTGTTCAGAATGTGGGGCACCCCAGAGATAGATCTCTTTGCACCACATGAGGACTGCCACCTGCCACATTTTTGTTGTGGTCCACCAATCAAGGGCACAGTCTCCATGGATGCTCTGAGTCTGGACTGGTCAGGGAGGCACATGTATGCCTTCCATCCTTTTCATTTGATCTTCAGAGTACTAATCAAACTCAGATCCCATTCAGCATCAATTATTTCAATATAACCAGACTGGACCAGACAGCAATGGTACTCTCTGCAGTTCTTCATGTCTGTGGCCAAGTCAATACACTTCCCTTGGAGGCACAACCTGTTAACCTCCAACCAAGGGAGGATCATGTTCCACAACCTCAGGCCCCTCTGACTCAAGGCATGGCTCTTAAGGAACTAGAGTATGCAGGCTTGCAACTCTCTGAAGGTGTCCTGGAGGTGGAAAGTGGGTACAGGGAGCCCTCCACCAAGAAAACCTGTTTCAAATGGAAAAGATTTTCAGTTTGGTGTTCGACCAATGATGTGGTGCCAACACAGACAGGAGCCTTAGCCCTGTTGGATTACCTTATGCATTTACATTCTCTTGGTTTACAGCATTCGACATTGAAGGTCCATTTGGCCTCAATGTCTGCTTACATTTCAGCTGGTAAGGATGTCTTTCCATCATCCAACCCAATCTTCTGAATATTTTTTAAGGGATTGTCCCACCTGCACCACTTTCACAGGGAACCAGTGCCAGCTTGGGACCTAAACATTTGTATTGCTCAGCTCATGCTTTTTGAACCCATGGTCTCATCAGACCTTAAGTTTATTACTTGGAAAGCAGTTTCTCTGTTGGTCAGTTTTTCCACCAGAAGGAACAGTTAGCTCCAGGCCTTGTGTATTGAAAAGGATTTCATCTCTTTTATGGGGACATAGTAGTGCTGAGAACAAATAGGAGGTTCCTTCCTAAAGTGGTTTCTATAGTGGGGCAGGCCGGAATAAGTGTCAGTGTAGGAGAGGGGGACAAAGGAATCAGGGAAGGGGGGGGACAGGAATTACAGGGGTGGAAGGATCATGGGATATAATAACTGTGGAGGGGCAGTACACATGGACACCCTGTGGAGACGGGGGGGGGTGGGTGCCCAGTCTGTATAAGGCTGGGGAGGCTAGCGAAAGAAGTACTAAGGCTAATGTGGGAAGTGTCAAAGATGATGAAAGGGTATATTAGGTTGGGAGGAGAAGGGAATGTGGAAAGCACAAAATACATCCAGGAAAAGAAAAAAGGTGGGAGGAGATAAGAATTGGGGCAAGAATGGGTTGAGTACATCGGAGAACACATGGGTGAGAAACAGTGACAATAGGAGGGAACATTGTGCAGGAGAAAAAGAGAGAAGTAGATGGAAGATAGTGAGGGGAAGAAGGTAGATGTCTTGGTGTTGAGGGACTCAATACTAAGAGGGGTCAGGTGGAACAGCAAAGGGGAGAGACACAGTAGAATATGGGTGGAAGCCATTCCAGGAATGAAGACAGAAAGGGTGGGGCAATCTGTGCTAAGGTATACAAGCAGGAGAAGGGAAATGCCTCACATAATAATACACCTGGGAACAAATGACGTGGCTGATTGGACAGTAGGGGAGGTAAAGAGGATGTTTGAGGAACTGGGACCTCTGTGTGAGGGAGTGGGCAGATCTGCCTCCTTCTTGGAAGTACTTCCCATTCCCATGGGCAAATATGGCAAGAAAAGGGAGATTTCAAGAGTTTATTGAATAGCTGGGGGACTGGTGTTTGAAAAAGGGATACAGGGTGGTAGGAGGGTGGGAGTGTACCTGTGAGAACATCAGTCTGTATGCAAAAGATAGACTGCACCTAAATGAGGTAGGAAAAATGTACTGAAGGCAAGGATAAGGAAGCACATTGAGGAGCATTTAAACTAAAGAGGACTAGCAGGATGGAGAGAGGAGTTCAGAGGCCTAGTGATGCAAAACCAAATGTGCTTACCCCCCCCGCCCGTGACAGCAAGGTAAGGAGGAAGGCAACCACTAAGGGAGTGGACATAAGGGGAGAGAGGCAGTGGGGTGAGGGTAGAGACAAGGGTTGGCGGGTGGGAACACTAAATGCTAGGAGTCTGTGGAATAAGGGGACAGAACTACATGCTCTTCTGGAAGAGGTGGGATTAGACTTAGCAGCCATAACCAAGACATGGACCACCCAAATTCATGACTGGGACATGATGGTTCTGGGATTAAAATGTGTAAGGAAGGAGGGAGACAAGGGAGATACAGAAGCACTGTGAGTACAACTACAAGATCCCAAAAATAGATTGCTAAGACTGGGGGTGGTGTACAGACCCCCCTCTCAGTCTGAAAGGATGAACAGGATATGGGCAAAACAGATCAGGAGGAACTGCTTAAAGGAGGGGATGGTGATAGAAGGGGCCTTCAACCTGCCAGGGGTGGAGTGGGACACACCTACCACAAAGAACAGAAGGGCGCAGGTAATGATGGATGCCTTCCAGGAAAGCTTTCTAGTACAGTTGGTCAAGGAACCAACTAGGGGAAGGAATACCCTTGACCTCATACTTACAAAAGGGGAGTGGGTGAGGGATGTGAGGGTGGAAGAACCACTGGGGGGGAGTGACCACCAGACAGTAAGTTTCCAATTACAGATGGCTAAAGAGATGGATGCATCTGGCACAAGGGTGCTGGATTTCAAGAACACAAACTTTTAAGATGATGAGGGAAGTGATACAGGGGTTCCTGTGCAAAATTCAACCGGGTATGGACACACAACAAAGGTGGGAACTGATAAGACAGGGGATAGTGGAGGCAACAAAAACTTGCTGTAGGACCCAGACTAAGAAGGCTAGGGGAAAGAAACCTAAATGGAGAAGAAAAGGGGTGTTAGTCAGGGTGGGAAGGAAAAGGACAGCTAAAAAGAGATATAGACCAGTATTTGTCAATGCCAAATGTTGTCTTGCTGGCATTGGCATTGGTGGTGTAGTTGTTAGAGAGATGCATAAGAGGAATGGCAGTGAAGTATGGAACTGACACCAATCCCATCCCACCCTGCAGAGACTGACAAGCCTTGAGGTGTGCCTTTGGGTCATCGGCCATAACACTCATGCCATTTCACCTCACCCTAGCCTGCAGACTCCGACAAATGTTGTGTTGTGTCTTATGTTTGTCGGGCCTTATGCTCACCCCATTCCATAAGGAAATTCATTGAGATGGGTGCAGTATAGGAGAATGGGGTGAACTTTGGGGCCAAGGAGTCCAAGGCATGCATTGATGCCTATCACTGGCTGCAGGGTGGGGGTGGGGGTAGAATGGCATTTGCATTACAGCCGACAATCCAAAGTCACACCCCTGACGCCTCTCAGTCTCTACAGGATGGGATGTTATGGTTAGAAACCCTAGCGTCCCAGGCATTTGTTGGTATTTGCATTCCAAATTTTCAACATGGGCTTTTGTGACCCCATCTCATGAAAGCATTTGGGACCTTCGCTCACAAACAGTGGCACTGAAATTTTTTTAATCTGTCCCAAACATTGATTTCCCACAGCAACCAAGCCATTCTGTGCCAGATGTGCGAAAACACATTTCAGGCAGGATGTGAAAAATGACAGCTGTACCATTCATAAGGAGGTGTGAAGAACTGGCGATGTTGAAAATCTGGAGTGAAAATATTAAAAATTCTCGAAGTTACGAGTGTGTGTGGAAACTGTACAATGCACGCTCACAACACAGTCATTTTGTGGAATTTTTTTCACCAAATTTTCAACATAGGCATTTTGGGACCCTGCTCATGAATAGTGGCACTGTGATTTTGTTAATCTGTCCTGAACATTGATTTCTCACAGTGACCATGCCATTGTGCGCCAGATGTGTGAAAACACATTTTTGAATGGATATTTGAAATGACAGCTGTACTGTTCATAAGGAGGTGTGAAAAATGACAATGCTGAAAATCTGGGTGAAAATATTACACATTCTCAAACTTCTGGCGTGCATGGAAGTACAATGCTCACATAACACAGCCATTTTGGAATTTTTCCTGGGAATTTGCAATATAGGCTTTTTGAGCCCACCTCATGAACAGTGACACTGTCATTTCTTTAATTGGTTCTAAAAGGTGATTCAGTGCAGTGACCGCGAAATCACCTTTCGGGACCGAATAACAAAATTACAGTGACTGAGTTCATGAGGTGGGGTCCCAAGAACCCCATGTTGAAAATCTGTAGCCAAAAGTCACAAAAATGGCTGCAATATCTACCCCCCTCCATTGATGCCATTATACAGCTTACCGTGATTTTCTTCAGTTCGCAGTCAGCTTCTGAAGAGTTCAGATGTCTCCCACTCCACTGAAGATCATCGCGCCAGGGTCAGGAGGTGCATATGGGGTGATGGGGGGCGGGGTGGTGAGAGTATAGAGGGTGGGTGTGGGTTGGGGGAGGGTGCCATGACCATGAGGGACCATTTTCTGTGTTACGGGAAAAAAAGGACCTAATGGAAGGTTTTTAGGTTTGCTTTGCACACACTGGGGTGGGCTCGGTGTGCCACCTGTGGTTTTGGGACAGGAACTGAAGCTGATGGGATTGGGCCCACTCCATCGGCAAACAAAGCGTGTCTGTGTTTGGGGGTGGCATGATGCTGAGGGGGATTGGGCACCCCCCTCAGCAGACAAATAAAACAAGGGGGAACATTATGCCGACAGGGATTTGGCTCCCCCATCAGCAAACAAACTGGGGAGAGGGCATGCTGAAAGGGGGATTGGGCACCCCTGACATCAGCTTTCTAGGGACTGGGAGAGGTGCACAGCGGCAGCTGCCACCATGTTTATTGAAATGTTTCAGAAGGCAAGGCACACCCTGCAATGATAGGGTACTCCCTCATTGCAGCAGCAAAATTCTTTCAAGTTGGTGGCATGCTTCAGAACTGCTGTCATTAACAGCTTGCTCATTCATTGGTGCCACAGAGACCAGCCCAAAAAAGCAGTGGCACCATTGGCCACAACACTGCCACACCTCCACAACCTGCTACTCCAGCAAGCTGCCACAAAATGTTGCTTGCGCTCTGCATGTAAGACAACATAAAAATCGGGAAGGGAGGAGGATAGAGAGAAATATCTTTAAGAAGTAAAGGAAGTGACCAGGTGGGTAAGGGCAACCAAGGTGGCAAGAGAGCTCAGGCTGACACAATGCATAAAAAAGGGGTAAAAGACTTCTTTAGGTACATCAGGGAGAAAAGAATCTGTGCAGACCAAATTTAAAGAATTAAGGAGGAGAGGGTATGGGTGGAAAGGGGGGTGAAAAGGCAGAAGTGCTCGATGACAACTTCTGTTCAGTCTTCATAAAAGAAAGGCAGGGAGTGCTACCCATAATTGGATGGAGGATAGAAACAGATGGGGGGGACAGGTGCAGGAGGGGTTAAGGGCATTGAGGGTAGACAAGGCACCAGGACAGGATGGAGTACATCCAGGAGTGCTGAAGTAGCTGGATGAGATCCTGACAGGACTCTTGGTAGAATTATTTAATTCATCTATTGACACAGGATGCATAACTCATGACTGGAGACTGGCTCATGTGGTTCCCCTCTACAAGAGTGGACCCAAGGATGGACTAGGGAACTATAGGCCATTAATTCTAATGCCCATAGTTGGGAAGATAATGGAGACCATACAAAAGGAGAGGCTAGTGGCACTTCCGAAGGTGAACAGGGTGCAGGATGAGAGGCAGCATGACTTCACCAATGGCAAGTCATGCCAGCCCAACCTGCTGGAATACTATGACTGGGAGACTAGGCAATTTTATGGGGGACATGTGGTGGATGTCCTGTATCTAGATTTCAGTAAGGCCTTCAATTCAGTACCAATGGGAGACTTGGGAGAGTGCTAAAGGGCTGAGGCGGTGGCATGTAACACAGTGGAATTCTTAAAAAAAGGGGTGTGACAGGGCAATGGGGAGAGTAAAGGGATGGAAGGGGAGGGGAAGGGGGAGTGGGGCAGCTGCTGAATATGGAGCTAGCTGCAATCTCGAGCAGCATAGATAGACCAGGATGGCCTTTTGCTGCTGGCAACTTCCGTATGTTTGTATGTTCATAAGTCAGTTCTGGACCTGGTAAGAACCAATGGGTATAGAGCCGAATAAGAACAAGTGGAATGGCAGATGAGGTCCAGTTACATTCAAATGGTGTGATTCAGGATGGGGACATGGACTAATTTAAACCACACAAGGACTACAGGCTGAGTTTCAACAAATATAGTGAAAGCCAAGGAGAGTATGACAGGGAATTGTACCTTGAATGTATAAGGGAAGTAGGCAAGACTGTTAGAAGGGCAAAGGCACAGACAGAAGAGGGTTTATCACAGTCTGTAAACAAAATGGATAACTAATTTTATATGTCCATCAGTGTGATAAGAAAACACATGGGGAGTGGAATTGTGCGGCTCAAATGGGATAAATAATTGTGTGAGAAGTTGAATCAGGATAAGGTATAAATTCTGAAAAAAATACTTCTGTTCAATATTCACTAAGGAAGGTGAAGGTCAAGTTCCACGGTTGTGTTGAGGAGTCAATGGGTGTGAGGGGAAAGTAGACACCAGTCCATTTACAGTGGAGGTAGTGCTTGAAGATCAAATAAAGCTGAAGGCAGAAAAGGCCATGGAGCCAGACCACATCCACCCAAAGATATTAAAGAAGCTGCAAAAAGGAAACTAGCAGCACCTTTGGAGGACCTGTTCACACAGTCACTCCACACGTGTGTCATTCCAGAGGACTAGATGAGGGCACATGTATTACAAATGCACAAAATCGGCAGTAGAGAGGAGACAGTAAATTACGGGCCAGTAAGGCTTGCCTCGGTGATGGGAGAAATCATGGACACAATGCTGAAATCAAGCTTAGTGCCACATATGGAATCCAGAGTTGCTCAGGATCTGAGACAAGACTGATTCCCAGCAGGAAGGGCACGTCAAACAGATATAATAGATTTTTTGCTTGGGGTACTGTGGAAGTAAATCAGGGATGGGCGGTATATGTAGACTACCTATATTTCAGCAAATCCTTTGACACCGTACCACATAGGAGGCTGATTGACAAGATGGGAGGACAGGACAAGGGAGACAATGTGGTGAACCGGGTTAGGAACTGGTTAAATGTTTCAATGAAAATAATTGCAAATAAATGCACCTAGGTATAGAGAACTCTGGAGAGTGAGCTAAAGGTTGGTATGGGGAGAGGAGGGGTTGACCATCAGCAAATAGAAAAAGGACATCAGGGTTATCATCTATGAAGGCCTTCAGGTATCAAAGCAGTATGCAAAGGCAGCAGGGAGGGCCAGTGGCATGCTGGGTTGCATAGACAGTGGTATCACTAACAGGAGGTGAGAGATGGTGATGCCATTGCATAAAACATTTGTAAGGGCTTACATGAAGTACAGTGTGCTATTCTGGAGGCCATACCTGCACAAGGACATATAAGATGGAGACTATCTAGAGAAGGGTGACAAAGGTGGTGCAGGGCTTACACCCAAAACATATGAGGAGAGAGTAAGGGATTGCAATATGTACTCAAGGGAGGGGAGGAGACAGCATGGGGGAATAAGATTGAAACTTTCACGTACCTCAAGGGTACACTCAAGGTGCTTGGTGTGTGACCATTTCCTAAGTAGGAAACAGAACTAGAACAAAGGTGGCACAATATGAAATTGGGAGGGGGTAGATTAATAGTTACTGTGATGAAGTTTTTCTACACAGAAAGGGTAAATGACACTTGGAATAGTCTGCCACAGAATATGGTGGGGCGAAGCACACTGGAGGGGTTTAAGCATGCCTGGGACAGACACTGAGTAAGTTTGAAAGGGGATGGAGTGATGAAAAGCCATTGATCACTCAGTTTCGATGACAACATACAGTGCATGGGGTCAATGGGAAAACTGGATGGGCATAGCATTCCTTATCTGCAGACTATTTGTACATTTATTTATTTCAGACGTCTTTGAACCTTACTGTCTGGTAGAAAAAAAATAAGAATAATAAAAAACAGTTTACTTGCAAGAAAGATCTGATGGCTATAAGGGGTAAATGCATGTCTATGGTGCCTGGAGCATTGGATTTGATTCCTTTAAAGGGAAAATCAATGTTTTCCATTTTTTATTTTCTCTTTTTAAAAAAAAACAAAAAAAAAACACATCACACGTTAATAAACATGTAGGCAAAATAATTTATTGAAAATGAACGAACAACTTTCCATGACATGCTTCAACTCTATATTTGAGCATGTTTTGCAATACATATGAATGAAATAGTGCTCAAACAAAGCAACAGGATAAAAAAATAAATAAATAAACAGACTAATTACAGACAAGGAGTACATAGCCGATACAGACTAGAATGAGAACAACAGCAATTTCAGCATTCACCAGTTTGCATTTGATAATCCTCCAGCTCTGTCTGAAAATATACAAAATGGACCAGATATTCAGAAATGTATCAAAGGCAGGTGCAAGTCCAGTGCAGAGCAATTCAGATGCAACGCAGCACCATGGGTGCCATATTCAGAAGTTTCGCAGGCTGCACTGCACCAGCGCAACTCAGCTGAATATGGCACACATGCGCTACGGTGCAACCTGGGATGTGCCAGCACAACCGTGGAAGCGCAGAGCAGACCTGCTCATCAACACTGAGGGGCGGTGCACATAGAAGAGAGCCAGGGTCACAGCCAGGGAAGCACAGTGACAGTGGCCACAGGTCCCCCTCCAGTAGGGCACACCAGTGCACACAGGCACCCAGGAACCGAACCCCATAACACAATGGTGGCACGGCCAGCAGGCGACAAGAGGGGACAACAGTCAAAATAAGGCTGCCAAGGGTGCTCCTCTGCACCCAGCCAGACTGCCATGCTCACCACTGTGTGGCATTGGCAGTCCACCCCAGGACCATGGAGCCAAGCACACGCATGCCCCACATGCACACATGTAGCCCACACACTGGGCAGTAAATGAGCCAGAACCCAGACAGAGTGCCAGACCACACAGGACAGGGTGCCCAATAGGGGATGCAGAGGTCCTCACCCCAGTGTGTGGACATATCCAGAACAATGACCATGGCTGTGTGCCACCACCATGCACACACTTGCCTGCTGCCGGCCCCTGACCAGTGCCCCATGGAGACCATGAAGCAACACAGCACACCCACTGAACCGGGGGATGGCCCCCACCAAAATGTGACACACCATTGTACACAGCAGGGATCCATGGTAGCACCACATGTGCCCCCCCACCCCTGTGCACAAACTATGACCAGACACCGGATCACTGTAGCATGGCTCCACATGCCACCTGCAAAGCAGACACAGATACAGGCATGTAGGTGCTAAAGGTTTATAACAGTAATACGTGGGCAACAATAGAAACAACAGGGGTCAGGGACAGGGTAGGTACAACAATGGATGGGGACAGGGAACAGGGTCTGTACAGCAGGAAGGATGACTGTAGGGGAACAGGGGCAACAGGGATAACTGGGGCTATATACATCTGACTCAATGTAGGCCCCATTGAGTCAGATGTATATACAGGCTGGAAAGAAGAGAGATGGACATCGGTACACGATGGCACCAGCCATGCCCCCCACCACACAGCCTGCTGTGCACTGGGCATGCCCCTGTCCAGCCCGTGGCCCACACACCAGCACTGCCCCAAAGCATGCAGCAGCATGGCGTGTGGTGATGAGCAGGATGACAATGTACCCCACTGCAGGACATGCCAGGCAGCAATGCTAACACCACAGTACTGCACCAGGGCAGACATGCAACATGCAAACACCTACCTGGCTGTCGCCCTGCACCACACCAGATGCATGCCTGCAGCCTCTGGAGTCGGTCAGAGTCTCTCCTCTGCAGGTCACCATAACAGTGCCTGAACTGCTGTGCTGTGCATGGCACACCCATCCTCATCTCCAAGGCCTCCGATATGGACTGCCACACCAGGTCTCTGGCCTGCTGCAGGGGCACCTGCCCAAAAAGCTGGGCTTCATAGGGCTGGATGGCAGTCACCAGGTTCACTACCTCGATGTCCGACCAGCTGAGGGCAAGGCATCCAGTTCCTTGTGCCATGGACCGCTTTCAGTGTGGCACTGTACATGGTAGTGAAAAGTGCACATGGCTTCCACAGGTGCAGGATGCGTGATAGGATATGAACGGCAGCTATTGTGCAGGACGTGGATGCACACCAGCATGCGCAGTGTGGGACCATTGCATGATGATGGGCATGCATACTATGCCGTGGCCTAGCAGGGTCATGGGGTCATGTAGGTGATCTATGGGTAACAGGTCAGCACCCTGTGCGCAGTGTCATGTGCGCGATGGGGTGCATGCCGGATGTGCGATCGTGCATGGAAGCTGCACCGTACCACATGCGCAGTGCCGAGCGCATACACACAGTCCATGCGTGTTGCGCAATTGTACTGTGGAATGTGCGCGAATGCTCACTGCAGGCATGAGCACTGCACATGCGCAAGTATTGCACCTCAGGGTTGCTCTGACACAATAAGAATGCGCACAGCGCATGTCTGCGATATTCAGCCATGGTATGCAAATAACCTCATGAACCAATGCATGGTGCAGTGGGGAGCATTTGCATATCATTACAATTGCGCTCACCCTCATTAGCATGTGTTGAGACATAAAAGTGCCTGGGAACAGCATAGGCCACAGACCAGTATTGCAACTTTTCAGGTAAATGACTGGAAACATGGATGAACAGAGGCCTACTGCAACTGTGCAACTGATTGCTGTAATGTTCTTTGCTGCCACTAACACACACTGGTGTGCATTCCCATAGGTGGCAGAATGTCGCGTGAGGAAGGTGCGAAGAACCAGGGGCATGCATGTAAGTGCAGGCCCAACTTTACGGCATCAGAGACCACTTCCCTGTATGAGGTCTACATGGATAGGGAGGCCCTTCTCAGTGGTGCCACGGGCACATCGCAGGAGTGGGTTGTGGGCTGGGATGAGGTGACGTGGCACGTCAACATCCATGGCCGACACCATCGCACACCCAGAAGTGCAAGAAAAAGATTGGTACCAATATAAAGCATATTAAGGAGAAGATAGCTGCCAACTAGGTGTCCCACAGGGCAACCGGTGGTGGTCCAGCAGCAGTGCCTTCGCTGACAGCTTCAGAGGTGCTGGTGGTGCCCTGCATTAGCCAAGCATCGGTGGAGGGTGTGCCTGGTGGAGAGTTCCAGATGGGTGGTAGCCCCTCACTGCATGATGACTATGAGCAGGCCTGTGTGTGTGCTGTGCTTGTATGCTTGTTGTTGTGCCACCGGCCACTTGCAAGTGTCTCTGGCCACACAGTGGACCGCAGTGCCAGTTGGAAATGTCTGCATGCCGAGGGCATGGTAGAGTGTAGCTGTGGGGGATGGTAGGAGGGGGGTGGGGGATGGTGGGGGCCATGGGGGGTAGTGCTGGACAATGTAGCAACACTGACCCTCTGTTCTTGTCTTGCAGCTCCAGCACACCTCCGGGCAGGGGATGAGGAGGAGGCAGACGCTGACACAGGTGCCCCACTATCAACATCAGCGGGCATCTGGAGCAGGGATAGGCTCTGCCTTGGCAGAGCAGGGCATGTGGACATGCTGGGCTGGCCTCTGATGATGCCCTTGCTGGGATCCTGGACACTGTCAGCCTGGAGGTGCTGTGTGCGGAGACCCAGCTAGGGCTGTTGTCAGACACCGATGATGACATCACGCTGATCATGAACAGCATAGGGCCGTTGGTGGCAGAAATGCCTCTACCCATTACACATGTTCCATCAGGGCCCAGCACTGCCCCAGTGGCTCCACAGTCACCCCCCAGCCACGCCGTGGCTGCAGTGTGTTGTGCCACCACTGTATGGGTGGCGGAGGTGCTGGTGATGCAGAAGAGGTGCGGGGCACTGACCAGCAGATGGTTGGGCAGCAACGGCTGTATGCAGGTGACACTGGACAGCAAGGCTCAGTGCACACTGCCAGTGCACCTGACACAAGCATACCCCCTGTACAGCCCACTGTGCAGTGTCCACCTGAGTGGGAGGCTGTGCAAAATGCTGTGATACCCTCTGCAGCTGGACAGATGGCCCAGGTGGCCCAGAATGCCAAGTGTCTGGTGGAGCATACCTGGTTACTGTGGGCATCCATGGAGAACCACTCATTGCTTGCCTCTGAGGTGCATGCACTCTGGGCTGATGTGCATCTCATGGCCGAGCGACAGGACAGAGGCACTGTGCAGATCACTGATGAGCTCAGACAGATGTGGGAGGCCACGACCGTGGCTTTGGACCGCATCGCTGGTGCCATTGTGACTGGGCTGGCGTCACTGGTGGCCACTGGGCTTGGCCGTGCACAGATGACACCCACAGTGCACTCTCCACCCCACAATCCCAGCGTCTTGCAACCCCAGTACGGTGGATGCCAGGGTCTGACATCAGCATCCCAGGCACCCCTGGTGCAGGCCTGTTTGGCCACCTCTACCCCACTGCATGGACAAGGTCATGGTCCCACACTTCAACCCCTGGGGGGGCATCAGACACACCCATCAGGGACCGATGTGCAGCATGAAGCTGCCACTCAGCCACAGCGTCACCACCCACATGTCCATGGCAGTCGTGGGATTGCACAGTCACAGTGCCGTGTGTGCTGCCATGCCATCTGCTGCTGTTGCCACACATGCATGGGTGGTGCTGGTGCAGCATGCATGCAGTGGCGCGCATGTCTGTTGTGCCCCATGTGCACTGTGTGTGTGAACCATGCTGCTGGGACATGTGGCATTTAGGTGATGAGGGCTGCTCCACACAGGTGATGAATGTGCACCGGTGCCATGCTTCTGATCCATGCCATGTCCCACAACATGTGTGCTTGTGTCCTTGTGTGCATGCCAGTGCTGCATGTGTGTTGCCAAGCACCTGTATGCCAGTAGCTCTGCTGTGTGTAGTGCGCACTGGTGTTTGCATGCCATCCACTGTGCACATCCCTGCCACGGTGTGGAGTACTGTTCTGTAATGCCCATGCTACTGTGTTTGTACATCCATCTGCATTGACTGAAATGTTCCCTTGCAATTGTGTCCCTGTTCTGCCTTGCCTCCTGTGCTGCTCTGGGGCCTTTCTTCCAGGGGAAGCTGCCCACCACCCTCTGGCCCTTCATCACCATTATCCCCACTATTGTCACCCTACTCAGCCTTGGCAACTATTCCACAGTCAATGGCCATGTTGTGCAGGATGCAACAGGCCAGGAATACGCCACAGGCCTTTGATGGGCTGCATTGTAGGGCACTGCCTGACCTGTCTAGGCAATGGAATCATGACTTAAGCATACCAAAGACACGCTCGATAATATTGCGTATGCTGGCGTGTGCCTCATTATATCTGTCTTCCATGGGGGACAATGGTCTCCGGTAGGGGGTGAGCAGCCATGGCCTTAGGGGGTATGTGCTGTTGCCCGGGTGGGAAGAGACATTTGGTTAGTCCAGTGCTGTGCTGCCCCATGCTCACTCTCTGCCATGGCAACAGCCTGCCCTCTCCACCTGCCACCCCCCCGTGGCTCACGGTCACAATGGCACATGTCCTACTCACTGACAAGGTGGCCCATGGGGATGTCTCCCCACACAAACCTATGGCACAGTGCAGAGCTGTGTCATATGAAGGCATCATGTGTACTCCCAGGGTGTGTGGCGCAGACATTGATGATGCGCTCGTGGCATCACACACCACCTGGCAGTTGATGGAAGGATACCCCTTCCAGTTTATATACACCGGGTCCTCTGGGCTGGGTGGTGTGCGGATGCTGACGAGAGTGCAGTCAATGGCCCCGATTACAACTGGCATGCGTGCCACCTGGTAGAGCTCCTGCATGTTTGCTGTATGCTCTGCCTGTATGCTGGGGAAGTGTATGTACTCCAACACATGTGGCAGCAGAACATTGAGGAACTGGGTGAGGAGGCAGGATGTGGCTGACTGGGTGATACCCATGGTATCCCCAGTGGGTCTTTGGAAGGTGCCCATGGTGAGCAAGAACATCACAGCGGTCACCTTTGTCCCCACTGACATGGCATGACTATGTCTGGTAGGTACCTGCATCTCCTCACTGCACAGCTCACATAGCTGCCTCAGAACTGCCCTGTTCAGGTGGTACCTGCCCACTATCTCTGTGTCATTGAAGTTCTTGAACATGACCCTGGCACAGTACCACCTGTGTTGGGCATACCACCACTGGGCCCTTCATTGGCCACACAGGTGTTCCTTCAGCCTCCTCACACCCCTCATTATGGCATCCATTAGGAATGGGCCACTGTCCATCTCTTAGTCACTGTGTCTGTCCCTGGCTTCCTGTGGTACTCTGTCCCTTCATCTGTCCATCTGTCTGTGTCTGTCTCTCTCTCTCACTCTCTCTCCCACTCTGTCTGCCTCTCTCCCACTCTCTCTCTTTCTTGTACTCTCTCACTCCCTCTCTCTCTGTGCACACTGTTGCGCATCTGCTGTCTGTGTGTTTGAGCCTGTTTTTATATGCTCAGTCTTCCTGGTGCAACTTGGTGTTTGCTCCACACTTGTACCTTGCTTTCCCGTTGAATATGACGTTGCGCCATATATTCCTGGGCATGCCCCCATGCACTTGTGCCACATACATACAGTTGTGCATTGGCACAATGGGATTTGTGCTGTGCCACAGGTCACTTTCAATATCACCCGGCAGCACAACTCGGGTCTTGTGCCGTTGCAACTGAGTTGCACCACACGCAACTGCTTTAAATATCTGGATCAATAAGTAAAAGAAAAAATATCTGTCTCAAAAGAAAGCACTGGTGGCTCATAAGAGTGGATGTTTATCCTAGGTATAAATGGTGCAGGGTTTGATTCCTGTTACAGGAGAAGTTAAACTTTTGAATTGCTTTTTATTTTCTATTTTTTTTAATAGTTAAAACAAACAAACAAAAAAAACCCTTATCCACTTTTTTTGTTTTTTTGGCTAACTAGGAGCAACAATCATTTCCACAATATGCAGTTAATCAGTAATGCATCTAGGTGGCAGTTGATCTGAGTTGCGGTGAATGCAGACACTAATTATCTCTGTCATCCTACTGTGAGTTGTGGGGTGGGGGAGAGTCGCATTTTTATCCCCTGGTAACTGGCTAATACTCATGGCCAAGATATTCAAAAGGGTTGCGCACAGTGCAACAGTGTTGCACCATGTACAACCCACTGATGCACCCCGGCGCGATATTCAAAAGGGAAAAGTGCGCCACACAAATCTCGATGAGCTGGAGTTCATCAGTAATGTATGCAGGCACAGGTGGGGGGGGCGTGCACATACATAACCTGCACAGCCCGATATTCAGCCCGGGATGTGCAGAGCCATGCATGCGCAACCTCTACTTGTGGCTGCACAAAGTTAAGTAAAAAAAAAGAGGAACAAATGATGGTCACCCACAGGTGAGCTGCCGCATTGTAGGGCGCAACACGGCAGCTGCCACCTGTGGGTGGCCACCCGAGTTCCTGCCACACCTGGCAGTGCCCCACCATGCCCCATCGCGTGGCTTCTATTTAAATAACCCCCTAATATCCCTGGTGGTCCAGTGGACCGCACTCTGCAGAATCGCGGGCATCTGTAAAACATAAAAATGTCCTATTACCCTGGTGGTCTCAGGGTACCCCCTCCCACCCGCCCACTGAACCCCACCGCCCCGCTCCCTCGGTCAGCTGGTGGGCAGCAGCACCACCCGCCTGCTGCCCGCTGCCCACCGACTGACAGCTCAGTAGGCTGCACGCCCATTGGTTCACAGCGTGAGCCAATGGGCATGAAGCCCATACCATACTACACAGTCCAGATATATGAATAAATCATAGCACATCTCTGTGGGGGCTAAAGACCAGCACATGCTGCAGCTGTACTCAAATAATAAATACAATAAAACAAACCCAATACAACACAATTAAAACACCACCCTGAGCCTAATTAGCTAGATTAATTTGTATCAAAATCTAAAGAGAACTGTAACCCCCCACATATAAACATAACATATAAAAGAAAACATAAAATAGAAACAAAAATTAAAATAAAAATTTTAGGTTCTCTCACCACCCACACAAAAAAAAAAAGTCCCTCACCCTAGTCCTCACACCATCAAGGAAAGAGAAAAACAAAACAAACAAAGAAAATCCTCTCTCCCCTCCAGTCCTCTCACAACCAAGGAGAGAGGATAGTTACAACATAAAACTGTGACATAAACAAATTCATTAAACATATGGATGCAGGGTCCTCTCACCACCTGGTCGCCCAAAAGAAAACATTTTAACTCCAAAAAGGGGGAAATCAGGAGTCTTTGAGAAAAGTATAAGGATCACAACAGTAAGTAATTCACTGGAGAGTCAAAAATCCATAGAATACAGAAAATAAAAGTACCACGAGGCATGAAGTAAAAGAAGCTCCACTGGATATAACCTTCCAACCCAAAATCCACTGTAGCCAGATCTTTCTGGGAGAAACTCCACAGGACTCTATGGCCACCTTCCTCCCAGCCAGGTGCAGTCCTCGAGAAATATTGCCACCTCAATGGAATGGAGCCCAAGATAGGCCACAATTGCAGCCATATCTGTGCATTCAAGGGACTGCAGTACCCCAGCCAATTCCCTGGCTAGATGTATACTCCACCACACCCATGGGGCAGCAAATCTCAGAGGAAAACACCTGCTGGAGTCAGGCCTCTTGCAGTTCTCACACATCAAACACAGTTCCCAGTCACTTCACTGCCGCAATATCCAGAGAAAGCAGAAATTCTTCACCGTCCCTTGAGTCCACACATACTCACATCTGGACTCAATTCACCGGAGGAGTCGCGACGCATGCCAGCAGTGACCTTAGCCTGTGAGGGTCCCTCCTCCGCAGGTCTCTGTATCAGTGGTGGCACTGTTCCCCACTGTGCTATGCCCCAGTGGCCTCCTCCAACCCCTCAGCCACCTCCTGCCACACCTCTGTCTGAGGCCAATCCAGGGGGAACCTGACCATACAGGGAACCCACATTTGGCTCCACCAGGGCCACCAGGTTAACCAGTTCCACCTGGCTCCAGTTTTGTGCCCTCGCAGTGCTCCAGCGTGGCATGCCCAATTCTGCAATAGTAAATCCAGAATGATGCTCAATAGTGCACGAGCTGCACGTACTGTGGGTGTGTGACTCGCTTGGTGATGTGCTGCCATCCGCAATCGCGCATTCCCTGGTGATGCGCGATACAGCTGGGGCAGCACTGGCACTTGCCTTAGGGAACCGGAGGGTCAAAGGAAACTCATGGGGTCATAGGTCAGCATGCACACTGTGCGCGACAGCAGGATAGGGCACGCCATGCATGGTGCGCAATAGGGGCATGTGTACCCCACGGTCCATGTACCAATCGTGCATGGGCGCCATAGGGCATACAGCACACAAGCACCACATGCTCAATAGCAGCAGAGCGCGGTACTGCATATGGCACACTGTGTGTAGGATGCGCCATCGACGTACGCAATGTCAGCGTGTGCATGCGCACCGCCAGGCCTCATGCGCACGTCATACAGTTGCACCATAGCTTGTGCAGGTGCATCACCAATGCGCCATGTGCAACTTTGTGATATTCAGCTGGAATATGCAGATGGGTTGATTAGCATATCCACAGTGCATCGGAGGCATTTGCATCCCATTACAATTACGCACCTTCTCATTTGCATGTGATGCACTATAAATGCACCACGAGACTGCTCAGGCACCAGACCAGTATTGCATTCTTCTGAGGTAATCCACCAGGCTATGGGCCTGTCAGGACAATGGATTGGGAGGTTATTGTGTGTTTCAGCCATCACTGACCACATGTCCTTACCCACAGGAATATGCATGACGGATCACGAGGAGGTTGAGGAGTGTGGGCCTGCACAGAGGCACAGACCCAGCTTCACGAGGGCAGAAAGTGATGCCCTATTTGATGCCTACCTGGACCAGGAGCCTCTCCTGAGGGGCTCAACAGGCATCCCACAAGCCTGGGTGATAGCATGGGAGGGTGTGGCCAAGGCTGTGAACCAGCAGGACAGCCAACAGAGGACAGCACAGGAGTGAAAAAAGAAGGTAGGCATGGGCCGGAGCAGGATAAAGGAGAAGGTGGCCACCATCTAGGCTGCACATGCTGCCATGGGCAGTAGACAGCCTGATGTGCCACAGCTGATGCTGCATAAGGAGTTGGTGGCAGCATCCATGCAGCGCAGGACAGTCAAGGGCGTGCCTGGTGAAGGATTTCAGATGGGAGGCAACCCATCGCTGCTTGGTGGGTACAGCAGTGCCTGGGAAAGTGAGGAAGGGGACAGGGGGCAGGGGTGTAAGGGTGTGTGCCAGCGGCACTAATGCAACTGTGTTCCTTTTCAGCTCGAGAGAGCATGCATATATGCAGCGGCAGGGGTGGGGGTGACCACCATGGGGTGGTCCTGGACCTGGGGGACTGTCCATCCACCTCCACTGGTGTCCGGGGTCCAGATCTCAGGTAGCTCTACACCACAGTCTGACCGGATGCCTTTGACGTGGTTGTGGATGAGGCCCTGGCTGTTTTTCAGCAGGATACCAGCCATGGTGTCCAGTATGCAGAGAGACACAGATCAGGGTGGGATCCGGGACTGATGATGATGCTGTGACTATTATCTTGGATAGTGGTGTTGCCAGTCAGGGGAAGGCACCCATACCACACACCCACCATGGCAGTGCAGACGGTGCCTTGGTGGCGGTTGTCCACCCACCGGCTGCCACACCCGGTGAGGCTGTGGGTGCCAACGGTGTAGTGCAGTCCGAAGGGGGTGGTGCAGCCACCCTGGCACCGTTACACGCACAGCAACCGGAGGGGCAGCAGCGGCGGCAGAACATGGTCGAGGCGGGGGCTGAGTGCAGTGGCCACTGCCGTTGCACCACAGACTGATCAGCCCCAAGGGGGCCCCACTGTGCAGCCTCCACCAGTGAGGGTGGCTGTGATGCAGGGTCATGCAACTCCTGTGGGTCAATGCAATACCCATGTCCCCCAGGGCACCAACCCCTTGACCGAGCACACCCATCTGCTATGGGCCTCCATGGAGCAACAGGTGCTGGTTGCGGCAGGGGTGCGTGCACTCCACACAGAGCTGTGCCAGTCTTCAGGGAGTTGTGACCAGGACTATGAGCAGCTCCTGGCCGAGACCACACGCATGCGAAGGACAAGACCACAGCCATGGATTGGCTTACTGCTGTGGTCATGGCCGGCCTAGCACCACTGGCCACTCTAGTGCTTGTCTGTCTGCTGCAGACCCCACGGAGTGCCTTCTCAACCCCTCAGTTATGGCGTCATGTGACCCCCTCAGTGTCGATGCAAGGATCTGCTGTGGGCATTCCGGGCATGCCTGGAGCAGGCATGTTCGGTAGCCTGCAGACCCCTTCAAGGAATGGGTCACGTTCCCGCAGTGACACACCTGGGGGAACATCTGAGACACCCCCTGTGGCTGTTGCACAGCCTACGTCTGCTGGGAAGTCCCGGCGGGGTCATCCACATGTCCGCAGTGGCCGTGCGACCGCGCAGCGGTCCTGATCCACATCCCTCCCCATCCGCTGTCTGCCACTGCCCTGTGTGCACATTGATGTGGCATGTGAATGTACATTCCAGGGACATGTCATCCATGGACCATGCCACACACCCACCTTGTGCACACCCACCTGGCCACTGGCAACTGTGGCATGTGCATGATGATACCAACACAACACCAGCCACTACTGTGCACTGGTGTGCAACATCTGACATTGGTCCATTGGTAGCCTCTGGGTGTGCACGTGTGGGTGCCAATGTGCATGTGTGTGCTGGTGTCTGTGGGGGTGTGTGGGTGGGGTCTACAGTGTTGCACAGGATGCTGCCATGGAGTCCAGTTCCATGCCCATCCACGCTACCCTCCAGCATTGTCTCTTATGGGGCCCAGCCTTCCATGCCTGTGTACTGTGCCATGGTCCCTGGGACTTGCGTGTGGTCATGTACACCTACCTGTGAGCACCGTAGCGCTCCTCAGCAATTGTGTCCCAGTGCTGCTGGGCCATCCTGTTCAGTCGGGGTTCCCATTGCCTGGGGGGGGGGCTTCCGATCACCACCTGGTCCAGGGGCCACGTTGTCCCCACTGCTGTTCCCCTCTTCGACCTCGACAGCTATCCCACAGTTGGTGGCCATGTTGTGTAGCATACAGCAGCCAGGAATATGCTGCAGGTCTTTGAGGGGCTGTACTGTACTGTAGGGTACTGCCAGACCTGGACAGGCAACAGAACTGTGCCTTCAACAGCCCAAACACACACTCGATGATGTTCCATGCGCTGTGCCTCATTGTATTGTTCCTGCTCAGGGGTTGATGGGCACCAGTATGGGGTGAGCAGCCAGGGCCAGAGTGGGTATCCGCTGTCACCTGTGTGTTGACATATGTGGTTAGCATGGTGGTCTGTGTAGTTGCCCTCCCTATCCTCCCTACCACACCCTCTGATGCCCCAGGCCTAGCGTCACCCCATGCCCCACTCTGTTGTGCTAGGCTGCCCATTCCAGCTGCATACTCACCTACTAGGTGGCCAGTGGGGATGTCCCCACTCTCGAATCTGTGGCACAGTGCTGACTGGTGCCAGATGAAGGCATTGTGTGCTCCACCAGGGTGTGTGGCACAGACATTGATTATGCGCTCCCTGGCATCGCACACCACCTGGCAGTTGACACTGGGATAGCCCTTCCCATTGATGTAGGCTACACCCTCCAGCCCTGGTGGTGTGCAGATGCCTATGTGGGTGCAGTCGATGGCCCCTAGCATGCCAGGCATATGTGCCACCCTGTGGAACTCCTGCATGTTCACTGTATGCTCTGCCTGTGTGCTGGGGAATTGGATGTATTCCACAGCATGTGGCAGCAGTGCATTGAGGAACTGTGTGAGGAGCTGTGACCCAGTCAACTGGGTTATGCCTGTGGTGTCCCCTGTTGGTCTCTGGAAGGTACTCGTGGTGAGCAGGCACATGACGGCTGTGACCATGGTCTCCACTGACAGGGCGTGGCTCCATCTTGTGGGTGCCTGCACTCATCACTGCACAGCTCACAGAGCTGCCTCAGAATTGCCTGGTTCAGGTGGTACCAGCCCACAATCTTGGTGTCACTGTACTGTTCATAGGTGGTGTGGGCACGGTACCACCTGTTCTGGGCATACCACCGACTGGCCCTTCCATGGCTGCGCTGCTCTGCCTCCTGCCTCCTCGCACCACTCATTACTGCCTCCATCTGGAAGATGGCACTGGCCTTGGCCTGGGCTGTCCTGCCCCCCTGGGTGACTATCTCCCCTGGCACCCCCGGCTGTGTGCTGCTGCGTGTGCCTCTGCACTGAGCGTGCACCTGTGTTGGGGGTCCCTGCTGGTGTCCTGTTGGCTGTGGCCTCCACCTTCCACCCATCTGGGTACTTTCACTGCCACTCCTATGACCAGGCTCGCAGGCTCATGCTGCAGTTGCTGCTCCCACTGCTGTCTCACACACACACACACACACACTCATACACGCAGGCACCTTCAGGGTCACACGCCCTGTCCCATACTCTGTGGCACTTTCTGCTTCTGTCTTGCACCCCCTCCTGCTGTCCTGCCTGGCCAATGTCTCTCTCTCTCTCTCTCTCTCTCTGTCTCCTGCTCCCCTGTGGTGCAAGCCTCTGTCCCTTGCTTGCTCCCTTTTTTATGGGCTCAAGTTTGCTCCACACATGTCCCTGTTGCTCCACGCTTGTGCCATCAGCTTGCTGTTGAATATCACACTGCACTGCTTACTCATGGCTACACCCCCTGCACTTGCACATGCATTCATTAGGGTTGCGCATTGGCACACTGCATTTTGTACCGTGCATATGCTCCTGCTGAATATCACTCTTTGGCGCACTTCCGCACTTGCGCTGGCACATCTCAGCTGCGCCATGTGCAACTGCTTTGAATATCCCACCCATGGTGTAAAACGAATTCCAGCAAGAAACATTTCAGTGAAGCTGATCTGGTGACATAACCAGGGTAAAAATAACATGTGCCGTATGTACTGTATAAATGTTCTAAAAAGTCACAGGGCCTACATTATAACTCATTTATACAACAGGGGTGAAAATATCAGTTTTTATGTAATGAAATACATCCTCACCCCTATTGTATAAATACATAAAAAAGTACAGTTAGGAGTCTAAGCTAAATTTTGTGAAGTCAGGCTCATAACACTTGTAATTTTCAATATTTTTAACCCAAGTTTACAACATAGCCATATCTTTATAGCACCTTAAGAATATGATAGCTGTCATTTTTCAACTCCTGCCCAAAATTTGTTTCTGCGTCCTGAAAGTTGATTTCACAATCCTTGCGCAAAATTACCTTTAGACCAGGAGTCAAACATTATCTCTGCCCTTCTTCATGAGGCGGCATCATAACAAGGCTATGTTGAAAATTTGGTGTAAAAATATTACAAAACAAACTTTCAATATTCTTACCCAAATTCCCCAGCTGCAGCCCTATCGGCTCTGGCCAGAATTTGTTGACATTGGAAATGGTGTGTAGCTTTAAGAATTCTGTATATAAGTGTTAGGAACCACCACTCATTCAGGCCTTGAGGAAGATTATGAGAGGGATGCTCAAAAACATCTCGCATTCCCTGTGGTAGTGCTGCTGCAGCAGTTTAAAACAATAAATGCTTTTTTTTTAATCAGACACCCAAGAGTACGTTTTTTATTGCCCTTTTGGTGTTACTTTCAAACTCGCAGTTTTGTGGATGAAGCGTTACACTGGGAGCTTGGCATTCATTTAATTGTTGCCTGCATTTGTCTACAATTTTTTTCCAGTCTCTTTAGCAGTTTGTTAATTGGTTTGGCTAGCTTCCAAATGCTGTGTTAATTATGTTATTAGTGGTATTCCACAAGGCTTAATGTAGTGCAGGTTTATATTTTTATTAGTGAAGTTATATACTTTTAATTGTTTGATTAATGTAGGTTTATAGCTTTAATTTTTATTTTATTTATTGAGTTCTTGGATAATACCATGAGCGGATGCTTATTGAAAGTTTCCACATCAGATACATTAGATAACGAGGTACAATACTGTGCTCAAATATACAAATACTGAGAAAAATATACATGGAGGTTACAGAATTCGTACATAAAGCACTAGGTATGCTGAGGCATTATATAATGTATGCCTGTATCACAAAGATAAGCCATCAAGGATAGGGAAGGATACATTTGGAGTGGGAGGGCTAGGTGAGGAGAGCACAGAGGGCAGGGAGGGAGGAGGGTAGGGAGAGGTCAAGGGGGCAAAGGGCAGAGCCATGGAGGGGTAGGGAGGTTTGTGAAATGTTGCAATTTGACTATCCTGTCATGACAGAGGTAAAGATAGGTGCTACAGGAAGATTGTTGCTGTGTGCTGAGCCTTAACTAGGGCACATGCAGCTAATCAGAAAACATATGAGGACAGATTAATGGAGCTCAATATGCCTACCCTAGAGCAAAAGAGGGAAAGAGGTGATATGATTGAAACATTCAGACACCTTAAGGGTATTAACAAGGTGAAAGAGTCTAACATGTTTCAATATAAGAAAAATAGCAGGACAAGAGGACATAGCATGAGATTAGAGGGAGGCTGATTAAGGGGGAATGTGAGGAAGTGATTTTTCACAGAAAGGGTGGTGGATGCATGGAACGGCCTACCCCAGGAAGTGGTGGATATAAATACAGTGCAGGGCTTCAAATAGGCATGGAATAAGCATAAGGGAGGTGCTGGCGCAGTCTATGTTTAAAAGAGCCAATCATTGAGAAGCCAGAGATGTAATTAGTGTAGATATGTAGCTAGGTATATACATTAAATTGATAGATTAGTTGCAGGTATACAGGGAAATAAATGATGGCCAAGGCCACTGATTTACGATGATTAAAATAATGAAATTCTGTTTATAAGACTTGAAATTCTGGGAATTGCACCGGTGTTTACTAGTCTAATTTCTGGATTTTACTGGGATTCTGCTGTCATTCTTTTAGCATGTGTATAAATGATTAAAACAAAAGAAGGCTTAATATGCAGATCATTAAATGAGTCACATTGAAAATAGTACAGGAAGCAATTATTAAACAAAGTTCTGTTGATTTGCTGATATGGCATAAAATGTCAAATTCTATGAACTTCTTTGTTTTTACCTGTGTGCAGGCAGTCCAAATTCTGAAATTGTTCCAGGCTTTCCAGTAAAAACTGAAAACCAGTGGCCTTGATGAGGGCATCTTCTATAGGGAAATGGTCCCATCCATGTATTTTATATATTTTCAAAAGACACATATTCAGCGGCTGAAATTCTCATTTCTGTTTTAATATCCATTGCACCAGATACAGTTCTTATCAGATCATTCAATTCAGTGCATTCTTGTTCTTGTTCTGTAACTTCTGGCATCAATTACTAAAGGTTTCAGCTTTTCAGTGCCATCTGCATTGCAAGTTAGAGCAACTGTAATTCTGTCCTTGCATCTCTTGACACCTTTTTTAAAATCATTGGTGGTCAGGGAACGGTCAGGCAACATTTTAAAAAAAAGTCCAGTTTCATCCATGTTATAACAGTCCCGAGCTTCATACTGCTCTGCTACACATCTGGCAGTAAGCATACCCTCACTGATAACCTCTTTACTAACGCCTGCGCTCTCCCCAGATATAATGTGGCAAGCAATATTATTTCGGCTCTTAAATTTCTGTAGCCATCCATTTGAGTAAGAAAAATTTGACACATTTAATTGGCCCCCAAAATATTTAGCTTTGTGCTTTAGGATTTCGTCTGTGACTAGAATATTGTGTGCTCTGGCATTGCTGAACCACAGAAATAACGCCTCCTCTAGATCACCGTGTTTTGGAGTTCTCTTCAACTTTCAGTTAGCGGCAGCAGCAACAGCCTCGGGCCACTCGTCTCTGCGGGCAAGCACATCTCCAATGGTCCGTCGGGCCATGGGCCGGCACCACAGTGTAGAAAAATGACAAGCAACCTTCTGGTGAGTTGCTTTCAGGTTATCAACAGAAAACTTAACAATCAGGCTCTTCTGAGCCACAGTAAGAGCAAGACGAGATCACTTTACACTTGTCGACTCTGCCATCATTTCCCCAAACTGTCCGACACTTTTCATTCACCAGATAGCTAAACTGAAGATAAGCAAATGCTTACAGAATCTATAATAGACAGATCACAATAAAGCTAAATTCCAGCACTAACTACTACTCAGGTGAAAAGGGTTTTTAATAAGGGCAGGCAGGGGCTGACAGGGTGGACTTACGTGCTCGGCTAACAAAGCGGGCTAATTGATGCATTCACCAGATAGCGAAACTCAGGTGAAAAGGGTTTTAAATAAGGGCAGGCAGGCTAATTGATGCATTCACCAAATTGCAGCACTAATGATTACAATCAAATGCATTGCAGCACTAATGACTACTCAGGGGCTGACAGGGTGAACTTACATGCTCGGCTAACAAAGCTGGCTAATTGATACACAAATACAGTAATTTCACACTACAACATGCTGTGCATTTTTTATGTGATGGCGATTGCGATGGCAATGGTGGAATACAGAGGGCAATTTCAATTACAATGTGGGCAAGTGGGAAGATTAAAGAACGGCGGATGGTGGACAGTGAGGGAGGCGGATTACGGAGTGCAATAACATGGACATTAAATCGGGACGGGAGGGAAGAATGGCGATAACGGAGGGTGGTGGATAATCGAGAGGCGAATAAGTGAGGGAGCACTGTATATATAATACATGGATGAGAACTTTTCCCAGTTGAAAAAGGCCATTGCACATGGATGGAACCTTTTCCCCATAGAAAGGTCATCATTTATTTCCCTGTACACATGTGACTAACCTATTAATTCACAGTATACACCTGCACTAATCAAACAATTACAGCTATATATCTACACTAATTAAACAATTACAGATAAATATATGCACTAATTAAAGCTGTATACCTATGCTAATCAAACAATTAAGGGGACAATACTGATAACACAATCAACACATCATTAGGAAGCTACCCAAACCAATGAACAAGTTGCAAAGAGCCTGGAAAAAGACATACAGAATCCTCCCAAACCCAGAAATCCCCCAAACTCCTAACTGCATTTACTACACACCAGTCCCTCCTTGCTACAAGAGACCTTTAGCTGCCATAGCATGATCACAAATGTGATCTACATAACAATAACCATCCTAATGTATTGTATTCAACAAACAATGGGTAAGGGTGGAACTCTCGGAAGTATACCCATCTCGGGGGCTAATTAAAGATGATGTGCAAAGGTTTTTGTATATTGTTAATAAAGCTTGAATTCAAGTCCCTGTGTCATGATTAGTTTCCTGAAAATTTCATGCCATTTGGTTTTGTGGTTTTCTTTAAATCAGCATATGTTGACTTGCTCTGCAGTGGCTGAAACAGTGGAATTATTACTGTCTCTTTCAGTCAGGCTTGAAGAGCGATGGCATCATCTTGGAGTACTGTAGCTTGCTGCTTCAAATTGCCAATAACAGCAGGCTGAAGAGTTAATGATTTGCTCACCAGGTTTCTTACAAACTCAGTCTGTGGTTTTATGTTTAGGTAGATTAGCTTAAAATCTATCATTCTCTGAACTGAAGTACTGGAAATCTTTCTCTGTGAGAGATCAGCTTGTCTGTATCACAACTCTTAGTTCTTTCTCATCAAAACTTTGATTTTTTTCTAACTATATAACGTACGGTTGTGTAATGAATATAAAATAAATCTAAATTTTGTTCTTTTGTAGAAATAGTCTTCAATGTAGCCTTCATAAATACATTCATGTTAGAACATTTTTTTTCATATCAGATTGACAAACAGTTGCCTGTCACTCTCTAGTTCTAGCACATGTACTGTCTGAAATCACAAATTTCAGTTCTTTGGTGGTTTCCATGTGAAAAGTTATCATGTATGTGTATAAATAGAAAGACTATATGGCATCCCAATACACTGTGTCTCTTACCCACAGCTGAGGCAGCTACACTCTGCTGCCACCTGTCCCCTGCCCCACAAGCCCCCAGCCTACTGCTCCACATTCGAGGCTGCAGCACCCTGCTGCCCACTGTCTTCTCCCACACAGCTGGGGATTGTGCACCCTGCTGCCTCCATCCCCTGCCTAAAGGATCAGGGCAACTGCACCCTGCTGGAACCTGCCCAAACAGTTGGGGCTGCTGCACCCTGAAACCCTCTCTCCTCCACCCTTTAGTCAGGGACACTGCACCTATTCCCCCTTTTTCTGTCTCCACAGTTAGGGATGCTGTGCTTTGCTAGGCCCTAGAGTCCTAGGTCCCCAGCCTCCACAGTTATGGCTGCTGCACCATACTGCCCTAGGCCACCTGAGGTGGGGCTTTTGCTGAACCATGCTACCCACTTCCATTGCCCCAGATGGGCAGGACTGCTGCACCACACACACCCTGTTTCACAGTCAGGGCTACTGCACCCTGATACCCCGCTGTGTTCTGCCCAACAGTTGAGACTTCTGCACCATGCTGTCCTCTGTCCCCTGTCACCACAGCCAGGGTTACTGCACTCTGCTCCTGTCTACATAGTTGGGGTTGCTGTGCCTTAGAACCCCTGCCTCCACAGTTAGGGCTGCTGAACCATGTTGCCACTTACCACAAGAGTCAGGGCATTTTCTGCACCCTGATTTTTTGTCAAATTCTCAGAAATGGCTTGGGGGTTGGCCTGAAATTTTTAGCATATATGGGGTTTGGTACCAGATGCACCTTTCAAGGGTTGGTGAGAACATATTAATCTGTTCAAAAATTATTAGATTTTAAAGTTTCCCATTATTTCCTATGGGAAAAGTTAGATGGCAGACTTTAAACAAATTTTATTGCCATGAATGCTGCTTTTTGGCTACAAATGGAGACTCTGTTTACTGTGCTTCCACCATCTTGTTTTCAGTTAGCAAGGCAAAACAATTTACATAGTTTAAAAAATACTACTAATTGGTAAATACCAACAGTTGTGCTTACCTAACTGGGGACCAAGGAATCTGATTCTGGGCTCAGTTTTTTAAAATACTGCCCAGAAATGTGTTTATTTTATCAGAGGCATTTGTTTTGCCACAAATTGCGGTACCTTGTTTCACGAAACAGCCATCTTTTCCTGCAAATTGCATGACAAAGTTCAGTTGTACCACAAAACATGGATCTTTATCTTCAGTTTGCAGCAAAATGCTTGTCACACTTCCACTGTAAGGGAAATTGGCAGAAGGGGCAAAGGGGTCTATGCCAATGAAGAAGCTGGGAGTCAGTAGGTGGTATGAGCAGATCCTAAGGTTTGCCTTGGAAGCTGTGAGTGGTGTAATTTTCTTGGTATTTGTCTTCCTACTGGTAAGGTTTTTTATTTGTAAAGGGGAACTGTATTACCAGCATGGACACAACATGGCCATCCAGAGTCCCAGAACTTGGTGGGGCAACAACAGTCACACAGTGGCAGTACAGATAGGACTTGGACTCTGAAGGAATGCTGGATGGCGGGATTGTGTCTGAAGTGGACTACTGTGGAGTCTCCTCCCTTTTTGTGTCTGTCTCTGGTCAGTAACATAAAAAACAGGCAGCCTGGGCTACTGGGGGAAAAATGGCTATGCAGATATATAGAATGGCACCTCCCACCAGCTGATCAACATTATTCCCTGGTGTCTAGTGGCACCCCTACCTATCAATGGCCATTATTCCCTGCTGTCTAGTGGCACCCCCTACCCATAGATCACCATTATTCCCTGGTGTCTAGTGGCATCCACTACCCTCCACATATATCAACATCCTGAAAAAAATATAAAACTGTCCCTTGATGTTTTTTTTATAAACCTGTAAAAAAAGAAAATGGCCCCTTGTGGAATAGTCCCCCCACCCTGACCTCCCACTGTGAACCCACCTCCCTGCACACCTTTGACACCCCACACACCCCACTCACCTGATGAGGTCCCAGGTTTGAGATCCACTCTCCCAACTGAAGACACGTCCTGCTGCTGTAACTGGCAATTGCAATATGAGAATCTAAGGTAAATGCAGTTCAATGAATTTCAAAGTGGGGTTCAACTTTAATGCATGATACAGCCATTTTTTGATATTTTGTCTTCAAATTTTTAACATGTCCTTTTGGAGAGTTCACCTCATGAACGCTATGACAGTCACTACACAAGTCCTGCCTGAAAGCTGATTTCCAGTTGCTTGGCAAATTCACCTTTCATTTAGGATATCCATAATGACTGTCACATTGTTCATGAGGTGGGGTCTCCAAAAGGACATGTTGAAAATCTGGGGTCGCAAGTGTCAAAAATGACTGGGTTATGACCATTTGTTGTGATTTTGCTACACCCACTCATAACTTTGTAAATTTAAAGTATTTAGACACCAAATTTTCAATATAGGCTTGTTTTTACCCCATCAAATGTACATCACAGCAGTCATTTTTCAAATCCTGGCCAAACTGTGTTTTCACACCTGTAGCACAAAGTGGAATTGGTGTTGCACAGAATTACATTTTGGTGGGGATTCAAACATTTTCTGTACAGACTACATCAGGTAGGGTAATAACATGGCTATGCTGACAATTTTGTCACTCTTGCCCTACAAATGTAAGTGCAGGGCCCTACCCAGCTGCATACATACAGAATGTGCATGCATGGGAGGATGGGAACACAGGGTCTGGAGGGCCCTGCACTTCCACAAGCAAACAAGACTACGATTATACAGTACTTTCTCAAAAAGTAAGGAAATTCTTGGCAAAAAAATGTTAATGCATCAGTTAGGGTCCCAGCATGAAAAGTTTAGAAATGTGGTGTTAGGGTTTCCAACCCTAACACCCTACCCCCCATCACCCTCCAAGTACCTACCGGTGTCAGGGGTGTGCCCTGGGATCATCAGCCCCAGTGCTCGTCCCATTTCTCTATACTGTACCATCTCAGCTTCCTTTCACATGGAATGGTGTGAGCATTAGGGCTGATGACCCCAAGAAACACCCCAATACCTGTAGGTGCATGGAGGGTAGCTGTGGGGTGGGGTGTGGTGTTTGGGTTTCCAACCCTAACACCACATTTTCAAACTTCTGATGCTGGAACCCTAACCAATATATATACTATAGTAGCATGGTAGCACCACTATAGTTAGGGTTGAGCATGCTGTTTAATGTTAAACCTCAAATTTTGCACTTTAATAACTTTGCAACTGTTCAACAGATTTGCAGACTTGGTAGAGCTCTTGACATGCCAAGTCTTGTTTTGGTTGGATTAGCAGATTCTGAGATCTGGGCAGTGCAAAAACCTGAAAAAATCACCCGTTTTGCAGTTTTTTTCTGATCATGCTGTGCACAGAGGGTCTTGAATTTGGTCTGAGAATTGTATGGTACAAAGAGTGTGGGTCACAGAACAGGCCAGCACTGATTTGGTGAAAAAATATTAATCTATTCCAAAGTTATAGCATTTTTAAGGTCCCATTATTTTCAATGGGATTTTTATTTTTCAGGATAGATTCCTGGAGTGAAAAAGGATCCTTGTTCATGAGTGGCTAGTCCTTGTTCATCAGGGGGTGATCCTAGGTCACCAGAAAAATTCCTTTTTTGTGAGCTACCATCTTGTTTTTTTGTCTCTGCCCAAAACAAACTGTGTTAGCTCTGCCCAGGGATGTTTGTTTCACACATTACAGTGTGATTTTTGCTCATCGGGAGTTAATGAGCTGTGTTGTGTAGTTTCTGATGTCCATATGCCCCAGAAACATTTTTTTATTATTTAAATCCTTTTTAGCTACTAACTAAATTCCTTGTCAGCCATCATTATTCATCACTGGTGAACAAGGAAATCGTCTGGTGAACAAGGATCCCCTGTCTAGCCATCTGGTCATGAAATTTTCATGACCAGATGGCTAGACCAAGAATCCTTGTTCACCAGTCAATTTTCTTTTTCACCATAATGAAGAAGGATTGTGAAAAAGGAATTGTGAGTGGCAAAAATGGATTCCAGTCGGGCCATCTGGTCATGAAAATTTCATGACCAGATGGCCCTGGCAAAATCATTGTTTGCCAGCCAATTTCATTTTTCACCAAGGCAAAAAAGGAAATCATCTGCTGAGCAAGGATTTTGCCAGGGCCATCTGGTCGTGAAAATCTTAGCCATCTGGTTAGAAAAAGGATAATTTTTCACCTGATGGAATCCTTTTCTGTCACCACAGAAAAGAACTGATGGAAAAGGATTTCACTTGACAGAAAAGGATTCCACCTGGTGAAAAATAATGCTTTTCTATTTGATTTTCTTTTATTTTTTTGTAATGTGATCCCCAAATGGAAACAATCCCTGGTGTCTAGTGGCACCCTCCACTCTGTATTTTATATATGTATATATATATATATATATATATATATATATATATATATGTGTATGTGTGTGTGTGTATATATTTATATATATATATATATATATTATATTATATATGTATATAAATATATATATATTATATCCAAAAAACTTTGTTAATGCATCAGTTAGGGTTCTTCTACAGTGAAAAAAGTGAGAAATTTGATTTAAGGTTTCCAACCCCTTGTGCCCCCCACCAGCTGAGCATCGAGGTGTGCATTGGGGTCATCAGCCCTAACTCTCAGCCCATCACATGTGTAAACAAGCTGAGGTGGTGCAGTGTAGGAGAATGGGGTGAAAGTTAGGGCCGATGACCCCAATGCACACCCCAATGCCTGTTGGTGGGGGCAGGGTGGGGTTGGGGTGCAAGGGGTGGGAACCCTTAAATTGAATTTTCTCACTTTTTTGTTGTAGAATAACCCTAACTGATGCATTAATGAAGTTTTTTTTGCATAGAATTTACTTACTTTTTAAGAAAGAATAGAAAAGTAGAAAGTTGCTCAAGTTGGTGGGAGGCCCTGTGCTCCCACCAACTTGTAAGTGTCAGGCCAAATTACACACCCAGTGACTAAAAAGTACATTTACAACAGCAAGGCCAGCCACAAAACAAATGTTAATCTAGTAGAACAATAGAAAACACTGTCCACAAAACATAAACTGTGCCACACAATATCTCCAGAAAAAATATATAGTCTGACATGTAAACACCTCTATTAACATCTACAGGGCATGCCATCAACACCCTCCAAATTTCAAGTAAAAAGACCAAACTGTGTCCAAGATATGACATGTCAAAATTAGAAATTTTCATTAGTCAGAGTGGCACAGTTCCACACCAGTTGACATTTAACACACACAATGACTGAAAACTACATCCATGCAATTAAGGTTAGGTATACTATCAATTTCAAGCCAACACCACAAGCAAAACACTGTCCGCAAAATGTAAACTGCACCACGCCATATCTCCACCCAAAAAATATTTTCCAACACAGAAACACTGTAATTTACATCCACAGGACATGCCATCAACACCTTCCTAATTTCAAGTGAAAAGACCAAACCGTGTCCGAGATATAACATTTTAATGTATGAGATTTTCATTCATCAGACTGGCACAGTTCTGCACCTGTTGACATTTAACACACACAATGACTGAAAACTACATCCATGACACCAGTGCTAGGCATCCTATCAATTTCAAGCCACCACCACAAGCAAAACACTGTCCGCAACATGTAAAGTGTGTCATGCAATATCTCCACAGAATAAATTTTCTCCAAGATGTAAACACCATAATTCACATCTACAGGACATGCCATAAATACCCTCCAAATTTCAAATAAAAAGACCAAACTGTTTCCGAGATATTCAATGTTAAAGATTGGTAAAATTTCCCTATCTATTCCATTATAAAAAATCTGGCCATCTTGTCCTTCCCTCATGATCAAAGATGGCAATCAAAGAATCTCAACAATAAAGAATTTGCAGGCTCATGAACAAGGAATTAAAAATCTTATAAATAAAAAAATTGATGGAATTGCCGTATACCACTGCCATGGTTCAACAGAACGAAGCCCCTTGAGTAAAACCCACCCTCATTTGACTTCCTAGGACACCCCTGGGCTGAGAAAATTAATTTTTAAATTGGGACATCTTGTCTCTCGTTCATGATGCACAATTGCGATCAAAGAAGCTCATAATCAAAGAATTTGCAGGCTCATGATCAAAGAATTTGCAGGCTCATAAACAAAGAGTTAAAAATGGAGAAACGCAAATTTCTCACTGATTTGAACCAAACCAATGGTATGCCTCGATAGAACGGACCCTCCTGAGTAAAACACACCCTCATTTGTGTCCCTAGTCCACCCCTGAGCCGAGATATTAGTGTTTTTAGGTTGCAATGCAAGATTGCAATCAAAGAATCTCACGATCAAAGAATTTGCAGATCGTTAGTGAGCCGCGAATTAAGATTTTAAAAGCTTATAACTCAATTTTGTGACTGATTTTGATGAAACCAAATGCATGGCTCAATAGATTGGAGCCCCTGAGAAAAACCCATCCAAGTTTTACTTCAGAAGTGACCCCTGAGCCGAGATATTTCTATTTTTCCGATTGGAAATTAAAAAACAAGATGGCGAACCTTGCAATAAAAGAATTTTGAAAAGTCTCGGAGACAAAGATTCTTGAACCACGAGGCTGCAAATTCTTTGATTGCCAGGTGGGACGAGACGGCCAGAACCCCATTCTTTGTTCGCAAAACATACATATAAATTTTCCCATTGACTTATAATGGGAACTTAAAAGTGGCAGAACTTTTGAATGCCTTAATATTTTTTCACCAAATGAAAAGCGGCATGTGTGGCCACTAAAGCCCTTTCAAATGAGCCATCTCAAAGAGCAGCACACCACAGGACAGCCGTATAGGGCCACGCCCAAAAATCCCAAAAGCTGCCCCCAAAAACAGATAATTTTGCATTATTCAGTGTTTTCGTATACAAAGACTGTAAGTCCGACCAAAACTAAATTTGGCAGATCAAGAGATCTACCATGCCCCACTGTGCATTCAAAATTTCAGGCAAATTCATTGAATGGGTCCAAAGTTATTAACGTGCAAACTTTTGACTTTGGTATGCAAGTGACTGCTGAACCCTAACTATAGTGGTGCGACCGTGCTACTAAAATATATATATATATATATATATATATATATATATAGATATATCTATATATTATATATAGATATATATATATATATATATATATATATATATATATATATATATGGGTGTATATATATATATATATATATATATACACACACATATATATATATGTTTATAAAATGCTTGAGACAGTCATGGTCAGCAGCACCAACAGCACTGGACAAACACCATCACATGACCATGCATATATCAGAGCACAATCGCACACCTGCACTTTTACCCTCCTCCAAAACAGTTTTGACATTTTATAAGATAGATATACCACTTTGAGGTGTGCGGTCGCGCTCTGATATACGCACGCCTTGGGAGGTTGACGCACTTGGCCTTGCGGCCTTGTGTGTACAACGCACACTCAAGGTGTGCGATATCAGAGCGACCGTACACACCTCAGAGTGGTATATCTATTACATATATATATCTGCATAATGGTAGCACGGTAGTGCTACCATAGTTAGGGTTGAGGAGCCATTTACATGTTAAACCTAAAATTTTGCACCTTAATAACTTTGCAACCATTCAACAGATTTCCTGAAATTTGGAATACATGATCAAGAACCATACATCTTGGGATATGCCAACTTTTGTACTGTTCAGCTATAAGGCTGTGGAATTATTAAGCTTGATCTGCACACGCGTTTATGCTTTTTTGAATTCTTTGCTTGTCCCTACAAGTCACACTGTTTGCACGACTGGTCCAAACACTTCAGCGAACATGTGGCCAGGGTCCCCAATGTGCCTTTTGAAGATTTCGTAAAAAAATATTAAACAGTTCAAAAGTTGTTCAAGAAACAATTTTCCATTATAAGTCAATGGGAAAAGTTAACAAAATGTTTGACAGTGTCTCAAATGCACTTTTTAGTGTCGCAAATGGCCCTAGTAGTGTCACAAATCCGCCATTTTGTTTTCAGTTGGTGATCAGAAAAATGCTTGCCATTTAAATTTGGGACCCTCTAGCAACATAACTCTTTTTGTGTTTACCTAGTAGGACCCTGAGGATGCTAGGCATGTCTTTATTTTGAGGTTAAACACCCTAGAAATTTGTTCTTCCAATTTCTGGAAAAAGTAGCATCACAAAGTAGTGTTGCACTCACGAAAGTGTCGCAAATTTTTGTGAAAGCTTTTGCAAATCACGACACTACTTTGCGACACTATGCCCAAAATAACAGGAATTCTTTGCCACCCTGCTGCAAATTAACAGTTTGGTCTTTTGGGCTGAAATTTGGAGGGAAGGCAGCCAATATGTCACAGATGTCCTTTTTGGTGGTTTGGTGATAAAATATTGCATGGATACAAAGTTACAGTACTCCAAAGTTGACACTTTTTCCCATAGACTAACATTGCGGCGTCCGCTGCATGACAGGAATTATTTGCCACCCTGCTGCAAAATAACATTTTGGTCTTTCACACTGAGATTTGGAGGGAAGAGAGCCAACATCCCACAGATGTGCCTTTTGGTGATTTGGTGAAAAAATTACAAGGCGGCAAAGTTATGGCACTCCGAGCTTCTCTTTTTTTCCCATAGGATAACATTACGGCATTCACCGCACCTTTCAGGGCCCGTATCTCAGAAACGGTGCGAGATACGGACTTTTAGTCAGAAAAATACTTAGCCCCCTAGCAGTGGCTAAGTACAAAACTAACCAGGAAAGTCATAAATCATATGACTTTTACATTTTTTTCCTACGTTGTATGGTTCCTGAGATATGAGCAATTTAGTATTCCAACTCCTCATTTTCTGCTCCAAGACCCACTATTATGCATACATTCTTTGTACTCACTATCTTTCTCTATGCAGCTTTTGGGGAAAATCAGCCTGTGTGCTTACATTACTGTTACTCTTACCGCTTCCGCTTGCGGTTCTGTACCCGTTTCACTTACCGTTCCCATCTATGCCACCATGTGCGTTACCCTTTGCATTTTCATTTGTGCTTGTGTTCGTGTTACTTTTACCATTTGTGTCTACAGTACTGTTTCTCTTTCTGTTTCGCTTTGCATCACCATGCGCATTACCATTTGGGCCCCGCACTCCCGCTGCCGCATTACATTCACTATTTCTCGTTATCATTCTCAAAAATAAGGGAAATTAGAGGCAAAAAAATCAGTTTAATGCATCATTTAGGGTTGTTCCACAGTGACAAAGTGAGGAATTCTGTTAGGGTTGAGTTTTCATTTCTTTTCCAGCCCACCCCTCACAACTGGCATCGGTAAAAGAGATTGGGATCGCAGTCCCAACTCTCACCCCATTCTCCTATTCCTCAGCTTCTTTCCACATGTGAAGGGTGAGAGTTAGGCTGATGACCCCAACGTGCACCCCGATGCTGGTTGGGAGGGTGGGCTGGAGGGGTGCAAGGGGTTTCAACCCCAACATCGAATTTCGCTTTTGTCACTGTGGAACAACCCTTACTGATGCATTAAACAGAGTTTTTTGCTCTTATATATATATATATATATATATATATACATATATACACATATATATATATATATATATATATATACATATATATATATATATATATATATATATATATATATATAAAATAGTGATATGGTAGTGCCACTATAGTTCGGGTTGAGTACCCCATTTAAGGTTAAACTCTGAAATTTGGCAGCTTAATAACTTTGCCACCATATAATGGATTTGCCTGAAGTTTGGTATGCATGAAGCGGTGCCATAGATCTCTGGATATGCCAAGTGTCGTAATGGTCAGATATATGGTTGCAGAGCCACGTAGCGCCATAGAATGTGGTAATTACACATTTTTGTGCATTCTTTGCGGGTACCTACAGGTTGTACGCTCTGTGCAACTGGTCAAAAGCCTTCAGGGAACATGCAGCTGAGGTCCCCAATGAGCCTTTCGAAGATTTCATGAAAAAATATTAAACGGTTCAAAAGTTATTCAAAAAATAAGTTTCCCATTATAGTCAATGGAAAAAGTTAATAAAAGGTTTGACAGTGTCACAAATGCAGTTTTTAGTGTCGCAAATGACACCTGTAGTGTCGCAAATCTGCCATCTTGTTTTCAGTTTGTGGTCACAGAAATGCTTGGCATTTAAATTTGGGACCATCTAAGGACACCATTCTTGCTGCATTCACCTAGTTGAGTCCTGAGGATGCTTGCCATGTCTTTTTTTGGGGGGTTAAACACCCTAGAAATATGTTTCTGAAATTTTTGTAAACAGTAGTGTCACAAAGTTGTGTTGCACATGCAACACTTTCGTGATTTTTTTAGTAAAAGTGTCGCAAATCACGACACTACTTTAGCGACACTATGCCCAAAAGAATAGGAAATCTTTTTCACCTTGCTGCAAAAGAATGGTTTGGTCTTTTGGGCTGAAATATGGAGGGAAGAAAACCAAGACCCCACAGATGTGCCTTTTGGTGGTTTGGTGACAACATATTACAGGGCTGCAAAGTTACAACACTCTGAAGTTGACTATTTTTCCCATAAGGCTAACATTACGGCATCCTCTGCACCTTTTGGGGCCCATATCTCGAAAACGCTTCGAGATACGGACTTTTAAAAATACTTAAAGTGCAAAACTAGCCAGGAAAGTCATAAATAATATGATATTTTAATTTTTTTTTCTACATCATACGGTTCCTGAGATATAAGCAATTTAGTATTCCAAGTGCTCATTTTCTGCTCCGAGCCCCATTATTATGCATACATTCTTTGTATTCACTGTGCTTCTGAATGCAGCTTATGGGGGGGGGAGGGGAGGGTGTGCATTTCCATTACTGTTACAGTTAGCGTTTCCACTTGCATTTCTGTAAGCGTTTGTGTTAGAGTTCCCATTTATGTCACTGTGTGCGTTACCCTTTGTGTTTGCGCTTGCCTTTGCGTTACTGTTACCATTTGCATTTCAATTACTGTTTTTTTTGCATTTCTTTTTGCATCACCATGTGCATTACCATTTGCATTTGTGTATGAGCTTCTGTTTGCATTACCATTTGTGTTTATGTTTCCATTGGCATCATCGTTGGTGTTTCCGTAAGCATTTGCATTTTAAATTGTGTTACCATGCCCGTGCACATTATGATTTGCATTTGTGTACACGCTTGCATCTGAGCTTATGTTTGTGTTACTGTTCTCTTTGGCATCATCGTTGCTTTTACCATAACCATTTCCATTTCCGATTGCATTACCGTTACTGTTTGCGTGTTCGTCACCATTTGTGTTTCTGTTAGCCTTACCGTTTCCGTTTTCGGTAGCATTTCCGTTGTCGATTCCATTATTGTTTCCTTCTGTGTCACAGTTGGCGTTACCATTTGCATTTCTGTTTGTGTACCCAATTTTCATTTCACTTGGTCATACAGTTTTTACGCAGCGAAGTGACAAAAAATCACATGGTGGGCCCCACGCTCCCACCACCACATTCCATTCACTATTTATAGTGCACATTCTCAAAAAGAAGGGAATTTCATGGCAAAAAAATCCATTTACTGCATCAGTTAGGGTTGTTCCACAGTGACAAAAGTGAGGAAATTCAGTGTTAGGGTTGAAAACCTAACTGCGCATTGCTCCCCACCCCACCACCACCACACACACATACATGCAAGTAGGGGATGGACCAAGGCAACACAACTAATCACACACAACTATGTAAACCACAAAACCACACACCCATGCTCCCATCAGGCTGTCACATGGGGTCGTCACTGCTAACTCTCATCCCGAACATTCCACGCACTGCTAAACACATATCACTACAGACAACTGCACATCTTGGGCCACACACTGCCACCAAAACATAACACAGACTACACATATGGTATTTTGGGGTTTGCAAGATTCAAACCAGGATTTTGCACAACCCTTGAAATGCTTTAAAAAATCACTTCCGCAAATGCGAAAGTGTGCTATGACACTTTCGTGTTTGCAAAAGTATTTTATGAAAGTATTCTCCTAATGACTGCACATCTTTGCCATCATCCTGCAAGCAAACGGTTGGGTCCTTTGACCTCAAATTTGCAGGATGCCAAGACCGGTCCCACAGATGTGCTTTTTCCTGATATTGTGCTAAAATAATTAAGGATTACAAAGTTGCACTGTTCCAAAGTTGAGCAATTTGCCATAGACTAACATTGCAACACCTATGATGCCTTTTGCCACCCATGTGTTGAAAACAAAGCAAGGTACACCATTTTCACTACTGCCAGCTTGGTTCACCTTTATGTGAACTAATCTCGAAGAACAACTTTGTAAATAATCTATGATATCTCAGTTGGATTTCTCCACTTCCTACAGTAACACAGGTATACACCTCCTCCTGGATATGTGTGATTGGTTGTTTTGCCTTGATCCTTCCCCTACTTGCATGTATGTATATGTGTGTATGTGGTGGTGGTGGTGGGGAATGCACAGTTAGGGTTTTCAACCCTAACACTGAATTTCCTCACTTTTGTCACTGTGGAACAACCCTAATTGATGCCTTAAACAGAGTTTTTTGCCATGAATATATATATATATATATATGTAATATAACTTGTTTTTACCCTGATCTGCTTTTCTTTTGAGGGGGTCACAATGCTCCCATTTTTTTTCTCCCTGGTGTCTAGTGGTACCCCTCACCCTCCAATGACCCAGTAAACATTGGTGGCAGTGGTATCCCCTCTCACGGTCCCTTTTTTATTAAACTTTTTTCCCTGTAAAGAAAAGAACTGTCTCTCATTGTCTTTTGCTTGTTTCAAACCTTTGGGGAAAAAAATGACATTCATCGATCACGCCTGTACCCCCCTCCCAACCACCAACTGTGCATCCACCTCTCCACATCCTGTGACCTCCCCACTGACTGCCACTCACCTATGGAGGTCTCAGGTTCAAGACCTGCTCTACTGATCTAATACACGTCTTGCTGCTAGAACTGGCAACTGCAATATGAACTAAGGCTAATGCGCTTCAGTGTATTTCAGTGTTGTTTTTTTTTACTTTTATTAATTACGCATCCATTTTTTTGTGCTTTTGTCTTCAAATTGTCAACATGGCCTTTTGGGGACTCCACCTCATGAACAATATCACTGTTGTTTGGCAACTCCTGCCGGCAAGGTGATTTTGTGGTCTGTTGGCTAAATCACCTTTCTGGGGGAATTTGTGTAATGGCAGTCATATTGTTCATGAGGTGGGGGTCACAGAAAGCCTATGTTGAAAATCTGGAGTCATAATTAAAAAAAAATGACTGTGCTATGACCATTCATTGCAATCTCACTGAGCATGCTCATAACTTCGGAATTAGTCAATATTTTCACCCCATATTTTCAAGATAGTCTTCTTATTACCCCTCATCATGTCAGTCACAGCTGTCATTTTTCAAATCCTGGTCAAAATGTGTTTTATCACCTGTGGCATATAATGGTGTAGCGGTTCCACAGAATTACACTTTTGGTGGGGATTTGAAAATTTACTGTACTGGGTACTTGTGATGAGGTCAGAAGAAGGCTATGTTGAAACTTTGGGGTCAAAATTATGTAACATTGGGATGGTTATGACTATTTGTTACAATTTCACTATGCCTGCTTGTAACTTTGGGAATTTTAAATATTTTGAGCCCAAATTTTCAATATAGCCTTCTTATTAAACCATCTCATGTACTGTACATCACAGCTGTTATTTTTCAAATCCTGTCCAAAAAGTGTTTTTTGCACCTGCACTGTGGATTCTCATTGCACTTGCGTGGAGTTATATTTTGGTGGGGATTGAAAAATGTTCTGCACCAGGGACATGAGGTGGGATAATAACATGGTTATGGTGACAGTTTGGTGACTGTTGTGCTATAAATGGAAGTTCAGGGGCTGGAGGTCCCTGTGCTTCCACAGCTACATAGATATATGCATCTCCCTGTGGGACTGTGCAGAGTGTGGAATGGGGTGTTAGGGTTAGAAACCCTAATGCCACATTTCCCTAATTTTGTCACTTTAACTCTAACTGATACATTAATGAAGTTATTTTGATATATATATACACACACGCACACACGTACACATACATATATATATATATATATATATTCTATGCAAAAAACTGCGTTAATGAGTCATTTAGGATTAAAACCAAAAAAGTCGGGAAATGAAAAATCTTTAGGGTTGCCCCTCCCCACCCGCCAAACATCCCCAGATTGACAGATGACAGGGTGTGTCACTGGGGTTGTGAGACCTAAACGTCACCCCATTCCATGTGTAATCATATTGAGAAGGGACAGTGAAAAAGAATGGGGTGACATTTAGGCCTCACAACCCCAATGACACACCCCGTCATCTGTCAATCTGGGGATGATTGGTGTGGGGGCTAGGGGCAACCTTAAAGATTTTTCATTTCACGACCTTTTTTTATCTTAACCCTAAATGATGCATTGATGCAGTTTTTTGCATAAAATGTCCTTACTTTTTGAGAAAGAATTTAAACTAAAATATTCAAGGCCACGCTCCCACCAACTTGTAAATGTGTGCTAACCATCAACACCCTCCAACTTATAATGTAAAAGACCAAACCGTGTCCGAGATATAACATGTTGAAATTTGAGATTTTCATTCATCGAAGTTGCACAATTCTGCACCTGTTGACATTTTACGGACACAACAACTGAAAAGTACATCCATGACACTAAGACTAGGTACTCTATCAATTTCAAGCCTCCATGACAATGCAAAACACTGTCCACAAAGTGTAAAGTGCGCCACTCAATATCTCCATAAAAATATATTGTTTGACACATAAACACTGTAATGTACATCTACAGGACATACTGTAAACACCCTCCAAATCTCAAGTAAAAAGACCAAACTGTTTCCAAGATATATAATGTTAAAGATTAGTAAAATTGGCCAATCTAATGCATTACAAAATCTGGCCATCTTGTTCCTATCTCGTGATCAAAGATTGCGATTAAAGAATCTCACGATCAAAGAATTTGCAGGCTCACAATCAAAGAATTTGCAGGCTCAGGATCAAAGAATAAAAAATGCTGAAAATCAAAATTTTGAGACAAATGTGTCAAACCACCATCATGGTTCAACAGAATGAAGCCCTCTGAAAAGAGCCCACCCTCATGTATCTTCCTAGGCCACCCCTGAGCTGAGAAATTTGCATTTTTCAAAGGGCCATTTTGTCCCCGGCTCGCAAAGCAAGATCGTGATCAAAGAATCTCACAATTAAAGAATTTGCAGGCTCGCGATCAAAGAAATTGCATGCTCACGATCAAAGAATAAAAAATGGTGAAAGGCGAGTTTGTGGATGATTTAGATAAAACCACTGCCATGCTTCGATAGAATGGAGCCCCCGGATCAAAACCCACCCTCATTTGTGTTCCTAGGTCACCCCTGAGCTCTTAAAATTGTATTTTTAGCTCGCGATGCAAGAACATGATCAAAGAATCTCGCGATCAAAGAATTTGCAGGCTCACAATCAAAGATCATTAATGAGCCACGATCAAAGAATTTAAAAGCTTATAACTCTATAGTTTGACCATTTTACACCAAACCAAAAGCATGGCTCAATAGATCTAAGCTGAGTCACGATCAAAGAACTTTCGGGGACAAAGATTCTTTGACCGCGAGGCTGCAAATTCTTGAACCGTGAGACTAGATCAGATGTCCAAAACCCCATTCTTTGTTCGCAAAATAACCATGTAAGTTTTCCCATTGACTTATAATGGGAAATTAAATGTGCTATAACTTTTGAATGCTTAAATATTTTTTCACGGAACAAAAAGTGGCATATTCAGCCAGCGACGCTCTTTCAAATGAGTCATGTCATAGAGCAGCATGTCACACGATGGCTGCACACCACCACAGAAAATATCCCAAAAACTGTCTTCAAAACTGGATAATTTTGCATTTTTGGCATTTTCATGTGCAAAAACCATACGCCTGACCAAAAGAAATTTGGCAAATCAAGAGATCTACTATGGCCCACCACGCATACCAAATTTCATGCAAATCCGTTGAACAGGTCCAAAGTTATTAACTCCCAACATTTTGACTTTAACATAGAGGTGCCTTTTTGGCTCTCTTTCACTAAATGATCTGAAATTTTGTATGTGTTGCCTAGGAGGCAAGGTCTTGATGTGTGTAAATGTTTCTGACAGCAGCTTATGTGGGTTCTGAAATAAACGTGTCATTTCTAGAAAAAAACTAATTTTTCCCCCTATACTTAACATTGTTTTTTTTTTGCTCTCCCCTACAGCCTACAAAGAAAGGAATTGTTTCCCCAAACCTGTAGGGGGCATGTGTCATGTCCCAAGGTAGTGCCTTTGGCATGTCTAGAGAAAAAATATTAAATGATTCCAGAGTTATAAGGCTTTAAATTTTAGTGTTTTCTGTTCTGTGCAGGCCCAGTAGGGCTTTTGAGATAACATTCTGCGGGGAAAGTAAAATGTTGATGCCAGGGGCGTGGCTTAACCATGATCTAAGATGGTCACCTAGATCTCAGGAAAGAACTACCTGGGGTATTAATCTTCCTTACTGCACCACAATAGATCTCCCTCACCAGTAGAAACTACAATCCCAAACTTTTCTTGCCTTTCTGCATCTATTGATACTAAACTCTTGCATGGAGGTGAGAAGAAAGAACTACAAGCATGCTTCCTACCTTGGAGCAGCTGAAAACCGCATGGCTGACACAGACCACATGGCTGCTACACTCGGGCACAGTATCGATCCAGCCTCCGGGAAGCTAATGGATGCAGCCTCTGTAAACCAAATAATTACTGCCCTAATGCAACAGAGGACAGAGGTGATGATTGCCTCTAACAATACCACGCTAGTGTTGCACCATATGGATGTCTGCATTTTCCATGTTGAAAGGAAAACCACCACACAGGAAACAACACTTGCAGAGCTTGCTGCAACAGTTAGAGACCAATCTTAAATATTATGAGCCCTGTAAAGAAAAGTAGATGATCTGTAAAATAGGGGCCACCATAACAGCTTTCGGCTCCTAGGAATACCAGAGGGATCTGAGCAGGAAAGTGTTATAGGGTTTTTACAAACAGAACGGCCACACATTCATCAGTTGCCACCGAACACTCACTCTACCATAGAAAGGGCCTACAGAATCCTTAAACCAAGGTCCAAGCCTGGTAAAAAAACGAGTCCCATCCTTACCCACTTCCTCAACTTCACAGAGAAGGAGGCCATCCAATCCAGGGTCAGAGATTTGGGCAGTCTAGAGTGGCAGGGTCATGGGCTAATGGTCTTTTAGCACTACTCTATGGAACTTTCCAACAGGAAGAAGAGATACATGGAGGCTAGGAGACTCCTGCATTCCTTGGGAATCCCATTCTCACTCAGATATCCAGCAACCATGTGGGTTATGGTTAATGGCAACCCACTAAACTCTGAAACACTAGCTGCCCTGATGGACTACATCCACCGCATGTGGCCACAAAATGGGGCAAACACTCTGAGGACATCGTTTGATGACAGTATACAGACGAGGGAAGACAGGACCCATATGCCTGAATCCCAGGAAGTACTGCAATCCTTGCAGAGTGTAGGAGTGAAAGCTGAAAATCACCCTGATGGCCAACAATCAGCTACCCACACCAAAAAGAGACTGCATACTGTGAGGCATAACAAGCAGGACCATCCTATCGCAAGAGCAGTATTGAGGAGCCCACCAAGGATCAGCCACTGCACTGTGGAAGACCAGCTGCTGCTCACTAGTCCATACTTTTCTAAAAACAGATTCTCCTCACTTACTTCGGACTATCTAGATCCCTCTGCTGATATGGATCTTACCTCCCCTGCACCCAAAGACTCTGGAGAACTGCCATTGCTGAAGGACCCATGGGCCTCTGATGCCGATAGAAGCCTCCTGCTGCAGGTGTAGGCCACTGCATGGAACACTCAAGATGCCACACTCCAGTCACTGCCAGATCCAGTCATGTTGCTCACCACCAGAAGAGAAGCTGACTACACTCAGGCCTTCAGATGGCATTTCCTGGTGGACTAATGTCAGATAAGTGATTACTATCTACTGTTGGGTTGTTCGGAGTAGAGGGCATAATTGATGTCAGGGGGCAGTACGGGAAGGTACAGTAGCTGCCAGGACAAGATAGGCCTTGAAGACTGGTCTAGGTATTTAAAATCCCCTCCTCTCTCCACCCATTGCTGCGGCTATCTCTTAGGACTGCATAAACCATGCCTACTCTCCCTCACTAGTTCCAACTTTGCATGTAATCTATGGCCTTTAAGACATATTAATCTGGCTGGTGTTTATTGCTCAGAAGCCTGATCTGTGTAATTCTTATGAACCATCTACTGACAGTCTAAGTGTGGGTACCACAATATTTGATTTTATAACAAGACCAGCAGTGTATTGGGGCAACTGTTCCCCGGGGATCTGTACCACCTCCCCTGGCCCCCTATGAACAACTATTTTCCCCATCTGTACCCTGCACCTACTACAAGGTAGTAAGAGTATCCCCCCTCACTAATCCCTAATTACTACGAGACTCCACTGGGGGGGGCAGCATTGCTTGTGACTCCCCACACCCCTCACCCATGTTTCATGCTTACTTTCAACCTCCACCCCCATATGCCCTTTCAGTATACCTGTAAAGGCTAATGTTGCACACGGCTGGCAGCATTTCTGCACTGACCCAAGACACAGCCTTTTACTAAAAGCCTCCCTTAATCTCATTGGTAAAGATCCCCAAAATGTCCCCTTGGTGCCCCCACATCAACTGACCTACACTGCTGGTGCACTTCCAATGCCAAGGGCCCCCCTTGCACAAGAAGAGTTTGTTACTGCTTCCAACCTAACAATTTATTGGAGCAAATGAGTGGCTTTATGTTGCAGGCACCCAGCTTGACACAAATAGCTCTAGAGCTAGGAGTGACTAGATGGCCGCAAGAGGCCAACAGGAACCTCCCCAGTATGGGCACTGGAGTCACTTCACACATGTATCACTTTAGTGCCCTGAGGTGCACAGCCCCTTGTTGGTTGTCCCCCCAGGGTAGAGGGGCCCAACCCCCCCTTTTGTACCCCCCAGGGAAACCAGGTTGGCAGCAGGGCACTCCAAACCTCTATTCAGTAACCTGAGGTTCGCCCCAAAGAAACCCACAAGGGTAACTGTATATAGTTGTTATTGGTTTGTTACTGTAATGAATGTATTGTTGTCTGATGTTTACATGGTTGTTTGAGCTGACTCATAAGTGGTGGATGGTACAGGGAAGTGGTATGTAGTGGGTGGGAGGCATGACCTCAGAATTCATACACTTCAGAATGTACAACTAGGGTGGTTTGGCAGCAATACCTTGCTCTTGCAAGAAAGCAAAAGATCCTCATCACGAGATTACAAACTACAAAACAAATTCATTCCTTGCCCACAAAAAATTGATTATGGGTGATCTGATCTGCCATACATGGAATGTCAGGGGTCTCAATACTCCTGTCAAACAAAAGAATGTACTTTGTTCCCTAAAGAACATTAGGACCCAAATAGCTTTCTTGCAGGAAACGAAACTTATAAAAAATTACCATGCATTCCTAATTAAAGATTGTGTAGGTCAGGAAGCTCATGCAGGAGCCCCCACCAGGAATTGTGGAGTGGTCATTCTCCTGAACAAGAATCTCCCCATGACCATAACTTCCTGTAACTCTGATACCCTTGGCAGATGGGTACTGGCAATCTGCAACACCCCCATTGGACCATTAGCCTTGGGTAATATATACGCCCCAACTCAATTACCCTAGCTTCTTTCATACCCTCACCAGTGTGATTGAAGCTACTGGTGTATTGTCACCGCAGTGAATCCCCGACAGCAAAGATCATCACAGTGGCAGGAATGGGGCAAAATCCACCTGTCACTGTGGTGGTCTGTGTGCCAATCGGGACTGCCTCGCTGGGTGTTTGCTCCTCCCCCCGGTCTAACTTCAACTCGGATTTACAATCCCAGAGACCGGGGGGGAGTATGTGGGCAGAGCCCTCCAAAAGGGGGGGGGCTTTGGGGGTGCAGCCCCCTGATTGTGAGCACTGACATCCCCATGGCTACAATGCTGACAGTCGGCATTGTAGCTGTTGCTGTACGGGATGTCGGCACTAGTGCTGTCAAAGAGCTATAGGTAAACTGAAACTACTGTCCCTCCCCACTGCCTCCTCTTGCTGGGTAAGGATTTTAATCTCACTCTCTCCCCCCTGATACATAGAAGTACGACAGGGAAAGAATACCATATTAGGGCTAGATGGGCACTACAGCAGCTTCTGGCAGACCATGGCTTAACAGATACATGGAGCATGTTCCACCCCCATGAGAGGGATTACACCTATCAGTCAGAGGTACCCCCGTCATTTAGTAGGTTACACCTCTGGCTGACATCTCCTCCACTGACCCACTGCTCACAGGATGCCACTATACTGCCCATGGTTATCTCTGACCATGCCCCTGTGCAGCTTTATTTAACATGGGGCCCCAAAAACCCACCTTCCTCTAGCTGGAGACTGGACTCTGTGCTTCTGAGAGACCCAAAATGTATTCCCTGGGTGCAGAAGGAGGCTTCCTTGTTCTTTCAGGAAAACCCTGTGCAGGATACATCACCTGGGGTGACATGGGAGGCCGTCAAGGCCACTATAAGAGGGCAGATCATGAGTTATGCTGCTAGACGTAGAAAGGAAAGGGAGCAACACCTCCAGCAGCTTGAAACAGAGCTACAGGGAACTGAAACAGAGTATAATGTGCAGAAGTCTCTGGATCCCCACTCCCTCCTGTGAAAAAATTTTGGGGGATTTGTTTTGAAATAAATGAACAGATAAGCAGAAAGGCAGAAAATGCGGTTCTTAGGTTAAGGCATAGGTTTTGGGAGGCGGGCGATAAAGGAGGGAAGGTGCTGGCTTATCACCTCTGGAAACAGCAAATGGACAGACATATCCCTTGGATGCAAAACTCTCAAGGGGACATAACACCAAACCCACAGCAGAAAAATTATATTATGCAGGAATTCTGTACACAGTTATATACCTCCTGCCACACTGAACCCATACCTGGGATTCAAGCCTTTTGGGACACACTGTCCCTTCTCAAACTAACACACCAGCAGAGTCTAGACCTAGAGTCCTCCACTATACCCACAGAAGTAATGAAGGAGTTATTATCCCTTCCAGCAGGTAAATCACTGGGTGGGAATGGATTCCCAGTAGACTTCTACCAGGTCCTGGCCCAACAGATTGTATCAACGCTAACAGAGGTTTTCACAGAGGCAGAGGAATCTGACTTGCTGCCTAAGTCCCTCCAGGAGGCCGTTATCACCGTAATTCTCAAAAAGGGCAAAGACGCCACCCTGGCATCCAGTTTTAAGACCATTTTACTTATAAATGCAGATAGTAAAGTACATGCCAAGATGTTGGCCAACAGACTCAGTCCCCTTCTTACAGCCATAATTCACACCTCACAGGTGGGCAGCATACCTAGTAGTTTCAGTGCTGACCATATCAGATCCCTCTCTAACCTAATGTACAGAACCAGAGAACTTCACATACCTGCAGCAGCCATTGCAGTGGATTTTTAAAAAGCTTTTAACTTCCTGGAATAGGGATACCTGCTGGTGGTACCTAGCCACCTGGACATTGGGGCAAAATATTGAGTATGGGTACAGGCCTTATATATAGATCTCTTAGTTAGAATTACCACAAACCGCCTACTACCCCGTCTTCCAGCTGGAAAGAGGTACGAGGCAAGGCTGTCCTCTTTCCCCACTATTGTTTGTTTTGGCAGTCGAACCCCTAGCTGTGGCTATCCGTCAACATAAAGAGATAAGGGAAATACAGGTGGGAGCCAAAGAATACTCAGTGCTAATGTATACTGATGATCTCCTCATACCAGTGGCCAATTTATGCCAATCTCTACCACCAGCCCTATCCTTATTGGGCTCCTTTGCTGGACTCTCAGGCCTTAGGGTGAATCAGGTGAAGACTGAAATCCTGCCCCCTCAACCAGCACCATCAGGAAAGTATCATAGAAACATAGAAACGTAGAAGATGACAGCAGATAAGGACTGCAAGACCCATCCAGTCCGCCCATTTTTTCTACCTGATGAATGTGCCATAGGCCTTTACTCTGTCACTGGCCTATTTAATAATACACATCTGTATTGCTCCTTATGCCTATCTCATGCCTGTTTGAATCCCTGCACTGTATTCATATCCCCCACTTCCCGAGGTAGGCCATATCATGCATCCACCACCCTTTCTGTGAAAAAGAACTTCCTCACATTACCCCTTAATCGGTCTCCCTCTAATCTCATGCAGTGTCCTCTTGTCCTGATATTTTTCTTATATTGAAACATGTTAGACTCTTTCACCTAATTAATGCCCTTAAGATATTGGAATGTTTCAATCATTATCACCTCTCTCCCTCCTTTGGTCTAGGGTATACATATTGAGCTCCGTTAATCTGTCCTCATATGTTTTCTGATGCAGTCCCTGCACCATTTTGGTTGCCCTTCTCTGGACTGCCTCCATTTTGTTAATGTCCTTGTGCAGGTGAGGCCTCCAGTACTGCACACAGTACTCCAGATGGGGCCTAATCAGTATCTTGTAAAGAGGGATTATCACCTCCCTCTTACGACTTGTGTTACCCCTATTAATACACGTCAACATCCCTCTAGCCTTACCTACTGCTTTAGTGGTCTGCTAGGAAGATTTCAGGTCATCTGTATGATGATGCCCAAGTCTCTTTCTTCCATTGTGATTGCCAAAAACTCCCCTCCCAACCTATAGGTAGATTCAGGGTTTCTCTTCCCTATGTGCATGATCTTGCACTTCTTTGCATTAAACCCCAGTTGCCACTCTTCTGACCATTTTGCTAGTTTATCCATATCTCTTCTCATTCTGCCCACCCCATCTAGATCTTCTACTCTGTTGCAGATCTAAGTGTCATCTGTAAACAGACAAGCCTTACCCTCTAGTCCATCTGCAATGTCACTAATGAAGATATTAAAGAGGACTGGCCCCAGGACTGATCCCTGAAGTACCCCACTTGTGACTTGCATCTCTTCTGACTGTGTACCATTTACCATCACTCTCTGTTTTCTGCCGCCAACCAGTTTGCCACCCAGTTGACCAAATTCTGACCCACCCTGAGCCTATCTAGCTTATTAATCAGTCTTCTATGTGGAACAGTATCAAAAGCTTTGCTGAAGTCAAGGTAGGCAACATCAACTGCACCCTCTTGGTCCACCACTCTGGTTACCCAGTCCAAGAAATCTTAGTTTTTACAGGATCTTCCTGCTGTAAACTCATGCTGTATTGTCCAAACGTCTGGCCAGCTCTGGGCAGACAAAAGAATAACACACCTGGGTATCAAAATAACACACCAGTATGAGGAAGTGTGGGATGAGACCCTCCAGCCGCTCCTGTAAGTGTGTAAGGCTGAGTTCGACAGGTGGAAACTGTTAAATCTCACATTGGCGGGTAAGATAGCAACCATAAAAATGATCTTGGCCCCAAAATTCTTTTATCTCTTTACTCTTATCCCTAACCCCATTAACCAAACCTGGTTCAGGAAAATTGATGCATTGATTGGTGATTTCCTTTGGGAGGGCAAAAAGCCCCATTTCAGCCGCAACAAGCTCCACTCACACTGGAAACTCGGTGGCTGGAACCTCCCTTGAATGGAGGGCTACAAATATGCCTTCCAGGCTGCACATACCCTACAGTGGTTTACCCCTTGCACGTTTTAGTCTCCACAATGGGTTCACATGGAGAATACTATGGCAGGAGTGGCCACCACTACCTCTATCCTCTTCCCTCCTTGTGGAAAGCTCTATCTGCCCATCCTACCATACACTCATCTATCAAGCACTGGTACTGGATACATAAGTGAATATGATCTGCCCCATCCCCACACCCTACTCCCCCCATGGAACAACCCTTGGGTTCAAATAGGCAAAAAAACTGTCAGATGGAACCACTGGGTAGAGAAAGGGATCCTCCATCTACAAGACATACTTGACTCACAAACAGGGTCCATTACCACCTACCAGTCTCTCCAAGATAGATGGTGCCTCCCAGGAAATGAGTTGTGGTGCTATATGCAGATAAGGGAAGCTGTCAAACCTGTCCTGCATAACCCTCGGACCGAAGCAGCAGGTTCTAACCTCAAAAAATTGCTAGTGGCCCCAAGAGGCCTAGCAGGTAAAATCTACTCTGAGATTAGAGATACCATACCCAGCCAATCGGCAGAAGCAAGGGTTAGATGGGACAAGATGCTGGGTAGCAGTATCACTGAAGAACAGTAGTCCCAGGCCTAGAGTAACACACATTCTACTGTTAAAGACACCCGCAGCAGATTAATGCATAATAAAATACTCCACTCCTGTTACAGGACCCCATGATGCTTTATAAAGCACATTAATTCTTGATAATAGATAATGGAGATGTGTAGCTGACAGAGAGGACCTCCTGCATATTTTATGGTCCTCTCCTAGACTCTCCTCTTTATGGAAACACATTTGTGCAGTTGGGACCAAGATTATTGGGAAATAGATCCCTCCTCCCCTACACTCCTTTTGGGTATAAAAACTGACACCTTCCCCCTGAGTTAGATTATCCATGCTGACCATGCAGATCAAAAGAGCGCTATTATGTAAGTGTAAATCCACCACTACACCTACTATTAATGAGATCCTTGCCTCTCTTGCTGCTATAGCAGAATTGGATAGGATCTTCCACTCAAGACTTAACAAAATGCTTCCCTATTACAAATGATGGGCCCCATATATAGCTTTCATATGTCCACCCGCAGGTGTAGGTTAAATGCAAATGCCTACTACTCCCCCCCCTCCCCTGACCAGGCACTGACTGTCACCTCATGCAGTGATCTCATACTCACAGGAGGTCCAGGGTAGGATGTGAATAGTGAAGGTCAGCCCCCCTTCCCCCTCTCACCCCACTCCCCTCCTCCATAACCCACCCACCAGTCTCATCTCACCTATATACTCATGCATTCAGAATAGCTAACCATGGTTTTCTATGCTGTACTGTTTCTTCACATCATTCAAAATACTTTGTGCGTTCTAGTTTTTTACCTGTTTACAGTATTAAGAGTCATGAGTGCCCCTCAACTTCAGAAGACCAACGTGCAGGTTCAGGAAAGAAGCTTTGAAAGAATTTGATCTGCCAGTATGTCTGCCCTGTAAGAGACACACCCCAGCTACCCTGGGAACTGTAAGCAACATCCTGTGGCTCTTTCTCCTTTTTCTTAAGCCTTCTGCAGTCTCCTAGTAAAGCTGAGGTATAGGTGTCTATCAAGTCCCACAGGAGCAACATTATTAGCTCCTGGGCATCACAGGGGTCTGATATAGTAAGGTTATATGAACCCTGACTCTGTTAAGTTCTCTAATAGTAAGGTACTCCTGTTGTCCTGTACTTGTGTTGTAAAGTACTCATGTTATGTTTCCCTTATGTTAAGTTTCCTGTTTATTCCTAACATATATCTGTAATGTATACTTTTCTATGACAAAACAATAAAAAGCACTAACTACAAAAAACTTGATGCCGCAAGTGCCCATTTTTGATTTCACACCACTTGCTTGGCAGGGCACCAAACTTTTTTTTTGCGCTGTGCCAACTGCCATCTTGTTGATTTTTTTCCGCAAACCAATATGCATGGAAAATACATAAATATGCTCTTATTTTAAAAAACAAACAGCAGAACCTAGCTAAATAGGTCCTGTTTTAGCTAGATTTTGCTGTTTGTTTTTTAAAATATGAGCCACAAATGACTTTTCTGGGCACCCAAAATACTGGGTGCCCAGCATGGTATGCCCCCTGCACAGCAACACTTCTACAGTGACATACGTCAATGCTGACAACATCAACATGTTGTTGCAGAAGTCCACCCAGGACCCAGCAATGCTTTTGCTCATCCTGCACCCCCTCCCCGAACCAACCTCCGACTCAGAGTTGGAATCCATTAGTATGGGGGGTCAGGGGGTGAAGCCCTCGAAAAACAAAACAGTGTCTTATGTGCACGGCTCCCTGCTGACTGCAAATTGCAGTTGACATGGAGTCTGTCGCTGTGATGCCAGTCGACAATGTAGTTGTAGAACCGGCATTGTAGATCCCCCAGCTTAGCGAGAGGAGTTCTTTCCTCTCATTCTCTGCATGAGAATATCGGGACTTAATCTGGACTTTTGCAGCCACAGCTGGAATTCGTGCTGTGGGCTGCAGTGAGAGGAGTGAGCAGTTGTTTCCTTGGTGGCTCATGCACCCCTCCCTTGTTGTCCCCATAATGGGTTAAAGGTGGTAGGAGAAAAAAACACATCATTTTTGTTTAATTATACTGATTGGAGATAACTGGCCTTACTAATTATGTCTAATAAACAATTTAATATGTAAAAAGCATGTGTTCTTTGTTTTTGTTTATTCCATCAGTTGATCACTTACAATAGCCAGGCTATCACTTTACCATTATATGTACAGCTCAGAATCCTATCAAAGAATTGGCACTAGAAAGTGAAATGGCTGAAGCATTATCACACAGACTTCACTTCCTGAATGATGACAGCACTGAATCAGGGTCAGAAAGTGATGCAGGCAGTGGCCTTTTTGTTTTTCAAGGCACAGATCACATAGTACAGCTTTACGTGTTTGAGCCCTTGGCAGTTACTGTAGAAGACAAACTCCAGGTACTGCTATGGGTGGCACAGATGACTTCATCTGAACCTCATTCAATGGATGAGAGGCAGACACTTCAGGGAAACTAATCTTTTTTATCTTACTTGGTAATTATGAGTGAGTCTACATTTTTTAATGTTTAAACATTATTTTCACCCTTTTTACAACATTTTAAAAAATAGTACTGTGACACACTATTCAATGAGCTGTGCAGCACCAATTTGTTTTGACAGTCCTGTTCATCCCTGTATGAGTTGATACCAATGAGTCTCATACCTGTGCTGAACAGCAGGATATATATGTTTGTGTGATTACAGAAGCATGTCACAATTACAGTATTTCCTTTTTTTAAATATGCATCACTGCATTGTGCTGATTAATCCTCATAAGATAAGAGAATGAAGGGTACTGTCTCCATGTACTGACTGTTTGTTTATAGACTATTCAGTTTGGCAATCCCAGGCATTTCTTCGTATTTTATTTTGCATAATGATAGCGTGATGATCCCATGGTTTTTAATAAATGAGCATCATCTTAGGATATGCTTGTTTCTTGTATTTCAATTTACTGTGGTGGGTTGGGTACACACCTGACAGGTTCGTGGTGGGGGGTGCATACCTTTACTGTTGTTCTTTTCATGGTGTTATAGAAATTGTACAGCAGGTAGAGGCACTTCTGATATATCCAATTTTTCGGCAGTTTTACTTGATTTCAAAATAGGTTACTTGAACCTGGAGGCAAACAATGATACAAAAAGTATGATGAAGCTGTATTTCTGAGGAAAATAAAATCATGAGCTGAACTGGAGAAGACCATTCTGTACCCAGGAACCATCCATGTTTAATTGACACAGGAAAAGCAGTAGCAAACTGTTGGGCAATATGAAACTTGTGGTAAACCCCAGACTACAGCTGGTACAGGGGAGAGTGTAGCTGATTGACACACCAACTGTGTAATACAATTGAGATCTCATTTTACATAAGATCTGCCTCACACCACATATGCCTGACATGCTGATTCCACCAGCCAATATGACAATTAGTTCGCCAAGTAACTCACTGCCCCCCTCCCCCCACACACACACCATCCACAGAATTACTGACAGCAATCAAGGGCAGTCAAAAAGCACTTATAACAATAATAAAAAAAATGCAACTGTGCTCATCACTTCACAACCTCTTCTTTATCATTGACATTTGAAGACTCTGATACATACTGTACAAGACATAGACTGCCACCCTCCAGGACCCTGATTGCACAGACAAAGTCACACTATGTCCATAGACTGCAAGTGACAAAATGCAGCCAATTATGTAAAATAATTTATTTAGACAATCCACTTATGTAACATCTCATAATTGAACAGTTACTTTATAACTGAAGTAGAGTAAGCAAACAAAGTCTGACAGACCATATTTGTGACCAGAAATGGCAATGCCATTTTGGTTTGACTTTTTTTTAAATGTGATGGGTAGGCAGTTCATTGTGCTAAATAAGATACGAGCAGTACTGCTTGACTCTCCTAGAGTACTACAGACATAAACTGAGACCAGACAATAAGTGTTTCAAAACCTATACCCAATGTAACTGCCATTCTGTGATGAACAGCTTCAAGCATGCTGTTGCTGCACTGCATACAGAATGACAGTAAATACAGTTTCCAAAACAAATATAACACACTAAAAATGATAGTCACATTAGCATGGACTACCTAAAGGGAACCAACCAATTTTCGAAAATGACTGGATAAACTGCCACCAAATAAAATGGCACAAGACAGTGAAAACAGCCTGCCTGTTGTGTGATTTAGGAGTCTGTGTCCTAATGACAGAACTGCATGTGGGCACAGAGCTGAAGGTGAGAAAAAAACAACAAACAAATACAAAAAAAAGCAACAACTGCACAACACAAAACAAAAATCCTCTCTTCTCTTTTTGTGGAAACCATGACATTTTATAATATATCCAGGAGCTGTGCTTAATTCTATGCCAAATTCACAGCAGTTCAGAGGCATGATGTCCTGATGGATTGGGAAAGATCAAAACAACACTATAAATTCTATAAATATCATCCATTGTTGAAAGCAAAGAATACAGTGTCACAGTCTGTGCATTTGCATCTAATAGGGCTTTAGGGACTTCTATGTGAATGTATTTTTAGTTTCTTCAGCTTTGCTGTATATTTGGGGGAAGGAGTCACAGTTTTACATCACCTACTGTACTGATTGCTGTGTACTGGCTCTTTAGCGCTTTACTTTGGAGATGGCACAAAGCTCTCAGTCCTAGGTAAGAAAACCAATATATAACTTGAATAGCCTGTTGTGCCTGGAAACATTGAATAAATATCATATTAACAAAAAAGAATACTCCCTTGAGCATGAAACCATGTTTTAGACTTGGGTAAGTCAAAAAAAGGATATTAGATATAGGATTCCACATGACTAGAACATAACCCATTATCTGAAATACAAGATGATGATACACGTTAACAAAACCAAAAAAAGCATTTGTCAATGCTGAATGTTTGCTTGCTGGTATTAGCATTGGAAATGCAGGAGTTAGACAGATGCAGAATAGAAATGGCAGTACTGAACATCACGCCAACCCCGCCTCCATCCTGTAGAGATGGACAGGCATTGGAGTAAGTGTTTAGGTCATCTCCCATGATGTTGATGCTATGTCACCTCACCCTATTCTGCAGACACTGACATGTGTTGAGGTATGTCTTGGGGTGTTTAGCTTTACAGTCACCCCATTCCATAAGGACATACGCTGAAATGGGTGCAGCATATGAGAATGGGATGAACTCTGGGGCCGAAGAGTCCAAGGTACACATCGATGCCTGTCACTGGGTAGGGGTGGGATGGCATGAGCAGTAAAGTCGGCAATCCAATGCTCAGGGCATTTGTTAGTATTTGCACTACAAATTTTCAACATGGCCTTTTTGTGACCCCATCTCATGTAAGTATTTGTTAATCGGTCCCAAAAGGTGATTCCGTGCAGTAACCGTGAAATCACCTTTTGGGACCGACTAACACCATGACAGTGGCTGAATTCATGAGGAGGGGGCCAAATAACTCCATGTTGAAAATTTGGTGCCAAAATTCCCCAAAATGCCTGAGATATGCACCAAAGTTTAAAAAAAAAACTGTTTATGCAATTATACAGCTTACTGGCATTTCCTCAGTTCACGGTCAGCTTTGAAGAATGCAGATGTGTTCCCAGTCCACTGAAGATCATCGCGCCGGGCTTCAGTGGCAAGGATGGGGTGAGGAGGTGTGGGGAGGCAGGGTGCACAGAGGGTGGATGCGGGTTCAGGGAAAGAACAGGACAGACTGCTAGGGACAGTGTTCTGCTTTACAGGAAAAAAACAAAACAAAAACATGGTGGGATGTTTTTTACAGGGGCATTTGGAATGCTGGGGTGGGCTCCCAGTGTGCCACTGAGTGTTTTTTTTGGGGGGAGCTGTAGCCAATAGGGGATTGGGCACCCCCATCGGCAAATGGGGGGCAAGAGCCGAGGAGGATTGAGCACCCCCTGAGCATAAACCCAACGTTTGGAAGGGGAACTTATGCTGATGGGGAGGGGGCTCCCCTGTCAGCAAATTAGAATGGGGAATGAAGCTGACGGCATTGTGTCCCCATCAGCAAAAAAAAAACTGTTTTGGGAGGTATAGGATGCCGAGGGGATTTTGGCCTCGGTACAGTGAGTAATATTGTTTATGAACATGGTGGCGGCTTGCCACCCCATTCACAAACAATATTACAATAGGCAACATTCCACCCAGCAATGACGGGTCGCTCCCTCATTGCAGTGGAATGGCTGATGCTGCAATGACGAGGCAGCCCCTGATTGCTGCGTCAAAAACATTTCAACTTGGTGGCACTTTTGGAGACCAGTGTAATCAGCGCACTGTGCCTCCATTGGTGCACCAGTGCCAAGCCCCTAAATGCAGTGCCTCCTTTGGCTGCCACAGTGCCATGCCACCATAACCCTAAGCTGCCACATAATGTTTCTTTCGCATGCACGCAAGCAAATATAAAAGGAAAAATAAAGTTCTCCAGGATAATTGTCAGTGTGAAAATATGTGAAATAAATTATATATTATGTGGATTATACTGTACTTCAGGTTAGTGGTGCCCTTTTCGTTGTTTAACATTTTCTTCTTATTATTATTTTTGGACAGAACACACACATAGAGGCAGAGTATTTCACATACAGATCTGACTCATACCGCAACATTTGGTACGGCCAGCGAGTACAATTAACACGTATTCACTCCATTGGCTGCAAACTTTAAAACCATATAATTTAAAATAATGTCCATATTACAGTCCTTGGATCCATGAATTAACAAGCCAATGTAGGTTTGCTCACCCGGAAAGAAGGGAGCTAGGTGAAAAATAAAATACATATATTGCAGAAAAAAGAGAGATGGGACAAATAGGCCTAATTCATAATCTAACTTCTCTACCTCAAGTATGTCCATCTGCCCTGCAATTGTAATATCAACTATATACAGAAGGCAATCTTTACTGAGGCATACATATAACCAGAATGGAGAAAGGGACAAGGGGACTACAGATACAAAACCCAGACCTGATTGTGAGGGGGGAGAAATCTAAGAAATAGAATTGGAAAATGTATTGTGACAATACTGAGACCTTAAATAAGGCTGCCAACATTTATCATACCGGGTTAGAAAGCCTTGGGTAAAACTGGAGATCCTCTCGAATGTGGCCTCTTGGGCAAGTGCCAGGAGGAACTCATGCACAGTCAGAATCTCCGGGGTTCTCCATCTCCTCAATATGAGTCTCTCGGCCAGTGCCCCAACCAATGTGATCCATTGTGCTTCAGGACTGTATTGGGGCATGGTCGAGATACCACAGCCCAGAAAGAGCAAAAGAGGGTACAGAACAGTATTGGGGAACACCTGTTGACACATGTCCTGAATTGCTGACCAGAAGTGCTGGAGATTGGGGCAGTCCCAGAGTATATGGAACAGGTGGGCACTGGGGTTACCACATCTCCAACATGTATCTGCCGATACAAGTCCCATCTTAAGTTCCATCTTAACTAGTTTAGCTTGGTCTCTATACCATCTATGGAGGGTCTTATTCATAATAAGTTGTGTACGTCCATCCCAGCAGGCTAAATGGATTCGTACCCATCCTTGTTCCCATTGTTGCTCTGAAATGGAAATCTGTAATTCCTTTTCCCATTGCAATCTGTCTTTTTGGGAGGGATCTGTGATGGATTCTCTAAGAGCACTATATATGCAGCTGGCTCTATTCTTGGTTAGTTTGCCCCATGAAGAAATGGGGTGTGGGCTTTTTCTTGGTGTAGCGTGGTAGGGAAAATTTGGAAGGTGAGATATGGCATCTCTTAACTGAAAGTATCTCCAAAAGTGAGATGCAGGGAGATGGTATCGTGCCTTCAGAGATTTGAAAGAGTCTATAATGATAGTTCCAGGGATTAGGAGGTCCTGTATTGAAGAGATACCCTGTCCCATCCAGACTTTCCAACTCAAAGAGGATTTCACTATTTTCCCTATTTTCAGGGCCGGGTTGTCCCATATAGGCATATATTCTCGAGGAGCCATGTCATGGCCCAACACAGCCATTGCTTGCTTCCAATATTTTATCGATAATAATATAGAGGAAGAAAGGCCCGTGGGTAAATTCTTCTTACCATATAGGGTGACCGCTGGGAAGGGAGTGTGAGTTAGGGAGGCTTCTAGGTGGAGCCAGTTAGGAGAGGCCTGTCCAATTTTAGAAAACCATCTAAGAGTCTGAGACAGAACAAAGGCCATATGATACTGGTGCAACCAGGGGAGTCCCCAGCCACCTCTTTTCCAGTGTTGTCGAAGCTTAAGTTTACTATATCGAGGGGGTGTGCCCTCCCACAGGAAATTGCCCATCAGGGCCTCCAATCTCTGGAACCACTTCTGGGGTATAGACAAGGGTAGGTGAGCCAGTAACTAAAGCAAGCATCTTAGGGACAGCCATCATTTTGATTGAGTCAATTTTACCAGCAAGTGAGAGCTTCAATGCTTTCCATCTTTCGAATTCTAACCTCAGGGTATCAATCAGGGGATTGAAATTAGCTACAAGCATTTTAGATGGATCTGGATGTAAGATAATGCCAAGGCATTTTATACCTTGGGGGGACCATTTAAGCCCCATGGCAATAAATTCTTCTCCAGAGGCTGAAGAGTTCAGTGGGAAGATTTCAGTTTTGGACTGATTTAACTTTGAACCTGATATCTTTGTAAAATCAGTCAGGATGTTAAAGATTGTCTGAATCCCTAATGAGGTATGTTCAGTAGTAATAAAGAGATCATCTGCATATAAGAATATTTTATAATTGGCATTACCCACTTGAATTCCAGGGATAAAATTGGAAGACCTAAGTGCAATGGCCAAGGGCTCTATAGCTAGAAGGAAAAGGAGGGGGGAAAGTGGGCATCCTTGTCTCGTGCCCTTCTGTAATTGGATGGGCCGAGACAGGGTGCCATTAGTCAGTACCAAGGCTAAGGGAGCAGTATATAGAAGCCTTATCCAGGCAATATACTCTGGGTCGAAACCCATAGTGGAGAGAGTATGGAATAGAAAGGGCCATTCAACCGAATCAAAGGCCTTTACAAAACCAATGGCCAAAGCTACTGAGGAGATTGATGAAAGTTTGACAGATTGCAATAGGGACCCTAGGATTCTATGGTGATCCAACCCCAGACGGCCCTTAACAAAGCACGCTTGGGATGGGTTAACCAAACCTTGCAGAAGAGGTTCAAGCTGGCCAGCAAGAACCTTGGCCAATATCTTGGCATCTGCATTAATAAGGGAAATGGGGCAATAGCTACCTGGAAACAATGGATCCGTCCCTTTTTTGGGAAGCACTGTAATAGTGGCTTCTCTCATGGAGGGGGAAGATGTCCATTAAGTAAGGAGTGTTGGAATATCTGAACCAAATATGGGGCCAAATCAACTCCCCAAAGTCTAAACAAATCTATAGGCAATCCATCTTTCCCTGGGGTTTTATGTGGTTCATAGATTTAATCGCCTGGGTCACTTCTTCTGCTGTTATTGGAACTTCCAACAGTTTAGTCTCACAACAACCAGAAATTCTGGAAATGGGTAGTGAGGATAGGAAGGCTTGGATCTTAGCTGGATCAGGTGGGTTTGGAGAAGCATACAAATTTTCATAGAATTGAGACATGATTAAGTTTATCCCAGAGTTCGTACGACATGGAGCCCCTTTCGTATCCTCTAGTGCACGTATCATCTTGGAGGCTTGCTGTTGTTTAAGACAGTAGGCCAAAAGCTTGCGGGCCTTTTCTCCCCTTTCCCAAAAAGCATGGCAGATATGTCAGAGATTTAGCTCAGCCTGTCGAGATAAGTGGGTATTAAGTGAGATTCGTGTACTGGCTAATTATGCTAATAAAGCTGAAGATGGGGATTGATTTTTGAGGGCTTTGTACTGGGATTCCAAATTATATAGTTGCTTCTCCAATGCCCTCTGGTCTGCTTCATGCCAGTGCCTCCTGGCAGCAGTGAAGGCAATTATCCTGCCCCGAATAGTAACTTTAAAGGCCTCCCATAAAGTCGAATTGGATACCTCCCCATTATCATTGTCCGTCCAGTATTCAGATACTGCCGGACCAATCCAGTCTAGAAACATTATGTCCTCTAGCAGGAGAGGGTCTAAATGCCATATGGGGGACCAGTAGGAATCCTGTCCTCTTTTTATAATTAATTCCAGAGGGGCATAATCGGAAACATAAATTGAGTGCATCAAGGCCCTGAACACCTTTTCATATAACCCAGAAGATATTAGCCAGAGATCTATCCTGCTGGAAGTTCCATAAGTCAGAGAAAATCATGAGTAATCATACATTCCTGGGTGTAATGCCCTCCATGCATCCAATAGCCTGAGTTCAGGCATTAGTTTCCCTACTGCTCTCCTAGACTGTCTATGGGGTTCAGGTGATTTATTGCTTCTGTCTATTGAATGATCTAATGTTAAATTGAAATCCCCTCCTAAAAGTATTGGGGCTCTATTTTTGTTAAAATCCAACAGGGCCTGATTGACTGTATGCAAAAATTGAGGGCAATCCTGGTTGGGAGCATATAGATTAGCCAGGACCGGGGGCCTTCAGGGGTTTCAACTTCTGCTATAATCCATCTCTCTTCATAATCTTGTATATAGTCCTTCACCACCCCAAATTTTTATGAAAAAGTATAGAGACCCCCCTCTTGTGGGAGGGTGCCACACTGTGAAGTTCTTTACTCACCCAGCCCTGCTTGAGCTTCATGGCTTCCCCGGAAAAGAGTTTCATCTCTTGCAAGAAGGCCACCATAGGGCCTAGTTTTTTTAAGTGCAGTAGAACTTTCTTCCGCTTAATAGGGGAATTTAACCCCCTCACATTCCATGAAATCAGCTTAGTCTCTATTTTAACCAACAATAAAAAAAAAAAACAACAGGAATATGTACTCAGAAACAATATAGAAAAGGTCCAAGTTTAGCACCATTTCCCACCTTACTTCCCCTTCTAATATTGAGGAGCATATCCTCACCCCATGAATAAGATTGCCATAAACAGAGTTAACGCGATACCATAATGCAAACTTTTTAACCTGAAGCAAAAAAAAACTAATATTTACAACCCCCAGTGGCAGGAGGGAATTTAAACCATTTTTATTAACAGTACCCAATCCCACACACCCCTGTTCACTACCCCGCAGACGCACGCATGACCAGCATCCACTGTAAGTGTCGGTTAAAAAAAGGCCCAGACACCAGTAGAAGTCACTGGGAGGTATGCGGCCCCAGGCACCCATATCAAAAAAAGTGAAATGGTTCTCCTTGTAACCCCTATAAAATGAAAATGAAAAGAGAAACGAAAACTTCCATGCAACAACGGCCTATAATCTGCCATCCATCAGGCTGATGAGAGGAAATGATAAAGACCCACCCAATTCCCTCTACACACTCCAGTAGTGTTGTCAAGAATGAATATAAATGGGCCTTAAGTAAAAAATATATATCTATATCCCCCTGCACCATCAGTCACCGCAGTTATAGGGCTAACACATATAGTACTTGTTTAGCATATTGAAACAGCAGGAGATATATATAAAAAAAGAAAAAAAAGAAAGGTAGAGTCCCAAATAAATAACAATGTATACTCCCATGGGCTGTTCGCAGCCATCCTCTAAGGGGACAGACCCCCCCCTTAACACTGGGGCCACCTGAGTATCTTCCTAATCAGAGGAGAGGGCTGCCTTATTCTCGAACAAACTTGGTGCTGAAAAAAGGATATAACAGCCACAGTCAGCCTGCAGATTCAACAGCAGGAGTAGAGATATCCATATCGCCTGAGGATGTTTCAATGGCTGGCACAGCTGCTGAGGTCGCATATTCTACCGAGGGAGTGCCCACTGGTTCATCGGCCCAAAGAAGATGTTTTGCAGCTGAAGACTTCGAACCCTCTGAGCGGGAGCGTCTAGGAGGAAGAGGCAAATCGCCGGGAACATCTTCAGAAGGGAGATCCATCAGCACCTTATACTGATTATTACTCATATCTGGAATTAGTGTATCTTGAGAGCCCTTGGATTCGGGGCTACAGCTTCAGTTTCTGCTTCTAGAACAGAGCCTTGGAGTTTTGTCTATGTGCCCACCCTCAATCCTGGCCCTTCCCCTATTCTTTTTCTTACTGCCAGGAGATTTTAGGGAAGAAGCCCGGGTAGGAGTCTCAGGTTGTTTGACTGACTGAGGGGTAGAAGCTGATAACACATCAGAGGCCCTGGTTTTAACAGTGTACATCGAGATAGGGTATACAGGCAAGGCTCCAGAGCTGCAGTTGTCACGTAACTTGCCCCAATTTATTTTAGGGGTTTGGGTTGATATAAAGTCCTCCACAGATGGCGGGTTGTCGAAGACCCACAGCGACCCATTAACCACAATTCGAAGAGACGCAGGGTATCGGAGAGAATACTCAAGCCCCAACTCAGCACACACCCTATGAGTTGCTGTAAAGGCCCTTCATCTGTTAGAAACTTCTTGCGAATAGTCAGCAAAAATTTGAATTTTATGGCCCTTCCAAAACAGTTCTTTTTTCTGCCGAGCCAAATGGGTAATCAGTTCATGGTCCTGGAACCAGAGAAATCGGGCCAGGATGGTGCAATGGCATTCACCAGAAGCCGGGTGAGGAGCAAGGGTTCTATGTGCTCTGTCAGTCTCTCAGGGGGTTTCACATCACCCATCCAGCAAGGGCGGGAAGCTCTTTTTGAAGTAACAGTATAACATCATTGTCCTTGCAGCCCTCCGGGAACCCCACAAACCTGAGGTTATTCCAGCGGCTGCGATTTTCATGGTCTTCAACGTGGGTCCAATGAAGATGTATTAGCCACTCCTGATAGTATAATTTAGCCCCAGCCTTGCGCCAGCCATCCTCAGCCTCTGCTAGTTTATGTTCAGAAATACAGGCACGTTGCAATAAATCTACGATATCTTCTGTATTTCTTTGTAGCTATGTCCAGTTCTCCATGCTGTAGAATTTCGGCATACATCTGCCGTATTTCAATTAGATTGCTCTCCGGTGATGTCTGCATAGAAACATGCTCCATTCTAATGCACTTGTAGGCCAAAAGCGAAGCAGGACACCCGATATATGGCTGCAATCAAATAAATATCCAAGTGTCGATCAAAAAATAGTTATCAGGACGACCACCATTAGGTTATTGGTTTAGTTTTGTGCCGTCATGCAGGAACAAGTCCATAAAAGCAGGATTTTAAGGGGTTTTTCTTGGAGCTAGACGTTTAGATGTCCATTCAGTTCAGCAGCTGGCCACGCCCCCCAGTGGTGCCCTTTTAGTTTGGTTGAGCCACTATATGGTTTGTTAAATATCTTATCTGTAGACTTACCTGAAGACTTGTAAGCACATGTTTTCAGACCACAGTGGTCTCTTATTTATTTTACTTACAGTACATGGTTAGATACCAGGTGAGCCTAAGCCCACTAAGAACTGCCTTATACAGGAGTGACCAAAATAACTATATAGTCAAATTATAATGATTACAAAACAAAAACAACAACAACTGCACAACAGAAAACAAAAAATCCTCTCTTCTGTTGTTGTGGAAACTATGACTTTTTAGAATATATCCAGGAGTTATGCGTATCAATATGCCAAATTCACAGCAATTCAGAGGTATGATCCCCTGACACACTGAACAAGATTAAAACACACTATAATTTCTATAAGTATTATCCATAGTTGAAAGTGACTTAGGGACTTCATGTGAATGGATAACTTAGGTTCTTGAGCTTTGCTGTATATGGGGGGGGGCACAGTTTTACACCACCTACTGGTTGCTGTGTACTGGCTCTTCAGCGCTTTACTTTGGAGATGGCCCTAAACTCTCAGTCCTAGGTAAGGAAACCTATGTATAACTTGAATATCCTGTTGTACCTGGAAACAATGAATAAAGATTATATTAACAAGAATACTCCCATGAGAACGAAACTGTGTTTTAGACTTGGGTTAGTCAAAAAAAGGGTATTAGATATAGTACTCCACTCCACCAAAACGTAACAAATTGTCTGAAATACAAGAAGATGATATGCCTTAACAAAACCAAAAAAAATGAGAAAGAAAGTTTTCCAGGCTACTTGTCAGCATGAGAATATTTGAAATGTACTATATATTATGTGGATTATGTTTCAGGTTAGTGGTGCCCTTTTAGTTTGGTCGAGTCCACTATATAGTTTTATTTTAATGTCTTGTCTGTATACTTACCTGAAGACTTGTAAGCACATGTTTTCAGACCACAGTGGTCTCTTATTGATTTTACTTACATGGTTAGATACCGGGTGAGCCTAAGCTTCTAAGAACTGCCTTATACAGGAGTGACCAAATAACTATATAGTCAAATTATAATGATTACAAAACAAACAAAAACTGCTGCACAACACAAAACAAAAGTCCTCGTTTCTGCTGTTGTAGAAAATATGACTTTTTAGAATATATCCAGGAGTTGCACAGAGCACTTTACCAAGTTCACAGCAGTTCAGAGGTATGATCCCCTGATGAACTGGAAAAGATTGCTTCTTTTCAAAGGTGACTAACAAGCTTTTTAAAGTAATATCTTCCTTTGAATGCTCTGTGTGTGTAGAAAACAAATCCCAAGAAATCAATCTGCGTCTAGCTGATACTGAAAGTTGGATCTGTTGAATAACCATCGCTTGTCCACGAAAAAAACAAACACAACAAAACTAGCTCAGGTGTAATGCTATCCTGACCAACTAGACAAGCAAAGGAGGCAGGCAGGGGAGGAAGCCAGTGAAATTCCTCCCTACAAAACCATTAGATTTCAAACTGTGCAAATTATGCTGGAGAGCTCAGACACCCTGACCGATCACCAAATGAACTGAGTGAGCTCCCTGACACAAAACCCCCTGCTCAGGTTCAGGCTGCCACATGGAAAAACTTAAAACCTAAAAATCAGCAATGGACATTCATAGTCACAAAGCCCCATGAGTGTTGTTTGGGAATAGACTATAGAGACTATAGGGGTGAGCAATCTTAAAGAAGGTATTTCTGTGCTGAACCCAGATGCCTGAGAAAATGCCAAAGTACCCAGGGAATCAGTGAGCCACTTCAGGCCAAGAAAAGACAACACAGAGATGACAACCCCGGAGACGGTAGTACCCTCAGAGCAGAAAATAATCCATTATTCCAGGCACCCAATCATTTTTTATATACTGTACCTTTGTAGCTAAAGAACAGTTACTGTTGCTCTTGCCAGATTCTAAAGTAGCAGTAGATAAGACACACTTGCTTATCGAATCAAAGGAAAAGTTACCAGAAGATCTCTTGCTCTGTCAGTGATCTGAAATGACTGAGAGTGAGGTTTCCAATAAAGGCACCCAGATACCAGTCTGTGATCTGGTATCTGTATACTTTCCAAAAAATGCATACAGATACCAGATCACAGACTGGATCAGAACTTTTTAGAAGCTGAAATAAGTGAAAAATTAAAAGGCCAGTATAAAGAGACTGATAAGGATCATGAAAGAGTTCAAAAAGAGAACAACAAAATATGAAATAACTCAGGCAGTCGATCTACACAAAACTTAGCAAAAGGAAATATGGGTCAAAAAAGAAGCCAGAGGATACATACCATAAATATCCTGAATTGTAAATACCTAAGCCTCATAGGGAACAACTGAATCATGTGCAGAACAAACCCTTTCTAAATATGGAACCACTAATTGTAAACTCTGATCTAAATATTATTTTAAATGAAATCAAAAGGATTCCAAGATCTAAATCAGAGAACTGAGAAGGTCTCTAAAGAAATGACTTAAATTCATGCAAAATAAAAATCATGAATCAAAGTGTTACAGGCCTGGAGTTCAGAGTATCAGAAGTGGAAGATCTTTTCCCCCGTATAGAAGCCAAAACTATTACTAAGAAAAATGAGCTCAAATAAATGAAAGAAAAGCCGAACTGCCTCACTCTCATGTAAATGCTACTTGATGAAAAAAACTAAACAAAAATGAAAAAAACATCAAAATGGCACGTTGAAGCTCTAATATTGCTTTCTTGAATTCTTATTGGGTTAAGGGTCTTTAGTCTTTTTAATTATCGAGAAAGACCACTAAAATCAGTTCTAGAACTAGAACATTTGCTAGACAATGTTTTATGGCTATTACCAGTAAGAAAAAATGTTCAACCTCTAGTAATGTTCCTACATTGTCCTTCCACTCTTCATGCTCCTACCTAGTTTGTGGTGTCCTACCACCACTACCCCTGCCTGTCTGTGTCTTCCCCCTTCACTGTTTGTTCTCACTGTTGCGATCAAGCACTATGACTTGCACCATGCTTGCCGGCCTCTAAGGGTATGACAGTGTTGTCTGGCTCCACTGGCAGCACAGTAACAATGCTGTAGCAAAATGCCAGCTGTGAGATACATCAAAGGGAAGAGGATAAAAAAGAATGCCAGTGCAAGGTAGACAATCAGGTTCCTGAAAATGAACTCTATTTTCACTAGTTTAGAAAAAAAATACCACATCTATCCTCATATGCAGGTTTAGGACTCTTATCTCCTGGCAGAAAAATGTAAATATTTCACTTGTGAGAGTAATGAGAGCAGTGAGTGTACATATACAGAATATCAAGGACTGAAATATGGGCTACACTGTGTGTAAATTTGCACCTGGAAATGGTGCATCTGCACCATCCACCCTAAATCTGCATGGAGTACTGTATCATATCAACTTTATTTATAAGTACATTTCTGAAAAGATCAATGCACTGTACAGTGTTACAGAAAATCCGTAAAAACATCAATAACATTTTTAACCAGAATTTAAAACAATTCATAAATAACAATGGCGGTACACTAAGTGCTCAAGTCAGGAAATGCCAGACAAAACAAGTACATTTTTAAGGCAATTTTGAAGTTCTTGATGGTCAGGCACTCTCCGATCTGATGAGGTAGAGATTTCCACTGGGTAGGGGCCACAAAGGAAAAAGAACAGGCCCTGGAGGTCTTTAGTCAAACCCTGGGAACCTCTAGCAATCCCTCATTGGAAGAACGGAGTGAGCAGAGGTGGAGATAGGGGTAAAGAAGATCTTACAAGTAGCGCAGTCCCTGGCCATGTAGGGCTTTATAGGTCAGTAACCCAACCTTGAAGGTGATCTGCCAATGAAAGGCCAGCCAGTGCAGATTGTAGGGAGCACAGGAGTGACATGGCATGATCTTGATAAGCCAGTCAGCAACCTGGCTGGTACATTCTGCACTAGCTGCAATCGATGGATATCAACCCCATATGCCCCAAGTAAAGGGCATTGCTGTAATCAAACCAAGAGGTCGAAAGGGCATGGACCAATGTAGGGTGATCACCAGGCAGGACCAGATGCTTAATCTGGGCGATGTTCCTCAGATGGTAAAAAGAGTTTTTAATGACAGCAGACAGTGAGATTTTAATGTCAGGCCACTATCAAACACAATGCCCAGATTTCGCACCCGATCTGAGGTAAGTAGCTGATTCCCCCAAGCCAAAGCCTGGATGGTTGACCAGCTGGCAGCTCCATGCCTTGGTGACCTGGGTTCACCACCAACACTGCAGTCTTGCATGAGTTCAACTTCAGCTAATTGGCACTCATCCAACCCTGGATCTCAGAGAGGCATCTGTTAAAAACTGAGACCGCCCCACTTTGCTCGGGCACAAAGGACATGTAGAGCTGAGTATTATCTGCATAGCAGTGAAAATTCAGCCCATACCACCTTATAATGTCTCTCAACACAACATATACACTGTAAACAACATGGGGGACAGTACAGAGCCCTACAGAACCCCACATGATGGGGGGGTGAGGAATTAATCCCCAACAACACTCTCTGAATCCTGCCAGTGAGGAATGATCAAAACCACCTGAGAACTGTATCAGACAGTCCACAGAGGATCTGCAGGCACTCCAACAACACCCCATGATATACAGTGTCAAATGCTGCAGAGAGATCAAGGAGAACCAAGATGGAATGGCTCCCCCAATCCCTTGCTATCAGGAGATCATTAAGTGCCCGAACAAGGGCAGTCTTGGTACTGTGCCTCCTCTTAAACCCAGATTGGAGAGGATCATAGACATAGTGGGTTGTTAAACGGTCATTCAGCTGCACTGCAACCACCTTCTCAATAACTTTGCCCATAAAGGGCAGGTTAGAGACTGGTCTGTAGTTATCTGGACAGTCTGGGTCGAGAGAAGATTTTTTTTAGGTGAGGTATGTCTATCACCTCCTTCAGGGGATCTGGAAATACTTCTGTCTCTAATGAACACCGGACTATCTCAAAAAGGACTGGGCCAATAGTTTCAAAGCACCCCACTAGCAGGCACATTGGGCCCAGGTCCAAACTACAGTAGGTTAGATGCATACCCTGGATGGCCCACACAATGTCTGTGATCTCCAACTAGATGAAGTCGGACCAGGCAGGCCAGGTGCTTGTAATCTCTTGCTGATCTCTGCAATGGCACCCTGGCACTCTGTCCAGCACCAACGGTAGCTGTTGAAAGTATTAAATCTACCTGAAAAGGGGAAATTTACCTAGCTGGCAAGTGAAGCCAGTGCCCCCCCCCCCACCTCACACTACAGCTTCTGTGCATTGTGGCCATGCTATGCTTTCTAATGGAGCAGCTACACATCAGTGCTGCTTACCTGCTTTCCGCTACATAGAAAAGGGAAAAATAGCAAAGCTTGTCACCCTACTGGCAACCCCTAGACACCCCACTCTTTCTAAAACCTATATTTTTCTTACCTTATTTATCTTGCATACATTAAACAGTTTACTCTTATAGAAAAGCAACATTTCACATATCCTAAGACTGCCCCTCTGGCTGCTAGGTGAATTACAAAAATCATTTGTTGCTGTTGGACTAGCATGTTGATTTTCTTTTGATGATCAGAAATGCTTATTAAATTAAATTTCCTATGTAAGAAAAACATGCAGTAGCATTTTCAACAAGTGGGTTAGCTTGGAGCTGCCATAAGCATGAGCAGTATTACTACAGTTTTTTTTTCCTGGCAACCACAAACTGATTACTGCTGCCTGTAGTGCTCCAGACTCCTCTAATTTTCCTTTCCCAACCACTGCATATCTGTCGGTAGCAGATTAGAGTTTTGTTAAATAAAGTAAAAGGAAATTTCCTTTTTCACATGGTACAGAATGCCTGTTCATTTTGTCACTAAAAACTTTATCTCAATCAGAGACACAGTGCTTCAGCAACTTGTGTGGAAAAAAAGTAAAACTGCTATTCTGCTATTTTTGTATAACTATGTGTATTAAGAGGTTAGCTCCTTGTAGAGGTGTGCAAAAAACTTTCTGCTAGAAGAATTTCCACGAAAGTCAGGTTTTCGCTTCCACAAAAGTGTGGAAATCAAATTAGCAACTTTCATGGACATTCTGACTTAGAACAGCTGAATAAATGTATGAATTGTGGATTATTCTATTAAAATGTGGAGAAAAAAGTCCATAGAACTGGTTACTGAACTGCAGAACAATTACGTGAATTGCAGAATAATTCATCAAACTGGGGAAAATAAAATTCCTCAGAACTGTTATTCTGCAGTTCATGTATATTTTTCCACAGTTCAGCCAAAATATTCTGCAGAAAATAACGAAAATCTGCCAAACACATTCTGATGATTCTGATCTCGCCAATGATGGAAATTCGGAAAATTCAGCGAAATTTCCACATTTTCGAAGAAATTCCTATCCCATGCCTGTTTGAAGCCCTGCACTGTATTTATATCCACCACTTCCTGAGGTAGGCCATTCAATGCATCCATCACCCTTTCTGTGAAAAAGAACTTCCTCACATTACCCCTTAATCGGCCTCCCTCTAATATCATGTTGTGTCCTCTTGTCCTGCTATTTTTCTTATATTGAAACATGTTAGACTCTTTCACCTTGTTAATACCCTTAAGGTGTTTGAATGTTTCAATCATATCACCTCTCTCCCTCCTTTCCTCCAGGGTATACATATTGAGTTCTGTTACTTTGTCCTCGTATGTTTTCTGATGCAGTCACTGCACCATTTTGGTAGCTCTTCTCTGGACTGCCTCAATTTGGTTAATGTCCTTGTGAGTGTGTGGCCTCCAGTACTGCACGCAGTACTCCAGATGGGGCCTAACCAGTGTTTTGTAAAGAGGGATTGTTACTTCCCTCTTACGACTTGTGATACCCCTACTAATACACCCCAACATCCCCCTAGCCTTACCTACTGCTTTAGTGGTCTACTTGGATAATTTCAGGTCATCTGTGATGATGATATCCAAGTCTCTTTCTTCCCTTGTTACTGCCAAAAACTCTCCTTCCACCCTATAGGTGGCTTCAGGGTTTCTCTTCCCTATGTGCATGATCTTGCACTTCTTTGCATTAAACCCCAGTTGCCACTCTTCCAACCATTTTACCAGTTTATCCAGATCTCTTCTCATTCTGCTCACCCCATCTGGATCATCTACTCTGCTGCAAACCTTGGTGTCATCTGCAAATAGGCAAACCTTACCCTCCAATCCATCTGCAATGTCACTGATGAAGATATTGAAGAGGACTGGCCCCCAGGACTGATCCCTGAAGTACCCCACTTGTGACTTGCATCTCTTCTGACTGAGTACCGTTTACCATCACTCTCTGTTTTCTGCCCATCAACCAATTTGCCACTCAATTGACCAACTTCTGACTCACCCAGAGCCTACCCAGTTTATTAATCAATCTTCTATGTGGAACAGTATTGAAAGCTTTGCTGAAGTCAAAGTAGGCGATATCAACTGCTCCCCATTGGTCCACCACTCTGGTTACCCAGTCAAAGAAATCTATGAGAGATTAGTTTGATGGGACCTTACTGTTGTAAATCCATGCTGGTTTGGATCCTGTGCTCCTATGGATTCCAGGTGTTGCACTATCCTTTCCTTAAAGAGTGCCTCCATAATCTTGCCCACTACTGAGGTAAGACTTATTGGTCTGTAGTTCCCTGCCTCCTCACTGCTACCACTTTTGTGGAGTGGGATCACATGAGCCCTTCTCCAGTCTTCTGGGACCTCTTCTGTGCTCAGAGACTCACTAAACAGTTCTGATAATGTCTCTGCTAGTTCCATTCTTAGCTCCCTTAGTACCCTGGGATGTATGCCATCAGGTCCCATTGCCTTGTCCACCCTGAGCTTATTGAGCTCTTGTAGGATCCTTTCTTTTGTGAAGGGACTAGTGCACACCTCCCTACCCTCTGTGTTCATGGTGCTGAGCTGTGGGCCATACCTTCTCCTCAGTAAATACTGAGCAGAAGTATCTATTTAGGAGAAATGCTTTTACATGGTCCTCCTCCTCAAATGCCCCCTTATCCCCTTTGATCTTAGCAATACCTGCTCTGGACTTTTTTCCTTTCACTAATTCATCTATAGAAAGTGTTGTCACCTTCTTTTACTGTTCATGCTAGTGTTTCCCCAGTCTGGGCCTTTGCCTGCCTTACTGCCTTCCCTGCTTCCCTTAGGGAAGTGTGGTATGCCTCCTTATCTTCAACCCACTGTGTTCCCTTATATTTCCTAAAGACTAGCCTTTTGGCTCTGACCTTTTCTGCTACTGATTTTAAGAACCAAAGTGGTTTCCTTCTTCTTTTGCACTTCCTTTTCTCTCTAACACAATGGGATGTTGCTTCAAGTATTGCATCCTTAGTACTTGCCCACTTTGCCTGTACCCCCTCACCTGTATTTCTTCTTGCCAGGGCTAGCTTAACTCTGTTGGCCATCTTATCAAAGTCAACTCCTCTGAAGTCCCATATTTTTGCCCTGGAATGGGATGATTTGGTTCTAGTGGGCAAATTGAACCATACCATGTGATGGTCACTGGCCCACAGGTGACCTACTACCTGGAGATCTGTGATCCTTTCTTTGTTAGTCAGTACTAGATCTAGGATAGCCCTGTCTCTTGTGGGTTGTTGTACCAGTGCTTTGAGGCCCTCCTCCTGCAAGGAATCCACTATGTGTCAAGTTCTGGAAGATGTTCCTTCTGGTATTGATCAATCTGTATCTGGCATGTTGAAGCCTCCCATTATCAGAACCTCCCCCTTAGCTGTCATGGTTTGTATATCTTCTAACAGTAATGTGTCTATGTCCTCCCCCTGGTCTGGAAGCTGGTAGACAACCCAAGTTCATATGGCTATCCCATTTCCTCTTTCCAGGGTGACCCACAGTTCTTCTGGCTTATTATGTGTATTCTGAATTTCTGTAGCTGTGATATTTTCATTGACATAAAGGGCCACTCCACCCCCACTTTTGCACCTCGGTATCTTCTGAACAGTACATTGCCAAGTATTAAAGTCGCCCAAGTATGGTTACTGGTGAACTATGTCATGCTAATGGCTACTATGTCCAGTTTAGCCTCTGTCATTATTGCCTGCAGGTCTGGGATTTTGTTTCCCAGACTGCGAGTATTTACGTACATGATTTTCCACTGGCCAAATTTTGGTGTGTTGGTTGTTGGGTGAGGTCTGGCATGTCTCCTGTATGTTTTATGGGGAGCCAGACCTTTTTCCTTACCTGGCAATGCAAATTACTACAAACATGCTGAACTTCTGTTTGATTACTAGCTAAGGGGGGAGACATATTGGGTACTGGACCCCTCTCCCATTTGCTAGTTTAAATATTCTGCAAAGACATCAAACTTCTGTCCCAATGCACTGACTCCATCCTTCGATGCAGTCCATCAAATTTAAAGAACTTTTGCTCCCAAAACTGTTGCCAGTTACCTACAAATTTGTGTCCTTTTTCCTGACACCAGCCCTTGAGCCACATGTTTTGCTCCCCTATCTCCCCTTCTATGACCTTCCGTCCATCTGCCCCCCTCTCCCAGACTGGCAGGATCTCAGAGAAGGAGATGCTGGATGATAGTTTGTCACCCAGCCTGGTCAGGTGTTCCTTGGTCTCCACAACTGACCAGCTGGTGAGATCGTTGGTCCCTCTATGTACCAGAATGTCAATGTTTTCTCCTGCCTCCTGTACAATTTTAGCAATGCAGTCAGTGTCTCTCCACACTGATGTACCTGGGAGACATCTGACCATTACCCCTGGCTGGAGATACGTATCAGCTCCCTGAATCATGGAGTCTGCTATGAACAGAAGTGTTTTGGATTTCCTTTTTGCTTTTTTTTTGTTTTGGCTCCTGTTTTGGGTGAGTTTTGTTGTGCTAGCTCCTGTGCTGCAATGTTCTGCTCTGCAGTGTCCTCTGCCTCTTAGTTTGATTTCAGAGATAGAGACAGATACCTGTTTGTAGTTTTTATATGGTTTGTGGAGGTGATATGTTGGAGAGCACTGAGTGATGGGGCACCTGATTTGCCACTCCTAACCACCTGTCAACCTCCTGTACCAGCTACCCTCTGTGGTCGAGGTGTAACTGTTGGATGTTGGGGAAAAGGCAGGCAGTTATTTTAATATATTTCCTCCGGAATATGTGATTTGAGGCATGCAATCTCTGCTCATGCTGCCTGGAGCTGAGCCCTTAGATCTCCAATGGCTCAACATGTAGGACAGTGTCCTAAATCCTCTATGACTGCCCTTTTGAAAACTGTCCCGCAGTACCTGAAGCTAATAATATACATTACAGATAAATTGCTGGGTTTATTACCTGGTCAGAGTAATTAGAAGTAGGAAAATAAAAAGTTTGATTTTGTGTTTTGTTTGTTTTTGTATAACTTGTTATAACAAGTTAAACTACTTGTGCCCCTGTAAATGAGGTCACTGTGTGGATACCCCTCTGATCCACCCCTTCCTGCTTTACTACAGGAACTGACATGACTGCTAAAAAGGAAGAACCATGGATGAAAGAAACAAGGAGGTAAGAGCAGAAACAATCAGTCAGCAACAAATGCAGTAACCCTAAAATCTTAGCCTAATGATAGATAAAACTGTAAAGCCTGTAAAGCACCACCTGTAACAATTTCACAGAAGATATACCCTGTAAGAAACACTTTGCTACAGAGAAAAATAAAGCAGTAACAGGAGATATACCTTGCAAAGATAATTTGAATCAGAAGATTACAGCAGTAATCTGTAAGCACACATCTGTAGACACGCCCTGTAATAATGCTGCAGAAGGTATACCCTGCAACAACGACATGCATCAGAGAAAAATAAAGCAATAAAATGTTAGCAACAAACAGTAACAATCCCTGTGAATACAAAAGAAAGTAATAACACACAGCAAATCTGCCTAGCCAAAAGAAACCTTAATCCTTTCCTTGCTCTGGTAAGGTTCTTTGCTCTGTCCTTACAAGCAATATAGAAGAAAAGAGCTCATGTGAAGCTAGGTGCCTTTGCCAGCAAACCTAGTCTTCGACCTCCAAGATATCAACTAACCTGACCTTTTAACCCTTCCTTCTATTGGAAATTACTAACAGTTTGTCAGCTCCACCCCCTAGTAACACACATAATCACCTGGAAGAGCTGTGGGGGGAAGCAATTAGCTCCTTCAATGTCAGAAGGAGACTGCAACACCTCTGAGACAAACCAAAAACCTTTAGGCAAAAAAATGTATAAAATAAAATAGTGGCAAACAGTAATTTTGCTTAGCCTAATGATAAAAAGTCACAATAGTGTAAACACCACCTGTAACAATTTCACAGAAGATATACCCTGTAAGAAACACTTTGCTACAGAGAAAAATAAAACAGGAACAGAAGATATACCTTGCAAAAGACAATCTGAATCAGAAGATTACAGCAGTAATCTGTAAGCACACATCTGTAGACACACCCTGTAATAATGCTGCAGAAGGTATACCCAGCAACAACGATATGCATCAGAGAAAAATAAAGCAATAAAATGTTAGCAACAAACAGTAACAATCCCTGTGAATACAAAAGAAAGTAATAACACACAGCAAATCTGCCTAGCCAAAAGAAACCTTAATCTTTTCCTTGCTCTGGTAAGGTTCTTTGCTCTGTCCTTACAAGCAACATAGAAGAAAAGAGCTCAGGTGAAGCTAGATGCCTTTGCCAGCAAACCTAGAAGGGGTGTAGGGGGTGGGGTAGTGTGAAATTGAGGGTAAGGAGATAAAAGGAAAGATGGAATAGATGTGCAAGGATTCACCTGCTGCAACACAGAACAGCTAGGGAGAGCTGGCTAAGAGTATGCTGTTATTGAAATCTTAGGATGCTTTAGTTGAAGCACTCACAGATGACACTGGTAGCCTGGTGTAGTAGCAATTTGCATTTAAAGTGACCTATTGTAGCAGCCGAGGTTGAGTCAGGTTGTAGAGAGTTGATCCATAGTGGAGATCAATAGGCAAAAGCACATTGAGCAAGGGCTGTGCAGCATCTAGGGACATTAAAAATGTTATTGTGCAAACTTCAGGTATTTCGAGAAGTCTGGTGAATGGTTAGAAGATCCTGAACCCCTTTGGGCAACATTTCTAGATGGATATTTTTGGCTATCAAGCAAGTCTGGTAACATACTCTGTCCTTCAGTTGAAGGCAGCTTGCTTGGGTGTATAGATCCCAAGTGTACATTAGTCGTGCAGCACTGGTGAGATGTCAGCAAGCCCTGTTTCATGCCACCGTGAAGTGGCGGAGGGCCATGTCAGTGGCTGACCGACAGAAGACCAGTCCCAAGTCTATTAGTGAGCCCACATAGCTATTTATGGCCATGGTTAGAGATTCATGTGTAAGACTATCGGATATACTCACATATAAGCTGACTTACATATAAGCCAACCCCCCTGTTTTTGTCTGCAAATTTAAGAAACACAGATGACCGGCATATAAGCTGACACCAACTTTTTTGACAGTGTCACAATAAATAGGGAACGTAGGGAACAATTTGGCAGTCACCAAGTTGATTTATTCTTTTGTAATTTTGTTGTGTATCACCACAGAAATAACCAGAGAACCAGAGAAATAAATATGTTGCATATAAATATTGAACATCTGCTTGTCAACAAGTGTTTTTATACTTGCTGTGCCATGAATTCATCAGCCCCATTGATCAGTCCCATTTAAAGTTTCTCATACTCAGAGTCAGAGAATTCTAAAGCAGCTTCATTCTCTGCCATGAATTCTTCAGTGAGAATGTCTGCATATTCGCTGTCATCATCGCCCTCTTCTTCAGTTTCCAGCTCACCTGTCTCCTCAAACAAGGCATATCCTCTGTACCATCAATATTATAGCTAATGCCGCACTTCAGGAACACCTTCATGACCATATCTCCAGGGATATCCTCCCATGCTGTCTCAACCCACTCGTATATAAGTTCAATGTCAGACCATTTGAGATTGCCACCCTTTGTTAGCGTGCCTGTGCCTGACATCATCCAGTTGCTCCACAACTTATGTAGGTGATCCTTGAAGGGTTTATTCAGGCAGACATCTAAAGGTTGGAGCATCGATGTCAGACCACCCGGAATAACACTCAGGTCAGTGCGATTCCGTTTAGCTGTCTTTTTCACGGAATCAGTCAAGTGGGCTCTAAATATATCCCACACTAGTAGCGATTGTCTTTTGCACAAAGTGCTAGGTCTGCTACCCCATACCTTCTCAAGCCACACACCTACAAGCTGTTCATCCATCCATCCCTTAGGGTGTGGATACACAAGAACACCTCTGGGGAAATCGGCAGATTTGGGTAGGGTCTTTCTTTTAAACACTATCATTGGTTTTAGTTTAGTACCATCAGGCATGCATGACAGCACAACAGTGAAGTGTGTTTTTTTGTGAGCAGATGTTTTTATCAGTACTGTCTTGCTACCAGAGGGGTTCACAGTGCAGTTACAGGGGAGGTCAAAATTCATAGGTGTCTTATTCATGTTACCTATTTGAGACAACTCATAGACTTGCAGTTTCCTCATTTTTATAGTGTACTGGTTAAAACTGTCCACCTTTGCCTCGAGATCAGAGGGGAGTTTTTGGTACGCTGACGGATGGTAAGATTGTTTCGCTCCATAAACCTTGAGCATCAGCCAGCAGAAGCAAGGACATTTTTAATGCCAGCTTGCTGATATTTCTCTTGCTGTGCAAGTTTAAGTGCCTGCATGTGAATCGACATGTGGGTTACGATATACCCGCTCAGCCTGCATGCAAGCACCCACTCATTTAAATCCGTCTCAAGCTGTTGAAATGCAGGCCATTCACCACGGCATGCCTTTTTAAACTTTGGCATCTCATTGAGCAGCTCTCACTGCTTTTCCATTCACAGACTTGCTTTTCATTCACACAGAAGTTCCTTGCTGTGGCACAATTATTGGTGCTGTCAGCATGCTCAATCACTCACAGCTTGAATGCTGTATCATATGCACATCCCTTACATTTGAAACTAATTTTGTCAATGAAAGGGCATGCTGGCAGTGGCGCTACCTTTATGTGTAACCTGAAAAGTACCAGTGATTACTGAATGACTAGCATATAAGCCGAGGGGTACTATATGACAGGCATATTTTGGCATAAAAAATTTGGCTTATACACAAGTTTATGTTTATGTCAATAAAGCATTCCAATTCACACATTAATTGCCTTTGCAATGTCGTCTATGTGTGTGGCATAGGAAATTGTGGAGTCTATAGTAATGCCCAGATACTGTACTTGAAGTGCTGGACAAGTTCAAGTGAAGAGCCCATGTCATTCTTGACAGTTAATGGGAAAGCTTTGTGTTTGCATTGGGAGTTGGTAAACAGCATGGCCTTTGTATTTTTATAGTTCATTATGAGCTTGGGCTCTGCAAACCATTTCTCAGCAGATGCAAAGCCTAATTGTAGTGCCTCTTTCAGATGCTTGGGGTGAGGGTTGCTGGTATATGTAACTGCATCATCAGCATACAGGAGGATATGATCAAGGCAGAAGTCTGGAAGTTTAACAAATAAGCTAAAAAAGAGTGGGCCCAGGATGAAACCTTGCAGTACACCAGAGCGAACACGTCTGCTTTCGGACACGATGTCACCAATCCTTACTTGCTGTGAGCAGTTGTTAAAGTAGCTGTTGAACTACCTTCTGGCATCAGATGAGTGTGTGATGTTATTGAGCTGCTCAAGAAGGAGGGCATGAATCACAGTGTCAAATGCCTTGGATAAGTCTATAAATGTAGCTCCTACCAGGTGACCATTAGGACATGGTGGATGAAACTGATGAACTCCAGTAAGGCTGTGATGGTACTGTGTCCACTCCTAAACCCATGTTGTTGGGAACATTGGAATTGATAACGGTCCAGGTACTCAACCAATTGGTCTGTCACTATTTGTTCTAGTGCCTTAGAGAGTGTATGGAGATTGGCCTATAATTACTATGCAGGGACCGGTCTCCACTTTTGTGCATGACAGTTACAATTGCTGATTTCCATCTTTGGGGAAATTGTGAACAGCAGAGGGACAAGTTCATTATTTTTGTCAGGGGTTCAAGGATTTTTGTCCAAGGCCAGATATATGAATTTAAGGTCCGGAGAGTCTCCACTATATCTTGACTTCCCTAGCACTTTCTCAAGATATTTTCTAGCTTTCTAGCTTCTGCTTCTGAAACTGCCTTGAAGTATAATGATTGATGCTCTTGAGGTTGTTCAGGATTTCCTGAGATTCCACTTGAGGTGGTATGATTGAAATAGTCAGCTGAGAAAATACTGCTTAGGTCTGTAAATGCATTGTTAAATGAGTTGGCTATGAGATGAAGGTCTAATGCTGGGGTACCATTGATACTGAGCATTGTAGGGGCTGATTTGGGGACTTTCCCAGTGATGACCTTAAGGCTGGACCAGAATGATTTGCTGTCATTCTAGGATCTAGCAAGGGCATCCTTGTAGTAATTACTTTTGATGGTATGAATTGCTGCCATGCATTAATTTCTGGCTTTCTTGTAGTGCTGAATGTTGGCATTGGTACCATGTGCCCAAGACTTATGCCAGAGGTGGTCTCTTGATTTGAGTAGTTCTGTAAGATCATGTGTGATCCAGGGGTTACATGCTCCTTTGATCATTCTCATTTTTAAGGGTGCATGCTTATCGCAGACAGCATTGAATATTTTAATGAAATGATCCAAGACTGCATCAATGTCACTCATAGCATAGAGGTCGACTAATCTTGATGTTGCCGGTCAGATTGTAGTAAGTCAAGGTGCCTTGGAGAAGCACCCAGTTGGTTATCATTCTGGAAGGTGGTTTACAGAATTTATTGGACCAATGGCACTTAATAGGTGAGTGGTCACTCATAGTGGCAGGGAGGACCACGATGTTGGAGATGTGTTCAGGGCGGTTTAAGAGCACCCAATCCAGTAGGGTGTCAGATCCTGTTTTATACTTATGTCTTGTTGGTCCCTAAATCATTTGGGAGAAATGAACAGCAGAAAAGGCATCCTTGACAGAGGAAGCTGCTGAGGAGAGCCAGTTGATGTTGAAGTCACCTAGCATGACGATTTCTGTGTTTAGGCTCAGTGAGTTTAAACAGTCCATCAGTGCACTGGTGCCTGCTGCAGTCTGCTTTGACGGTATATAGACTGAGAGCATGGTAAGGGCCTGTTGTGCATTCCTAGAAGTAGTTTTATGTTGAGTATTTGCAGATTGTCACCCCAGTTGGGGCAGGGAAGGATATGCCCCTGTAATGAGTCTTTAATGTAGAGCATACAACCACCACCTTATTTTGATAGATGATCCTATATGAATATTGTATATCCTGTCAGTGATATGGCTTTATCAGATATCTTGGGAGATAACCAGGATTCTATCACAGAAAGAACACTGGGGTTGTGCCTTGTAACCAAAACATGTAGGCTGTCCATTTTAGGGAGAAGACTGCAAATATTTATTGAGGCGAGTGTAAGTCCACCAATTATAGTTGATTGAGTGCTCGAGCCATGGATAGTACCAGGGTTAGGGTTTATATTGCCAGACAGCAATAGGAGTATTAGCAGCAAATGTCTAATGAGGTTCTTCAGAAGTTTAGAGTTGAGTGTCTGCTGTCTACGACTGGATAGTCATATCTTAATGGTTCCTTGAATGCCACTGCAATCAGGGATGAGTGAAAGTATAAAATGACCATTCAGCAGGCTGTACTGTGGCCAGATCCAGTTAGTATTTCCAAGGGTAAAATGGACTGGATCCACGATGGGTCATTGACAAAATATTTGTCGAAAGACCGGACAGTGAAACCGGCAAGTCGACTGCATTTTGCAGTCAGCTTCCAGTTTCCAAAAAACACAAATGTTTTCTTTAGGGGGCTTCACCCCTCAAAGCCCCCACACAGGGGGCTGTGCCCCCCACGCCCCCCCCAGTTTGGATTCTCAACTCCAAGTAGGAGCTGAACCGGGGGGGGGGGGTGCAGGATCCCTGACAGATAGTGCCGGGTTCCAGTGGTTCCCTACAGTGACGTGGTGCCATTGTCACTGTAGAGGACTTCACTGTCGAAATGTCGATGTTAGGGGTGTATACCCAATGGACTGAGGTAGTCATGTTAGAGGATGAGGTTGTGGTACCATAAGCATTAAGAGTGGACCTAGAGATAGTATGAAGAGCTGGTATGGAGGCAGTAAAATGTTTAGGTCCAGCGAGGGATAGCAGTACCACCAGCATGATGCACCGAGTAATCAAATGCGTTGATGGGATCATTGTAAGGTACAGTGTAGGAGGACTGCAGTACTGACAAGGATGTGTAAAACAGGGAAGTTGATAGTTAGGACCATTAATAGGCATTAATGCAATCCTGTGCTATGCTGAAGAAATCCAGCACTTTTATGAGCAGGGAATGTGTTAAGCAAGTACTTCAGGCTGGTGCAGGTTTAGTAGAAGGATTAAGCCAAAAGAAGCCCTCTGGTGGCAAAGCTGTATAGCTTACCCATGGAAAACTAGACATTTAGTGTCTTGTGATCATGTGACCACAAGATACTATATAAGAAAGAGCCCAGATAGGGCAGGTGGGGAACCAGTGCACAGTGCTGGAAGGGAACAACAGGAGAGCTGGAATGCTGGGCAGGGGAGCCTAGTCAGGACTTCCCCACGGAGGCTTTGCAGGCGGCGGCTGCTGCAGATTGAGCCATGCCTCTGAAGCACCTGGTAGGGCTTGCGCAATCTGGGGAGGGAAGGGAAGAAGAGTTTGAATTAAATTAGAGGAAAAATAAGCTAGAAAGGCAGAGGGGCAGGGGTCTGGTGGCAGACAGCCAGCGAGGGTAGGAGCGGGAAAGAAAACAAAAGAAGGATAAAGTCCGGAGAAGGGGGAGGCAGATTAGCAGTGCAAAGGGAGGGTGAGAAAGGGGCTGGTATTCAGCCAGCACACTTTGCTGAGCTGTGAATGAAACAGGGAAAGAAGCAGTACAGAATGGGAGGTGAGAGAGGCAGGATCGAGTGGAGGGAAACACAACAAAATGGGCGGTGTCCATGTTACAAATTCCGGGTTACTAAATATGCCACGCTGCTGGTGCTGAGCACTTCAAAATACATTAAACAAATTGTACTTTAGGTCTTTCAATCAATAACTCCCTGCTCAGAAGTGTAGGCTAGCTAACAGATGCACAGAAAAATACTTAGTAAAATACATAATCAAGGTGTACTATTGAAACGGTCATTCAGTATCTCCTTGATCAGAAGATAGGCTAGATCACAGAAGCATTTGAGATGTTCGTTCAGTAACTCCCTGCTCAGAAGTTGGGCTAGCTAACAGAAGCATGGAAAAATACTTAATAAAAATAAATGATCAAATTAGACTTTCAGCTTTCATTCAGTTAATCTGTGCTCAGACATTTAGATTTGCTAACAGTAAAATGGAACGATACTCAGTAAAGAGTTAAAGTCTGGAGTTAGAAGGCAGGTAAAAACAGGCTGTAGTTAATGATTTTACAGCTGAATAAAGGAAATGTAAGAGCACCAGTCTGCTGGTAGCTAGTGTGCTGTGAGCCAGTGGTGAAACCCTGAGGAGCCAAGCCAGCCAATCTTGGGTCGGTGGAAAAGACACCAAGTCCAAAATAATTTCAGGCAACGGAGTGAGGAAGATATTTACCTTTTTCAACAGGTGAGCTGGAATGCTGGGTAGGGGGAGCCTAGTCAGGGCTTCCCTACAGAGGCTTTGCAGGCAACGGCTGCTATAGATAGAGCTGCGCCTCTAAGGCACCGGGTAGGGCTCGGGCAATCTTTTTCAACAGGTGAGTTAGAATGCTGGGCAGGGGAGCCTAGTCAGGATTTCTCCACGGAGACATTGCAGGCAGCAGCTGCTGCAGATGGAACCACGCCTCTGAAGCACCCAGTAGGGCTCCGAGCAATCATTTCACAAATCAGGCAATTTTGCACAAATTGTAAACTAAAAACAATAAAAGAACGTTTTAAAATTCACATTGCAGATGGTATCAGATTGGAAATGGTAAGAGAACTTAGATACTTAGGAATATGAACACATGAAAGTTGCCAGTAGCAAAAGGCCATCCTGGTCTATCTAGGCTGCTCAAGATTGCCAGCTAGCTCCCTATTCAGCAGCTTCCCCACTCTCTCCCCTTCTCTCTCTTTACCTTCCCCCTCGCCCTGTCCCACCCCCTCTTGAAGCATTCCACTGTGTTACATGCCACCACCTCAGACGGTAGTGTGTTCCACTTTGCCACCACCCTCTCCATTAAGAAATGCCTCCTCACCTCCCTCCTGAATCTACCCCCCTCCAATCTCATGTCATGGCCCCTAGTGTCTCTTCCCACCCTCCTCCTGAATAGACCCTCTGTGTCTGTTTTGATTATCCTCTTCATGTATTTGAAGGTTTCAATCATGCCTCCCCCTCCAGTGTGTAGATGTTTAACTGTCTTAGTCTGACCTCATATAGCAATTCCCTAGGCCCTGAACCATCTTTGTTGCCCTAAACTGCACCCACTCCACCAGCCTAATGTCCTTTTGTAGGTACGGGTGCCAGTACTGCATGCAGTATTCCAGGTGGGGTCTAATCAACGATCTGTATAATGGTACATAAGCCCTTTTACTCAGGATTTCATGACAAGTTGAATTCCTTTGGGGAACAATTGCAGTGACTGAAGTGAATAAAGATTCACTAGGAGAGGGTGTGTGTGTGTGTGTGTGTCTGTGGGAGAGAGAGAGAGAGAGAAAGGGAGAGAGAAAGAGGAAAGGGGGAGAGACATCTCCTTAAAGCAATGTATCTCCCAGCTACATTATGGTGATGTGGGTGGGTTAGGTGTATTGTTTGTATGAAGAGGAGGAGAGAAACTACATTTTTATCTTTTTTTCAGATTCCTTAGAGACTTGTGGTACATCAAGTTGTTACATTCTCAGTGTATATTGACATCAGTACATATCAGGCTACATGGTCTTAATTCCTTGAGGTTCCTCGACTAGAGTTGTTTGACACTAATATTGTCAATTTATATTTAAATTATCATTTATATAGTCCTGAGGTTTTTGAAATTTCTTGGGCCTTATATCTAGCTTGAGAGTACAGCTGGGTGACAGATCCAGCTAGGTTTCACACATCACACAGTGTGCACTGATGTTTTTAAGAAAACTTTACTGGTAAATTCTTGTCTATAATGCAGACATTGAAACTTCATGAGCCCTATAACAATCTTAGTTTGTCTTTAATCTGGGTGGGGGTTGCCTTTCAGTAATCACATCCTTATACAAACTGTGACATTCATAGCTTGATTTAGGAGTTATCTGCTTCAGCAGTGTTATGTCAATTAAATTTATATGCAGTAGGATTCTTTGTATGTGTGTTCCACCAAGCACCTTTGACCCAGGGTTCCTCCTGGCTGAAGGCAGTATGGTACTGTTAAACTTCTCTGACATCATCTTCTGTTTTTTTAAATGAGTATTTTAAACCAATGGGGATTTTTTTCTGTTTTTTTCTGCATTATCTAGCTGTTATAAGTATTGTATTTTCTAAACAACTGCCATGAGCTTCTGAAGAAGGACTGGTTGGTCCGAAAGCTAGAGCACTTTGTTGTTGTTGTTACATCTATGTTGGTCCATTAAAAGGTGTCAAATCATTTGCTTCTGGATCTGTTCTTGCGCGGACCAATACGGCAACTACTAAATCTAGATTTCAACATGGAAGATACCGGAATTCGCTGTAGAATATGGCAGTTACATAACATCAAGAAGAAATTGGCACAGCTAGACAGTGACATCTATTTTCTAACCCAGTGCAAGAGGAGAAACATGATCCCTAAAGGTCTTACTATTTGGAATCCATTAAGAAATGCAAACAATTCTACATATGCAGAACAACTTTGTCATAGGACCTCTGAGAAACTGAGAAATCACAGGATTCACATGTCATATGCCAGAAAAAGTTGTTCTTAACAAAGAGTTTGCTGAAATTGTTACCACTCTGGAAAGGATGTCTGGGGAACCTATTCAGGACATCTTATGAGAGATATACATTAACTACCAAAGGACCTTAAGAAAAGCCATGCTTATGAAAAATAGGAAATTGGATGCCCTTCAACATACCATACTTCCTAGCAACCATGAAAAACATAATGGAGTCACTGAACAACAACACAATACTGATGGGCACCTTTCAGTTGTTAATTTGTCCAACCACACACTGACTACTGGAGAACTAAATGTAATTTCAAAGGGCCTCACTTTCTGCCCAACAAAACCACTGGATAACATACAGTTTTGTGGTGAACTGGAGGAATACCTCTGTAGATTGAGACTTGAATTCTTTCATGGCAGGGAAGAAATCACTGGTAGTGAAGACGGTGCAAACAGCAATAATGTAATGGATAAGAAAAAGGAATCTGAATTTACCCCCTCAAGTGGGCGTAACAAAAAACTAGACAATTACATTACTTGTTTCCGCCAACAAGTCAGTGGTCAGATCCTTACCAGGCAAAAACAGACCCATTATAACCTTTCTGCACTGGAACGGAGAGCTACTGTATAGGGACACTGAAATTAAACCACAGCATTGTCATCAAAAAAGCTGATAAAGGCTCTGCAGTGGTGATTTTAAACTGAGAGGATTATATTAATGAAGCTAATAGACAGCTAGCAGATCTTACAAACTACAGAGAACAGAAGAGTGACCCCACTACAAGATATACAGATAAACTACATGGCTTAATTAGAACTTTTCCAGACCATGTCTGAGAAAAACTAACTCACCTCATCCCTGCTGAACCCAGGCCAGGGAGATTCTACGTGCTTCCTAAAATACATAAACCTGGCAATCCAGGGAGACCCATAGTCTCTGGTAATGGTACCTTGACTGAGGGAATCTTAGGGTTTGTAGAGACCATTTTGAAACCGCTGGTTATGGAAAGAGCAAGTTATATCCAGGACACTACACATTTTTTGTGTGTACTTTCTGGTTATAAGGACTTACCACCTGATACCATTTTAGTGACAATGGATGTAGCATCCCTCTACACTAATATTCCACACACAGATGGCATTGCAGCATGCCTTAAATACATACAGTACATGAGAAAGGACTGGAACAAAACATCAACCCTGGAGTGGTGGGGGAACTTATGGAATTCATTTTGACACATAACAACTTCAACTTCAATGTTAAACATTATGTTCAAACTATGGGAACAGCAATGGGCACCAAAATGGCTCGACAGTATGCTAACCTCTTTATGGCCGACTTGGAGGAGGATTGTTTAAGGCAGTATCCCTGCAAACCACTAGCTTATTTCTGTTACATTGATGATTTGTCTATCATCTGGATGGAGGGCACAGATGCACTCAAAGATTTTCATCACAAACTTAATAATCTCCACCCTACCATAAGGCTTACCCTGGAGTACTCTATCACCAAGGTTAACTTTCTGGACACCACAGTCACCATTAAGGATGGAACCTTACATACATGTATTTACAGGAAGCCAACAGACAGACAGAGATACCTGCACAAGAAAAGTAGTCACCCAAACCATACAAAAAAATCTGTCATATACAGTCAAGCACTCCGATGTCACCGTATTTGTTCAAATGAGGATGACAGAGATACACATTTGGCTATGTTGAAAAACACCTTTATTGAGCAGGGACACTCTTTCAGGAAATTGACAGGATAACAGAATGGGCAATGCAAGTACCAAGACAACAACTACTTCAATATAAAGAAAAGACAGCTACAGACAGAATACCCTTGGTAGTCACATATCATCCAGACCTTGAACGTCTACGTAAGATTATTAAAGACCTCCACCCAATATTTAATTAGGATAAAACCCTTAATTGTATTTTTAAGGAACTCCCACTACTACCTTTTAAATAACCACCAAATTTATCCAGCCTAATTATTAGGAGCAAACTTTCACCAGTACAGAATACCATGTCACACAATGGCACACAACCCAGCAATCAACGCCCCTGTAAGACTTGTGGGCTCATTTCTACCTCGGACTCTGTGGTTACGTCACAAAACAGACAATTCCAGGTACATGGGAGTTATACATGCATGTCATGAAATGTTGTTTATTTCATTCAGTGCAAGAGATGTCCACAAACAGGTTATGTTGGAGAGACACGCCAACAGCTCTGCACTAGAATGAACTCGTACAGACATACTATTACAGCAAAGAAGACTGAAAAACCAGTGGGGCTCCACTTCTCTCAGCCTGACTACTCAGTCCCAGATATGTCAGTAATGGTCTTAAAAGGAAACCTCAAAAACACACAACAGAGATGAGCTTTTGAGATTAAACTTATTTTAAGTCTCAATATGGTAGCAGATGGAATGAATGTTGATCTTGGTTTTATGGGACACTACAGAAACTAACATCCACAGACCTCTTCTTCTTCAGACTGACATTACAGGACTTCAGCATGTGTGGGATGTGGGTGCGTGTGTGTATGTATGTGTGTGGGTATGTGTTGTGAGGTATGTGATATAACAGATGTGGGGCTTGCTGTCACATTGAGGTAGGTCTCTATTTAGATATATGGAGTTATAGTGTGTTACTATTCTTACTTCACACACATAATGAATATTAATTCCTCCTTACTTTTTATCTTTGCCTGGGGGGTGGGATTGATTCCATTGCACCATATTCAGATTACCTAGCCTGCTACTGTACATGCCAGAGTGTTATCATACACTGTCACATATAATTTTTGTAACTCTGTACATATTGGGGTGCGTGATCTCTTTTGCATGGGGGTCCTGCACAGATCTTTTTTACATTAGGCTAATATTGTAGTAATTTGTGGATATGTAGGTATGTTAGACCTCTGGTCTTACACACATACTTTATATTTACTTCTAGTTACTTTATCCTGGGGAGGGTGGCAGGTTTATTTCATGGTAGTTCTATCCAGAATCCTTGGAAATGTTACTATGCAGATAGTAGTATCAGGGCCATTGCCAGGATTTTCACAAGGGTGGTTCTTTTTATGCAGTCTGCAACCTTTAAAAAAAAGCTGTGGGTCTTAGGGCCGCTAGGACCCCAGAAGCCATGTGGTGAATTTAGGGCTTATTTTGAAGCTAAAGAAGTCATATCTGAGATCTTCTACACCCCTTGCTCTAAGCAAAATTATTATCTGGCTGGCTACAGAGTGAATACATATATGTGTTCAGTACCGGAGGGCAGCAAGATGCTGCTACTGTAACATACCTAAGGCATTGTCTCAGACATAGTATGTCCCTCAGAAACTATGGGCTATGGTATGCTCTGTGGTGCACTTTCATGGCTTATTTTAAGCCTGTGTAACTCATATCTGAGCTCCCTCTACTCCAGTGGTTCTCAACTGGTGAGGCCAGCCTCCCAAGGGAGGCCCCAAATTGTTCCAGGGGAGGCCCGGTCAAGTTTGAGAATGAACAGTATTTAAATTTTAAGTTTTGGCTGTTTTGTGCGAAAGAATAAAACAAATTAAATTTGGATAATTGCAGGTGAAGTTCTTTACTTATGCACAAATATTTGACCAGGAAGCCCCCATTGAGCCAAAACTTGCCTGTAGGTGTGTATTTACATGTAAATTAATGCCTGGGGAAGGCTTGCTAAGTCAAGGCTTGTTTCTACAATAGGTATTTATTTGCAAATTAGTGCATTGGAAATGCACACTGAGTCAAGGCTCATTTCTATAGTAGGTATTTGTATGTAAATTAGTGACTGGGAAAGGCACAGAGATCTGATGCATTTTTTCAGGTGTCACCTGAGGTAAGGGTACAAGAAGTTGCTTAACAACAGGGTAAGAGAGGGAGATATGAATTGGCTAGGTTGGTTGTTCCAGACAGAGTAACATGTACCCAAGAGTCAGAAAAAAGGAGTGACAAGTATAACCTGGGGTGCTGGGTTAGGGGTGGAGAGCAATAAGTTGAATAAAAAGAGAATATACTCAGTCAACTTTACTAGTTTCACTTTATTCCTGGTGTACTGTGCAAAGTAGGTTTTTTTTCCTGTGGGGAGGTCCAAGATTTCTTTCCAAATTTGAGGGAGGCTCAAAATCTTTTTCATGGCTTGGGGAGGCTCACTATCGCAAAGTGTGAGAACTAATGCTCTACTCCTTGCTGTAACCCCCACCCTCCCCAACTCAATATACCATTTAAGCAGTAGTCAGTGCAACATGGCCTATAGCAAGGCTAACAGGATGCTGGGATGTATCAGTAGGAGTATTGATAGCAGAAGAAAGGAGATAATACTTCCCCTCTACAGATCCCTGGTGTGGTCTCACCTAGAGTACTGTGCCCAGTTCTGGAGTCCTCATCTCAGAAATAATAAGGATAAATTAGAGACAGTGCAGCACAGAGTAACTAAAGTGATTCAGGGACAGCAGGGCAGATCCTATGAGGCACGCCTCGAGGCACTACATATGTACTCAGGGACCAGAAGGGAGAGGGGAGATGTGATAGGGACCTTCAAGTTCCTTAAAGGAATTAACAGAGTGAACTGCGGGATACTATTTAGCCTGAGTACCAATTCATGGTCACATGGACATGAATGGAAATTAACAGAAGGTAGGTTCTGGAGAGATGTGAGGAAGTACTGCTTTACGGAAAGGGTGGTGGAACTTTGGAAGAGTGTGTCAGCTGAATTGGTGGGTGCAAAAACAATCAGAGGATTCAAGCAGGGCTGGGACCATATGAAGCGAATAATGGTTACCAGGGGCAACAGAAAAAAAGGAGGAGAATAGAGAGAGGATGGGGAGGGTTAGTACCCTGGAAAAATGGTAGGTTCCAGGGATTATAGGGAACTTGGGCAGACTGGATGGAACTCTGTCTTTTTCTGCCATCACTGTCTATGTTTCTATACCAAGCACCCTGCTTGGAAAAAAAATCTGTAACATAATTCTTAGTTCAGTATTGGGTACTACACTTGTTGCCCCCACTTCATTCTCCAGTGTGGTAGGCATGACAATGGGAGTTAGAGGAAAGGTAATTTGACAGTGGCAGGGATTCCCTGTGCAAAGTTACCATCTCCTAAATGCCCACCCCCCACCATACTTCCAAAAGTACAGTGGTTATGATCGTAACACTGAACTGTAGCAACAAATGCCATTCTATTGACACATGAGATCATCTGGAGAAAATGCTTATCACAACATATTTGTTTTAACTGTGTCCGGCACAGATAGCACAGACAAAAGTGGAACTGAATGTCAATAAAAATGGGACCACAGTGAAGACCTCTCTGAACAACACAATTAGTGAAGTGGCAGTGTAGATCCCAGCCAGACCCTTTCAAACACTTACATTGCCTTTCCACTGTGTACCTCTTTTGCTTAATTTATGAAAAGTTAAAAGAGGCATATGAAACAAGACAACTTTGAATTTTGTATAGAGGAGGATTTAAGTAATTTATTTCTGAATCTTCAGCCTACCCACTTGAAAAGCTCCTTTGCCCAGTTCTGCGCAGCCTATCCCTTGAAATGCAGTTAATAAGGGACACATTTTTGTCAATTATGGCCAGCAAAATATATCTGCCGGTGACTGGTAAAATTGTAAGTCTAGGTCCTCTACTCTTTTTTGGCGCTCCTGGAGATGTCATCTCTGAGCCTGCCGCCATGCTCCATCTTTCTTGAGTGCCAGCTGACAGTGTGAATTGTGGGCAGCAGCCATGCTGTATTCCAGTCACACTCATGATTCTGTCATGAGCTGCAATTGGCCAGCCACCATAGGGGGACAGTGATGAAAAAGACTCAAAAAGCAGCTCCAGTCATCTTACTGGCACTGAGGAAACTGATTAACAGCAGATGATGACGGGGGATGCATGCAGAGAGAAAGTGCTGGGGTTCATCATGTGTGCATAAGCACTCTGTGGCAGTCACAAAATAAACAGAAATATTGAAAAATGTTTTACAAATAATGAAAAAAAGGGGAGATTTCAAAAGGGGGGTTCTTTTGAACTATACAACCCCCCCCTGGCAACTTCTATGAGTACTGTTAAATAGTGTCACATTTTTGCTCTGTAGGTATTAGGAGACATAAGCCCTTCTACTCAGGATTTCATGATAAGTTGAATTCCTTGGGGGAACAATTGCAGTGACAGAAGTGAATAAAGATTCACTAGGAGAGTGTGTGTGTGTGTGTGTTTGTGTGTGTCTGTGGGAGAGAGAAAGAGGGAGGGAGAGAGAGAGAGAGAGGAAAAAAGTGGGGGGGGAGAGAGAGAGAGAGACAACATCTCCTTAAAGCTATGTATTTCCCCCCCCCCCCACATTATGGTGATGTGGGGTGGGTTAGGGTGTATTGTTTGTATGAAGAGGAGGAGAGAAACTACATTTGTATCTTTTTTTCAGATTCCTTAGACACTTGTGGTACATCAAGTTGTTACATTCTCAGTGTATATTGACATCAGTACATATCAGGCTACATGGTCTTAATTCCTTGAGGTTCCTCGACTAGAGTTTTTTGTTTGACACTAATATTGTCAATTTATATTTAAATTATCATTTATACAGTCCTGAGGTTTTTGAAATTTCTTGAGCCTTATATCTAGCTTGAGAGTACAGCTGGGTGACAGGTCCAGCTAGGTTTCACACATCACACAGTAAGCACTGATGTTTTTAAGAAAACTTTACTGGTAAATTCTTGTCTATAATGCAGACATTGAAACTTCATGAGCCCTATAACAATCTTAGTTTGTCTTTAATCTGGGTGGGGGTTGCCTTTCATTAATCACATCCTTATACAAACTGTGACACTCATTGCTTGATTTAGGAGTTATCTGCTTCAGCAGTGTTATCTTATGTCAATTAAATTTATATGCAGTAGGTTTCTTTGTATGTGTGTTCCACCAAGCACCTTTGACCGAGGGTTCCTCCTGGCTGAAGGCAGTATGGTACTGTTAAACTTCTCTGACATCATCTTCTGTTTTTTTTTAAATAAGTATTTTAAACCAATGGGGATTTTTTTCTGTTTTTTTTCTGCATTATCTAGCTGTTATAAGTATTGTATTTTCTAAACAACTGCCATGAGCATCTGAAGAAGGGCTGATTGGTCTGAAAGCTAGAGCACTTTGTTCTTGTTGTTATATCTATGTTGGTCCATTAAAAGGTGTCAAATCATTTGCTTCTGGATCTCTTCTTCTCAAGGTAATGCCCCTTGTAATGCACCCCAGTATTTTGTTGGTCATTGCTGCTGCCTTTCTGCATTGTGCAAAATTGTTCATTACTCTTGCGATGAGCACCCCCAGATCCTTCCCCTCTTCTGTTTCCTCCAGCTGCACCCCCCCAGATGGTAGCTTCTCCTCAGATATTTTTGTTTCGAAGTGCAGTACCATACATTTTTTTGCATTGAACCCCAGATGCCATCTGTCAGACCATGCCTCTAGCCTTGCCAGATCCTCCTGTAGCCCCCACCACCCAACCTGGTCATCCACCACTGCTCCCATCTTGGTGTCATCCACAAATAGGCTGATTTTGCTGCTGATGCCCTCTAAGATGTCTGCAATAAATATGCCAAACAGCACTGGGCCCAATACCGACCCATGTGGAACATCACTTGTCATAGGCTTAGGGGATGAGTATTCCCCACCTACCACCACCCTCTGCTACCTATCTTTTAGCCAGTTCTCCACCCACCCAACCAGTTTTGCTTCTGCTCCTGCCCCTGTGCCCCATAGCTTGCCTCCAAGTCTCCCATGCAGTACTGAATCGAAGGCCTTACCGAATTCTAAGTACAGGACATCCACAGTAAGGCCCCCGTCAATTTGCCTAGTCACCCAGTCATAGTATTCCACCAGGTTGGTCTGGCATGACCTGCCCTTGACGAAGCCATGCTGTCTCTTGTCCTGCACCCTGTTCACCTCCAGTAGTGCCACTAGCCTCTCCTTTAGGATGGTCTTCATTAGCTTCCTCACTATGGTCATTAGACTTCCTGGCCTATAGTTCCCTGATTCATCCTTGGGTCCACTCTTGTGGAGGGGATCCACATGAGTCAGTCTCCAATAATGGGGTACGCATCCTGAGTCTAGAACTGAATTAGATAACTCTGCCAAGATTCCTGCCAGGACCTCTGCCAGCTCCTTCAGCACTCTTGGATGTACTCTATCCGGTCCTTGTCCACCCTCCATGCCCTTAACCCCTTCAGCACCCTCCCCAGTGTGCTTTCTTCATCAGTCATCCCCCTCATCTGTTTCTATCCTTCCTCCTACTATGGGTAGCACCCCCACCCTTTCTTTTGTAAAGACTGAACAGAAGTTGTCTTTGAGCACTTCTACCTTTTCACCCCCCTTTCACCCATCCACCCTCCTTCTTAATTCTTACAATTTGGTCCTTATAGCTTCTTTTCTCCCAGATGTACCTAAAGAAATCTTTTTCCACTTTTTTTGTGCCCTTTTCCAGCTTGAGTTCTCTTGATGCTTTGGCTGCCCTTACCCTCCTGGTTACTTCCTTTGCTCCTTGCAGATATTCCTCCCTATCCTCCTCCTCCCTCCCCAATTTTCCATCTCTCCTGTAAGCTACCCTTTTCTTCCTCACCCTGTCTAACACCCCTTTGTTTATCCAACTGGGTTTCTTTCCCCTAGCCTTCTTAGTCTGGGCCCTGCTGTACATTTCTGTTGCCTCCACTCTCCTGTCTTATCAGTTCCCACCTTTGTTGTGTGTCCATACCTGGTAGAATTTTGCACAGGAACCCCTGTACCACTTCCCTCATCACCTTAAAGTTGGCGTTCCTGTAACCCAGTACCCTTGCGCCAGATGCCTCCCTCTCTTTAGACATCTGTAACTGGAACCATACTATCTGGTGGTCACTTCCCCCGACTGGTTTCTCCACCCTCACATCCCTCACCCTCTCCCTGTTCATAAGTATGAGGTCAGGTGTGTTTTTTCCCTAGCTGGTTCCTTGACCAACTGTACTGGAAAGCTTTCCTGGAAGGCATCCAGCATTACAGCATCTGCTCCCTTCTGTTCTTTTGTGGTAGGTGTGTCCCACTCCACCCCTGGCAGTTTGAAGTCCCCTACTATCACCATCCACCCCTTCCTGCAGTTCCTCCTGATCTGATCTGCCAGTACCCTGTCCATCCTTTCAGATTCAGAGGGTGGCCTGTACACCACCACCAGTCTTAGTGATCTATTTTTGAGATCCAGTAGTTGCACCCACAGTGCTTCTGTAGCTCCCTCATCTCCCTCCTCCCTTGCACATTTTAACCCTTCCTTTACTTACAGCACAACCCCTTCCCCCTTCCCCTTTTCCCTATCCTTCTGGTGTAATCTGTACCCTGGAACCGTCACGTTCCAGTCGTGGATTTGGGTGGCCCATGTTTCGGTTATAGCCAAGTCCACTCCCCCCCTCCTCCAGAAGAGCTTGTAGTTCCATCCCCTTATCCCTCAGACTCCTAGAATTTAGTGTTACCACCCTCCAACTATTGTCTCTACCCTCCCCCGCCTCCCTCCACTTATGCTTGCTCCATTAGTAGTCACCTTCCGCTTTACCATGCTATCACAGGTGGTAAGCACATTTGGTTTTACATCACTAGGCCTCTGAACTCCTCTAGCCATCCTGCTAACCCCCTCCTAGTTTAAATGCTCCTCAGTGTGTTTCCCTATCCTTGCCTTCAGTACATTTTTCCCTCCCCTTTAGGTGCAGTCTATCTTTTGCATACAGACTACTGTTCTCTCAGGTCCTCCCCCACCCTTCTACCAGCCCATACCCCTTTTCCTGACACCAGGTCCCCAGCCATTCGCTAAACCCTTGAATTCTCCCTTTTCTTGCCATACTTGCCCTGGGAACAGAAAGTACCTCAGAGAAGGTGACAGATCTGCCCTCTCCCTCACACAGAGGTCCCAGCTCCTCAAAGCTCCTCTTTACCTCCCCTACAGTCCCATTAGCCAGGTCATTCATCCCCAGGTGTATTATTAGGTGAGACCTTTCCCTTCCCCTGCTTGCATACCTCAGCACGGATGGCCCCACCCTTTCCGTCTTCATTACTGGTATGGCTTCCACCCATATTTTACTGTGCCTCTCCTCTTTACTGCCCCATCTTACCCCTCTTGGTATTGAGTCCCCCAACACTGAGACACCTCCCTTCTTCCCCTTCTCATCTTGCCCCATCTGTTCTCCCTCTTCCTCCTGCACAATGTTCCCTCCTATTGTCGCTGTTTCTCCTCCCATGTTCTCTGCTGCACTCAACTCTTCTTGCCCCAATACACCTATTTCTCCATCACCCTCCCTAGCTGTTTTGTTCTTTGTACCCATGGACCTCACTTCCCCTTCCTCCTTCCCCTACTTTGACCCCTCTGTTAGATGTCGGCCCCATCTGAGCTTACTGTGCTACCATCTCCCTGTACTCCTTCTCTTATTCTCCTTGCACATTTGTTTCCTGTACCTGTGTCACCCTCCCTGCCCCCTTGTCCTGATCACTCCCTATCACTCTTATCTCCCTCATCTTTTTTCTTTTCCTGGACATCTTTTGTGCTTTCCACATACCCTTCTCCTCCCAACCTAGTATGTCCCTTCATCATCTTTGACACTTCCCCTATTAGCCTTAGTACTTCTTTCTCTAGCCTCCCCAGCCTTATACAGACTGGGCACCTCCTGTTCTCCACACGGTGTCCATGAATACTGCCCTTCCACAGTTATTACATTCCAAGATCCTTCCTCCCCTATGATTTCTGTTCCCCACTTCCCCAATTCCTTTGCCCCTTCCCCTCCACTGACCGTCATTCCGACCTGCCCCATTACCTTGTCCACTTCCCAGACTTCCCCAATCTGTTGCCCTGGTCGCATTACCCTTTCCTGTTCTTTGTTCTTTCTGCTCCATTCTCCCTCTCGTGGTTCCTTCTTTCTGCCTTGTTCTTGTCTGTTGGCAGCACTATTTCCCTTATTTTCCAATCCCTCTACCCTATGGTGTATGGCTGTGTTGTGTATGGAAATAAGATGGCTAACCATGTGTGTATGCAGTTAGCAGGTACCGTACAATGTCACCGGCTACCAGTATAATGGAAGTGATGCACTGGGGGGTTGGGGGGTTGGGCCCCTCCTGATCACCAGAGACAATCAGCTACTCCAGCAAATCCTCACTGAGACACTCAGCTGCACCAGCAAAATCCCCTATACAAGTACCTTTTCAACTTAAGTCAGAAAGCACCCTGGTACCAATTGAAAACAATAATAAGCTGCAAAAGAAACAATAACAGCAATAAAATCTGTGAAAATCAACAGATACTTCTCTGAGATGTGTGTGCATTCTTCCCCAGCTCTACCACTGACTCAGCCCCACCTTCAGTTAGCAGTAACTCTGATGAGGCCCAAGTCCAGACAGTTATCACCCCTCCCCCAAGCTACAGGGCTAGACACACACACAAAAAAACTACAGTTCCTGCAAATCCCTCAAACAGGTATCTTTCCAGCTTAAGTCAGAAAGCACCCTGGTACCAATTGAAAACAACAATAAGCAGCAAAAGAAACAATAACTGCAATACAATCAGACACTTCCCTGAGATGTGTCTGCTTTCTTCTCCATCTCCACCACTGGGAGTGGACAGTAAATTAAATTTTGCATCACATGAGGAAAATGTTACAAAACAACTGCATCAAAAAATAGGAGCATTATATGCAGTTGTGGATTTCCTAACAAATGAAACAAGGCACACTATAGCTCAAACTAGTCTTATTCCAATATTAGAATATAGGAACTCAGTGTGGGTGGGGTATCAGAAACAAATTAAAAGACAAAGGGTTTGTTTATATACAGTAATACCATTTGCAGATTTGCCCTTTGGGCAAAACAAGAGAGCATCCCTGCAGCATGTACAAGAAACTTGATTGGTTGACTGTTGAATAAAGAGACATAATTCAAACATCATGTTTTCTCTTTAACACTTTGCAGTGTGCACTGTATAGTCCAATGATAGCCTTTTTTGAGCAGAAAGTAATAAACAGAGCTTTAAGATCGCAAGACACTATAATATTAATAATTCCACCATGCAAAATTGCAAAGAAACAGAGAGCTTTTAAGCAATTACCTATAAAAACATGGAATGCTCTCCCAGACAGTATGAGGAGCTTAAACAAGCATTTGTCAATGCCGAATGTTTGCTTGCTGGCATTGGCATTGGTAGTGCAGAAGTTACAGAGCTGCATAATAGGAATGGCAGTGAAGTATTAAACTGAAGCCAACCCCACCACCACCCTGCAGAAAGTGACAGGCATTGGGGTGTGCCTTTGGGTCGTCAGGCATAACGGCCACGCCATTTCACCAGACCCTATCCTGCACACACTGACAAGTGTCACGGTGTGCCTTGGGGTCTTTGGCCCTTATGCGCACCCCATTCCATCAGGAAATATGGTGAGATGGGTGCGGTATAGGAGAATGGGGTGAACATTGGGGCCGAAGAGTCCAAGGCATACCTCGATGCCTCTCACTGGCTACAGGGTGTGGAATGGTATGAGCATTACAGGCAAGAATCCCAAGTCACACCCCTGATGCCTGTCATTCTCTACAGGGTGGGGCATTATGGTTGGAAACCCTAATAGCTCAGGCATTCATTGGTATTTTCACTCCAAATTTTCAACATGCTTTTTTTGAGAACCCCACCTCATGAGCAGTGGCAATATCAGTTTGTTAGCGGAAAGCTGCTTATGCACAGTGACTACGCATTTAGCACCACAGGTGCAAAAACACATTCCAAACAGGATGTGAAAAATGACAGCTGTACTGTTCATGGGGAGGTAGGAAAAATGGCAATGTTGCAAATCTGCAGTAAAAATATAAAAAAAACTGGTGAAGTCACGAGAGTGCATAGAAACTGTGCAATGCACACCCGTAATGTAATTAGTGTGGGGATTTTTTACAGCAGATTGTCAACTCAGGCATTTTGGGATCTCCGATCATGAACAGTGTCACTGTGATTTTCTTTATCTGTCCCAAACAATGATTTCCCACAGCGACCACGCATCTCTGCACTGAAAGTGTGAAAACACATTTAGGCCATGTTGTGAAAAATGACAGCTGTACTGTTTATAAGGAAGTGTGGAAAAATGCAACTGGTGAAAATCTGGACTGAAAATATTACAAAGTCATGAACTTACGAGGGTGCGTGGAAACTGCGCATTGCTGACTCATAACACAGTCATTTTATGGACTTTTGTCACCAAATTTTCAACATAGCCATTTTAAGACCTCTGCTCATGAACAGTGTAACTGTGATTTTCTTAATCTGTCCCAAACATTGCTTTCGCACACCGACAGCACCATTGTGTGCTACATGTGCAGAAACACATTTTGGCAACATGTAAAAATGGAAGCTGTACTGTTCATAAGGAAGTGTAATAAAATAGCAATGTGGAAAATCTGGAGTGAAAATATAGAAAATTTGCAAACTTACGACCGTGCGTAGGAACTGCGCAACGCACGCTCGTAAAACAGTCAATTTTAGGAATTTGTTCACCAAATTTTCAACATAGCCATTTTAAGACATCTGCTCATGAACAGTGTCACTGTGATTTTCTTAACGTGTCCCATACATTGATTTCACACACCAACTGCGCCATTGTGCGCTACATGAGCGGAAACATGTCTTGGGCAAGATGTGAAAAATGACAGCTGTACTGCTCATAAGGAGGTGTGGTAAAATGACAATGTTGAAAATCTGGAGCAAAAATATTGAAAATTCATGAACTTACGAGCGTGCGTAGGAACTGCGCAACGCATGCTCGTAAAACAGTCATTTTTAGGAATTTTTCCACCAAAATTTCAACATAGGCTTTTGAGCCCATCTTATGAACAGTGGCAGTGTCATTTCATTACTCAGTCCCAAAAGGTGATTTCGCACAGTGACTCGAAATCACCCTTCGAGCCTGAATAATGCCATGACAGTGCAATAATTCATGAGGAGGGTCCGAAAAACCATGTTGAAAATTTCACCAAAATTCCCAAAAATGCCTGAGATATTCAAAAAGTTGAAAAAACCCTATCTATCCCATTATATAGCTTACGGCATTTCCTCAGTTCAAGTCAGCTTTGAAGAGTGCAGGCGTGTTCCCAGTCCACGAAGATCGCGGGGCGGGAGTCCAGAGGTAAGTATGGGGTGGGGTGGGGAGGCAGGGTGCGCAGGGTGGCGCGGGTGGGGGCAGACACAACGAGGGACCGTTTTTGATTTTCAGGTTGTTTTTTAATGAGATGACACGGACGTTTGCCACGCTGGGGTGGGCTCCCAGCGTGGCAGAAGGATGGCTGGTTGGAGCGTGGAGCCGACGGGGATTAGGAACCCCTGTCTGCCATAGCATCTTTGCCATGCTGGGGTGGGCTCCCAGCGTGGCACCCTGTACTCGGGGGAGACAGTGGAGCGGCGGGGATTGGGCACCCGTGAGCTGCTCTGATGTAACCACACTGGGGTGGGCACCCAGCGTGGCACATGGAACTGTGTTTCGGGGAGGGGCGCAGCACAGCCGATGGGGGATTGGGCACCCCCGTCGGCTATACAGTGTGTGCGTGGGGGGGCGGCAGCACGCAGCATATGTATGTATATGTGTGTGTGTGTGTGTGTGTGTGTGTGTGTGAGTAGGGGGAGTGTGCATGAGCAGGCAATATCTTATTGCTGCTCACTGAAGCATAGCTCCCCCTTTCAACTGTACTCCACTGCATTTTGGAGCTGTCATAGACAGCTCCAGCAGGCATTGGAGAACTGCGGCCGCACCTGCAAACACACTGACTGAATTGGCAGAGGGCTGACACACCTCCGAAAACTCGGATGATGACACTATGTTTCTTGCACATGCATGCAAGCAAACTTAAAAATAGATATAGTTTTAAGACTTCTCTAAAAAATGTTGTTAAGATGATGCACAATGCAGATGTAATAGTAAATGTAAATAAGGTGCTATGGGGGATATTTTCAAAGGAGATGCACTGGCGCTTCTCAAGAAATGCGCCACAGCAAGGTATTCAAATGGAGGAGATGCATCACACATCTCCGACTGCACCCAAGTCCTGCAATAATGTATGTGGTACTTCTCGAGGGGGCATGCCCATGAATAGGCCGCACATTCCCATATTCAGCAAAGACGTGCAGCGTAGCTGTCTGTGTATCTTGGAGATGTGCTACACAAAGTTAGGCCTGGAAGAACCATGCTTAAGTCCTGGCCACCCACTGGCATGCTACTGTACTGCACACGGGAGCACAGCAGCCTTCCCCCCAGCCCAGTTCCCTGCAACAACAAACCCCAACCCATTTCCATAGTGTAGGGATCCCCCTTCCCAAACACCATTCTAAATATAATCATGTTCCCCAACCTGTTTCCATAGTGTAGGGACCCCTTCCCATCCTGAACCCTGTTCAAAATATGTCTGTTTCCCAATCCGCTTCCATAGTGTAGGGACTAGTGATTCAGTGAAGTCTTACTATGTGGGTAAAATTGCCACAAAGTTGGAAATTTCACCCTGCATAGCACTTCACATAATTTTTTTAAATTACCCGTAACATGCCATTTGTGACTTCTCCTTGCTTTGGGGGTTTTTAAGTGCAAATGGAACGTTTTCCTTAAATAATTTAAAAGACACTTAAAGATTTGGACCTATAAACAACAAACCCACACACCTTGGACCTACCTCTATCAAATCTGAAAGTTTCAGGTTTCAAAGCCTCCTATTTTTTTAGTTATCAGATGGCCCAAAAAGTCTTAAAATGTTAAACAATGGAGACTTTTACATTTATTGCACCTCTGTAACTTTGTCTCCACTGAAGCAATCTACATGAGTTAAAGTTACAAATGGTGAATTCCCCCCAACACCACCCCTGATCTATCCCTGGTGTCTAGTGGTCCCTCCCATCCCACCTATCGCATGCCCAATGCTCATTTGTAAAAACAAACTAATTCCTTCCCTGGTGTCTAGTGGACCCCCACCCCACCACCCTGTCAGGTAGTTCCCCCGCCCCATTCACACAACCCCGAGGCCCACCCATGTTTTAAGAAAAATATTTATTCCTTCTCTGGTGTCTAGTGGACCCCACCCACACCACCCCATCACCCTATCAGGTAATTCCCCACCCTGCTCCCCCAACCCGAGTCCATCCATGACCCATGTATGTAGAAAAAATATATATTTTATTCCTTCTCTGGTGTCTAGTGAACCCCGCCCACCCCACCACCCTGTCAGGTAATTCTCCACCCACTCTCCCCAATCCAGAGTCCATCCATGTATGTAAAAAAAAACAATTATTTATTTTATCCCTTCTCTGGTGTCTAGTGGACCCCACTCTGTCCTGTACTGCTCCCACTCCCCCAACCCCAGTCCCCCACCGGAGTGGGCCACTGGCATAGCCCTCCACTCTTCTCCATGGCTGGCAGCCCACCCGACTGAGTTCAATGAGTGAGCGCTTACTTTTATTCCTCAGTTCACAGTTTGGCTTTGAAGAGCGCAGATATGTCTCAGTCAACAGAGGATGGCAGAGTACAACCTCGGCAGGTAAATATAGGATAAGGGGGAGGTATGGGGTGGTGGGTGCTCAGTGGGAGGGTCAGGATGGGGGTTGGAGAAGGTGGGAACAACAAGGGACCATTTTCTTTATTGCAGGTTTAAAAAAAAAAGATGTCAGGGGACTGTTTTTATTTCATGAACCAGGAAATTAAAACATTATTTCAGGACATTGGGGGTGGGCTCCCAAGGGGGGACTTCTAAATGCTTACATGGGGATTTGACCCCCTGATGTCAGCAACTATGAAATAAAACAATGGGCTGCGGGTGGTGGGGGGAGAAGCATCTGATACCAGGAGTGGGCATCCTGGTGTTGGATTATATAAATATATATAAAAACAATAATATAAATAAATAAATACACTGTCACCGGGGACTGGGGCACCTGGTGTGCAGATACACTTTATGAAATAAAACAATGGGCTGCACGGGGGGTGGCATCCGACACTGGGAGTGGGCATCCCAGTGCTGGATTATACAAAAAATAATATAAATATATAAATACACTGCCACTGCAGATTGGGACCCCTGGTGTGCAGATACACTTTAATAACACAGCACAGTCAGGATGGTGGGGCTATAATGACAGTAGCCCCATCCCTGACATATGAGTCAAGACACAGCAGAGGTTGCTATACAACACAGCTGTCATTTGTTAGTAAACGACAGCTGTATCATATAGTGTAACCAGCTGTTGTTGCAAAATTTCAGTTATCTGTAGAACGTTGATTTTTTTGAACTGTTCATGCTCACAAATTGAACTTTTTCCTTAAATAATTTAAAAGACACTTAAAGATTTGGACCTATAAACAACAAACACACACACATTGGACCTACTGTACCGCTATCAAATCTGAAAGTTTCAGGTTTCAAAGCCTCCTATTTTTTTAGTTATCAGATGGCCAAAAAAGTCTTAAAATGTTCAAAAATGGAGACTTTTATATTTATTGCACCTCTGTAACTTTGCCTCCAATGAACCAATCTACATGAAATTTTCAGGATCAAGAGAGCCTGACCTAAGGGACATGCTTTCTAATGTTCATACAAATTGGTTAAAAGGGGGCAAAGTTATCAAGGTGCAATAATTGGGGTTTTATCATCAATCAATCAATCAAACTTTTATTTATATAAAGTGCCCTTCCAATGCTCAGGGCGCCTTAACATTTATAACATTAAAAACTCATAACATATCATAAAACACATATAAAAACACATCTGTATAAATTCAAAATTCATTACATTCCTGAGAAGGCCTGGTTAAATAGATATGCCTTTAGAAGATTTTTAAAACCCTCTATGGTCTGGCTTTCTCGTATCTGGTGAGGTACAGAATTTCACGGGGTAGGACCCATAAAAGTGAAAGATCTTCCTCCCAATGTTTTAAGGGATACCCTGGGAATCTCTAGCAATCCCTCGCCAGAGAATCAGAGCAAGTGGGAGGGACAGTAAGGACACAGGAGCTCTTTCAGGTAGTGGGGACCCTGCTTATGTGGGGCCTTATAGGTCAGCAACATGACCTTGAAGGTAATCCGCCACTGTACTGACAACCTGTGCAGATCATGCAGCACAGGTGTAATATGACTGGATCTAAAAGCTCCAATCAGCAACGTGGCTGTCGTGTTCTGCACTAGTTGCAAGCGGCAGATGTCTAAGCCCAGTAGCCCTTGATAGAGGGCATTGCAATAGTTGAGATGACTGGTGACAAAGGCATGGACCAAGGTCGGAAGATCTTTGGGCAGGACCAGATACTTCACCCAGGCTATGTTCCTAAAATGGTAATAGGAAGATTTGAGTACAGCCGAAACCTGCGCCCTCAGGGTCAGACCTTCATCAAAAACAATGCCCAGGTTTCACAACTGGCTAGAGATAATAAGCAGGATCCCACCAAGATTTAATCCTGATGGTTTTCCTGCCCATGCTCCTATCATCCTATGACCAGGATCCACAACCGATACCTCAGTTTTTTAATGAGTTCAACCAAAGCCAACAGGCACTCATCCAGTTCTGAATCTCCAGTAGGTAGTTATTAAACACTAATTCCTGGTCGGGTACAAAGGACATGCACAGTTGAGAATCATCAGCATAGCAATGAAAGCTCAAACTGTACCACCTTATAATGTCCCCTAATGGAAGCAAATACACTGCGAATAACAAAGGAAACAGCACCAAGTCCTGTGGAACCCCGCAGGACAGTACATGAAGGGCCGAGGAATAAATTTGCGACACCACTCTCTGAGACCTACCCTCAAGGAAGGACTTAAACCAACTGTGGGCCACCCCTCTCAGTCCACAGAAAAAATACAGGCACTCAAGCAGTATCCCGTGGTCCACAGTGTCACATGATGCTGAGAGATCAAAGAAAACCAAGATTGCATGGGCTCTCTGATTTCTCACCATCAGAAGGTCATTAAGTACCCTCACCTGGGCCGTTTTAGTGCTATGCCTTTTTCTGAAGCCAGATGGGAGAGGGTCATGGATATTGTGGTTGGGCAAATGATCCTCCAGCTGCAGTGTGACCACCTTCTCAATAACCTTCCCAACAAAGGGTAGGTTTGAGATTGGTCTGTAGTTAGCTGGGCAGTCAGGATCAAAGGAGGGTTTTTTAACAGGGGGATAACTACTACCTCCTTTAAGGGATCTGGAAAGATCCCTCTCTCTAATGAAACTTCCACTATCCCAGCAAGGACTGGGCCAATGACCTCTACACACCCCACTAGTAAGCATTTTGGACCCGGGTCCAAACTATACAGAATCTGGATGATCCTCACTATATCCACGACTACTGGTTGGCTGAAGGTGGACCAGTTCAGCTGGGCATTAGTACCATCCAGCTGACTAATGCAAGGACCAATGGGAAGGCACTGGCTGATCTCATTCCTAATGGTGGACACATTATCAGAAAAGAACTGCGCAAACTCCTCACACTGTTTTTGTGACAATGCTTGACCAGCGTGAAGACAGGCTGGATTGCACAGACTGTCCACAGTCCAGAACAGCTGGGCTGGTCTGTTCCTTGCTGTAGCAATTTCCCTGGACAGGAACTCTGCCTTCTTTTGGGAAATGGCTGATTGATACACATTGTAATGGTCCATCAATCTAAGTCTGTCCACCTCCAGGTGAGTTTTCCACCAGTGTCTTTCCAACCTTCGCCCCCACCTCTTTAATTCACGGATTCCCCCATTAAACCATGGGACACCCACATGAGATGTAAGAGGGCGAACACGAGAAGGAGCAATAATATCCAGTGCCTCAGTAACAGCCTTATTATAGGCTGAACAAGAGGTCCCGGATCAGTGCTAGCCCCTGGAAGTCCCAAGAGGTCCAGCACTACCATTAGGCCTTCTGAGGTAACTCCTCTTAAAGTATGGAACTGTATTAACTCCCTTGGGGTGGGCCTATTGGAGGTCACCATCCCCAGGTGAAATAACCAAGTCCAATGAATGTTCTTTCTTACAGGTAGCAGTGGTAACAACCATGTTAGGTCCAATTAATCCATCAATTGGAGGAGGTTTTGTCCAAATGGTGAGAGTTCATCATCAATGCAGGAACTGAAATCCCCCAAGATTAACCATCTGGGAGACTCCCACACCTTGTTGGTGATGAAGTCAGCAACCTCCTTCAGGAAATCCCTCCCATCACTTGGTGGATGGTAAATAAGAAGAATCCTGTAGCCTACACCTGCTCCCATTATACATTCAAAGGCATTGGTAACCTCAACTGGTACCTCCATGATACCCAGTTCATGTCTAAAACAGGTAGCAACCCCCTCACTCCGACGATCCACTCTTCAGCACTGAATCACCGAAAACCCGGCTGGAACCACAGACTCCAAAGTGGGGCCAGCATTGCCATCCAGCCAAGTCTCGGTAATACAAGCCAGGTCTGCAGATGCCACAAGATCCGCAATAATTGCTGTTTTATTTTTCATTGACCTTACGTTGCTTAACACTGCCTGAAAGGGACTGGAGTCCAGGGGTGACTCCACTTCCTGCCTGATAAAATCAGACCCCTTGGATATGGGCACAAGACAAGGAAAACCTCATTCCTGTGTCCATTTTGCCCCAGGGAATCTCCTGGTCCTCACTATCTCAATCTGTCTGCTCTTTTCCCATCCTCCTCAAAAGTTCCAGGGTCTCCTATTCCTTCTGCTCCCTCAGCCCCTTAAAATACCAAGGGCATGACAACTGAAATAAACATTAGATGAAAGTGATGGATAATCGAATGGACGGAGACCCCTTAGTCTCAAGGGGGCGTACTACCTGACCGTACTCCTACTTCCCCAGCACATAACTCAGGTACTTCAGAATTCACAGTATTAATACAATAATCTTTCCAGTTACCCCTCCCTCCTCCCAAACTTCTTTAAACTTGTATAATAAAATCATAATCATAATCATGAAAGTGCTTTCTCAACCCTAAGACCATGCATGTATAATCTTTGTACATTTAAAACTTCATTAAATATACTTTATTGGTTTTTCCTAGGTACAGACATCTTACCTACAGGAGATCATACAATACTGTATATATGCTTGTTGAACAGGTCCTCTGACCCCCATACAATACTGCCTTATCACATTTGATGTCTGTAACCCCCCACCCTTTTTCCCCATCCACCCCTACCATCTCCATCTTCCCCCCGTATCTCCCACTGCCACAAATATTATCCTTGAAAATTGTGAATACATATCAATAGGAAGTCCTATTAGAAGTGCAGGTTAACTTATAAAGGGGCATTAGTGTTAACCGTTACTGTATTGGGCTAGATTAATAGCAAATTGTAAAAGGGATCCCAAAGTTGTTTGTATTTTCCCATTCTTTGGGTTAGTCCCACAATAACACATTCTGCCTGTATAGCAAACATAATTTCTTTATACCATTCAGTATAAGCTGGTATTAGGGTGTCTACCCAATGTCTAAGTAATACTTTTTTGGCACAAACAGATATCAGTGCCATGTATGCTCTTTGGATTTTGCCCTGGAGAGTCGTGTAATCCCCTAAAATACAAATTTCAGGGTTAAATTTGTCTGAGAGAGCTAGTAGTGAATCCAGTCAGGATTTAATGCAATTCCATAATGGGGAGACTTCATCACATGACCATAACATATGCAGCAAATCCCCTTGGGCTTGAGAATGCTTGGTACAAAGGTTAGACTGCAGGAAACCCATCTTAAATAATTTGGAGTATAATACATGTTATGTACAATTTGAAATTGCATGTATCTATACCTATCCCACCTGATGTATCTATATAGGTGTTTCCAAATTTTTAGCCAACATCTGGGGGGGTCATAAGTTGGAAGAGATTGATTCCACCAGTAAGTTCTCTGTCCTTCTATCCCAGCAATCGTGTTTTGTAGGAACTTGTAAGTATATAAAATTAAGTGAGTAGACGGGACTGACTTCAGATATGGGGTTAAGACAGTTAGAAGGGGGGTAGTTCACCTCCCAGTGCCACGATACTGCATTAACATATGACTAATCTGCAAATACTTAACAACATGAGTGGTGGTCCAATGATACTGACTATTGGCTTCCTGGAATCGCATCAGTTTCTGGTTAATAATTAACTCCTCCACTCTTCCAATCCCCATATTGGGCCAAAAAGTATTAAGTTTTATTGGTTTACCAGAGATCAGCAAATTAGGATTATTGAAAAGGGGTTGTGTTACATCTTTATACCCATTAGTCCTTAGTAAGGTGTAAAGTTGGTATTGTGTAGCCAAAAGAGCATCAAGCGGGGATCCTTTCAGCTTATTTGGAGATTTTTCTTATTCAGAGGAGGACTTCTGGAACCATATCATATAATGCACACAAAGATTTCTCAATTCCAAGCCAGAGAGGGAAGTACATAGAATCAGATGAATGTTCTGATGGAAGTATCCAGTACCTCAATCTGGTTAAGTGCATTGCAGGGTAATATAAATATAGATTGGGGGCTTGAAGACTACCATCGTTTTTTGCCCGTGTAAGCTTACAATAGCCTTTCCTTGATTTTTTACCAGCCCGCAAAAAAGAGTTAATAATTTTATGTGCCTGAGTGAACCAAGATTTGGGTAAATCCCAATTGTACATTTGCAACGGGTATAATAAACGGGGTAACACATTCATTTTTATTATACTCATACAACCCCAAAGCAATAAGGGTAACAGAGACCAATGCTTATTATCTTCCTGTATGTGATTTAGGGTGGCATCAAGGTTAAGCTTTTTCATTATTTTAGGGAAGGGGTGAAGGAAGATACCCAGATATTTAAATTTATCTGATTGCCACTGTAGGCCCAATTTAACTATCTCTGTTTTTTGGAAATACTGATTAAGAGGACATACTTCCGTTTTATCCAAATTCAATTTGTAATTAGAAATCAAACTAAACTAAGATATTAATGCAAGTGCAGCTGGGAGGGATTGCAAAGGGGATGAAATATGCAGTAAGATATCATCCGCATATGTGGAGAGTTTATATTCTGATTTCCCTATTGTAATCCCTGATATTAAGGATGAGGAGTTAAGTTTCCTGATGAGGGCTTCAAGGAACAGATTGAATAAATATGGCGAGAGGGGGCATCCTTGATGAGTACCTTGTCTCAAATTAAAGGGTGTGGAAAGTACCCCATTGCAGTGGACTTGAACGGAAGGAGAGGAGTACAATATTTTAACCCACGTGAGAAACTCTGGCGAAATATCATATTTGGGAAGTAGAGAAAATAAGTATTCCCAGGATACCTTTCTAAAGCTTTTTCTGCGTCCAAGGAAACTAAAGCAGCCGGAGTGAGAGAATCCTTGGACGCAGAAAATAAATAAGTCAACTTCCTGAGATGGTTGGATGAAAGTCAGCCCTTAATAAATCCTACTTGCTCTGCACTAATTAAAGAGTCCCAGACCTGGCCCAATCTGAATGCCAAGATCTTGGCCAAAATTTTGAGATCCACATTAATGAGAGAAATAGGCCTGTAATTATGTACAACTAAGAGGTCCTTCCCAGGTTTGGGCAATACTACAATAGTGGCTTGGGTTAAGGATTTATCTGAGATACCATTTTCATAAAAATATTGAAAGGTGTTTAAAAGAATGGGCGCTAGTGTATTTTTAAGGGCCTTATAAAAATTAGGTGAAAATCCATCTGGGCCAGGAGATTTGTCCAATGTAAGTGAGTCAATAGCTTCTAATATCTCTTTTATTTCAATCTGGGCCTTTAGTATAGAGGATTGTGCCTCAGTAAGTGTTGGCAACTTAACATCAGTGATGTACAGGTCCAACATTTGTTGGGAAAAGCAGAAGTTAGTGGGAGTATATAAACTCTCATAGTAAAGTTTAAAATTTTCACAAATATCTTTGGGTGAGGTCAAAACTGTATCGGTGGGTGATTGAAGGGAAGTCACTATCTTGTCGGACACCAGGGATCTGATTCTAAGTGCTAATAGTTTTCCTGCTCTTTCCCCCGATCAAAGTATGTTATTCTAGATTTCAGCACGAGAAATTCTGCCTTTTCGACCAGCAAGTGATTGTACTGGGATCGAAGGGATTCAGCTTTTTCCCAATATACATCAGGGGACAAAGTTGAAAGGTGGGGGAAGGGGGTTAAAATATATTTTTTGGGAGGAAGGGTACCGCCACAAATATCAGAACTGAAGTGGAAACAACACTTAGTTTAATTTGCCTCTACAAATTTGAAATATGACATTATTATAGACAGCTAAAAATGTCAAGGTGTCATTTTTGTGCATGGAATATTAAGGCAGCACAAACCCCAGCGAAACGAATGCAAATACTGATACATCTCCGTAATATACAAGCAGACGTGGTTTTCTTACAGGAAACACATCTTTTACCCACTCAAGTGCATTACTTCCATAGGCTTTGGGTGGGACACGTTTTTGGATCTGGTTTTAATTCCCGTAAAAGGGGAACTGCAATTTTAATTGCTCGTAAAATCCCATTTCAGTTGTTACAAGAGATCTCAGACTTGGAAGGCCATTATGTTACATTGTAGGCTGTATTATGCCATTCTGAGGTCATTCTTGGCTCTATTTATGGCCCTAATTCTGACAAACCAAAATTTTTCATGGATCTTATGTCTATGTTGGCTCCATGGTCCACGATTCCAATAATTGTAGGAGGATATTTGAACCAAGTGTTGTCAAATAGTTTAGCTAGGATGGGACCCTCTAAAATACCACTTTCCCCAGGTCAAAAAGCTTAGATGGAACTAATGTACTCAGTAGGTTTAGCCGACCCCTGGCAAATCACGTACCCAACCAAGAAAGAATATTCATTCCATTCACCTACTCACAATACATTTTCTCATATTGATTATTTTTTGGTTAGTAGTGATTGCCTTTCTGGTGTCGCATCAGTTTTCTACTCCTCAAAAACTATATCAGATCATCAAATAGTTCAGTTATTTATAGATTTTGCTCCAAATATTCAGCGAGATAAACTTAGGAGGGTTAATAACCAGATTATAAAATCAGAAGATCAAATACAACATATACAATCCTTCATTTCTAATTTTATGACAGATAACTCCCCATCTATGCCCAAAAGGGATATCTTGTGGTGCTCATTAAAATGCGCTCTAAGGGGTGAATTAATAAGTTTGGCAGTCAAACGTAAAAAGCAAAGGGATCAGGCTCTTTCTTCCCTAATCAATCACACTGGCGGAAACAAACCTTTCATATACTCAATGATGAGTAAACAAGTCAGGGAACATAGTGGGTAATTCTTCAGCTGCCAGGTTTGCCTCTTTGAAGCTTCTCCAATTACCCTGATACTGCACCATCAATTTAGCCAGGTAGATCATCCGAAATCGAATACCAACCGCTATCAACTTTTTAATGAAACTTCTGTCTAACGCTAACTGGCAGATCTTGAGAGAATCTGAGCTGGGCATCTTCCCATTTAATCACTTGCAGCTCTTTAACTTTCCCTAAGTGCTGCCAGTCAATATAACTTAAGAGCCGAATAATGAATGACCTAGGCTTAGTCCCTGGGGGAGGTCGAGGTTTCAGCAAGCGGTGGGCCCGCGCTACCTGATACACTGTAGATTGTGATGAAGGACCTGCCATCTTAGCTAGAAGCTTCTGTGTGAACTGAATTATGGCTGATCCATCAGCTTCTTCAGGCAACCCAAAAACAACAATATTATTCTTGTTGTTCCTTCCCTCCAGGTCTTCTAGTTTGCTCTCTACTTTATTCAGCCTCTGCTTTAATGCCACCACTTCTGGCTCCAACCTTATCTGCCAATTTTCTAATGAAGATGTACGGGCAGAAACATCCGAGATTTTCTTGTTCATTTCTCTCAATTCCGCCTGAATGTTCTTCAGGTCCAAAGCAAATTCTTTGAAGGATTCTTTAATGCTAGCCATTTCCACTAGGAATTTGTCCTCCAACAGGGGAACAGAGTTGCTAGCTGGAGCTGCAGTCTTGTTATGGGTTGCGGCCTGTGTTTTGGATCTCTTCGCTGACTTGTCTGGCATCTGCGGTGGTGTCCAGGCCGGGAGAGCCTGCCGCATTTCCGTATCCATTTTTACACCCTTGGATGTTGAAGACTGCTTCTTTTTGCTTTTCGTAGTCTCTCTTTACTTTAAACAGTTGTTAGCAATATTTAAATAACCAATCTCGAGTAAAAACTTGCTAATTTTACTGTTTTTGGAGAGTTCAGGGGAGAGCCAAGTTGGAGAATGTCTGCTCAGGCTGAAAACATCACGTGATCTCCCTGTACATTTAAAACTTAAATGAAAAATGTGAGTGAAAATGTAACACTTCTCTTTGTAATTGTACAATTTTATTGTTAGATTTTCAAAATTAAAACTCTGGTTAATATTGGTCCCTTTTCAGCTGAAAAACTGTAAGAAATTGCAATATTTTTAAGTTATACCAACATGAAACTGGATATACTAGCTGATGAGGTCTTAAAAGAGCAACATTATTTTAAATAATTTTATACAGATCTGTGAAGTATAATACTTATAAATACTATACAATGAGTATAGTAGAAGATGGTGTGGCATTAACACCTTACTGAAGAAGTGCTGTTGAAATTAAGGGGCCCAAGTTTAACACCAGAGTAGAGAAACGCTTTCCAAAATGATTTAGATATAGGGCTCAATTTTCAAAGGCTTGGGACTGGCACAAGGGGCTTGTGTCATGAAGAAATAGCACATAATGTGCCTTGCACCTCACTTTTCATCAGTCCTGATTTCAGATGACCCTTGTGACATGTGGGAATCCACCTGCACCAGCTGTCCTTGTGCCATCCTTGCGATGGATGCAATGGTGTGGCACAGTGGAGTGGGGCTTATGCCAGGGCAGCAATACAGTATCCCCTTAATCAGGATTCTGCAACCCCTGGCAAGGGGAGCATGAGCCATCAGATTTAGACCTGCCAGGAGCTGGTCTAACATCCTGTGTGCCACTCCATGTGCCCTGCTGTGGTGAATGGTGGATGTGCCCCCCATTACAATCCCTACCAGTGGGCATCTGCTGCACTCCTACACCCAGCCAAGTGTCTTATGAATAGGGATGCTGTTTGTGAAGTCCAGAGTCCCAACTGCAAATCACAGTACTTCCCCCCCCCACTGCCCGCCATGGATGGAGCTGTGGTCAGTTGCCACCCCAAACCTGTCCTGCCCTCCATGGACCCTGCTGGCAGCCATCAGGTCCCCTCTATGGTCTCCGATGTTGCTCAACATGGCCTTTGCACCAGCTCTTTGGTGCACAGGATGACTTGCAGCAAACTTGGGGTGTTTGCGCCAGGACCCATTTTTTTCAGAACCGGGCACAGGGTTCCTGGCACATCTGAGTTTGCTACAGTCAAGCTATCAGGGCAAGATGCCCCGGTCTAATAGGGTTTTGAAAATTGAGCCTATAATCTCGAACTGGGTTAATCTACGGGAAATTAAATTCAATATTGATAACTGCAATACCATGCAGTTGGATAAAAATAACATCAAGCATGAGTATATTATGTGGAAAACCCTATCAGAAACAGCTTATGAAAGAGACTTTGGAATAATAATGACTAAGGCATATGGTAAATGTAAAAGCCAACAGAGTCTTTTGGGCAATAAGAAATAGTGTCAGATCCAAGGTAAAAAATTTTACATTTCCTCCCTATCAAGCCTTTGTTAGGCCATACCTGGGTTATGCCTCTTAAATATGGTGCCCTTTCAAAAATATAGAAACAGCACAGATAGAAAAAATGCAGAGAAGACCTACAAAGATCATCACTGATGTCAAAAGGTTGGATTATTAATTTTTTATTCAAACCGAAAAAACTTTATTATGAAAAGTGAAAGTACATAATTCAATAGTAAATCATCAAAAACAGATGAACATCATATCAAAAATGTTCTTGCAAATAAATGTAGAATTAATCAACAAACTCAGGCAAATGATTTGGTACATTTTATACTAACCAAAGGGAAAATAATATCCCCCCACCCATCCAACCCTCCCGTACCCACCACTGGAAAATATAGAGCTGATAGGAACTGGATATGGGAGCCTGAGAATAACTACAATTATTTTGGTACCAGATAAGGGAGTACACTATGGCATGTTGGGAATTCACTATATAAGACCAGAGAAAGAGTACAAATCAAGGCAGGATGCCTCCCTATAAAGACTAAGACACAAAGTGCAATCAATTAACAATACTTATATAATTAATAGAGCCAATAATGGTCCCCATGTGTTTTTAAACCTACTGAGCCTATCTGACACATTAGCTATAGGGCCAGATATTCAAAACTTTGCCCCAGAGCTAAATTAGCACTGTCCAGCGTGCTAAATCAGCCTAGAACCAATAGCCTGCTATATTCAAAAGGGATTGCCCTGGTGCTAAACCTGCTGAATATAGCATGTTAAAGAAGCTGTGCAAACTGGGCTGGGACTGCAGTGCAAAAATAGCCTGGGAATAAGACAGCTGTGAATATAGCAACCAGGACGTGCAAACCACAACAGCATCCCAGTTCACAGCGATGTGAAGAAAGGTAGAGGTGAACTATGTGGCCAATGTGTGTGCTAGCAAAGGAGTGGAGTCAGTAAAGCTGTAAGCATTAGTGCATGTGATATTACATTGTGCAGAAATGTACAATGTTTCTGAAGCGTTTGTGCAGTGCAAACACATTTGCACAGGTTTAGCATGGAGCTAAGCCATTTGCCCGGCGCAATCACATTTGCCCGGGGCTAAACTGCTATATTCAAAAGTGACATGCAAATGAGCCTATTTAGGTAATCTGTGGGCAAATATCCAGATTAGCATCTCATTATGACTTGATTTGCATGCAGTTTGCCCAGCGCTATTGCAGGGTCCCACAGCTCCACCTGTAGTTCAGTCCGGAAGTACAGGGGCCAGTTGGGTCTGCCCACAGCTCCATCTGTAGGTCAGTCTGGTGGTGCATGGTGGTAGCTGCAGGCTACATTTGTACAGTACAGTTTAGCACATTGTGCCCCAGGGGACTACACAGCACAGGCACAGGTGGTGGAGCTATATGTAATTGTCAAACTGTAGTTCATGCTACAGTTCAGAGCAGACACTACAGTAGCAAGGAAGCCAGTAATGTGAGGGAAACAGCAATGCCTATGGTGTGTAGGACACTGATGACCACTGCACTGTACACAGTGACAGGCTCAACCTCCAGGTGTTTTCTGACAGTGGACATTACTATTATGCTGTTGTGCAACCCACAGATGCTACACCACTGGCATGGGATGCTTATAGTGACATATACATGGTTGGCTGTGTATGTTGCGGTGTCTGTACAGATGTGCAGTATGTGGCTGGGGGGCACATACCATCAGACAAGCACACTGGTGTTGGGGTATTCCCAACACTAGTCCATTTGCACTGCACGGCTTGTCCCAGCCTCGTGGACGTATCCAGTCTGTGGCGCAGCCTGGCCACTTGTACACCCTCCCCTCAACACCCTCCATGGCCCCAGTGCTGCATGAGTGTGCTGGCATCTGTTGGTGTCCATCAAAGAGTGGTCTGCAGGTGTGTGCTGTATGGCTGCACTGCCATGGTGTCCACTGGGGGCCAGATCACCACTTACTGCCTGGCATGACTGGGACTGGTGGCAGATGATGGCATCATAGGGATGCCATCTGTGGGCAGCATGTTTCCTCTCTGTCTGGCTTATTTCTATGTGTCATATTTACTGGTTAGGGTGGCACAAAGCTGCACAAAGGTTGCACAAAGCCATACAAAGTCACAAAGTTGTGAAAAGCTGGTTTGCCCACAGCTAAGACTACCTTTTCTTGGATGGTAATTTGCACCATGCGTTATTCGCTGAATATAGGATTGCGCCTGTATTCATGTACACACACCCTCAGTTTGCCCCTTGCATACATTCTAAGTTTGCCAGGCGCTAATGCAGTTTGCACACGCTATTTGACCTTTTGAATACAGTGGACCCATGCTAACCCGGTGTTAACCCTGCACAAACAGTTTGTGCCCAGTGTAAAGTTTTGAATATCTGGCCCATAAGCCATTCAGCTTGTAAAGCAAAACGTATTTCCCTGTACTATTCAATATATTGAGGGGTATACTGGTCAAGCCAGAGTTGGAGAATAACTTTCTTAGCACATGCCAAAATCAAGGCCATATGCAGGTTTTGGTTGCCAATCAACGTATTCTCATATTCTCCCAACAAACTAATCTTGGGGAGAAACACACAAGACAGTCAAAGCATGGGGTCCAGGTGTGATTGTATAGTTTTCCAAAATGGGATTACTTTTTTTACATGACCAGAGAATATGAAACAGGGTACCAGGTTCTTTATTGCATCTGGAGCAGTTATCTTAGGGTAGTTTGCCCATTTTATGCAATTTTGTGGGTGTGAAATAAAGATTGTATAAAACTTGAAATTGCATAAAGTGGTATCTTTCCCATTTTATGTAAGTATATAAACATTTCCAAATTCGATGCCATTTTCTGGAAGAACTATTCTTGGGTAGAACCTGATCCCAATAATAGAAGATTGGGCCTTCTTTACTAGCAAATAGGTTTTGAAGACTGTGATAATAATGAGAAATAACTTGGGAAATGGGAACATTGAAAGTCAAAGGAAGAATCAGAGTCCCATAAGGGCTGTCCCATGGGCCAGTATCAAAATGATGCAGGAGCATATGCATCAACTGAAAATATTTGAAACATAATGAAGTAGGACAGTTGTATATTTATCGAGCCTCTTGAGTGGCGAGAAGTTTCTGGCTTTGGACGAGACCATCCACTGTATCCGCAATAATATGGAGCCAAAACTTCTTAGTGAGCATCTGCCCAGCTATTTTAGTGTAAAATTTGGATTTCCAAACAGGGGTTGGGTAATATCGCTATATGGCTGTACTTTAATTAGAGAACATAATTGCAGGTATACTTGTAAGGAGGCCTCTAGAGGAGTGCCCCGTAATGGCCGGGACAGGTTTTTACGGGGAATGTAGAGAAAAGCTCTGGTGTCAAGGTCTAGATAACAGCACTGAAAATGCTCTATACCCAACCATTGCAGAACATAGGACCTAATGCTATCCTCCAAACTCAGTCTAAGCCACTGAAAGAATCTAGTGCAATGAATAGACAAGTAATATAAAAATAAATTGGGGACTTGTAGGCCACCCCTTTCTTCAGAATGCATCAATTTGGATAGCGCTCTGTTTGGGGGTTTGTCCCCTCCTCAGAAAGGAGGTAATTATTCTATTCACTTGAGAAAACCAAGACTGTGGTAGAGGGTAGTTATTAACCATCTGAAGTGAGTATAAGAGGTGGGGTAGGACGTTCATGTTTATTATATTCAAGCACCCCCACATACAGAGTCACGGTTATACTGCTTCATTTTGGCCAGTGGGATACTTAGATAGATACCTAGATATTTTGGTTTATCTCAAACCCATACCAGACCAAGGCGCTCCACATCAGCCATAAAGTTGCACCATTAACTGGCGTATCTTTGGTTTTAGGTAAGGTAGATGTGACCGAATTAAGTAATAACATTGAAGGCAGCAGGCAAGGATGCTGCAGGGGAGGAGACATGCACAGTCACAGCCAAAGACATGGTCAGATATTTCCTGAAATTTCTGTTATATTTCTAGAGAAATCTCCTGCTTTCTGCAGTTCCACAGTAGGGGCGGCAGAGAACAGGATGTCATCTGCATAAACTGAGAGTTTGTATTGATGTGGCCCTATCGGTATGCCAGGTATCTGCGGTGAAGCATTTAGTTTCCTAATCAAGGGTTCCAAAACAAGTTAATCCAGAAAGGTGAAAGTGGACATCCTTGCCTGGTGCCTTGCCGTAAGGAGAAACAAAGAGTTGGAGTATGAAAAATGGCGTAAAAATCTGCAGATGATATCCCTGGAGACACATTAAAGTAGGGAAGACCTCTTATGATGACTGGCATTATGAAAGAGCCATACCTCGTAACTGAAATGAATTTCAGCTTCAAACAAACAGATATAACCACCAGAAGATAACCATTGCAATTATTAGGCAAAAAATCAGTTCCTCCAAACTCAAATTCTTTTATTCAAACAGAATAATTAAACTATGAAATATTTTACTGACTAAAATTATTATTAGCAACAACAAAGCAGTGTTTAAAAAATAAATTGGATCAATACATTGCTAAGGGAGAATGCTTAGGATACTATTAGGCAGTGCATACAGCCATTTAGTCCCCAGACAAAACATCACGGATACTTTGGGGCAGCCAAATAGTCACAAGGAAGAAACAGAGTTACCAAATTAATCACACGGTCAAAACGTTATAGCAGCATTAGTTGCATGCTGCTACGGAGGCTGCATTAGTTAGTTTATAACCAGTGCAGTTTTTAAAAAGGCTAATGATGCCTGGAATCAATAGGGTTTTTTAACAAAATGAAACTTTATTTTTAAAAAGGGTAATTAAACTAAAGTGCTGCACATGGCTCCACAGTTTTTAAAACTTCGAAGATGCCTCGAATCAATAGGGGGGTTTTAACAAGCTTGAACTTTATTTATTTATTTAAAATAGGGGAGTTAAACTAAAGTGCTGCAAACGGAGCCACCGTTTTTAAAAAGGGGAACTAAAACGGACCTAAACTAGAATTTTAATAAAGTGCATCGTGTTTAAACAAACTTTAAAATCGGTAAAATACCTATGTGCACATACAATGTTTCTACTAAAGTGCACAGTGTTCATTTAATGTTTGTAATAAGGACAGGTACAGCTTCAGTCATTGGAAAAAACAAGACAGATATGTGTCAGGTGCACTGATTATAAGTAAAAGTAAGCACCGATTTTAAGTAAGAGTAAAAGTAAGCCGTAGAAGCAGTAGAAGAGAGTAAAGCATCACTTAAGCAGCATTTAAAGGCAGTACTGGTGGAAACAGGGATTCTCTGAGGATACTTAGATAGATTAGCATTTTTGTTGTGGTAACTACATGCCTGCAACTACTGTTACCATGACTATAGTGACATAATTACTTTTTGTCCTCTGTCATTTGACCGTGGTGAATTTAAGCGCAACATTTCATTAGGCAGTATAGAGCAATATAGGCTAACTCCTACTGGCTCCTAATCACCATAGAATGAACCTGGGGCACAAAACAAACTGTGTGCTGATCCACTGCCATGGAAGCAGCACTCGGTACTACTTCACGTGAGGCCCAGGCTTATTTGCCACCCCACCCTGCTTCTGGTGGAAGGCTATGTTCATATGGAAGTATGACACTTGGCACCCAGGAGGAGAGACACACAGGCCTCTTGGTGCATTTGCACCCCCTGCCTGTGGAGCATAGAATATTGTTGCCATCCACTATGAAAGCAACTGCTCATCCATTCTTCTGGTTATAGGCCAAGCTGAAGTGGCACCAATGATCAGTGTGTGGTATGGGGGCGTATTTGGAAAAAAAGGGCATTTGAAAGTGGAAAGGTTGTGCTTCACCACTGAACCTGTATATTGATATGCATATTGCACCTGTATCAGTAGCAGTAAAAGTGTCAAGTAATGCAGCAGAAAACAAAATTATTTGTAACTTACATATTGTCCGGGTGCCCCCTCCCAATTTTAAATTAGAGGGTCAAACTGCCCCTTACTTTGTACCAATAAAAACTTTGAGAGGTGGACATAACAACCAAGCCCCACTGTTCTGCTGTGGTAGGCCAGTAGACACACAAACACTTGATTATCTGCAATACAATTTAATTTGTTTTCTCCGGTACTGTTGCTATGTTGAGGATATAACTGTAGCACAGCATTATTAAATAAAACTAAAATAGTGTTTTTGCTGATGACGTTTGTTCCTTGAGTTCTCAGTGTTACAAAATTCTATGGAAAACAGCATGATGTAATTTACAGTAAGTCACAGCAAAGCTTTTCTCTTACTAAAAGGAGTTAAGTTGAGCTGCATGGTAGAAAAAGCAATTAGTTCTACCACTATATAATGCTAGCCCATCACTTTCTGAATGTATTAAGTCATCATTGAGTCCTGGAGTAGAAATCATTAGATGTTGATAACCGAAATAAAATCATCAGAATGATGCTGGTCTGAAAGATCAGGAAAGGTAAGTAATGAACAAAGCAATTGATACAGCCTTACTGTATGTTATAAAGATAAATGCTTTACAGTATATGAAAAGTGGCATAATTACTAGCACAAGTTATCAGGAATAAAAAAATACATTACATATTTTCATTTATTTGTAAGAGCCATGTGAGTTTTTTTATGAACGTTGCAATCTATTAACTATAGAAAGAACTATTAAAATAAACATTACTCAGCTGCTATTATTCAGTTGTCTTGCCTCACAATTTTGAATACAGACTTGCTCTGACAGATAGGCAACTGCACACAGACCAAGACATACAAGCACACACATGCACAATGTAACAGGCAGCTGCATTCACATGCTCATACATCATAGATCAGTATACAATGCAAATGACTGAGAAGTGTGCATATATTGTGGCAGGCATGAACACACAGAATTTAATGTCAACCTGCAGATAGTTCCAGCATTCAGACTGTCAGACCCTCAGTCAAACTGGGTTCAATGAACAAGCTCTCAGCAAAGCAACATAAAACAACAGTCTGCTAGAATCAATATGCTTAAAGTTCAAACCAGCATGTGACCTCCTACACACATATGCATACAGACCCATGCAAGCACACGCATGCGTATACACACACACACACACACATATGACATGGCATTCTAAGAGGGCCAAAGGCAATGTTGAGACTGAATTTCTTTCCACATTTAAGAACAGTTTCATAGAGCAGGATAATAGGTGTTAATGCCACCCTTGTTGTTGTTCTCAGCAGTGGGAATAGGATCATCTCCAGTGTAAAAGTCAAGGAACTGATGGAAGGAGAGTGACCCCATCCAGTTTTAAAACTGGTTCTGAAAATACTGCAATCTGACTGACTGTCAAGGCCCGAAAGTCATGCAGTTTGCAGAGCACATACCACAGTTTGACACTTCTTTAGGCAGATAAACCAAAGTAAGTCACATTACTGAATGAAATCGCTATACCAATCAGCAGCAGTAGCAACAAGCACTCAAGCAGTGCCGTTCTATTGTTCACAGGTGGAATGCAGCTCGGTAATCACAAGCAATAGCGGCAGATGGACATCAGAAAACATTTATTTATGGCAAGGGTCTGGAAGGGTAAAGCAGGCTGCCAAGTACTGTAAGGTAGCCTGTACAAAATCAATTGGGGCTTCAATATGGGTGTGATGGGCATATTGGGTTGGTAAAGACAGTATCAAAGGTGAGTGTGGAAAGGGGGTGAAAGACCACTAGGTCCTCACAAAAACAACAGTAAGTAGCTAGGGCTTAGTAGACACAACTGCTAACAGGTTTTTCTGCCAACAACATCTATGTTTCTGTATTTCTAACAGGACAAGCCTCTCACTGCTTTACATGTAGGATTTAGCTTGCAATCAGAATGAGTCTCGAGTGACTACAGTAGCAACAACCAGAACTATGTTTTTCTAGAGCAGAATACAGCCACTATGATAAAGACTTTTCCTTCAGGATTAAACACATCTACAGTATATGTCATATTTTTCTTATTTTCTTTACTAACCAGTGTCCCAAGTTATAAGTACAGTAACTGATTCCATGGTTTGTGGGTTATGCACTACTAAACTACAGTTACAGGTGCTTGAAGATACTCTGCTTTACCTATGGTACTAATACCCATTTCTGTGGTTTACTAGAGCAAAACCCACTCCTTGTTGTTGGTTATTGCTTATGTAATAAAGCCAAAAGATTTCAGCAACACAGATGATGTATTTATTATACTTCCAGGGCAGGATTCAAGGGGTGTGCCCAGCGCATCTGAGATGCACCAGTGAATCCCCGACATGCACACTGGTGTGATTCTGACAGGGGGCTAATGCGCTGGGGCATCCCAGATGTACCAACTCATCGCAGATGCACCACATACCACCCATAATGATATGCAGCCCATGCATATGGAGTGCAGCCCCATTCACAGCCCAACTTGGAGACACATCCCAGGGGCAAATCCAGAGATGCGCCTCCCAAAGTTAAGTCTACTTCAAGTAGACTTAAGTGGGTGGCCACCCACAGGCAGGCTGCCATACTGCAGACAGCAGCATGGCTGCCTGTACTCTGTGGTAGTGCAGTGTGCCCCCCTCCCTGCCCACATCACCAGAATACTGCCATTCCCTGTGGCAATACAGTGTTAAACAGAGACCCCCCAGCCTGCACCTCCATTACAATGCCACTCCCTGTGGTGAGTAAGTGAAATGTACAGAACACCCTCCCCATCCTAAGCTGAACACACTGGTGCCAGCAGTCCGAAGGACCCCCAGTAGCTCAGCAGACCACCCCCCACCCACTTAGGCACCCTCTACCCACCTCACTCCTCCCACCCCAGCATATTCCTACTATCAGTGGGCAGCACAACCCGCCCTCATACCGCCACAGCTGCCCACCGACAGAGCTGTCTGCGAATGACAGCTACTGTACATCCTGCAGCCCTTTGGCGGACCCTGTCAACCAATGGGCTTACAGTGTGTACAACACATTGGCATTCCCCAGCGCATCTTCTGTGAATACCACTTTTGGTGTCGGTGCATCTCATTTGTGTCGTGGCATCCAAGATGCACTGAGCTGAAGCCCCCAGTGTTTAATATATTTGACTTGCCACTTACTCCTGGCCCTGTTTTGCCCAGTCAGATTTCTTTAGAGGAGATGGTTCTTTAAAAAGAATACAAGCATACTACACTTAGGACTCCAAACAACTTGGTTCAATAGGTATGTGTGTCACTAAAATATTCAGAGCAGTAGTGCACATATAACGATGTTTGTGGTCTATTGCCCTGAGAGGAATTCATGTGTGTTTGTGTTTAATTGTTACTTCTGCTAGACTGCATGCCTGCATGCACTGTGTATACCATTCATCTGCACATTTTACTGTGTTTGTGGGCCGAGGAAAATAAAACACAACATAAACAACCAGAGTTGTGAGTGCCCTGCTTATTATTATAATTTCCTAGAGAAGGGCTGGTCTGTTGTATGGATTGTCCCAGATGTATTATAAAATCTTGAAATTCAGAATCCCGAACTCTAGAACACCAAGTTCAGGAGACTGAATCCTGTAACACTGCAAGCTTCAGAAATGTAATGTGTGGGGATCTCTCCAACCTCTGCATCCCCTGTAACTTAAATAACCAACTCTAAGGGGGAGCAGACCTTGGAGTAAAAAAGAAAGTTATTGGGGGGGGGGGAGGTGGACTAGTGAGTGTGGCAAAATTAGTGGAGACTAGAAACAGAACCTGGGTTTACCAGACTGTGTGGGCCGACTGCTACTGTGTTAGACCTCCACACCACAGGAGCAGCTCAGCCAACTTCTCCATTTTTCAGTGACTAGCAGTGCCTGGCTAGGGGTAGGGTAGCAATTCATCACATCTGCCATTCTACCCCTGTCAGCATTGATTCTTCCTGTTGAGCTTCTGAATGTGTCAAGAGACTAAACTCGGTCCCATCAGTTTCAGGATTGTGAATTTCAGTTTCCTAAATGGATACCATTTATCTTGGATTTTTCTGTATTCATTGGGTGGACTTCCTGAGATGGCAGTGGCTCTACAATCAGCATGGCTCTTATTGCTGTTTCTTTTTAAGGGCAGACAAGATACACACAAGGATCATAGTGCAACTCAAGGAATAATTAGCTGTGCCACTTGCAGTAAACATTCTGGAGTCTGTCTGGACAGGCATGGTGCCAGAAGACTGAAGAGTGGTCACTGGAGTTCCTGTCTTCAAGAAGGGAGCACAGTCAGACCTGAGAGACTAGAGGTTGATCAGCATGACATCAGTGCTGGGAAAGCTCCCTGAGGCCATTGTCTAGAACAGAATGCTGAAACCAAGGTTCTTGCCCCCTCTCAGCATGGCTTATGAGAGGCAGATTGTGGCAAAACAACCTGATTACCTTTTCTAAAGGGTGACCAGGGAGGTAGACAGGGGCAGGGCCATGGATGTGGACTATATGGACTTCGGCAAGGTTTTGATATAGTTCTGCATGGCAGACATCTAGGAAAAGCAAACCAGTGTAGTATGCCTGAGGCATACACAAGTTGTATTGCTAACTGGCTTGGGGAAAAGAAGCAGAGGATGGTGGTGGATGAGCACTACTTCAGATGGAGAGGAGTACTCCATAGCATCCCTCATGGATCAGTGCTAGGGGTGCTGCTATTCAATAACCTCGTCAATTATCTGGAAGATGGGGTTTCTAAACAAAAGCAACAAATATGTTTGTCAGGTACAGCCAGCATCACTGATGAACCTCAGTCAGCCATGTAATAGTTGGTAAAATGCTGGAAACCATTATTAAGGACAAACTGGTGACATTTCTGGTGGTTAACTGGTTACAAGATAGAATACAGTATGGATTCATGAGTGGAAGTTCTTGTCATATGAATGTGATAGATTTCTTTTGGTGAAAAAGGCTATTGATAAGGGCCAGAATGGCAGAAGGTATACTTATTGTATCTGGACTTTAGCAAAGCATTCAACTCTGTTTCATATAGAAGGCTATTGTAGTTCAGAAACCTGTTGCTCTGACCTTCGTGAAGAAAATGATAGTGAAAGGGAAAGGGGCAATTGTTTAACCAGGAAAGGCACACTAAACCAGAGTTTGTTTCCACGTATGACCTGGGAGTACGAGGAAGGAATGAGGGTAAAGAAAGGGGATCTGGAGAGATATTAGAAGTGGCGCAGGATATGGCAGCTGAAATTCAATGTAAAGATGTCCAAAGACAAGCACATAGGAGAAAAGAGCAAGGAATCCAAAAACAGAATGCTCTAAGGGGGGGGGGGGGACAGACAGCAGAGGAAAAGTACTGGTAAAGTATATAGGAGTTATATTTCTGACACTCAAAAATCAATAATGCAAAATAATAAGAGAGTGGGTAAGGCCAACACAGTGTCATGATGCATAGGCAGGGGATTGGCAGCAGGCACAACAAGGTAATAATACTCCTGCACTGCACACAGTTCTGGAATCCACACCTGAGGTAGGATAGTGATAAGATTTAAGCAGTTCAGAGGAGGGTCACCAAGCTGATTCAAGGTGTGAGAGGTTTGAATAAGACCCTGTCCCATTTGTTATGTAGAAAGAATTAAAAGCCAGGATCTGTTCTATCCACTCCTTTTCTGTCTTTTGTCTGTCTGATTGCTCAATGAAATTTTCTTGTGAGACCTAGGCATTGATCACTCTGACAATCTTACTATTCTCCCCCTTCCTGCTATCGTCCTGCCTTCACTTGCTGTTTATTCCCCCTTGCTTATCTGTGATTATAAAAATTTATGTGGATCTTCATGTGAAACTGGGTTCTCTGGTTCGAAAATGCATATAGTAATATTTCTGAAATGATTGCAGAAAGGTATTTGGAACTCAGGTGGTTAACCTTGAGATGCAGTTTGATCTCCTTAAGCTCATTTGCAGAATTGTCAACAAGAGATCAGTTCTGGGACATTATGTTCTATTTTGTTGCACCTGCAAGGAAAGAAAGTGACAGTTTTGGGACATTGTGTGAAAACAGGACATGCATCTTAATGAGCTCAGGATGCAGAAGTTAATTGCACCAAAAGGAACTATATATAAAGAGAGCAATCTTGTGTTAGAGAGAGAGAGAGGGAGAGGGAGAGACTGAAATTTAGAATTAAAGATACCCTCAGATGAAGGACTTTGTTTTGTTTGAACTGCCTGTATAAGAGCTATCCAGCACAATTTTATTTATTTTTAATTTTATTGTTATTGATGATACTAAAATGCTACTTGTGAATTTTATGACTTCTCCTGGTCTGCCTATGCTTCCTGACTTGCACCCCAATGACACAGGGGCAGAACGGTATGTCACACTTGGAAAGACTGGTGGACCTCAATATGTTCTTGCTGGAGACCAGTAGATAGAGGGGACATAATAAAAACATAAAAGTTTCTACAGGAAAACTCAAACTGGACAGCATTGAACTGTTCACCTTACAGTAAGAACGAACAAGAGTACAAGGGGAAACTCAAAGAAATTGGTAGGGGGCAGGTTTAGAAAGGACATCAGTAAATACTTTTTTCCAGAGAGGAATGGACAAGTTGAGCAGGTTGTCCAATGAGGTGGTCGGTGCAAAGACAACAGTGGGGTTCAAGCATAGATATTATAGGCACATGGGTTTTAGTAGGGTACACAGGTGTGGGAAAAGGGGGATTGGGAGATGAGTGACCACTAGGGGGCTTTAACTCATAGATTGAGCAGGGACTGGGGCAGACTGGATAGACCAACAGGCCTTCTTTTGCTAACATGATCTATGTTTCAGTGTAAGCTTGTTAATATACAAAAACATGGAAATGACCTCACTAATTAATACAGATTAGATCTGTTTGACATGATACAGTGGATTGGGATTTTACTTGAGGTTACATCACAAAAGATGAAGCAAGATTCATTAACAAAGATAAACCAATGTTACCTACATTTTATCATATCCTCAGAAATTCATTCAAGCCTCACAACCCCCCCCCCCAAGTCTACCCATAATCTCCAATATAGGGTATCTGACCAGACATTTGTCACAATTTTTTTTAATTTTTTGCAGCAATCATCAGGGACCTTATCTCTTGTACCAAAGACTCTGTGCATATTCTTCACAAAAATGAAAGCCATTTCCTTGAAAAATACACGTACTTGGATTACAGTGAATGTATGTTCACACCATATATCAGTTCTGCACAATCTTGGTACAATATAAGGCTTGTGGAACACTGTCTAAACAAGGGATCAGATGACAGTGCAACCATCATCTATTGTTGTGATGTATACAGTTGAATTTATTTGATCTGCTAATGATGTAATATTTTATACAAATGTTTATTTACAAGTACATGGTATAGCTATTGGTGCTGTGATGGCCACCTAATGTGCTAACCTATTATTGGGTTGTTGAGATGAGAGGAACAACCACAGAACCATAAATAATCAGCTTTTGCGTAAGATTGTACACTGCAGAGATTAATTGATGGTATTATTTGTATAAAGAATAGAAGTGGGAGGCAGTATAGCGCAGTGGTTTAAAGCTCTGAGCTACAGATCTGGTGACATCCAGCAGACCAGACCTGGGTTTGAATCCCACAGCTTCCACTTGCATACTGTGAGACCCTGAGCAAGTCACTTAACTTCCCTGTGCTCCCAGGTTGCACCTGTAAAAAAGCTTTCAGCTTAGTGTGCTACTCCTGGTTAAACAACTAAAATAAAAAAGTGTTAGTGAAGTTGGAGACTTTATTAATGTGTTAGACAATATTTTTTTACAATCTGAAATTCACTGCAGACATCAACAAGGAAAGTGCTCACCTCTGAGATCTGCAATTGATGGCTAGTCCACATCACTGGGTAGTACTGTCAACAAATGTTTAGGAAACAAACAGCTTCAAACAGTATACTAAGAGAATATAGTGCCCACCCCAGATTCTTATTACTGGAATTATATAAGAATGACCCTTAGGAAGCCAACAGAAATAGAACATATAGGAAATCTGGACAGATACTGTACTATATATCAGTCTATGGCACAGCAAGGATTATGTGGCTTATTAATAATAATAATAATACTGCAAAGAGGAAATGTCTTTTGAAAGTTGATTTCCTACTATAGACTACAGATAGCTGATGTTAAAAACACCTGTTTTTTTCTGTATTTCTGGTTGAGCCATTTGCTGCCATAACATAAAGATAAGACAAGTTACATTCCACTTGCCTAAAGGAAAACTGAATCCTTCAACAGACTGAGGGGACACATTTAGTGCCGTGTGTTTGCACATGCATAACAGTGCCTTGCGCAAAACAGATGTGCCAGCCGGCACTGGAGCAATATTCAAACAGGATGCGCAATCAGTACAGATCATGCATCCTGTATGAATATGGAACCCTGGAAGTGTGGCACAAAGCAGGCCACTTCCATGGAGGGCACAGTGCACCCAGGGTCTGGGTTGAACGTGGCCAATGGGGGAATGTGTGACACAAACCTGTATGCACCATTCCCCCAAAGGCGATATTCAGCCACAGTGTGCTAATGGATACATTGGGCATGCAGGGTGCAAGGAGGCCTCATGCATGCCCATTATGGGCTCATTAGCATAGCTACCCCCAGCTACATGCACTGGGCCTGCTCCCCTCCCAGCCCCAGTCATAGTCAACAAGACTAGACTCCTACCTGGCATGGTAGTCAAGTGGAACCCCCTACCATGCAACCGTGATTGATGGTACATTATCCCCCAAATCCTACATCATAGTGCAGTGACTCCCAACCCATTCCTGATCCCTAGTCGATGTCACATCATGCCCCAAACCCATTACCATAGTGCAGCAAACAGAGTAGAAGCTTGCATCGACCTACCCTGGCAGTCTAGCAGTAACCCCCTGTCCCATCCTGATTCCCAATCATCAGTGTGCCAACATGTATACCCCCCGTTGTCACCCTGGTGGTCTAGTGGCCCCCCTCCCCAGCTCTACTCAGTGTAATGGACAGTATTCACATCCTCATGCGCCGGTAGTCTAGTGGAACCCCCTCACCCCATCCATGAACCCCGTTCCCCATTCACATAATAATCCTGTGTTGCACTGTAATCCCAGTTCACAAATAGATGTCACAGAACTGTCCCTGGTCTGGTTTGCCATGGTGTAGTGGCCCCCAACCCCGGTAGGCAGGCCCCCTGCCCACACCCTCTAACTCCACCCATGCCGGTGAATGGCACAGCCCACTACTCCCATCCACAGCAGCCACCAAATGAAAAACCAGATCAGGGTCATTTATGTGACATCTGTATGCGAACTGGGATTAATATGTGATGCAGGATTTTTACGTGAATGGGGAACGAGGGTCATGGATTGGGTGGGGGGCCCTATGCTACAGAAATGGGTGTAGGGCACTGTCCTGTTATCAGATGGGGATGGGCAGGGAGAGGGGTCCTTAAACTATGGAACTCTGTGGTTACCATTCATCCATGATTGGAAAGGGATCGGATGGGGGGGAGCCCTGCACTGTGGAAATGGGGTACAACTCTGTTAAGCTAATGCCTGGGATTGGGCTGGAATGGGGCAGGGTTCCACTACACTACCAGGGAGTGTGACTGCCATTACCTTCAGTTGTGGCAGGTAGGGCCAGGGAGAGGGGAGTTGCCTCTATGTTGTGGCATGGGATGGCATGTCTTGTTGGAGTGATCGGGAATTGAGGTTGGGGTGGGGGACTGTCACTGGTCCACTGGGGCTGGCAGGCTGTGGTGCATCTATGTGCACTTCCATAGACTGCCAGTGGGTGGCCAGCTGACTTAGGTCAGCTTTTTGCAGCATATCTTAGGGCAGCACATCTCTGGCCAGTGAGGGGCGCATTCCCTCTGAATATGCTGTTGCGAGGCTTATTCACGGGAACACCCCCTCCACTCACGCAGCATACATTTATGTTGTGCACTTGCCCATTTCCCATGGGGGAGGCACATTCCACCCTTTTGAATATTGTGCTGTGGCGCATTGTTGAGGTTGTGCAGTGCATCTCCCTTTTCTGCTGAGATGCGCTGCGCATCTCCTTTGAATATGGGGGTCTAAACTTGGAAGTCTGAAACAACTGAACTTTTTGTGTTATTAAAAAATGGCAAAGGGTATGTTTACCCTGCATTATAGCAGCATAAAGAAGACTCTAAGGCAAAATTATTGGACTAACATATGTGCTTATAATGTATTCAACATCTGAATTACTCTATAACCAAGAACATTATCACCCAAACATTTACATATATCAAGTTTGCACATTTTAGAAACGGTGGCTCTTGGAACATCCAAAAACCTGCTTTTTGTGAAGAACTGGCATTGCTAAAGGTCACGACTGAACGCTTAGCCAATATCACCTCCCACTCGCAATCTGGTGAACTTTTCATAATGTGTGATGTGAATCTAAATTGGTTGTCTCCCAAGTTAAACAAGATACACAATGATGTTGCTGCTCTAAACCTCAGTCAACTCATATCTGAGCCTACATGCCCTAACCCTAAAACACAAAACCACATCCTGCTTGACTGGGCACTCACAACCCACCCACACCGCATCATTAAACCTGGTCTCCTCCCCGATGCCCCTAGTGACCACAATCCTATTTTCACTGTGCGTAAGGTTCATCACCCCAAACTTCCCCCTAAAATCATACAGCTCTGGTCCTTTAAATCCTTAGACCTCACTCCAATCAGCTCTGCACTCACTTCCGACTGGGACCCCCTGTCCACTGCCATTTCTGTCGATCAAGCACTTGACTATTTTCAGGATAAATTCATTGCCATCTGGAATGTCTTTGCTCCTTTCAGACGGACCAGAGTCTGTGGGCTTCACTTCCCCTGGATCACCCCCGAACTACTGGCCTGCCTCAAGGAGTGTGATAGGGCCTGGAGAAAACATAACTCTACTAAACATCCAAATGACTACACCAAATACAGAATGCTTTGCAATTCATGTACTAAAGCTACTAGACTAGCTAAGTCTGATTATTTCAACTCTTCATTCCTGACTAACACTAACTCACCATCTAAGTTCTAGAGGGTAGTCAATGCCCTATTCTCTCCCCTTCCCCCTCCAGTTCTCAAAATAAATAACTCCCTAGTTTCCTACCTTGGCTCTGTGGCCAATTAATTTAATGCCTACTACACCTCGTGTGCCACATCTTTTCTAAATTCCCTCTCCCCATTGCCACCTACTAACTTCAGCCCTTCGCCTCAGCCAGTGCCTACCCCTCCCACATTTTCCTTCTCTACTATCTCCCCTGATGAAGCCCTTAACACTCTCCTATCCCTCAACCCCTCTAAAGGCTCCTCACCAGATCAGCTTGATCTTAAACTTCTCTGCCTTTCTGCTCCTGCAATTGCTTATCCTATCTCCCTAATTCTTAACCTGTCCTTCATTTCTGCCCAAGTACCCTCATCCTGGAAACACACTGTAGTCCTTCCTCTCCCCAAGGGTGGTGACACATCCACTCCTGGCACCTATCGCCCCATTTCCCTCCTTCCTACCCTTGCCAAACTTCAAGAACACTTGGTTCTCTCTCAGCTATCACACTTCCTTTCCGATTCCTCCTTCTTCATCCCCTTTCAATCTGCTTTTCGGAAGAACCACTCAACAACCACCTCCCTCCTCAGGCTTACTGACTCCATCCTTTCAGGGATGGATGACGGCCTGATCACGTCAGCCATCTTTGTCAACCTAACCAAAGCTTACAACACTGTTTCCCATCCTCTGCTTCTCGATTCACTCTTCTCAGCTGGCCTTGCTCCATCATCCACAAACTGGTTTAAATCCTACCTCACTGAGAGAACCCAGTCAGTGAGAATCCTTGATTCCATCTCCCCTCCACTCCCCATCAACACTAGTGTCCCTCAGGACTCAATGCTTGGTCCCCTGCTCTTCTCCATTTTCCTTAATGATCTTCCCACAGCCTGCTCATCCTCTTCTATCCACATGTATGCTGATGATACAGTTTTGTACAGTTCCGGCAAAAAGCCTGCTGCTGTGCAAACCAGCTTACAGCATAACTTTAACCAAGTTCAGCCCTGGTTTGCTTCTTACCAGCTTTTTCTAAATGCCAAGAAGACAGTCTCAATGACATTTGGCAGCAGGCAGAGGCTTTCTAGGTTCCCGTCCCTACCCACCTTCCACACCCTTGATGGGACCATCTTGGAGGACACCTCTTCATTTAGATATCTGGGATTTTGGCTGGACCAGCATCTCAACTTCTCTGTGCATATTGATGCTATCCTGAAGAAACTGCGCCCCAAGTTTGGTGTTCTGTACAGGAATCATAGTTGCATCCCACTGACTACAAGGTGCAAAATTGTCCAGAAGATGATACTCCCCATCTTTGACTACTGTGACGTAGTCTATGGTGCTGCTCCCAAATCCTCCCTGAATAAGTTGGACATTCTCTTTAACTCCTTCTGCCACTTTGCTAGTGACTCCCCTTTCCACTCTCACCACTGTGAACTCTATTGCTCTCTAATCTTCCATCCACTATCTCATAGATGCACTCTCACTGTGCCAAACAAACCTCCAAATTCTGGTTTGGGGGCTCCCCTCCTATCTCTCATCCTCTCTCTCCACTCCACCTCCCCCATCCACTCTCTCAGATCAAATGACTTCCGCACCTTGACTGTCCCTCGCCGCTCCACCCTCATCGGTCAGACTGGTTTTGCTCATCATTTCCCTAAAATCTGGAATTTCCTCCCCCTCCTGAAATATGACACTCCTCCTCCAAATACTCCCTTACCTCTGCCCTACACAATTACCTTTCCCTCAACTGTTCTTGCTTTAACCCACCTTAATACCTATCCCTAGTTTCTGCCTTCCTACAATGACCCCCCCGGCAGGGTTCTCAACATCATGACGGGAGAAATCAGGAAATGGCTACCCCTTCTCCTCATATTCAGTTCTTGCTTCTCCCCCCTTTCTTCTCCACCTGCCCTTATGGGTCACCAGTGTGCACAGCCTAACCCCATCCTTTTTACTCCAACAGCACTTGTGTACTACCTCGAGCCTGCTCCTGGTACAATCATGCACTATAAATAGTTCTATTGGATTATTATTGTTTTGTACATTCATATGTTCTTTTGTATGATTTTGGACATGTATTGCAATTTATTCAATGTTCCTTAACTGTTTATTGTACAATACCTTGTGTTCCATCTGTTGCACAATCTTTCAAAGTTGTATTGTTTGTACTACCCACATACTATTGTAACTGATCATCCTTCACAACCCCATGTAACCCCCTTCCCCCACGTTGTACCGTGAGATGAGCAACTTGTTGTTCAGTGTGCCCTCCTGGTGAAACATTTCAATAAATAAATAAAATAAATAAATACAAGAAAATAAATGTTTCAAACAAACAATTTCACACTGGGCTGAGTGTACATAATATTTGACATCTGAGATTTACAATCTGGAAGACAATAAGCTGGAATGTGGCCTGCTAAATAAGTTCTCTTGCAGAGAAAGAAATTTACACAAGTACTTTGTGCAGTATTTGAATGAATACTATAGAAAGCTTTTTATAAACACCATAACCTTGCATATTTTATCCGTTGGATCAGAAATTCGGGAACAGTATGCAATGTTTTCAGAGCTCTGTCATATTCAGTATTCAACTTATTTCAATACATTAATTTCTCAGAATTTAAATGTAACACAGAAATGGGATTTGCACATCTGTCCCGGGGTGCAGAGAACTGAGGTTGTATACCACACCTTCTGCCATGCCAACAACTTGATTTTGGAAACAGACGGGTTGCTGGGGGATGGCCAGGGAGAAGATCAGGAGGATTGCTGTTCTCTTCCAGGGAGGGCAGGTTCACTGTCCTCCTGTTGACTGCAGTAGGTGGAGGCTTGGGGTGGCTTAAGTGTCAGGGTGATGCAGATGGTAGGGAGCCATGGTCTGATGCAGGACATGCATGCCTCCACACAAAATTGCCTGTCATTTGCACCATTACAGGGACACTCAGAGAGAACAAAGAAAAGTGATGCAGGCTCTATGACATTCCACCTGACTGCCTCTGGCCCGCACTAGCACCTGGGTTGCTGACCCAACATCTGATTGTGTATTCTGGGGGGGATGGCTATGATGTTCCAGCTCTTCCCCTGTGTGCTGATCCACTGCACTGTACTGCTGCCTGGCATCCATCAGGTGGCAGTCTCTGCAGCAGCAACTTAGGTCCCCCTCTCTGAGGGAAAACAGCTGCCATCTGGTGCTTGATCCCCCTTCATTCTGCTATCCCACCCAGTTGTCATGTCCATTACCCAACTGGGGATGCTGGCATGGGGGTGAACGTGCAACCACTTCCCCACTGGGTTCTAAAGAGCTAGTGTACCCAGTTAAACTAGCCACACTGTGCTGACTGGAGTTCTTAAATTAGCTTAGTTTAACTGTTTTTGTGAGTATTGAATTAACCTTGGCGTAATTTATAATTAATTTAAATTTCATTTAGGCAGTGCTTTCTATTAGTCTCGGTGAATGTGTGTCACGTGCACAGTGTGGCAAGCTAGTCAACTGCTGGACTGGGTAATGCCAATGATGATAGGCCATCTCACCAGTTAGAACAGTAACAGAATTTGTCAAAATCTTACCATGCATTAAGGGTCATGTTCCCACAAATTCAGTCTAGGAGGGAGGGATGTTTTGAGCTAGCCAACTGCCAGTCATTATTTGCAAATATAATTCTGTTATATTTTGTGTATGTTTAAAGTGCCACATGGAAAATGAATGACAGGGTCACATAGAGAGAGGGACTGGATTTTTAAAATGTTTAACCTTCTTGTGACCTGACGTGGAAGCTTGCTGGGCAAGAAGCCAAATCACTTCAAGGGCGAGAACTGTCTTGCAAAAATATTTCACATCCCTCTATGAACTGAGAAGGACAGGCTTTTAATAGGAGGAAGCCTGAAATTACACTTCTAGGAGTGGAGATGCCCTCTGGGCTTAACTGAGGGAAGCAGTGGTAATAAAACTCTTAAGGGTATGAAGAGAACCCATTCTTTGTTGTAAAGTTGTCACTTCAGAGCACAGGAAGTGTTAAACAGCATTTTGGGAAATAGCCATTCTTGACGGCACACAGTGAGTTAGTTTACATGGTGTTATACTGAGACATCAGCATTTTAACTCTGAAATCATGTTCATGATTATTATATGTGTCAGGAAGTTGTGATGTCAGAACTTTAATAAGACAATTTTGGGAACGCTCAAGAGTAACGTCTACTGTCCTAAAAGAGAAGGCACCCTTTTAGGATGAGACAGAGATTTTGTAGGGTGCCTCCAGCAATATAAGGAATAGAACAAGAGTTGTTCTCTCACATTTTCGCTGAGCATTTCAACAGATGCTCTTCTCCTGACACAAGAAGCCAAACTGCTGAGACCAAGTGACTGCCAGGACAAAGGAAACTGAATCTTTCATTTACTTTCTTTGGACTTCAATTTACTATGGACTTAAGGTATACTTTAGGTAACAGTTATAATGCATTTTTTCACGTATATGTTTCCACTTTTATTTCTGTTATTCTGTGACCAAATTAGTGCATCTTTTAGCTGTAACAGTATGATTATTATTTAAGTATTTTAGTAAAAACATTTGATTTTAAGAATCCTGCCTGAGTGAGATTTCCAAATTGTGTGTGAATTGTGGGACAGTTATAAATAATCTGTGACAAACTGTTATTGCTAAGGGGTGCCTCATTAAGCAACCAGTCAAGCAAGGGTCTGTAAGAGATATCTGGGTTGAGATATGGAGAATACCAAAGTCTTATGGATGAGTCTATATGGATTTTGAACCAGGTTGTTATGTGTCCTGTTGGGGAAGATGAAATCAGGAGCACACTGCTACCCTGAAGAGATTGTGATGCCTGGATCATCCCTATTTGTGTAACAACCAAGAAGCATTCATATTTGGCTGCAAGACTCAAAACTGATATTGTGACCTTATCCAGAGTTTAAAGGGGGGGCAAAGAGTCCTGGTGGCAGGTGTTCAGTTGTGACCTCGTCGAGCATTCTAAAAGGACACGAGGAGGGTATCCCTGTTCCCCCATCATGGATTGTACTTAGGGGTGGGCACTGTGAGGTCAGTGGACCTGACCCTCCAGGAGTGGGTTCATGACAGATCTGGTGTGCAGTGGTGGGATCTGAAAGATCTGGTTGCATAGTGTTACATTTCAAGAGATATTGGTGGCACAGGCATAACAGTTGGATTTGAATCTAGTGTATCAGACTGATAAACTGAAAACAGTCCACACACAATCAAGGCAGAGATTTGGAAAAATATAATTTGGTTACAGTATAAAGTTCCCTACCTGTTTTCTTTTTTTGGGGGAGGGGGTATATGCTAGTGTAGCAGTAGTTAGGGAAGAAGATGGCTTCCATCTACAGTGAATACACTGTAGACTACCTAAAGCAGTTGTGTCAGGAAAGAGGGGACCAGTGCACACCTCATGGAGGCTCTTGTAGCAGCAGATTAGCAAGCTATTGCCCAGGATCTCGAGTCACAGCTGGTGACTGGAAGGGACCAGACCTTGGGTGTAAGGGTGTCAAGGAACGTCACAGAGTCCAATCCCAGGAAGGAAGACAGCGAGAACAGAGGGAACCCAGAGCCACAGCTGTAGGGGAAGGCCATCATAAAGCTGGAGCCAGACAGGATCAGGCTGCAGCTAGAGTTGAGGAGATTGGAGCTGGAATTCAAGCCAAAAAGGTTTGAATCCCAGAAGCAAAGGGAATTCAAACAGAGGAAGTTTGAGCTGGAGATGCAGGAAAAGGAAAACCAGCATCAGAAAGAGGCTGAGGAAAAGGAAAAATGACTTCAGAGAGATGTCAAGGAAAAGGAAAAATGGCTTCAGAGAGTGGCTGAGAGAGAGGAAAGAGAGTGCTAGATGGAAGTTGAGCTGAAGGGACTAAGACTCCAATGACCAATGCCAGAGGAAGTAAGTGCCAGCGGTAGACATGAAACTCCAGGGCTGGGGTATAAGTTAAATTCAAAATTAATAGCTGAATTTAAAGAGGGGGAGGTATGGATGCATTTTTAAATTTGTTGGAAAAAGTCTATATCCAGGCCAGAATACTAAGGGAGTCCTGGAGCTTCTAGCTATCCCCACTGCTTACTGTTAAAGGGTATGAGGCACTAGACCAAATTTATAATCATGCTAGCCAAGATTATGAGAACTTAAAACTGCCTTACTTAAAAAATATGAACTAACTCCTGAAGCATACAGGGTTAAGTTCCATAAGCTCCAGAGAAGCACTGACATGAGCTATGAGGAACTCACCACAAAACAACGTCAGGTTTTGCATTGTTGGTGGGAGGGAATAGAAGCAAATTCTGTGGATCAAATTGAGCAGGTTATGCTGTTAGAGCAGTTCTTTTGGGTGATCCCAGCAGAGCTAAAACCTGGTTAGAAGACCGAGATCCAAAAACAGTGCTGCAGGCTACTAAGCTCTCAGATCGTTATGCCTGGAGCAGGCCTGCTCTGAAAGGGCGTGGGGCAGATGTGGCAGTGCAGAAAGAGAAAAGTGTGCCTTCAGGGCAGCTAAAACTCTCACTTCCTCCTCAGAAAAGGGGAAGGTCCAGGTTACAAAAAAGGGATTTATCTGATAAAATAAATAATGACTGTTGGTTTTGCAAACAGCCAGGGCATCTTGCTAGACAGTGTCCTAAAAAGGCACAGAGTGGGCAAAGTGGTGCTTGAATGGAGTTGGGTACACTGTGTATCCCTGAAAGCATGCCTATAAACATGAAGGAGCACATACACCAGGTTACTGTAAAAGTGGTGCAGACCCATGGATTAAGGGACAAGGGGCATGTCTTACCTTAGTAAAAGGGGATTTGATTGGGCCTGAACAGCTTATACCTAATGGGGTGAGACAGGAAAGAAGGTTGCACCTGTAAAAAGCTTTCAGCTTAGTGTGCTAGTCCTGGTTAAACAACAACCAAAAAAAAAAGTGCAAAAATGGCAATGGCTGACAAGCCTGATCTGGATGTGATTATAGAGAGTAATCTCCAGAAGGGTGTGGTGTGTGCAGTTACCCACAGTCAGATGGCAAAGGCTGATTGTAGTTCCCCGAACCCCATAGAAGTCTCAGTTTGAAAAAATGGAAGGCTGGTTCCCCAGCCTGTGTCTCCTGAAATGGAGAGTAGTGAAAGGGAGGCAGGGCTTCCCCAAGTAGCTATTCAGCAGACAGCTACAGAAGATTACTCCAAGAAGGAGGGAGGGGTAACAAATGGTCAGAAGGTTAGGGATGGCAGTGGCCCTGAAAGCCCTGACGCTAGAGGTATGGACCCCAGTTTAGGAATTGAAGGTGACATATCCCATGTCTTGGGAAAATGTGAAGATTTTGCAGCTGCTCAGACAACTGACCCTAGTTAGGAGAGGCTGAGGGCTTGTGCAGAATCTGATGAGACACAGGGAGGTGACATGAGACATAGGGTATATTGGGACAATGGACTGTTGTATGCGCAGGATGTGAGGACAGAGAGAGGGGTGATGGGCAGGCAGCTAGTCGTTCCCCAGGAGTATCATGAGTGATTGCTCAAGGTCGTGCATGACATCCCCATGTCTGGACATCTGGGAATCATGTGCACCATGCAGCAATTGGCCTGGAATTTCTATTAGTCCAAATTCATCCAGCAGGTGAAGGAATATTGCAGGTCTTGTCACCAGTGCCAACAAATAGAGAAGGAAGGTAGTAAAACCAAAGCTGCCCTACTTCCCTTGCCCACTGTGGAGGAGCCATTCCAGAGGGTAGGAATGGATATTGTGGGATTTTTGAGTACCTCAAGCTCCTCCATGAAAATGTTTATCCTGAAGGTGGTTGATTAGTCCACCCGATACCCGGAGGTGGTCACTCTCTCCTCACTTAGGACAGACAAAGAGTCAGATGCCTTGCTTGGAATTTTCTCCCATGTCGGGTTTCTGCAGAAGGTTATCACTGATCAAGGGGGTACCTTAATGTCAGACCTGATGAAGTGTTTGTGGGAGAATTGTGGGGTGGTTCAGAGACACACGACATCTTATCATTCACAAGCCAATGGGCTTGGGGAAAGGTTTAATGGTACCCTAAAATCGATGTTCCATGCATTTGCTGAACAACATGGGAGGGACTGGGATAAATACCTCCTCCATCTGTTGTTTGTATTTAGGGAGGTGCCCCAAGAGTTGGCAGGGTTCTCTCCCTTCAAACTCTTATATGGAGGTAGGATGCGTGAGCCCCTGGACTTGATCCTGGAAGACTGGAAAGGCAAGCACACCACCCAAGGAACTCCCATGGTGGAGTATGTCCTGAAGCTTAGGGAGAAGCTGAAGGAGCTTATGGGGGTGGCCCAGAGCAACCTGACAGCTGCCCAACAGAAGCAAAAGGTCTGGTATGACAGCAGAGCCAGACCTCACTTGTACAATGTAGGTCAGGAAGTCATGGTCCTAATTCCGGTCTAGAAGGACAAACTGCAGGCCGAGCAGGTGAGACCATACTATGTAGACCAACAGGAAAATTATGTAAATTTATTGTAGAACTGCCTGACAGGAGACATACTCATTGGATGTGCCATGTCAACATGATGAAGCCATATGCAAATAGGGCTGATATGGTATTTGCAGTGTGTAGTCCTGGGGAGGGGACAGATGAAGAAGACTCCCTACTTGACTTGCTAGAGGAAAGCAAGTGGGAGTCATCTGTGGAGGCAATCAAACTGTTGCCCCAGTTGACCCCAGAACAGTCCCAGGAAGTGAGGGGGGTTTCAGAGGACTTTGCCTCATTTGTTTACAGGTAAACCTGGATGAACCCCCTTAGTGACACACGATGTAGACACAGAGATGCAAGCTCCCATACAGCAGACAGCCTACCAGGTATCTGAGTCCATCATAAAGGACATTAGGAGGGAGTTGGAAGAAATGTTGGATTTAAGGATAATCCAGAAATCCCACAGACCCTGGGCCTCACCTGTCATCCTTGTTCCCAAGCCAGATGGCTCTACTTGCTTTTGTGTGGACTATCATGGACTCAGTGCCATCACAATGTCTGATGCCCACCCAATGCCATGGATGGACAAAGTCCTGGACAAGTTGGGAGGTGACATACCTTACCACAGCTGATGTGATGAAAGGGTACTGGCAGCTGGAACTAACTGCTAGAGCTATGGAGAGATCAGCCTTCATCACTCCGATAGGGTTATTGGAAATCCAGGTAATGCCTTTTGGAAAGAAGAAAGCCTAGACCACCTTCCAAAGGTTGGTCAACCAGGTGTTACATGGTACTGAAGAGTACATAGTTGCATATCTGGATGATATTGCCATCTTCAGTACCAGTTGGAGGGAACATCTTTACCATCTGAAGGAAGTGTTGGGCAGGATACAAAGGGCAGGGCTTACTGTCAAGGCTGGAAAGTGCCAGATGTCTATGGCAGAAGTGGCGTGCCTAGGCCATGTAGTGAGGTGGGGGTAGCTTTGTCCTAGTCAAGCAAAGATTGAGGTGATAGAGGCATGGCCCAGGCCTGAAACCCAGAAGCAGGTTAGGAGTTTCCTAGGGACTGTCAGGTACTATTGAAATGTTGTACCAAATTACAGTTCCCTGGCAGCTCCCCTATTTGGCCTGCTAAAGAAAAGATGCCCAAAAAGCTAAAGAAGGAGCCAGCCTGTGAATGAGCCTTTGCATGGCTAAAGGAGGCACTGTGCAGTGCCCCTGTGTTGGCCAGTCCAGATTACAGTAAGCCATTTGTAGTCCAGACAGATGCCTCAGATATGGGGATTGGAGCAGTCTTCAGTCAGCCCTCTAATCAGGGAAAAGATCACCCAATAGTGTACATTAGCAAAAAGTTACTTCCCCATGAGCAGACGTATTACACAGTTGAAAAGGAATGCCTTACTCTTGTATGGGTCCTGAGGAAATTAAAGCAGTACCTCTACGGGAGGCACTTCAAGGTAAAGACTGATCATTACCCCCTGGTGTGGCTAAATCAGATGGGTAAAACTAATGGTCATCTCTTAAGGTGGAGTATTGCCCTACAGGCCTATGATATGACCATTACCCACAAGGAAGGATCGGCCAATGCCAATGCAGATGGGCTATCTCACCAGTTAGAACACTAACTGAATTTGTGAAAACCTTACCATGCCATAGGGTCGTGTTCCCACAAATTCAGTCTAGGAGGGAGGGATGTTGTGAACTAGCCAACTTCAGTCATTATTTGCAAATATAATTCTGTTATATTTTGTGTATGTTTAAGCTGCTACAAGGAAAATGGATGACAGGGTCACACATAGAGAGAGAGAGAGAGAGTGGATATTTAAAATGTTTGATCTTCCTCTGACCTAAGGGGGAAGCTTGCTGGGCAGGAAGCCAAATCACTTCAAGGGAGAGAACAGTCTTGCAAAAATGTTTCAAATCCCTCTATGAACTGAGAAGGACAGGGTTTTAGTAGCTGGAAGCCTGAAATTACACTTCTAGGAGTGGAGATGCCTTCTGGGCTTAATTGAGGGAAGCAGTGATAATAAAACTATTAAGGGTATGGAGAGAAGCCATCCTCTGTTGTGAAGTTGTCACTTCAGAACACAGGATGTGTTAAACAGTATTTGGGGAAAGAGCCATTCTTGCGAGGACACTGTGAATTAGCTTACAGGGTGTTGTATTGAGACATCAAAGTTTTAACTCTGAAATAATGTTCATGATTATTATATATGCCAGGAAGTTGTGATGTCAGAACCTTAATAAGACAATTTTGGGAAAGCGCAAGAGTGACATCTACTGGCCTAAAAGAGAAGGCACCCTTTTAGGACAAGACAGAGATTTTGTAGGTGCCTCCAGCAATATAAGGAATGGAACAAGAGTCATTCTCTCACATTTTTGCTGAGCATTTCAATGGACGTTCTTCTCCTGACATAAGAAGCCAAACTGCTGAGACCCAGTGGCTGCCAGGACAAAGGAAACTGAATCTTTCATTTACTTTCTTTGGACTTCAATTAACTATGGACTTAAGGTAGGCTTTAGATAACAGTTATAGTGTGTTTTTCATGTATATTTTTCCACTTTTATTTCTGTTATTCTGTGACCAAATTAGCACATCTTTTAGTTGTAACTGTATGATTATTATTTAAGTATTTTAGTAAAAACATTGGATTTTGAGAAACCAGCCCAAGCAAGATTTCCAAATTGTGTGTGAATTGTGGGACAGTTATAAATAATCTGCGAAAAACTGTTATTGCTAAGGGGTGCCTCCATAAGCAACCAATCGAGCAAGGGTCTGTAAGGGATATCTGGGTAGAGATACGGAGAATACCAAAGTCTCAAGGATGAGTCTGTATGGATGTTGACCCAGGTTGCTACATGTCCTGTTGGAGAAGACGAAATCAGGAGCACACTGCTACCCCAAAGAGAGTGTGAAGTCTGGATCTTCTCTATTTGTGTAACAACCAAGAAGGGTTCATATTTGGCTACAAGATTTGAGATTGGTATTACGTCCTTATCCAGAGTTTAGAGTGACAACCTGGGTCCTCAGGGCTGGTGTTCAGATATGACCTAAGCGAGCATTTTTGAAGGACATGAGGAGGATATCTCTTTCCCCCCCAGTCATAGACTGCACTTAGGGGTTGGCACTGTGAGCTCTGTGGACCTGACCCTAAGGAGTTGGTTCATGACACATGGGACAGACAGGAAGGAATTGATGTAGTGGGCGAGAGCTGCCAGCTACTGAGTGAAGGCTGCAACTGACAGGAACTCAACCAGTGGGTGTGCACTATGTACTTTATATGCTCATTGACAGTTCAGTCAGTGGCTGGCTGTGATGGAGTGTGGAGGGCTGTGCTAGTCACTGGCTACAGTCGGTTGGGGAAGTGGGGTGGTGGGCCATGTCCTACCATTGTAAGGGGCAGCTTGAGCACTGGGCATACTGGGTTGTCGGTTTCTGGACATATGGAGATCAGGCTGGGGTGTTCCTCTAGACCACCAGGGTCAACAGGGTGGGACGTGATATTATTCTGGGGATCAAGGCTGGAAGGGTGTACACTATACTATGGCAAACAGGGGAACAATCATTTTTCAATAATACTACAAGGACTGGGGCTGGGAGGGGGGTCCACTGAGATTAGTGTCAAATAGGGAATGGGCAGTTATTTTCTCATACAGTGGGGATCAGGGCTGGGTGGGGGCTACTACATTATGGCAAATAGAGGAATGGACATTTTTTTATCATACAGTGGGGATTGAGGCTGTGAGGGGGGTGTACTACACTATGGCAAATAGGGGAATGGATGTTTTTTTTATCATACAGCAGGGACTGAGGCTGGGAGGGGGGATCATGTGACTGACCCAGGGCTTTGCGTAGAGCACCACCCTGCCTGCCACAAAGTTAGGACAGGATTTTGGTTTCCTAACTTTGCACTGGTGCATTCGATGATGTCTTTCCCAGGGGAATTTTGAATATTGTGATGTAGAAAATATGCATGAGGGACCACTCATTTGCATGCCCACATCGCAATATTCTGTGCCATGGCACAGTTGGGTTTGCATGACACATCGGGGGCATCTGAATATTACCACACCCCCGATGGCCATCGCAAGTCTGGAGATGCAGGCACATTTAGAGATGTGCTGCACATCTCCATTGAATATGTGTACCTGTGTGTGTGTGTGTGTGTGTGTGTGTGTGTGCGTGTGTGCATCTGCTGAGCACTTGAAACAGCAGTTCTGCATGTGTGAATCTAAAGCCCATGAAATCATCACCCACCAGTTAAAATCAAATCTATAAATGCACAGTTATATAGATTAGATAAAACCAGTTTATGTATAAGCATATTAGCAATATGCAAAGCAAATATCTGTCCATGCATTGTACTTTGAAACAGGAAAGAAGCAGGATCACTTTAAATAGTGTAATGGGACATGAAACTAATGTCCACATTCATACCATCATCAACCATATTCAGAAGAAAAATAAGTTTGACCTCAAATGCTCATCTCTGTTGTGTGTTTCTGAAATGTTCTTTGAGAACCAGGACAGAGAGGTCAGAGATGGAGTGATTGGACTGAGAGAAATGTTGTCCCACTATTTTTTCAGTCTTCTTCATTTTAATATCATGCCTGTGTGAGTTCATTCGGGTTCAAAGAGGTTGACCGGTCTCCCTCACATAACCTGTTTGTGAACATTTCTTGCATTAAATGTAATAAACAACATTCTGAGAAGCACTAGTCTAATTCCTGTGTCTTGAAATGTTTGTTTTGGGGGATGTTGATAAAGTTTGAAGTGGAAATGTGCTCATATGTCTTACATCTAGAACAATTGCAGGGTCTTGTGCCACCCTGTGTTCTGTTTTTTTTTGTCAGGTATATGTTTGCTTTTGACAATCAGGTTGGATAAATTAGGTGGTTGTTTGAAAGACAGCAGCAGTAGTTCTTGGAAGATACATTTCGAGGTGTCATCCTCACTGAATATTGGTAGAGGTCCTTAATAATTTTATATAGGGGCTCCAGATCAGGGTTGTATGTGACAACCAAGGCTATGTAGTTGGTGGTGGTCTTTTTTTTATAGTGTAGTAGTTATTCTCTTGGTATCCATGTAGCACTTTCCAGTGCTCTGCCAATGTCTCTAGAGAAATGTTTCTGCTCAATAAATGTTTTTTTTAGTGTGGCCATGTGTTTATCTCTGTCGTCCTCACTCAAGCAGATACGGTGGTATCAAATCGCTTGTCTGTACATTACAGATTTGTTTGTGTGCCTAGGGTGATTGCTATTCCTTGTAAGTATCTTCATCTGTCAGTTTCCCATAAATGCAAGTCTGCAAGGTTCTGTCTTTTTTTTTATACTCAATCTTTATTCAAAATCTTCAGGATCCAACGACATACAATTACAATAAAAATTAAATAGTATTGTGTATAACTATATATTATTATATGAAATGATGTACCATCTGTGATATATACCAACAATAAAATTAATCCAGTTCCATTATAAAAACAGTTAAGGAAACAATGTTTCATATCCCCAGGATGCTTCTGGAAATTAACTGTTTTTTCAGCTCATGTTATCTTTCCTTGTGAAACATTTTGCAAATAAAAAAAAAAATAATGACATATGAAACAAGCATTTGTCAATCCCGAATGTTTGCTTGCTGATATTAGCATTGGGCATGCAGGAGTCAGACATATGCAGAATAGGAATGTCAGTGAAGTAGTGAATTCACACCAATCTCACCTCTACCCTGCAGAGATGGACAGGCATTGGGGTGTGCCTTTGGTTCGTCACCCATAACGCTCACGGCATTTCACATCACCCTATCCTGCAGAAACTGACAAGTGTTGAGGTGTGCTTTGGGGTGTTCAGCTTTACAGTCACCCCATTTCATAAGGACATACACTGAAATAGGTGCAGCATAGAATAATGGCGTGAACTCTGGGGCTGAAGAGTCAAGGCACACACCTCAATGACTGTCACTGGCTTCAGGGTGGGGGTGGGGTGCAATGGAATAAGCATTACAGCTGGCAGTGCAAATGCACACCCCTGATGCCTGTCAGTCTGTACAGGGTGGGACATTATGGTTACATAGAAACATAGAAACATAGAAGTTGATGGCAAATAAGGACCACAAGGCCCATCCAGTCTGGCCATTTTTCTACCTTATGAATGTGCCTTAGGCTTTTACTCTGTCAATGGCCTATCTATTCATACTCATCTGTTTTGCCTCCTTATGCCTATCCCATGCCTCTCTGAAGCCCTGCACTGTTTTCATATCCACCACGTCCTGAGGTAGGCTGTTCCATGCATCCACCACCCTTTCTGTGAAAAAGAACTTCCTCATATTACCCCTTAATCAGCCTCCCTCTAATATCGTGCTGGTTAGAAACCCTAATGCCCCGGGCGTTTGTTGGTATTTGCACTACAACTTTTCAACATGGCCTTTTTGTGACCCCCACCTCATGAAAGCATTCGGGACCTCTGCTCATGAACAGTGGCACTGTGATTTTGTTAATCTGTCCCGAATGTTGATTTCTCACAGTGACAGCACCATTCTGCACCAGATATGTGAAAACAAAGTTCAGGCAGGATGTGATAAATGACAGCTGTACCATTCATAGGGAGTTGTGAAGAGATGGCAGTGTTAAAAATCTGGAGTGTAAATAAAATGAAAAAAATGCTCAAACTTACGAGCGTACATGGAAACTGCACAAGGCACGCTCATAACACAGTCATTTAGTGGAATTATTTCACCAAATTTTCAGCACAGGCATTTTGAGTCCTCTGCTCATGAACACTGTCACTGTGATTTTCTGAATCTGTCCTGAACTTCATTTCCCACAGCAACTGCACCATTGTGCACCAGATATGTGTAAACACATTTTTGCCAGGATGTGAAAAATGACAGCTGTACTGTTCATAAGGAGGTGTACAAAATTGACAATGTTGAAAATCTTGAGTGTAACTATTACAAATTCTCGAAGTTATGAGTGTGTGTGGAAACTGCGCAATTTACGCTTGCAACATAGTCATTTTATGGACTTTTGCCACCAAATTTTCAACATAGGCATTTTGGGACCTCCACTCATGAACAGTGTCACTGTGATTTTGTTAATCTATCCGAGCACTGATTTCCCACAGCGACCACGCTAATCTGTGCTGGAAGTGTGAAAACATTTTTTGCCAGGATGTGAAAAATGACAGCTGTACTGTTCATAAGGAGGTGTAAAAAATGCTAATGTTGAAAATCTGGAGTGAAAATATTACAAATTCATGAAGTTACAAGTTTGCGTGGAAATGGCGCAACACACAGTTGTCACACAGTCATTTTTTGGAATTTTTTCACCAAATTTGCAACATAGGCTTTTTGGGAGCCCACCTCATAAACAATGAGACTTTCATTTCTTTAATCGGTACTGAAAGGTGATTCCATGCAGTGACTGCGAAATCACCTTTCTGGATCGAATAACCAAATGACAGTCACTGAATTCATGAGATGGGGTCCCAAGAACCCCATGTTGAAACTGTGGTACCAACATTTGGAAAAATGGGGGAGATATCCACGTAAGTTGGAAAAAAATACATTTATGCCATTATACAGCTTACTAGCATTTTTTCAGTTCGTGGTTGGCTTTGAAGAGTGGAGATGTGTTCCCGGTCCACTGAAGATTGTCATGCTGGGCCCGGAGGTAAGTATGGGGTGAGGGTGGGGTGGGAGGCGGGAGCACAGAGGTTGGGTGTGGGTTGGGGGAGGAGGGCACCGCTGACAGTGAGGGACCATTTTCTTATTTACAGGTTTAAAAAATACCAAACAATGAGCGAAGGTTTTCTTTATTTACAGCTGGTTTAGCACACTGGAGTGGGCTCCCAGTGTGCCACCTGAGTGTTTCTTGGGGGGGTCTGTAGCCGATGGGATTGGGCACCCTATCAGCACATACAGAGTGTTTGGGAGTGTGCATGAGCTAAGGGGGATTGGGCATCCCCTTCGGCACACAACAGATGGGGGGCATTATGCCTACAGGGATTGGGCTCCACTATTGGCAAGTGAACTTGGTAGGGGGTATGCTGACATGGGAATTGGGCACCCACATTGGCTTTCATGGGGCCATTGAGAGGTGGACGGCGACAGCCGCCATGTTTATTTAAAACAAATGGGACATTATGCCGACGGGGATTGGTCTCCCACGTCGGCAAATGAACTTGGGAGGGGGCATGCTGACAGGGGGATTGGGCACTTCCGTCGGCTTCATGGGGACTGCGAGAGGTGGACAGTGACAGTCGCCACCATGTTTATTGAAATTGGACACCAGACAAGGCAAACTGTGATTCACCGCTGGAATCAGGGACCACCCCAGCAGCAAAAACAGCTGATTGTTAATGATGGGGTGCTCCCTGATTGCAGAGGCAAGTGACTTTCAAGTTGGTGGCAGGCTACAATACTGCTGTCATGGACAGTGTGCTCCTCTATTGGCACCACACAGACCAGCCCCAAGATGGACAGCTGGAATTCACCACAACACTGCCACATCTCCACAACTCGCTACTACAGCAAGCTGCCACAATATGTTTCTTGTGCATGCATGCAAGCAAACATAGTAAAACATACAATAAAAGAAAAGGAAAAATGGGTCTTCGTAATTCCTTCAGTAACCCATTATACCCATTAGGGCCATATGGCATCAGAACCATCCATTGCTTAACCTGACCCAAAATGGCAGCATCAGATAGAATGAGTTAAGTACATCCGTTAGCAGAATAAAACTGGGGTTGAGAATCATAAAACTTTCACAACTGAAAAACTAAGACTGATAAACAAGTCAGGTCCAGAAATAAGGTATTTCTATCACTACTGATATCGTGTGCATTAGGGATTTACTGGGAAGAACAATTATAAAAGCAACACAGGTAATGAAACGAAAGGGAGGGATGGGAGGGGAGCATAGAAGGATGCTAATACCCTGAGAAGGCAAAACTGAAATATGACCATCTAATCCAATCCCCCATACAACTCCCACCTGATCCATCTGTTTTGGAGCTGGGGAAACCTCTCTTGCAAGGATTATGTAATTGCAAGGTTCCATCTTTAATGGTAACTGTGGTGTCCACAAAATTAACACTGGTGTCAGAGTACTCCAGGGAAACTTTAATGGATGGGTGGAGGTGCAAGTATGTCAATAAGAGATATCCTGTCCTATAAATAAGAGGTGTGCTCCATGCCTTGACATACGGCAGCCAGCCAAGAAGATGTGAGAAGGGCTGCACTGGTCACTGTATGCACCTGTGACACTGAAGGGATTGCAAAAGTAACTGGGAAGTTGGGTTTTCAGTGCCACAGTGGGGGGGGGGCTACTAGACGCCAGGGATTTCACGTTATCACAGTTAGCCAGTGATCTTTGGGGGGAGACCACTAGCACCAGGGATATTTTTTTTACAGTATCAGACAGTGATCAGAGGGAGTGGGACCAATACCACCAGGGATATCTACACGTCTTGGACTTGGCAGTTGGGGGGGTACACTAACCTGACGTGCTACCCATGCAATGAGCCCACAATAGGCATGCAAATGGCTCCTTAGTGCCTTGTATGCTCAATCAGCTCATTTGCATGGGTCCCTTTGAATACTGCAGATAGCACTCCAGCGCTACCCATTCTGGTGGTGTATTTTGGAAGCCCTGTCAGGGCAGTGCTAAGTGGCTTAGTGCTGCACTGACATGGCCGTATATTTAGTCTAATAGTGCCAGTGCGCTTTTTGACTGAATACAGCATCTTCAGGAACCCAGACAATCGCAAGGTGCAGTGCACATTTTTGTGTTCCGCTTTGTGTGATTTTGTATATTGGGCCCCTGATGTTTTAGTGTCAACTGTAAGTCAATAATAACTCCCAGATACTTAACCTTAGCCACAGCTTTCGGAAATGTGCCATTCAGAGATGGAATTCTGACAGCAACACATCTTCCAGCTGACCCTTGAGGACTTGATTCCCCAAGCAACAACTTCATCTTAGTCAGACTGAGAATCTGTAAAATGGAGGCCATCCAGTCAGTGATTTCTTTAGGGCAGTGTTCCAGCATAGAGACCGCCTCCCACGTGTCCAATGTAAATGACATGTACAGCTGAGTACCAAATGCATACCCATGAAAACTCACCCCTTACTGAATGATAACCTGTTTCAGTGGCAGCATGTACACCGTGAGCAACATGGAGGACAGAACTGAACCATGAGGAACACCACAGCTGACTGCAACCAGCTGTGATGAAAAAGTTCCCATCACATACTGCTGTGTTCTGCAGGATAGGAGGGACTTAAATCGTGTTAAGATTGTCACAGCAAGTTCTCCATATTCCTTAAGATGATCTAGCAGAACCCCATTGTCTATGGTATCAAATGCTGATGAGAGATCAAGGAAGATGACTATTGAGCGCACCCCTGTCTTCCCCTAAGAGCAGATCATCAAACACCTTGATGAGCACATTCTCTTTACTGTTGCAGTGCCTGAAACTCCATTGAAGAGGTTTATAGATGTTGGAACTCTCAAGGTGAGCCTCCAGCTGTGCTGCCACTTCCTCGATAACCTTCTTGAATAAAGGGAGATTCAGAACTGGCCTGTAGTTTGTCAGCAGCTCCAGGTCCAAAGATGATTTCTTTGAGTGGTCTCACCGTGACCTTTACAAGAGCTGACAGGAAACATCCCTTTTTTTAAGGAGCCTTGGACAATGCTGGCAAACAGCAGACCCAGGGCAAACTGGCAGTCAACCCACAGCCAAGTAGGCCCTGGGTCCAATGTACAGTAGGTGGAATGCAGCACCGCAATCACCCTGAACACCTCCTCCATAATAACTGTCTGGAACTCACTTCAGACTATTGGAGTTGCCACGCACCTCTACCCTACATCAATGTTGGCTTCTGACAAGCCACCTTTCAAAATATCAGCTCAAATGGAGGACACCCTGTCCAAGAAGAAAGATCCAAACTCCTCACATCATTCTTGAGATAATGTTACACCAGACTGTAGACAGTGGGGATGGAGTAACCCGTCCACAGTGTGAAAGAGTTGAGCGGACCTAATTCCTCCTGAAGTAATAACCCACAACATGAACCCTGTCTGTTTAGAAACATAGGGTTTGTTAGCAGAAAAGGCCTGCTTGGCCCACCCAGCATGCCCAGAGTTTCAGGGTTATTGCCCTCTGATAGTCCTTGTAATTGGACCTCAGAGCCATCTTGCCCTCAACTAAACCTGAGCTCTCTCATGAACACTCAAAACTCCACCCTGTTGCCTACAACAGCCTCAGCTCATCATTAAACCATTATGAGCTGCAGCAGGTCAGTAGGTGGATATAGGTCAGTGTGAGTCCAGTTCAGCTGTAATGGCCAAATTATAGCCATCAACAGCCACTTTCATGGTTCCATCATATACTGTATCCACAGCTGACATGTCCAGCACCACCAGAAAACTTCTTGTACCAGATTATGTTTAGGACAGTAATGGATCATCTCCACAGAGGAGGATAGATTTTGGTGGACACCTGTCTGAAAACTAATGGCATGGTGATCCGACCACCCTACTTACATTCAGTCCCAGGGAGGAGACAAGGTTCAAGGTCCTTGTTTGTGGGTAGTGGGGAAACAAGCTGTGTGAGGCCCAGTGAGTCCATCAACTGGAGGAGTAGCTGAGCAAGTTGCGAAGTTTCATTGTAACCCCCAGGGGGCACTATCCTAAGGGCTACTACCCCTGCCTGCTCAGCTAATAACAGGTTGAGGGGCCTGGATCCCTCCACCCAGAGGTCGGGGTTGGAACAGCCAAATATGACCTGGCCACAGCCCTCTGGGTCACTGCAACCCCCCTTTCTTCCCACTAGTGGTTCACCAACAATTCTCACACTATTGTTTTGACTCACACTTACCCCGTGGTTGGGATGGCCAACTTGGTGCTGAGGACCCCCTGTAAAATAAGGTGCAGTTATACAATAATCCATGCACAAAGGGTAGCACAAACATGCAGTTCAAACAGTGCACCTTGCAACAACAAATCTGGTTTATTAAGGGGAAAGTAACAAGGACAGGGAAGATCAGGTTGATTAGCTTACCACTCTAATATATATGTATACCTAGGGCACTGTGCACAGGCCATACCTATAGTCACTGTCTCTGGGTACCCAGGCAATAGAAGGCTAGCCTCTCGATGCAGCTGGTTGGGGCCCTGACGCAGAAAACAAGCATTTGATTCCTAAAAGGATTAAGTAGAGCCAGCAGGCTCAGTTCATGTAGCCAGTAAAGCAGCCAGACAAATCTTGCCCCCACTATGAACATCTGACAGGGAGCTACCCTGATTTAGTACTCACGACTCCAGCAGAAAGATCGCTCTCATTCCCCTGGCAGGACCGAGCCTGGAATTCAAACACTTCTCCACACATTTATATGAAGAGCAGAGGGGTACCATACCAGGCAGCTGCTGTATATTCCCAATCGCTTTCACTGCACACACCGGGCCAAACGACGCAGCTTCACTTGTCCTGACAGACCGAGCGCGATTGAAGCAGATTCTCCAGTCCTCTACAGGGTGAGCCTGGTAGTTAGCTGTAAACGCACAGCCTCCTCCGCCTGCACTCCTCCACAGATCTTGTCTGCTCCTTCTGGCGATGCTATCACCCGACTTCTTGGCCTGCCACACGCGCTTCCGACGCAAAGACTTCCACAGCACAGGAGCCAGAGCTCCTTCTACCTTCACGATCACCAACGACTCTGTCTCTGGGCGGTTTGGGCAGAGAATCCAGTTTGGGCGCCACCCGATCCCATTGGTGGGATGCAGATGCCAGTTACTCACTACTGCCCTCATTGGTGCAAAAAAGGTGCCGTAGTCCAGACTTCACTTCCCAGACTTACTAGCCGTATCCCCATTGGTCAGCCGGCTCCATTAAGAGTCCTGATTCTGGTTGGTTGTTATTTACTCCATTTTAGAAACCCCCATGCTCTTATTTAACCCCTCAGACAGTCCTGGTCCAAAATGGAGGGGCACAGCACATGAAGTCTAGCTGCAAGAAAGGCAGGTTAAACAACTTACATTCCCACTAACACTCTAAAGGGTATGGGGCAAACAGTTACATTTCTGGAAAGTGCTCACTCTGCCCCTTTAGCGACGGCAGAAAATGGAGTGATTTGTCAGCGGCTCAAGTGGGACTCGAGCAGGAGAACACACCGTCCCCCTCATGAGCAATAATTGTGCCTGCAGGCAGACAGCTCTTAAAGAGACAGTACGTGGAGGCTCTACAAGAACTCACAGAGCCATTCAAATGGCTTAAGCGCCGAACACCAACCACCAGGGGGACACTTAGGCAGCTCCTAGATGGCTTTTAGAAACCCCCATTTGTGGGTGGGTTACACCCTTCCTGGCCTGGAAAGAACTTGGCGTCCGCGTCAAGTAGTTACCCTTAAATCACTTTAAGGCAAAACAGTTTACACTAACAGCACATCAAACCTAGGATTACCTACATTGGTACTGTACTACACAGTTCACTATTGGTTATACAACATTACACATACAACCTTTTTCTTTTATAAATCAGGTCATTACTTCCTGCCCATGACACTTGGATAGAGGGAGCTCTTCCCTATCAGCTATGTGTAGGCTAAATGGGGCAGGGGCACCATACTCAGAGGGCAATACTAACAGTTGAGAATCATTTCCCAGGGTCAGCTTAGGCAAGGAGCTCGGGGTTACATACACCCCTTTATGGACCAAATTCAGTGGCAGATCCACAGGCTGACCCAGGAATTCATAACTCAACCTCACTACAGGCCGTACTTCTAGGCCAGTCCATCGAGGAGTTTTGGAAAAAATTGCTGAAGGTTCTTACTCCCTCTCAGCCCCACTTGGATTGGTCGGGGAAACCACTATAAGAGGAGGGGACCCAGAGTCCATAGTACCTTCAGGGCCTTGTTCTACCATTTCTGAGCTTGCAATATTTGGGTCAGTGGGGGGAATTTCTGGTACTGGCAAGGAACCATCAGGGCACTCAAAATATTCTTCCGGTTCTGGGATATCACTAGCTTGCTCCCCCACATCACTTCCTTCTTCTGGAAAGTCAGATAGCTCAGCCAGGCCAGACAGTTCAGTCAGGCTCAAGGATCCCACCTCCTCGGCTTCAATGCCACTCACTTCATCATCTGGGAGCATTGACTCCAGAGACAAAGCCGGGGGCTCAGACAGTTCAGAAAGCCCAGCTTTATTTCCGGGGTTGATTAGGGGATTGCCCCGAAACAACTGACTTAATTCATAAGAGGGGTAGTACTCAGGATTACACTCTGTCCTCGGTCACAGACTGGCAATCAGATTCAATTGAGGGGGATGGGGAAGATCTTTTTGGTTGTCTTTCTGGGGAGATCAACCGGTCTGAGTTTTTTCTTGGCAGCGGCTCTAGTCACAGGCCCGGGGAGGGGCATTTGGAGGTTCAGCCTCTATCAAGATCTGTCCAATTGGCAGCAAGTGATTTCTGCGTATAGTTTTCACATCTTTTGAGTTGTTCTCAGGCCGCACTTTGTATACTGGTAAATCTTCCAGCTTTCCCACGACAATATGAGGGAGGTGATGCCATCTGTCAGCAATCTTATGTTTGCCATGCAGTCCCAAATTCCTCAATAGCACTCTTTCCCCTTCCCTCAGTTCCATTGCTTTCACTTTCTTATCATACCTTTGCTTATTGGCCAGGTTTCGCTTAGCAGCCATGGTCTGGGCTAGTTGGTAGGCATGGTTGAGTTGGGCCTTCAACTTTTGCACATACTGTAGATGATTAGCTGCTTGAACCCCATCAGGAGAAACCCCGAAACATACATCCACCGGCAGTCTAGCTTCTCTCACAAACATCAGTCTATACGGGGAAAATCCAGTGGCATCACTTTTGGTGCAGTTATAAGCATGTACCAAGGTGCTAATCTGCTGGCTCCATCTAGGCTTGTCTTTAGGTTGCAGTGTGCCCAACATATCAAACAATGTGAGGTTAAACCTTTCAGGTTGAGGATCTCCCTGGGGATGATATGGGGTGGTTCTTGACTTTTGTACCCTCCACAAGGATAGCATTTCTTTAATCAGGCAGCTCTCAAAATCCCCCCCCTGGTCGGAATGTATTCTTTGGGGGGCCCCATAGTGGACAAAGAAGTTCTCAACAAGTACTTTAGCCACCGTTGTTGCTTTCTGATCTTTAGTAGAAAAAGCCTGTGCATACCAGGTAAAATGATCAGTAACTACCAATATGTTGCTGATGTTTCTCAGATTGGGCTCTAGACTCAGGAAATCAAAGCAGACCAATTCCATAGGGGCACTAGTAGTGATGTTCACCAGGGGGGCAGCCCTCTGAGGCAGAGTCTTTCTTTGTAATCATCGGCTACAAGTCCTGATATGCTGTTCCACATCGGCACCCATTTTGGGCCAATAGAATCGGGACCACACTAAGTCAAGGGTCCGGTCCACGCCAAGATGCCCCATATGATTGTGCAGGGACCTCAACACCAGTTCTCTAAAAGCAGTGGGCAACACCAGTTGTTTTTTGTCTGCTCGCCCTTCTTTGTCTACTGTCTCCCTGTACAATAGTTTATTAGTCAGTTTCAACTTTGACCCTTCTTTGTACAACAGGGCAGTTCTCAGGTCAGTGGAATGCAGTTTTGACACATCTCTCCCTCCTTGCAGAGCTTCCAAAGCAGCTTTTATCATGGGATCTTGGGATTGAGCCTGTGGGAGACTATCATTGTTGAATAGGGGCAGCGCACTAGTGTCTAATGCAGAAAAATGACAGTAAGCAGTGGGTATGCAGTTCTCAGATGGCCCCAAGCAGTCCACCATGCAGTCCACAGCATCAGGAGACACCTGTTCCTCCTTGTCAAATTTTTGGCAAAGGGCTCTTATGTCAGGTTCTGACAACTGGACCCAGTCAGCTCAGGACACAGGCCTCCAGGAGAGAGCATCAGCATCTATATGGTTTAGGCCTGCCCTGTATTCAACAGCATAATCGTAGGTAGACAACACGGAGAGCCACCTATGGCCAGTGGCGTCCAGCTTAGCTGAGGTCTGCACATATGTCAGAGGATTGTTATCAGTCTTCACCAATATCTTAGCACCATACAAGTAGTCATGAAATTGATCAACAATGGCCCACTTCAGAGCCAGGAACTCCAGTTTGTGCACTGGATAGTTCTTTTCTGAAGGAGTCAAGCTTCTGCTGGTAAATGCTACAGGTCTTAGACCGTTTGGGTGCTCTTGATATAGCACAGCCCCCAATCCTTGCATACTGGCGTCAGTATGAAGAACATATGGCTTGGCAGGGTCAGCATAGGGCAGCACTGGGGCATGGGTAAGTTGATATATAATGTCATGGAAAGCTTCCTCACAATCAGCAGTCCAGCGGGTGCCAAACACATCATTTGGGCGGAAATATTTTTTCTCAGTCTCAGAGGGCACAGCTCTCTTATACTTTTTGTGGGTTGGAAGATATCCCTGCTTAAGGTTAAGCAGAGGGCGGATCACTCGAGAATAGTCTTTGATAAATTGCCTATAATATCCACAAAACCCCAGGAACCGTTGCAGCTCTTTCAAATTCTTTTGTTGAGGCCAAATAGTCAAAGCTTCCACTTTGCTGGGGTCAGTCTCTATGCCTTCAGTAGATGCTATGTGCCTCACATATTTTACGGAGGTTTGAAAGAATTGGCACTTATCTATAGATAATTTGAGACCAAAATCTTCCAGTCGATCCAGGACTTTGAACAACCTGCTTTCATGTTCTTCCAGGGAGCTGCCAAACACTATGACATCATCTAGGTAGACTAAACATTCGAGCAAATTAATGTCCCCCACAGCATGCTCCATCAAACGCTGGAAAGTGGCAGAGGCGCCCGAAATTCCTTGGGGCATCCGCATAAACTCATAGAAGCCCAGTGGGCAAATGAAAGCAGTCTTTTCTCAATCCTCCGGAGCCATCGGGATCTGGTAGTACCCACTGTGGAGGTCTAACACTGAGAACCATTTACTACGATTCAGACAGTCCAAGGCACCCTGAATGCATGGCATGGTATACTGGTCTGGTATGGTTCACCTGTTTAGAGTACGGTAATCCACACACATCCGAACAGTTCCATTCTTTTTTCTCACTACTACAATAGGTGAGGCGTAGGGGCTTCTGGATTCCTGTATCACCCCAGCTGCGAGCATCTCCTGCAGGTATCACCTCACATCATCTACAGTATATCGGCAGGGGCTAGGCGTCGAGATCGCTCACGGAAAGTTCGCTCATCCTGTAGCTGAATGTGTTGCTCAGCTCCTTGCACACATCCTACATCCCACTCCTTCAAGGAAAACACCTGTTCCCTCTGGGCGAGCCTTTCACTGATCCTTTTCTTCCACTCTGCTGGCAGTGGGGAGTCACCGAAATCAAACAGATCAGGGGTCACTCAGTCACTTCTCCCAGGAGTCTTGTTGTGGGGCAGGACAGCAGTATATGCACAGTGCACCATGGCCAGAGTGCAACCCCGTTTCACTCGAATCTCTCGATCAGATACATTATGCACTTGAACCATTACTCTTCTAGCAAAGGCATGGGCTCTAGCAGGTAAGATACTGGGTTTAACCAACAACCCCTCCGGGCAACTTTCCCTCACCTGGTGCATCCAGCATCAATATTTTATTCTTAACATCCTTTTTAATCTGGACTTTCCCCTGTAGAACACACTGGGAATTTGGGGCTAGTAGCAAGGGTTCTGGATCCTTCTTCCAGACGACACCCACCGGGCCTTCGGGTTCCACCTGGCTGGCCTTCCTCTGAGTCTCATAGGCCTTCTGAATCAAGGCGAGTATTCTGAGAGCTCACCCAGTCCTGGACATCTGTCTTTCAGAGCACAGCTGCGCTAAACGAACAAACATGTGAGCATTGTTTCAAATTAACAAGGGCACCCCATCATACAGTCCAGTGGGGGGGACACACCAGTGCCAAGGTTTCCACTTGTTCAGCCACCCCAGCTACAGAAGTAGGAAAAGACAATCAGATCAGATATACCCAGAATAGGGGTAGGCCTTATCACTCAGTCCCCACACATGTCGTCCATCCAAAGGCTGCAGAGAAACCTCAGGCAAGTGCTTCCGCTACCAGTCCTGAAACATAATAGTCACTTGGGAACCACTGTCCAACACAGCCCGGGTAGGTACTCCATTCACCCTCACTGTGGTTTCCATTGAGGGACCCACCACGTCAGACCATTCGGGGGCATGGTTTTGGCGGTCGCTTGGGCATTGGCACGGGTAACAAAACTCTTCCAAGGAGGCCCTCCCTGAGGCCTGGCATAGGCCTTTCGATGCCAAGCTACTGGCCTGCTGTTGACCCTCCTTAAGTTCTCAGGTAACCGGCACTCAGTCCGAAAGTGTCCATCCTCCCCACAATGGTAACAGAACTTAGTTTCTCGGGAGTCTTTGTTGGGAGGAAGATATCCCGCCTGCCGGGAGGCATCAGGGGCTCTGGAGGGCTCCTCTTGGCTAGGTCGTTTATTTCTGGATAACTCAGGTTCCCCAAATTTGGGGGGGTTGGCAGTATTTTGTCTCAATTCTCTCACCATTTCCCGTAGATCTCTTATCTCAGCCTTCAAATCACTCTCCACCCAGGGATCAGAGGAGACGGCATGCACCCCCACTCCACCCTGGGTCTCTGGAGGCACAGGAAAAGCATCAAGCCCCTTGTTCAATCCCCTCGAGGGGTGGGTCTCATCGAGTTCACTGGGCTCAGGGGTCTGGCATAGATTCACGGCCCCCACATAGGGTTCCCACCCCTCTTCATCGGTCTCAGCTTCTCGAATCTCTCTCATCAATTGGCAGTATTAGGGAGGGGCAGCCCATCGGTCATGTAACTTGAGTTTTAACAATATCACAATGGAAAACCTAGCAGACTTCAAGATATGCTCCAGCCAGACCTGATTCAATGCTGGGGCAGTTACCCCCCTTTTCGATAAGCTTTTTGCAATGCCCTCTCCATTCTGGTGACAAAGGCTGACAGTTTCTCATTCCTCCACTGTTTTGCTGACTTAAACTTCCACAAAAGTCTTTCCCAGTTTCTGTACTCCCCAAACATCCCTCTAAAGCAGAAAGGTACTCTGCAGGTGGCTCAGGGCCTAGCCCTTGAAAAGAACAATGGCTTCCAAAGCTGGGCCTCTGAGGCTCTCCATCAGTCTCTTTCATTTCTCCCCTCAGAGCACTGCCACTCTTGGATTAAAGGGGTAGCATAGTCCATCCAAGTCTCCTAATCATCTTCTCCCGAGGGCACAGGCACAGTTCCAGAAAAATGTTTCAATCTTCGATAGGAGTCTAACTGTATGGGGGGAACAACTATAGGTGGGGAGGCCAGGATGGAACTCTTAGAGGACCCAGGAGATGTACCCGGGGACGATTGGGGGGTGGGATTACTGGAAAGGTCTAACACCTGTAGTAATTCCTGAGTGGTCCTCCCTTCTGCAGCTAACAGTTTAAGCAATTTATCTTTGAAGCTATTAGTCTTGGAGGACCCCCCTGGGGTGACTGAACCACTCTGGACATGAATGACTCTCCACCCCTTTGGAGCACCTTCTGGGTAAATCACTGGGGGAACCCTCTCTGGGTCTATAATTACACTGCATAACAGCAGCACCTGTAAGGTCTGGTCAAGTAGGTCAGCCATTCGCACCTTCACCTCTACCTTGCCCAAACATTTAACACGCTCAACCGCAGAAACAAGGTCAGCGTTCTTTATTTCCAGAGGTACAGTGGCGTGAAAAAGTATTTGCCCCCTTCCTGATTTTCTCTATTATTGCATATTTGTCACACTGGATGTTTTCAGGTCTTTAGAGAAAATGTAATATTAGATAAAGGGAACCTGAGTGAACAAATAACACTTGTTTTTTTTAATTTCACTTATTTAATGAAAAAAGTTAACCAACACCAACTGGCACTGTGTGAAAAGTAATTGCCCTTACACTTAATAACTGGTTATGCCACATTTAGCTGCAATGACTGCAACCAAACACTTCCTATAATTCAATATCAGTCTTTCACATCGCTGTGGAGGAATTTTAACCCACTCTTCCTCCATAGAACTGCTTTAATTCAGTAACATTTGGTAGGTTTTCGAGCATGAACTGCTCGTTTCAGGTCCTGCCACAGCATCTCTATTAGGTTTCAGTCTGGACTTTGATTAGACCACTCCAAAACTTTAATTTTACTTCTTTTAGCCATTCTGATGTGGACTTGCTTTTGTGTTTTGGATCATTGTCTTGCTGCATGACCCAACTATGCTTCAGCTTCAGCTGACAGAAGGATGACTGGACATTCTCCTTAAGAATTTTCTGGTACAGAGCAGAATTCATGGTTCCTTTAATTATGGCAAGTCATCCAGGTCCTTAGGGCAAAAGCATCCCAACACCATCACACTACCACCACCATGTTTGACTGTTGGTATGGCGTTCTTACTGTGGAATGCTGTGTTTGCTTTACTGCGAGACATTATGGGATCCATGTTGTCCAAAAGTTCCACTTTGGACTCATCTGTCCATAGAACATTTTCCCAAAAGGCTTGTGGATCATCCAGGTGCTTCTTGGCAAATGAGAGACGAGCATTTATGTTCTTCTTGGTTAGCAGTGGTTTCCGCCTTGCTACTCTCACATGAAGCCCATTTTTGCCCAGTCTCTTTCTGATTGTGGAGTCATGAACACTGACCTTAGCTGAGGCAAGAGTAGCCTGCAGTTCTTTGGGTGTTGTTTTAGGATCCTTTCAGACTTCTTGGATGATTTTACACTGTGCCCTTGGAGTAATTTTGGCAGGCCACCCACTCCTGGGAAGGTTCACTACTGTTCCAAGTGTTCTCCATTTGAGATTATGGCTCTCACTGTGGTTCGATGGAGTCCCAGAGCCTTAGAAATATCTTTGTAACCCTTTCCAGACTGATAGAGGGCAACAAATTTTTTCTGATCTTTTCAGGAACTTCCTTTGATCATGGCATAATGTGCTTGTTGAATCTTTGTGCTGAACGTGACTCTGATGGTAAGGGCCAAAATAAGTGAGGTTTATATTGAGCAGGGCTGGCTGTAATCAAGCCTGGCTGTGTTCAATCAATGACTCTAATTATCCCTTTAATTGGGTTGATTTAACTAGGGGCAATTACTTTTTCACACAGTGCCAGTTGGTGTTGGTTAACTTTTTTCATTAAATAAATGAAATAAGTAAAAAAAAAAAGTGTTATTTGTTCACTCAGGTTCCCTTTATCTAATATTATATTTTGTCTAAAGACCTGAAAACATCCAATGTGACAAATATGCAATAATAGAGAAAATCAGGAAGGGGGCAAATACTTTTTCACGCCACTGTACATCTAGTAGTAACACAATTTTCTGGGAATCCAACTCTTCAGCTTCACCCCACCCGATCAGTTTATGCACCATCATCTTAACAGGGTCTAACTTAATTTCAGTCGTTATATCCCCCTCCAGTTTTTCCTTGGGTTTGGCCATGGTGGGGTAGTTCGTATATTTGGCAACTAGGGGATGCTAATCCAAGCAATGCCTCCAAAATGTAACCCCCAGGGGGCGCTATCCTAAGGGCTACTACTCCTGCCTGCTCAGCTAATGACAGGTTGAGGGGCCTGGATCCAATGGCGGGTGCCTCCACCCAGAGGACGGGGTTGGAACAGCCAAATATGACCTGGTCACAGCCCTCTGGGTCACTGCAACCCCCTTTTCTTCCCACTAGTGGCTCACCAGCAATTCCCACAGTATCATTTTGACTCATACTTACCCCGAGGTTGGGATGGCCAACTTGGTGCTGAGGACCCCCTGTAAAATAAGGTGCAGTTATACAATAATCCATGCACAAAGGGTAACACAAACATGCAGTTCAAACAGTACACCTTGCAGCAACAAATCTGGTTTATTAAGAGGAAAGTAACAAGGACAGGGAAGATCAGGTTGATTAGCTTACCACTCTAATATATATATATATTTATACCTAGGGCACAGTGCACAGGCCAAACCTATAAGTCACTGTCTCTGGGTACCCAGGCAATAGAAGGCTAGCCTCTCGATGCAGCTGGTTGGGACCCTGACGCAGAAAACAAGCATTTGATTCCTAAAAGGATTAAGTAGAGCCAGCAGGCTCAGTTCGTGTAGCCAGTAAAGCAGCCAGACAAATCTTGCCCCCACTATGAACATCTGACAGGGAGCTACCATGATTTAGTACTCACGACTCCAGCAGAAAGATCGCTCTCACTCCCCTCGCAGGACCGAGCCTGGAATTCAAACACTTCTCCACACATTTATATGAAGAACAGAGGAGTACCATACCAGGCAGCTGCTGTATACTCCTGATCGCTTTCACTGCACACACCAGGCCAAACGAAGCAGCTTCACTTGTCCTGACAGACAGAGCGCGATTGAAGCAGATTCTCCAGTCCTCTACAAGGTGAGCCTGGTAGGTAGCTGTAAATGTACAGCTTCCTCCGCCTGCACTCCTCCATGGATCTTGTCCTCTCCTTCTGGCGATGCTATCGCCTGACTTCTTGGCCTGCCACACGCTCCTCCCGCACAAAGACTTCCACAGCACAGGAGCCAGAGCTCCTTCTACCTTCATGATCACCAACGACTCTGTCTCTGGGCGGTTTGGGAAGAGAATCCAGCTCGGGTGCCACCTGATTCCATTGGTAGGATGCAGATGCCAGTTACTCACTACTGCCCTCATTGGTGCAAAAAAGGCGCCATAGTCCAGACTTCACTTCCCAGACTTACTAGCCGTATCCCCATTGGTCAGCCGGCTCCATTAAGAGTCCTGATTCTGGTTGGTCACTATTTACTCCATTTTAGATACCCCCTTGCTCCTATTGGACCCCTCAGACAGTTCTGGTCCAAAATGGAGGGGCACAGCACACAAAGTCCAGTTGCAAGAAAGGCAGGTTAAACAACTTACATTCCCACTAACACTGTAAAGGGTATGGGGCAAACAGTTACATTTCTGGAAAGTGCTCACTCTGCCCCTTTAGCGACGTCAGAAAACGGGACGATTTGTCAGCGGCTCGAGTGGGACTTGAGCAGGAGAACACACAGTCCTCCGCATGAGCAATAATTGTGTCTGCAAGCAGACAGCTCTTAAAGAGACAGTACGTGGAGGCTCTACAAACACTCACAGAGCCATTCAAATGGCCTAAGCGCCGAACACCAACCACCAGGGGGGACACTGAGGCAGCTCCTAGACAGCTTTTAGAAACCCTCATTTGTAGGGGGGGTTACATCACCATTGGCCCACACATTGAAATTCCCCAGCACAATCAGGTTGGAGGTGTTCAATGATAGATCAGCAATGAAATCTACAAATTCCTGTAGGAATGCCTGTTCCTGGCCTGGAGGTCGGTAAACCAGTAGAATGCTACACCTCACACCGATATCACCCTTTACTGCCACACATTCAAATGAACCCACATCCTCTTTAGACTTCCAGTACAACAAATGATCTTTCTCAGGGTTTGAGGTTTGATGTTCATTAAGGTATGCAGTGAGCATTCTTTCAACAGTGAAGTCCCCTTGTGTCAAGATTTCTAAATGTGGCCTTGTTTTTTCACTATGACTGAAGTAAGTCCAAATGTTTTTCACATGGTGCATGTGACACTCTTCCTCTACAGCTGTGCTAGATATAGGTATAATCCTGGGTGTTTCAGTATGGAAAGGTGCACTTGTACCCTGTGCCTGAGTCTAAAGACAGCTTCTCTGTGGTAATGGAATTCAAGAGTGCTTTGGTCACTTGCACCTCTCTGATTATGTGCTGCTTATACTCCTATAATGCAATAGGATTCTGAACAAGGAAGTCACCCTTAGAATGAAGATCTAATATTGTAGCCATGACATAGTTTTCATCTTTCAGTATGTTGTCAAACCATGTATGCAGCTTTTCATTCAATGTCTGTGCCAGTTGCATTAAATCAGAAAAGTAGTTATCATTGTAAAGTGTTTCACTGGTGAAGCTGAGAAGAATACGCACCATGGGAATGACCTCACTAATAGAGGCACTGCTGCTGCTAAGTTCTTGAGTAGCACTGTCAAATGGGGCTAGGATTTCATTGAATTTGATCCATGGTTTTCCAGTGATAAATAGTGCCACTAATGTAATGTAACACAGCCATTGCACTCATAAGCTTCTTTTGTTCCACCAGTCTTTCTATCATGTAATATGTAGAATTCCAACTAATAGTGACGTCCACTATCAAAAAGTGTTGAGGCAGTTTTGTTATTTCCTGTAATGTCACTAGTGTGGCAGTTGGTTTCAGAGACCTGTGGAAGTGGCTGGTTATTCTATGTGCCATTGCAATAAGATTGCTGATACTTGTGCTCCTATCTAAAGTTTGGCAAACAACTAAATTTAATGTGTGTGCAAAGCAATTCATTTACTCTCCCTGTCATTGGCACCAAAAGCCTTTACAATTTTGGCTGCATTATCTGCCACTGTCATTCCCACTCATAATCCATTTCTGACTATCCACTCCTCCAACAGTTTTTCTAGCATGTTATATATCTTGACTGCACTGTGCTCACCTTCCAATTCACTGGCACTAAGCAAGCCATTCCCCAGTACAGCTCTTTTGGTGTCAAAACAGACTGCTTTCATGACTGAGAAAGAAAACCAGTGTGTGGTGAGTGAACTATGCCTATGAATTGATGTGCTTGTCCGAATATGTGTGGTGAAGTGTACAACCCCACCCCCCCACTTACTTAAGTGCATGCACAATGCAGATTTTGACTGCTTGATAACTCTCTGGAACTACTTTGTGGGTAAAGGGAAAGGTGGATAGAATTTCAGGTAATAGCTGTAAAATACAAGCAGCCTTCAGAATCCAGTATTTTCCACAATGGAAAAGGATCATAGATCTGTCTCTGTCATCTCACCAATAAACTGTGCTATTTGTGAAGCAGTCGGATGCTTGAAGGCAGTGAGCTGGACTTGCAGCTCAGGTTTTGTAGCTTGGACTTGCAGCCTTAGACTTTGGGAAATCCAACTTTTAACTATCACTTTTGCTTGGTATGTAGGGGATTGTTTATGCAAAACTCCTGTTTGTATTTTTTGCCTGTATGTAAGGGGGGGGGGCTAGCTCCGGCTTCTATATATTCCTGTATTTGTATAATTCTATATATTGGGGGCTGGGGGGGGGCTTAGCCTCATGGATAGGGATCTTAGTATGGGGGGACGGCAGCTCACATTTGGGGCAGGGCCTTGGTGGTGGCCCCAGCTACATGAGCTGGCATCTTTGGTAGGGTGGTAGGGTGCACAGGGTGTGAGGCAGCCGTGATCCTTGACTGGGCATGGAGACTGGATGGTTGCCCAGTGTGCTGTCAGCTGTTGCAAATAAGGCAGGAGGTTGACAGGATTAGATGGCAACTGGCAGAGATGAGGGGTGGGCTAGGACTGGGCAGAATGGGGGAGGACTGTGAGAGGAGTGTTGGCATTGGCATGGCAGCCTCTGGGTCCATTTCAGAAGGCAGGAATGGAGGGGATATGGTGGGAGGCCTTGAGTTGCAGGGAGGCTTTGCTAGGGGGGCCCTAGGGACAGCAACTACCAAAAGCACAGGCACTTAATGGGGGAGAAATAGATAGGTGCTGCACAGGGGAAATGGGTTGGGGGAGTGGGGTAGCAATGGGTGGGATAAGGGGTGGCTTTGAGAGCTGTAATAGATTTGAACCACTGAGTACAATACTTAATGAGGAGGAGATGACTGGAGCTGTGGTGGAAAAGGGGCGCAGGGGAGGGATGTGCAGGTAGTTGCCAGCGGAACAGGAGGAACAAGGGGGGACTGTGTATTCAAACCAGCAGAGAACTGGGGGTGTTAACGGTCCAGTTGGTGTGGATATTGGGGGGGTAGGATGGGGTAAGGTGGGTGATGGAGGGATTAAGGGGTGTAAATCTGCTCTGGGGACTGGAGTTGTGGCTAACCCAGTAGAAGTAAAAAAAGGGGTGTGGGGGGAGGTGAGCAAGACAACTGTTTTGCAGAAGAACTAACATGGATCAGGAGGAGCTGGCAGTCCAGAGGTCAGCAAGTGTGAGGGTGTAAATTGGCAGGGGATGCAGAGGAGGCAGGAGATCACCACGGTATTGGAGGGGGACTTACTGTAGGCAGTAAAGGGGTGGGGGCCCTGAGGAGATTCCAGATGGATTGGTGGCGGGTAAGGGTAGGGTGCTGAGTTCAGTGGCCCTTTGTGCAAGGAGGTGGGGATTCTGACAGGAGGGAGGAGGTAGGCCTGGGGGACCAGCATGCAATGTGGGGGAGAGTAGGATAGCGGTCACTGTGAGGGGGGTAGGGGAAATTGGAAGTGGCATGGAAGGGGCAGGGGTGCCTGTTGCTGCTGGGTCTGGAGAGGGGGCAAGAGAGCTGATGGCTCAGCTAGGGTAGTGAACAGGGCTGAGGCAGTGCTAGGGGCAAAGGAGGCAGTCAGGGATATATGTTGGGATGGGAAGAACAGGGCTGCTAGTGAATCTCTAATAGGGGGCCGACTGTCACCAAGTTAAAGGGCAGGACCGAGGAAGAACTAGGGATTGGGGTGGTGGCCTGCAAAGGGGGTGGGCCTAAGGACACAGGGGGAGTTAGGGTGCTCCTGCTGGGGGACTCCATGATTAGAGGTCTTCAGTGGGAGGGGCAGGGTGAGGGAAAACCGGTTCCATGTCTTTTCAGTGCAAACTTTTCGTCGCGGTCAATTACCACACGGTAATTAAAGCGCCAGACATTTCAGCTCAGAGACTTTACAACGCATGACAGCTCATCGGATGTTACCGCAGGCAGTCTGAATTCGCATAGCCAGCGATTGCTGCTGTGCACTGATGGACATAATGCAGTGGTTAAGGGGCTATTCATAAAAGTAGCAGCAGCAGCAGCACAAGAAATCCTAAATTGCACTTTTTTGGTGTACTGCCAGCTGCTGCTACATTCCCGACTTCCTCTGTGTGTAGTCAAAGTTGTTCACCACTTCAAGATGTAAAGCGATGATCCATGACCCCCCCATCCCTTGCAAGTTCTTGGTTGCACCTCCACCCTGCACTTTCACAAGATACCTACCCAATTCACTAGAGCTGTGCCACCTGCCTGCCTAGGGCTAATTGTATTACCAGCACTAGGACCATCAGTAACACAGGGAGTCCTAAAGATGATAGTATTCAGAAATGGCAGGACCACAGAAATGTCCACAGCAACGGTATTTCTGGTGCTCCTGGTGGGACTCAAGGGATGCATGCAGCAGTTCACAGTTTACAGGATAGGTGGCAATTGCACGAGTGTTACTGGGGAGCAGGTAGTAATATCTGACCATTTGTTTAATCTGTTCTTACCCAGTCATTTTGCCGTATTTTGTGACATAATGTCCCATGCGGCATAATGTTTATTGCGACGATGTTATTGCGCTCAGCTGTTTTCGACTAAATGTTTTCGACAAAATGTTTGCGCAGTTTTGACATGATACTGGGAAAACCCAGTCCTGTTAGGGTCAAAAGTATTCCTGGCCTGACTGTGCACAAGGCAAAGTTTCTGCTTTATGAACTGGCGCAGGGTTGTGGAGGTTCCCCTGACATTTTAGTGCACTTGGGCATGAATGACATTGTGGGAAATAGTGTACTGGAAATCCAGGTTAGGTTCCATGAGCTTGCCAGGGTCTGTCATGCAAAAAGCTATTCGGTCTCCTTCTCGGAGATCCTGCAGGTGCCGAGAGCCACTGTGGAAAACAAACAAAAAATTAAAGAGGTTGAAGAGTGGCTGGGGGGTGGGTGATGCTTGGGGTTATGGGGTAGTGGGCGATTGGAGGGGAACTTGGGAGGACAAGGGGCTGTACGCTAGGGATAGGTTTCAGTACTGCTATACTGTAACAACCTGACTATGTACTGATGTACTGCTATATATCCTGTATGTCTCTGTATGTAAACTATGTGACATGGAACCTTTGTAAAGGAGTCTCTGACTCAAAGGTAATTTCCAAACATTCAATAAATAAAAATAAAAAAAAAAATAAATAAATAAAAAATCTCAACCTGGTGGGGAAGGAGGTACTTAAGCTAAAAATGACCGAATACATTCAGGCTAGATGGGGTTTAAACTTGTGAAGGGGAGAGAGGTGGACTGTGCGACTGATCCTAGCATGCACATCAAGGAAGGGCTCAAGCTTCTCCCCCACACGGGTATGGCAGACTTCGCACTGGGGGGGTGACAAGTGGGTGGCGGTGAGTAATCTCGCTGGGGGTGGGGGGAAATGGGATGAGAGGTATGGGTAAGGTGTGGAGGGTAGTCCTGATAAATGCCAGGAGCTTGGGGAGCAAGATGCCTGAGCTTCAGGCCATGTTGGTGGAGGGAGATGTGGATGTGGCTGCTGTCACTGAGACTTGAGCCACCCCCTGTCATGAAAAGGAACCTAAACCTGAGTGGGTATACTGTGCTCGGAAAGGACATGGTGTAGGCAGGGGGGTGGGGTAGCACTGTTCATTATGGAGAGCACAGAGATAAGCAGGGTGGAGGAGGAAGAGGGTAATGTGGAGGCCTAATGGGTCATGATGCAAACTCTGGGGGGCAAGAAGGTCAAAATGGGGGTGATTTACAGGCCCTGCATGTTGACTGATGATCTGGAGGATAGTCTGCTGGCTAATAATAGAGACCACTATGGACAGGAAGGGGGTGGAGTGGTGATTTTGGGTGACCTTAACATGCCAGCAATAGCTTGGGGAACTATGACATCCCCACTGGCCAGGGAGTGGGGCCTGCTGATGCCTTCCAGGATGCATTCCTAATTCAGCAGGTTGTTGACCCAATGAGAAAGGGCCGTATCCTGGATGTGGTCCTGGCTGACTCTGACTTAATGAGGGGGCTTGAGGTGGGGAACCCTCTGGCTGGTAGTGACCATTCCACGGTCTGGTTTGTATTGGATGGGGGGACCACACAAGGACAGTAATAACTGATTTCAGAGGGGCAGATTTTAAGAACATGGGTAAAATGCTCAAAGGTCACCTGGAGAGGATAAAACTGGGCATGGACACAGAGAGCAGGTGAGAGATCATCAAGAGGGGACTGTAGGAGGCTATCAGGTCCTGTGTGAGGGTGAGATGTAAGGGTGGCAGGACTAGGAAGCCATGCTGGTGGACCAGGGAGGTCCAGGAGGCGGTAAAGGAAAAGAGGGCTGCTTACAGTAGGTACAAGCATTTGCACGGAATCTCAGACAAGGATGAGTATCTTCTAATGGCCATGAGTGTCACCAGGGTGGTGAGTGGGGCCAAGGTTAGGATGGAGCAGAGGCTGGTGCAGAGGGTCGGGGGAAAAGGGTTCTTTAGGTACATTGGGGAGAGAAAGAGAGTGAAGGGGCAGTTCTGTAGGTTGCAGTCAGGGAGTGGGTGGGTGGAGGAAGCAGGTGAACAAGCGACAGTACTAAACAAGTACTTTGCATCAGTCTTCACTAGGGAGGATGCTGGGGAGCCACATAGCAGGAAGACGCAGGGGATTGAGGGGCGAGGGCCTTGAATGTTGATAAGCCTGTTGTTGCTCAGGGCGCTGAGAAAAACGCTCTGTCTGGAAGGGGGCATGCTGGATCTGCAGAGGGGGCAGGAGGCAGAGACGTTGAAGTCCCTGTCGGCAGGGAGTGGGAAGCCCTCAGGTCCTTAAAGAAGGATAAAGCTCCAGGTCCTGACAGAATCCACCCCAGGGTACTGTGGGAATTGCCTGATGTCCTGGCTGCACTCATGGCGGCCCTTTTCAATCTCTCGCTGCAGACGTGAAGGGTGCCCAAGGATTGGAGGGAGGCACACATTGTGCTGATCCATAAAGGAGGCTCAAGGGAAAATTTGGGAAACTACAGGCCTGTCAGCCTGACATTGGTGGTGGGCAAGTTGATGGAGGCCATCCTAAAGGACAGGCTGGGGGTGTTCTTGGAGGAACAGAGATACCTGGATGATCACCAGCATGGCTTCATCTTGGGCAGATCATGTCAGACGAACCTTGTGGAGTTCTACAACTGGGTCACAATGGTGCTCGACCAGGGTAGGCCGGTGGATGTCCTCTTTCTGGACTTCAGCAAGGCATTTGACTCGGTGTCTGTCACACAGGTCTGCTGGATAAGCGGGGTAGGATGAGGGTGGAGGACATGATGGTCAGGTGGATTGGGAACTGGCTAGCTGGACGTATTCAGCAAGTGGTTGTGGGGGGTAGTCTCGTCTCCCAAGGGGGTCATAAGTGGGGCCCCTCAGGGTTCAGTTTTGGGCCCGGTCCTGTTTAACACTTACATCTCTGATATCAGGGAGGGTATCAGGAGCGAAATGAGCCTCTTTGCGGATGACTCTAAGCTGGGGGTGGTGGTGGATGGGGAAGAGGGTAGGCTAGCCCTGCAGGGGGACCTGGATACTCTTGAGAGATGGTCACGAGCTGGAAGTTAAAATTTAACACCAGGAAATGCAAGGTGTTTCACCTGGGGCATAGGAACCCAGGTCAAGTGTACGTGCTAGGTGAGGACATACTGCAGGCTTCGAGTGAGGAAAGGGACCTGGGCATGCAGGTGGATGACAAAATGAATAACTCTGAGCAATGTAGGCGGGCCATGGCCAAGGCAAATAGAATGCTGGGCTGCATTGCCAGGGGCATTACTTCTAGGAGCAGGGATGTGATTCTACCACTGTACAATTGCCTGCTTTGGCCACACCTTGAATACTGCATGCAGTTTTGGCACCCACACCTAAAGAAAGACATCTGACTCCTGGAGCGGATTCAGAGGAGGGCAACCAGGATGATCTGGGGTCTGGGGGATAGGACATATGAGAAGAGATTTGAGGAGCTCAACGTATTTTCGCTAGAGGAGGGGAGGGATGGGGGGATATGATTGAGGACTTCAAGTATCTAAAAGGGATGAATGAGGTAAGTCTAAATGGGATCTTTCAAAGGAAGGTAGAAGGGGCCACCAGGGGGCATGGCTGGAGGGTGGGAGACTCAGGGGAAAAAGGAGGAGCCGGTACTTCACTGAAAGAGTGGTGGAACCGTGGAATGCTCTGCCTGTGGAGCTAGTGGAGGTATCTACAGTGGAGGGGTTCAAGAGAGGCTGGGACAGGTACAGGTGGGGGGTAAAGCTGAGGAATGCTTGTCTGGGGGGGGATAACTTTGGAGGGGATGGGGGATCATGGGATGGGCCAGGAGGATGGTGACAGTACCCGTTCAGGGTACTGACTCTCGAGCAGACTCAATAGACCATGAGGCCTAATCTGCTGGCATTTTAGTATGTTACTATATTAGTATGCTTATACTGCAACTAGGGCTACAAGCAACTGTGTCAGAATAGTATGTAACTGGATGTGATAGCAGGCATAAAAGCACAGCAGCAACAAGCAGAGGTGTACTACACTAACCGACAAACACTTTTTTTTTTTTGGAAAAATACACAAGTGCTTAAACTGCAAGTAGGCCTTTGGGCAACAGTGACAGCTCGATACATACAGTAAGTAGATGTTACAGCAGGCAGCAGGGTATGCTAAATATATTGCACTGGCTGACTGTTACACAAGTGCTTAAACCACAACTAGCCCACTGGGCAATGGTGTCAGAGCAATACAGTGGACATCACCACGGGCAGAAAGGCATAGTAGGTGACAACAAGCAGAGGTATAGTGCACTGACCAACTGATCCTATTTTTTTTAAGGAAAAATTTGCAAGTGCTTAAACTGTAACTAGCCCTTTGGGCAACTGGGACAAGGCAAGCAGTATGTAGCTGGATATAACTGACAGTAGACAGCCAGGCATGCTAGGTGACAACAAGCAGAGGCATACTACACTGACTGACTGGGGAGGAACCTCATACAGTGAATTACGTTATGTTTAAATGTTTGCTGTGTCTTTTGGCTTCTCGGTGGAATTTTTTAAGCACCCCTCTCTTAAGGAGTTGCTCACATCCTTATTGCTTAGTCTTTTTCATTATATTGAGGAGGGTAATGCTTCACAACCCTCTTGGCAGAACGGTATTATTGCTGCATTGCCAAAGCCGGGGAATGATCCCACGCAACTGCTTCCTATTGCCCAATTTTTATTCTGAATTCTGATTATAAGTTCTTCGTGTCCATCTGGGCTTCTCGGATAGAAGACCTTCTGCCCTCCCTGCTGGACTGGGACCAGGTGGATTTTGTTCACAAATGGCAGGTGCAAAATAATGTTTGGCGTACTTTTTTGATTATTAGAATATGCGCAGCAGCATTCCATCTCCCTGGTCCTGAGCGGTTTGGATGCGGAGAAGGCTTATGATCATGTCTCCTGGTTCTTTTTGCAGTCCACACTGTGGGTGATGGGTTTTCCAACCATATTTCTCAAGTTGCTATGATAATTGTATTCTGCCTTGTATGCCTTGATTAGGGTTAATGGATCATTTTCTACCCCATTTCCTCTGGGGCGAGGCACCTGTGAAGGTTGTCTTCTCTTTCCTTTATTGTTTGCCCTCTGTATTGAGCCTCTCACTTCTCATATTCGTCTGGCGGCTGACATTCACAGGATACTATTGAGTGGTCAAGAATATAAATTGCATTATTTGCTAATGATATTCTTCTGACTCTTACAGACTGCACTTCCTCTCTTTTGGCCATTCTTGATATTTTATCCATGTTTGAGGACTTGGTGGGTTTCCGACTTAATAAGGATAAGACAGAAATTCTGGATTGCAATTATTCTCCCCCAGGTATTATTCATAAACATTATCCTGTTCATTAGAATAGGAATTATTTATTGTATCTGGGGGTCATGATTCACTGGAATCTAGATTATCTTGTTTTCTCAATTATGAGCCTTTGACCGAAACACCTGTTCAGGATTTCACTCAGTGGTCCACTCTCTCACTGTCTTTTTTTCAACGGCTCAAGGTAATTCACTCTAATGTTTTACCGTGCATATTTTTTTTTGCAGACTCTTCCCCCCCCCACCCCCTTTATTATTTTTGGGATTGGCAGCAGATACTTTTGAATTTCATTTGGAAAGAGAAAAATCCCTGCATTCAGGCAGCGTTACTATCTCTTTTAGTGGATCGTGGTGGAATAAACTTTCCTGATCCCCTATGGTATGCCTGTAAGCTGCACATATTATACTTATGGACATCCGCTCTTTTTCAGGCATATTGGAAAGATGTCGAATTTGATTTAAAGGATCTTCACAATATTAGTTGTATTCTCTACTTTCACTTCACAATTGTTTCCTTTCACTGACTTTTTCCAATGAACCCAGAAGTATTGATCGTTTGGCAAAGGGATCATGCTTAAATTCTGAACAACGATGCTTTTTTATTGCTTTGGCCTGGAATTGCCATATCCCTCTAAATTTTCTGACCTTTTCATTCGACAGTGGGCTAGGTTTGGTCTGCATTATGTTCACCAAATATTTGATTCCAAAGGGCTTCAGTCTTTTGCGGATCTTTAGGCTGCATACAGCCTACGTTCAGGTGATCACTATCGCTATTGGCAACTTTGGGCTGGTCTTTGGTCTTCCTCACATTGGTCCAGGTTTGTCTCTGGTGCTTGGATGCCACTGTTAGCCTTGATCATTTCTTGTCAAGCTGGGGAGTTGCAGGAGCATTTGATTGGTACTCTTTGTTTGACAATCCGTTCCTCTACCACTGAATCTACTGCTCTGGTTTTTCAGCAGTGGTTGGTAGATCTTCAGATGAAGTGTGATTTTTCTCAGTGGGAGAGGTACGCTTTGTCTATATATAAGCTCTCAATGGCACTGTATCTTAGGGAGTTTGCATGGAAGTGCAGAATGCACTTCTTCAAAACCCTGACTTCCTTTCTTTCTTACTTGGGCCCTAATGCTGGAGCTTGCTGGAGGTGGTGTGATAAATGGACTGCAGATCAAGTCCATGTTTTTTGATCGTGTCCCTGTTTGGATTTATTTTGGTTGGGGATTTCCTGGATAATAGCTTGTGTTTTTAATGTTACTTCTACATTATCCCCTGCATTGGCTTTGTTACATATACCCATAGGTGACTTTCTGTATTGGGGTAGGCAGTTTAAACTTTTTGTTAATTTGATTGATCTGCACAAAAAAAAAAATTACTAGGCTACGGTGTCAGCCTCGTCCCCAGCAGGTGGCTTAATGGAAAACACTTGTCAATGCTATTTATAGACAGGAACAGTGTAGTTATGCTTATTTGAATCATTTAACTGTATCTGACAAGATTTGGAGATGATGGGTACTTTATAAAGTTAGCGCTGATCTTGATTATGTTCCTTAGAGGGTGTCATTTGGTTTTTTTTAGTTAGAGGGGCTTTGCTTTGTGACTCCACCGGTTCTGCCTCTGGGCCTCCTTTTTTTTCTTTTGTTATTATATGATAGTATATAGCACTGATTTTTCATATTGTATACAGTATGCTGTACAGGTTTTATTCCAACCCCTTGAATATAGTTACCTTTGTTTTTATTCTAGATGATCCCCTTATCTGTATTCTTTTTGTTAATTGCTTTAGTTCATTATTTTTTATCTTTCTCAGAGCCTCTTATTATTATTACCTTTTTATCATAATTAAACTGGCACAATTGTTTTGTGAATCTGTTGTTTTTCATTTATCTGTGCTTGTATAGTAGTAGTTGCCATTTCTCCTTGTATATTCTTTCAAACATAATTCTTAATAAAGATGTTCTTATAGAAAATAAGTATTTTCTGTGTCTTTAAATGAATGCATAATCTTTTGGAGGACTGAAATAGACAGCCCACCTCTGTCTGGAGTAAAGAGGAATAGTTGGGAAGTATTGTACCAAGAAGTAGTTGGAGGGCAATGTTTCTGATGTACTCTGGAGTGAAGGTCAGAGAATAAAGTGAGGCTGTGTTGTTACTCTTGAGATCTGAGTTTTATTATTGACATTAAGTTGAAGATATTTTATGGTACCAGTAATGGGGTCCTTAATTGTGATGGCAGCTGGAACAAAGAATATGCCCCCACTGGCTTTTGACTCTAGTAATGTAGCAGAGAACTGAGCCAGGTAGAAGAATATATAGAATTGATTTTTTGCCAGCCCACATGCAGAAAAGTGGAAGGCTGAGCAAATGGCAGCATATTTTTTAATTTGCATATACCAGAAGGACAGAGACATATGTAGAGCATGATGTGCCAGCCGTGGCCTCACAGCTGAGAACAAAAATGCAACCAGATGTTCTGTTTGCCCATTTCAAGGCATACTATAATCAATGCAAGAATTCAATAGTACAGCAGAAGCGGTTCTATGAAAGAAACCAAGGCTAGCTTGAAAGTGTGGAAAAAAGGCTCACCCAGCTTCCTCTGCTAGTAAAGGACTATGCCTTCATAGACACTGATGACATGATAAAAGACCACATCCTAATGGGGACTCAACATAAAGAAGTGCAGGAAAAGCTCCTTCTAGAAGATGACCTAATGCTAGAAACTACACTCAAGGTAATCCGAGCATATGGGGCCTCCCTTGCTGACATGTATATGCTTGGCAGTGCACAACAGGTGGTACATATCATTTCTAGAAAGCCACAATAAAAAAATAGGAATGGCTCATTGCAGAAGAGTTGTCAAGGTTTGGCAGAGGGGTGACCTCTAGTGGGTATAAGACTGTGCCAGAGGTGCGGGTGGAAGCCTACCATAAAGGCAGTGTCTCGTGCAGCTGGTCAAATAAATTAAGCAAGTAAGAAATATGGCAATTTTGCAAGTATGTGTTAGGGAACATGCCAGAAATGTCCATGCAAAGTACACACCATACAAGGGGCCAACCGACAGGTACAGTGAGGATACAGAAGACCAACCATTTTTCCTAGCATCCATCGATGGGGAAGGACATATCTCAAAGAAGGCTTATGCTATGCTACATATTGATATAATGAAAATAGCCATCATATTCAAGATGGACATGGGCGTGCAGGTCAGCTGCATACCAGTCTGGGTACATCAAGAAAAATTAGCTTGTGTGCACCCTCTGCAAACCAAAAGTATGCCCTTCTTAGCTGGTTATGGAGGTTGGGAGCTGAAAGTAGAGGGAAGCTTCATTTCACAGTGCAGTCACAAAGGACAAAAGCAAATGATGCAATTTTACATTGTAGGTACACCAGCTGCACCAGTCTTAGGGCTGAAAGCATGCAAAGACCTAGGACTGATCCAGATAGTGATGGTAGTTGAGCCTGTGAAAAAAATCTCTGACAAGGGAAGTGATACTAGACGGTACTCAGATGTTTTTATGGGACTAAGGTGTTTGCTAGGAGTTTGCTTGATATGTCTAAAACCAGGAGCCCAACTTGTTATTCATGCACCAAGGCAAGTACCATTAGCTCTGAAGGACAAAATAAAATCAGAACTATTGAGAATGGAAATGCTGGGGGTAACTGTCATGGTAACAGAGCCCACAGAATGGATCAGTTCCATGGTGGCAGTCTAGAGAAAGAATACAGGAAACATACTTCTCTGAATATAGACCCCCATGACCGAAACAAAGTAATAATGGCAAGTACATTATGGGCTGCTCACACTGGAGGACATTTCACATAAATTGTCAGGGCACCTATTTCAGTGTACTTGATGCCCAGGCAGGCTACTGGCAGCTGCAACTAGATGAGATAAGTAGTTGACTGACAACTTTCAAAATGCCATTTGATAGATCCTTCACTTGGGTGCTCTTCGTGATAATAATTTCACAAGAGATGTTCCAGAGGAAGTGAAAGGAGAAATTGTTTAACCAGAAAAAACACACTAAGCTGAAGCTTATTTCCAAGTGCGACCAGGGAGCACAAAGGAAGCTAAGTGACTTGCTCAGGGTCACACAATATGCAAGTGGGGCCTGTGGGATTCATACCCAGGTCTCCAGCAATGCAGACCAGTGCCCTTAACCACTATGCTATACTGTCTCCTCAGAAGAAATCTCATGAATATGATAGGTATGTCAGCAAAAGAAGGAAGGCCGGGGAGGAATTGTAAAAATCAAAGGGGAGGAAGGGGTGTGTGTGGAGGGGAACCTAAATAAAGCATCTATACTGAATGAATACTTCTGCTCAGTATTCACAGAAGTGGGAGAGGGACAGGGACCAAAACTGGGCAGCAGAAATATTGGGGGGAGGGAGGTAAACACCAGTGCTTTTACAGAAGAGAGCCATGGAGGAACTCACTAAACTGAGAATGGACAAAACGATGGGACCAGATGATATACACCCCAGGATACTAAGAGAACTTCAGAAGGAGCTAGCAGCACCACTGGCAGCCCTGTTTCATGACTCACACAATACAGGGGTGGTTCCAGAGGACTGGAAGTGGGCAAATGTAGTCCCTATTCACAAGAGTGGAAGTAGGGAGGAAGCAAGTAATTATAGGCCAGTAAGTAGGTCAGTCAGCTTCACCTCAGTGGTGGGCAAGATTATGGAAGCGCTGCTAAAGGAAAGGATTGTGGAACACTTGGAATCCAGTGGAGCACAGGATCTAAGCAGCATGGATTCACAGCAGGAAGGTCATGTCAAACAAACCTGATAGACTTTTTTGATTGGGTGACAAAGGAGGTGGATCGGGGTGGAGCGGTGGATATCACCTACCTCGATTTCAGTAAGGCCTTTGACACCATTCCACACAGAAGACTGGTAAACAAGTTGTGTAGCCTGGGGGTGGGCCACAAAGTGAGAACTGGGTTACAAACTGGTTGAGGGGCAAACAGCAGAGGGTGGTGGTTAATGGGATCCAGTCTAAGGAAAGGGGGGTAACCAGTGAGTTGCCTCAAGGATCGGTCCTGGGGCCAGTCCTTTTTAATGTCTTCATCAGTGACATTGCTGAAGAGCTGGAGGGGAAGGTTTGCCTATTTGCAGATGACACTAAGACCTGCAACAGGGTAGACACTCCGGAGGGGGTCAAGAAAATGAGAAGGGACCTAGGAAAGCTGGAGAAATGGTCCAAAGTGTGACAATTCAAATTTAATGCCAAGAAGTGCAAAATCATACACCTGGGGGGCAGAAACCCTGCAGAGAGTTACAGGATGGGGGAAGTTGCTGACAGTTACCAGTGAAGAAATGGATTTAGGGATAATCATATCAGATGACCTAAAGGTGGCCAAACAATATACCAAGGCAGTGAGGAGGGCCAGTGGCACATTGGGGTGCAGAGGAAGGGGTATCACTAGCAGAAGAAAGGAGGTGGTGATGCCACTGTACAAAACATCGGTGAGGCCTCATCTGGAGTACAAAGTACAGTTGTGGAGGCCACATCTTCACAAAGATGTGAACAGGGTGGAGGCGGTCCAGAGAAGTGCAACAAAGATGGTAAGAGGCTTGCACCAGAAGACATTTGAGGAGAGGATGAAAGACCTCAATATGTATACACTGGAGGAGAGGCAGGAGTTGGGAGCTATGATTGAAACCTTTGAGTATCTTAATGGCATAAACAAAGTCCAGGTGGGTGACATCTTTCAATACAGGGGATGTACGAGGGCGAGAGGGCATGATATGAGTTTAGAAGGGGGCAGGATAAGGGGGAATGTGAGGACATTTTTCTACACAGAAAGGGTGGTAGATGCTTGGAATAACCTACTCCAGGAGGTGGTGGGAGCTAGTACAGTGGGGGGTTTCAAACATGCATGGGCTAGGCATAAGGGAACCCTAGTGGTGAGAAAGAGAGGAGAAAGCCAATTATCAACCAGGATCAGCGGCCACTGATGCAGTCAGGGATTACGGGCAGACTAGGTGGGCCTAGTGGTCCTTATCTTCTGTCTATTACTATGTTATTATGTTACTAACTCATAGAGGGACTCCAAGGTGCTGAAATAATCGTTGGTGACATCCTTGTGCATGGATCTACAAAAGAGGAACATGACTGTCACCGTGTGGCAGTTCTGGAGAGGTGCAGGCAAGTGAACTTAAAACTAAATTCAGATGAGTCAGACAGAGGTAACCTCTTCTGGACATCAACTGACCAATGAGGGACTAAAAACAGATCCAAAGAAGCTTCGTGCCCTCCTATTCACCTAATTGCTGATAACCCCCTCTCCCCACTCTTCCCCCCTACCTCACCCCCTCTCTCACCTTATCCCCCCACCCAATTTATTCTCTCTATTCCTACCTGAATGTGCCTTTGGGCTGCATTTCTCCCAATGTACAGTGTATTTACTCATTGCCTTTAGTTTTATAAGGATCCTATTTCAGCTCTAGTTAGTCACTTGCCAGGCATACATTGTACAGTGCCTGTGTACTGTTTGATTTGCCCATTTTCTTCTCAATAGACAATGCCGTTTGGCTGCATTTCTAATTATGTACAGTAAGAAGGTTTTGCTCTAGTACTACTTTCGTTTTAGCAATTGTAATATTAGTTACTAGGCCAGGCATACATTGTCCAATGCCTGTGTACATTTTGTTCTGCTCATTATTATTTTTCATCTTAGCCAACCTATGGTATTTTTGGCTCTTGTGTCTTCCTGTATATGAACTTTTTTTATTCTTTCATATTGTACCATGACGTGGAACCTATGTAAAAGAGCTACTAACTCAAAGGTGTTAATCCAAGAACTAAATAAATAAAAGAATATGATACTTCTGAATTCCCATAAGGAGCTTGAGACAATACTTGGTACATTCACCTACCTATCAGAATTCTCCAAAGGACTGGAACAAGCCACAGCACCACTCCGGACACTGCTTAAGGGAACTACAGGATGGTCCTAGGATGCCAATATGGACAAGGCATTCAGAAAAATAAAAGCTGCAATATGCAAACAGCCTGGGTGCATTTTATAGTATTTTGATGTAACCAAACCAGTGATACTACAAGCGGATGCCTTTCAAGCAGGTCTAGGCGCTGTTCTATTTCAAGGAAGGAAGCCTGTTGCTTATTTTTCCTGTGCTCTGACTCCTACACAAGTAAACTATGCCCAAATTGAAATAGAAATGTCAGTAATTGTTGCTGGGTGCAGCAAGTTTAATCAGTACTGTACATTTATGGCCAATCTGCAACTGTGGAGTCAGACCGCAAGTCTCTACCGCATACTCTGTTGAAACCACTGCTGTTCACACCCCCCCCCTTCTACAATGCATGATGATGTGCCTACAAAAGTATGACCTCACAGATACATACAAGCCAGGCAAGGACATTCCAATTGCTGATACACTGTCTAGAGTGTACGAACCTGGACAGGATGCCTAGAAAGAAGCAGAGTTAGATGACCAAGTGCCACAGTGTGTTGATGACAATGCCTGCAGCCAAGTCATACCTAGACAAAATCAATCATGCAACCAGAACTAATGTAACAATGGTGCTGCTGACAAAAGGGCTTATTAGAGGGCCGTCTACTCATTGATAACAGTTGCACACTGAGTTGCCTGCTTTCTGGCACCTGTGAGCAGATCTGACACATGTAGATGGTTTGATTCTAAATGGGGGAAGAATAATGATACCATCTGACCTCCAATCAGAGACTTTGCAACAGAGCCACCAGAGACATTCTGGGGAAGTGCTCAGCAAGCACTGTGCCAGACATACAGAATACTGACCTGGCATAAACAAAGACATAGAACAGCTGGTGGCAGTTTGTGACACATGCCAAACTTTTCAAAGAGAAAATGTCCAAGAACCTCTGACCCCTTATGCCATACCCACGCGACCTTGGCAATGCATTGGTTGAGACCTATTTGTCCTAGAGGGGATCAATTACTTGACTGCCAGTGACTATTACTGCAGTGTTTTTTTGAGCTGTTTCAACTTTGGGATACCAGAGCACACACTATAGTGAACCATTTGAAAGGCATTGTGTCATGACATGGTGTATGTGAGGAATTAGTGTGCAACAACGATCCGCAGTACACTTCAGCTGAGTTCAAAGAATTCACCACCACCTCAGTCATTAAGCTAATGGACTTGCAGAAAAATATATCCAGATGGTGACGCACATTCTAGCCAAAGCTAAACATAGTGATCAAGATCCCGCCATTGGACTGTTGAACTACCGTAACACGCCACTGGACAATCTGGGTCACCTCTCCTCATCTCATAAGCTGAAGGTTGAAGTCTGTTACATCAGTAACAAGTTTGAACCACAAGTTATTCCTGCATCAAAATTTTGAATCAACAGAAGCAAACCTCAAGAACGACAGGAACACTATTTCAACCATAGTGCCAAGCCATTGTCTTCATTACCAGCTGGAATACCAGTTTGCTACAGGGTATCTAATAGAAGATGGGGCACTGCAAAAGTTTTGTCTCCAGGATTGACAGCATGGTCCTACATTATTGAAACACATCAGGGAAAGGTATTGAGATGGAACAGATGTCATCTTTGTAAATCATTTCTATCTGGTCCTGACAAGCCAAAAAACTAGGTTAGTTGAGAGCTCACCTGTGCTACAGGTTGTGATTTTCAACCCGACTCTCCAAGTAATACCTTCCATTCTAGTGCAGATGTATCAGAATGCATGGACAACCTGCAAGAGACTGATAAAACTGCTGCTAACAAGTCTGAGGACTCTCTGTGCCAATCTTACCATCTGAATCTTAGGGAGCTGGATGCATCACCTCCTACTGATACATCCAAGCAAAAAGTTATTTACTGTCGAGCAGCTTGTTTGCTAAAACACAAAGTTTGGAATTATTTTACTACAGGCTGAGAAGTGTACAATACTTATGTTCCTAGTAACTGTTCAATGTGTATTCTTTCCATTTTTGTTTATTACTAGGTATGCATCTTAAGGAGAGGGATGCAATGCATGGTGAATCTCATACAGTGAACTGCATGTTATGTTTAAGTATTTTCTGTATCTTTAAATGTAAACCGAGACCCCCGCAGACTACTACCCTGCCTGCCTGGCTAAGTGCAGGTTGAGGGCCTTGGTCCTAACAGTAAAATTTTGACACAGTGTCTAGTGACCACACTTACAAACAAGGTCTGGCACTCTTGCAAAGAAACTGTTTACCAGCAAATTACCTTCTATCTGACTCAATGACTTGAGACTGAATAATAAAATGGTCATTAGCCAGATTAACCTTCAAATATCAAATTTGATTTATTTAGGGGAATTGAAGAAGGGAGGGGTGTGAATTTAGATAAACGATTAAGACACTCTTTTTGCCTCTGAAGCAATAAAATAACATTTTACCCTGTATATAACAGTTGGTTTAGCTGCCCGGTGTCTAATTAGGTGCAGGCCTGATGCATTGCCGTAGGTCGCCTGGCATTGCAGCTGGTTGGGTCCATTAGATAAAATATTGATTAGTAATTATTTTATTTTTGGCTTTTGCAACATGCACAACACTTTAAACCCAAGGAAAATTGCAATCCCCAGGCCCGATGGCCTGTAAATGTCTAAACAGCAGCTTTAAACTGATGAGCAAATCAAATGATAAAACACTTTAAATTTGTTGCAGGGACAGGTCCTGTTGTTACTCGTTGAACCATGGACCTCAGGATCTGGTTGATATCCAGGGTGACTGTCCTCAAGGCAGGATTCGGCTCTCTGGCTTGTGGCTACAGGCAGCAGGACTTCATCCTCTTTGGCAAGGACCAGGATACAGGGACCGGAGCTGACACGACTTACGCCCACATCTTGGTATCTCTCCCAAGAGTGGCCGCAACCCATGAGGATCTTCTCTGCAGGAGCTGATTCCCTTCTCTGGTCATCTGGCAACTTGGTTTTTACAGGCAACAACAGTCTCTCAAGCACATTTCTTGGCATCACAGGTTCAGTTTGGACACAGTTCTGTAACAGGCCATGCAGCTTACTCGCTTGCAATCTGTAGTCCTGGAAATGTAAGCCGGCAATACAGAAGTTCAGGTCTCCCTCTGGCAAATTGGCTGGAGACAATTCCAATGATCACAGGCTTACAAATTAGACCGCAGTCTCTGAGGCAAAACAATCTTCCACTGCAATGCAAGATGGGGACCTTTTTAGCTCTGATCCCACTTTCAGTCTGGAATTTTAGCTCCAGGGAAATTGCTTCTTTTTCTCCTTTTCTGGAGAAATGCAGCTCGGTCTGCAGACTTGGTAGTCCCACACTTAAGGCAAGTGTTCCAGCTGAGGAGAGGCAAAGCAGGCCTCTCCCTGAACTCCACGAGCTGCAGGGAGCCTTTTTATGACCCAAACTCTCCAAACTGAGCCACAAACTCCCTTTTGTTCCAACAATGCCTCTTAAATAAGGAGCAAAGTTCCTGCATACGATAGGCTGCCTAAGCTGTCTGAAACAGTCTATGTCTCTTAATTGGCTTAATTTTAGGCACCAAGAATTGTTCCTCTTTTTTCCCCAAAAACGTCTCTGGTAAATTCCAAAAGTCTTCACTGTAAATCCTGGCTCATGATTGGCTGATAGGCTGCAAAGATGGTTGCTCAATGTACAGTCCCCAAATAGTTTATGCAGTCCCCCAGAATCAAACTTCCTGTGCAGCTAGATCAAGTATTTTATTTATTTTTAAACCCTACAGTCACATAGCCCTTTTAGTACCCTGCGTAGCGATCACATTTATTTACATTTATATTTAGCCCTTTTCTCATCACTGCCCCAGTAACATTATGCCCCTAGAATCAGGCAGCATCTTTTTAATATGCATGCCCTGCTTGTACCCTGTTTCTGTGCTCCTCCGAGCTCCCTTATTTATAAACAAAGAGGCCTCTCTGTGGCCTTGCACTGGTCCGCAGTCTCTGATTAACTGAATACAGGCATTGGGACCTTGGATCATCCTCTGGATTGACCACAATGGTGGTCAGTAAAGATCAAAGCACCCCTCAGTGCATCCGTGAGTGGCTGCAGCATAGAGAAGATGCTGGCAGCTTACGATCCAACTTTTAAGCCCAAATCAGGCTAAAATCAATACAGGGGCTGTTTGGAGAACCTGGGGGAAATGAATGGACTTGGCTGTGTTGGTGGGGGACACCAAGAGGAGGAACGGGCAGATGGGAGACATCAAGGTAAGCCCCCAAAGGAGGGTTACATAAATGCATGCCGTAGGTCTTTTTGGAGGACTGAAATAGATAATCTACCTCTGTCTGTAGTCAGGAGAAAGAGATGGGAAGTTTTGTACCAGGAAGTAGTTGAAGGGCAATGTTGCTGATGTATGGTGGAGTGAAGGTCAGAGACTAAAGTCTGGCTGCATTCATGTTACTGCTGAGTTCTGAGTTTTATCAGTATTCAGTTGAAAATGGTTTTCCTCTCTCTGTCTCTCTCCTTCTCTCTCACAGACAAATACAAATTGTAATTTATGGTCCCCTGCACCAAAGGCCACCATCAACAGAGCAGAGCTTGGAGGCTAAAGATGGCTCCAGTCAGAGCCTATCGGAGGAACAGCTGCACCCTTCCCTCCCTCTCAAGCAACCAATCAAGGAAGATTAGAAGACTTCCTGGTGCTTCACAAGGAAGAGACCATGAAGTGCCCCCCCATGCTGCATCCCTTCATACAAAGAACATCAGAATCTGCCCACCGGAGTCAGCCCAACAAGGCAACTGATGGCTGAACACTCTGTGCCTCAGAAGGGAGCTGGGGAAACAGTTCAGGAGTGACTTAGGTGACTGGACTAAGCAGAAGGAAGCAGGGAACCAGGAAGTTCTAAGGTAAGAGTCCGGTTAAACTCTAGGAAGTAAGGAGTGTTAGGATCAAAGTCAAAGTCAACTTTATTTAAAAAGACGCCCAATCCCAAAGGCTCTGGGCGCCGCACAAAACCTATACAGTATGTCATACCGTGTACATTTAGGTTAAAATAACATACAAACTTAAACCCCAAAAGCCTGCACAAATAAAAAAGGTCTTAAGTCGACTCTTAAAGGCCTCTATAGTGGGGGCCTCTCTCACTTCAAGTGGCAACGAGTTCCAGAGAGCTGGAGCAGCAACTCCAAAGGATCGATCCCCTGCTGATTTCAACCTAGCTCTCGGAACTGTGAGGAGGCCACCACCAGAGGAGCGGAGATCCCAGACAGAGGTGGACGGTACCAGGAGATCAGAAAGGTAACCAGGGCCCTGTCCATGTAGGGTCTTATAGGTGAGAAACCCCACCTTGAACAAAACTCTCCACCTGACAGGCAGCCAGTGCAATTCGCGCAACACCGGAGTAATATGACAGAACTTACTTTGTCCAGTCAAAAGCCGGGCAGCAGCATTTTGCACTAGCTGCAGTCTGTGAAGAGAAGCTCCAGAGACCCCGAGATAGAGCGCATTACAGTAGTCAAGTCTCGAAGTGACCAAGGCATGTACCAAAGTAGGGAGGTCCATAGCTGGAACAAGGGGCTTAATCCTGGCGATATTTCTAAGATGAAAAAAACAGGAACGCACCACGGAGGATATTTGGGCCTCCATGGACAAGTTTCTGTCAAAGATCACACCAAGATTACGCACCCTTGGGGAGGCCATCAATGACACAGCTCCTAGCACAATGCCAGTCGCAGAATCAGAAGCCATCCCATCACAAGCTCTGTTCGACTCCACTACCAGTACCTCAGTCTTATTTGGGTTAAGTCGCAGCCAGCTGGAAGACATCCAGTCATTTATCTCAGCCAGACAGATATTCATCACATCAACTGCATTTGATGTTCCTGGGAGCAAGATGGGTATAGCTGAGTATCATCAGCATAGCAATGAAAACTCAGGCCATACCTCCTAATGATCTCCCCCAGGGGCAGCATGTATACTGCGAACAACATTGGGGCCAATACCGAACCCTGAGGGACTCCACATGAAAGGAGGCAGGGCGTGGATGAGAAATTTCCCATCATAACCCGCTGCCTCCTGTTAGTAAGGAATGACTCAAACCATTTGATGACAATACCGGTGAGTCCGCATAGCTCCCTCAGGTGGAAAAGCAACACACAATGGTCCACAGTATCAAATGCTGAGGAGAGATCAAGGAGGACAAGAATTGTCTTATCCCCCCGATCTCTAGCCCTAAGGAGATCATTTTGCACCCGAACTAATGCAGTTTCAGTGCTATGCCTGGCCCGAAAGGCTGACTGGAAAGGATCATACAACTCGTGGGTCAAGAGATGTTCTCCCAACTGAAGTGATACCACCTTCTCAACAACCTTTCCCAGAAATGGAAGATTGGAGAGAGGCGGTGGTCCTAATCTCGGGTCCAGAGAAACTTTCTTTAAAGGGTCTCAACCAGAGCCTCCTTCAAGGCATCTGGAAAGACACCCTGACTCAAGGAGCACCGGACAATCAGGGCAAACACCGGGCCAACAGTGTCAATGCACCTCATCAAGAAGCGCGTTGGCACGGGATCCAGTTCACAAAAGGTATACTTCAAGTTGGCCGCTATCTCAATGACCTCATGAACTTCCACTGGCCTAAACTCCCCCCACTCAGAGAGAGTGCTCTTAGAACATGACTGACGACCACTGACAGCAATGGTATTACTGGCTGAGGAGACCTCCCGCCGGATTGCAGACACCCTGTCCGAGAAAAAACGAGCAAATTCCTCACAGTTCTCATTCGAGGAAACTCTTCTGGGCTAAAGACAGGATGGATGAAGAAGTCTGTCAACAGTCCGGAAGAGTGAGGCTGGTCGGCTTCTCCCAGCAGCAATCTCCCGAGACAAAAATAAAGTCTTCTTTTGGTTGATTGCCTCCTGATATGCGCAGTAATGTGCACACAGGACCAATTTGTCAGCCCCCAGACGGGATTTCCTCCAGCGACGCTCTAATCTCCGACCCAGCTTCTTCATTTCCCTGAGATCACCATCATACCAAGGCGACCTCAGGTATGAAGTTCTGGGTCGTACACGGACAGGTGCGAGGAAGTCAATGGCGCCAGATAGCACCTCATTATAGGCAGCTACCCCAGCGTCAACGGCTCCAACGCATGCATCACCCACCCTTGATAGATCAACTGCAGCCAAATAACCCTCAGGGGTAAGATCTTTTAACGGGCGGCAGCGAAATATCTCAGAAGGGAAAGAAATTATGACGGGAGCACTAAATGTGAACTTCACCGTGCAATGATTGGACCAAGCTACTCGATCAATATTGAGATCAGTGATCTCGAATCCCAGTGAGAACACCAGGTCCAATGTGTGGCCATCCCGATGAGTAGGCACGCCGACAGACTGCACCAGCCCCAAAAGGGACATACTCTGCAGTAACTCATCGGTGCACCTTTGACTTTTATCCTCGGCCCAAACATTGAAGTCCCCAAGAACGATACATCTTGGGGAATCCAATGTTTCGCCGGCAACAAACTCAGAGAATTCCTGCAGGAACCCCCCCATCGGACCAGGAGGTCGATAGATGAGGAGGATCCTGCAGCCAAAGCCAAGTCCTCCACGAACAGCCACACATTCAAATGAACCTGGGGTTCCTATCGGGTGCACGGTGAAGTCCAAATTTGATTTAAAACAAATAGCTACACCGCCACCCCTACGATTTTCTCTGGGGCAGTGAACCACAGTATAACCTGGGGGGACTGCAGCCTCAAAAACAGGGCTGGCATCATCTCCCACCCAGGTCTCTGTAGTACATGCCAGGTCGGCCGATGAAGCAGAGGCGTAATAAGCCGTCTTGTTTCTGACCGACCTGGCGTTAACTACACTACCGTCAGAGGTATTGAGGGTGATGCAGCCCTAGAGGTCACCTGGCCACTTGACCTGGTGGCCTCCCTGGCAATAGGCACCAACCACGTCTGGTTTCTCCTAGATGCTCTATTTATTCCAGGGCGTCTCCTGGACTTAACCACCTCGATCCTTTGATCAATTTGCTCCTGACCATCCCACAGCGCATACGTAAAACAGTCCCCCCCAATCCCCACTTCCCTACAACGTCTGATAATAATATCAGACACAGGAAGGGGGATAAAAGGACGTAGCGCATGTAGCTGCGAAATTCCATAAACAATCCTAGGCCCTGAGAGTCGTCTAACAAAACCCCTACACATATCTAATTTAAAAAACCAAATAGCACATATAAATCATGCAGGCAGTATACATAAAATCTAGTTTACAATAAAACTGTTTAACATACACAAGCTATTATGACATAGTATATTTCCCACCTTACAATTAAAACAACAGATTTCAGCTCCGAGTGGCGCTCACGCCACTCTCAACGCTCGCGCCATGCTCGCACTAGCGAGCGGCGCCTGTGTTTTAAACAGTGCCTCCCCACTCCCACAACCAATCAGCTGGCAGCCCCCCTCTCGTAGCTCCAGCTCCAACAGGTTGGTGCAGATTACTTACAGCCTCTCACGCTGTATTAGGCACAAAGGTTACGAGGGAGAATAAGCACAGAGTCCAGAAACAACCACACAGTCCTGATCAGAAATAAAAGTATTTAGCAGCTAATACACAGCTGCAACGAACAGCTTGCCAAACATCAAGGAAAATACGAAATGCCGCTTAGCGAAGCAGCGCCTGTGTTTTAAACAGTGCCTCCCACTCCCACAACCAATCAGCCGGCAGCCCTCTCATAGCTCCAGCTCCAACAGGTTGGTGCAGATTACTTACAGCCTCTCACGCTGTATTAGCACAAAGGTTACTTAGGAGAATAAGCACAGAGTCCAGAAACAACCACACAGTCCTGATCAGAAATAAAAGTATTTAGCAGCTAATACACAGCTGCAACGAACAGCGCTTTGCCAAACATCAAGGAAAATACGGAAATGCCGCTAGCGAGCGGCGCCTGTGTTTTAAACAGTGCCTCCCCACTCCCACAACCAATCAGCCGGCAGCCCCCCTCTCGTAGCTCCAGCTCCAACAGGTTGGTGCAGATTACTTACAGCCTCTCACGCTGTATTAGGCACAAAGGTTACGAGGGAGAATAAGCACAGAGTCCAGAAACAACCACACAGTCCTGATCAGAAATAAAAGTATTTAGCAGCTAATACACAGCTGCAACGAACAGCGCTTTGCCAAACATCAAGGAAAATACGGAAATGCCGCTAGTGAGCGGCGCCTGTGTTTTAAACAGTGCCTCCCCACTCCCACAACCAATCAGCCGGCAGCCCCCCTCTCATAGCTCCAGCTCCAACAGGTTGGTGCAGATTACTTACAGCCTCTCACGCTGTATGAGGCACAAAGGTTACGAGGATCACACGAAAAATTGGGTATAGGTGAAACATCCCATCTGGGGTAGAGGTAAATACGAGTATAAAGTAAGCAAAACATTTCAGATTAGGTGAAACACTTTATCTAGGATGGGGGAAAGGTTTTTTTTTATTTAGTATACTTTATTATATTTTGGCAAACAAACATTTTGACAGAAATCAAGGCAGAACATAAGTGTTAAATTTCTATTAAATACAAAGTATACGTTTTTAACAGAAAAAAGGAAAAACCAATTCCAATACCTTAGTAAGTGAGCCAATTCTAACATAAAGAAGAATTAGATAAAAAACATTAACTGTTTGATTGTTTGCTTGCTCTTTTCTCCCCCCCCACCCCATCACCCACCCACCTTAGTCTGCCACCAGTTGTTATTTATTATAGTTATAGTTGTCTCAAAAACATAAAAATAAAAGCCAAGATGGGGATAAGAATAAGGGTATTACAGAATGAGAAGATAAATGAAATTAAAAATACTAGGGGGCCAAATTCCTGGGGTTCAAATCTTAAAAAAAAAAAACAAAGGGGGGGGCTGGATTTGGGAGACCAGAAACTAACTAATTGAAAGAAGGGTGTAAAGAGATTCCCATCTTTTTTTGTATTTGCCCATACAATTTGACATTCTAGCTATAGTAGACTCAGCTTGTAGGGCAAACATAATTTCTTTGAACCATTCCAGATGGTTAGGGGTGGTCGAATCTAACCAATGTCTCAGTATAACTTTTTTGGCACATGCTGAGATTAAAGGAAAAGGGTTTAAAGTAAGCAATAGGTTGGGAATAGGTGAAACACCCTATCAAGGGTAGGGGGAAAATGGGTCTAAAGTAAGGAAAAGGTTGGGAATAGATGGAACACCCTATCTAGGGTAAGGATAAAAAGTGATTTACAAGTAAGCAAAACAGTGCAGTGGCTGTAGGCGGCAGTTTTCTGGGAGACATTCTGTAGACTGTGGTGCTGCCCCATCTGCATGAACCTCTCTGGGCTGAGGAAGGAGGTTGCTAGACTTAAGGCCAAGCTGATCCAGGATTCAGGGGGCCTCCTCCCCCACCTAGGGACCACCAAGTCCGCTACCGCTGCCACAAAGGGTGTCAAGGAAGAGGAGTGGCTAGACTATGGTGGGCTCAGGAAGGTTGAGGGTGGTGGGTCAGAGGCACATCCCAGCTATGGTGCCACTACAAAATTGCTACGCTGCCCTGGCAGAGTGGGACTGTCCCATGGAGGCACCCATAGCAGTAACCATGGAGGATGTGGGGATCTCTGTAATAAAGTCCCAGGTAGGGGAGTAGAGGACCCCAGAGGAGGAGGAAGCAACTCCTGGTGGGTGACTCCATAGTCAGGGGGTATATCTGGGGACAGGAAAGGAGGGGGAGGGAGGGAGGAGGGAGGTTAGATGCCTACCCAGCACCATAGCTTGGGAAGTGGATCCTGGGGATTGCTAGGGCAGCAGAACAGGAGGGAGAGCTGGATGTCATTGTCCACCTGTGGACTAATGACCAGGCTAGGGAAGAGGTTAAGACAGTGCAGGAAGAGTTCAGGGAGTTGAGGAGGAGTCTTAGGCAGGTAGCACACTCAGTGATCTTTTCTGAGGGGAGAAGATAGGGTACTCCTTATCAAGAGCTTCAACCAATGGTTGAAGAAGTGGTGCAGAGGAGAGTGATTCAGCTACACTGGGGACTGGGGTCCCACCTGGAGAGATAAAAGCCTGTACAGGGGAGATGGCATGCATTCATCTGGGAGCATTACCCAGGTGCTCAGTGAGTGGTTTAAATGTTACACTGGCAAGCATTTAAGCTAGCCAAGGGGAGTGGCAGAAGGAAGCAGGGAGACATAAACTGCCTCCCCACAAGGTGAAGTAGTTGGTAGGGAGAACCCTAAGGGAAATAAATCCCAAAGGGTATCTGATAACAAGAAGAACAAAATGGTAGAAATAAAGAGGAAGGGGAATGAGGGCATCAGGTGTAAGGATAGAAGGCAAAAGGGAAAAATGAGTCTTGACAACCAAGGTGGTAGCAGAATTTGGAAGGCCATGTGTGCAAATGCTCAAAGTCTGGAAAATAAAATCCTTGACCTAGTGGCCATAATGGCAGAGGCTGACCTGGACATTTTTACTATTACAGAGTCACAGAGCAGTGATAACCAGGACTGGGACATAGCCATGCCAGGATATACTTTGTTTAAGAAGGGTAGGGCAGGTGAGAAAGGGGGAGGAGTGACTCTTTACAGGAGGGATTGCAAAAGAGCAACAGAGTTACAAGGAGCACAGGAAGGTACAGAGGTACTGTGGGTCACCCTAGAGATGGGGAATGGTGCCGCTATACTCACTGGTGTGATCTACAGACCTCTGGCATGGGGGGGGGATAAGGAACTGATGGAAGCCATCCAAAAAATGGCAAATAAGGGGGAGGTGCTGCTGATGGGAGACTTCAATCTGTCAGATGTAGACTGGAGTATCCCAGTTGCTGCTTCAGCCAGGAGCAGGGACATCCTGGACTCCCTACTTGGGCATTCCTCAGGCAGCTAGTAAAGAAGCCCACTCATGAGGCAGCAATATTGGACCTTGTACTCATCAACGGGGACAGTGTTGCAGTCATCATGGTCAGAGACCACCTAGGGACCAGTGATCACCATACAGTGTGGTTCAACATAAGAACTGTGGTGGAAGCTAACCACACAAAGGTGAGGGTCCTGGACTGCAGGAGGGCTTATTTTACAAAGACTGGAGAATGCCTCAGGGATGCCTTGGGTGGAGTGAAGGAACAGTGTGTGAAACTAAAAGTGGCATCATACAAGTAAGCAAAAGGAAGAGGAAAAAGAGACCACTACGTTTCTCAAAAGAGGTGGCTGGGAAGCTTAGGGCAAAAACGTTAGCATTCAGGTGGTATAAGGAGACACAGAGGGAGAGAGAGGGAGGTGTATCAGGAGAAGACAGAGGAGACAGGCAGGAGCAAAAGGCACAAATGGAGAGAGAAAATAGCTCAGGCAGTAAAGCAAGGGGTCAAGACATTTGTCAGGTATGTAAATTAAAGGAGAAAGTCCAGGGGAGGGATTGTAAGGCTAAGTAGGGAAGGGGGGGGTTGGAAGTGAACAAGGAAAAAGCAGACATCATGAACGAATACTTTTGTTCAGTGTTCATGAAGGAAAGGAAAGGAGAGGGGCCACAGACAAGTGTCACAGACATCTCAGGAAGGGAGGAGGACACTAGCCCATTTACAGAGGACAGAGTCCTGAAGGCACTCGAAAATCTGAAAGTGGACAAGGCAATGGGGCCAGATGGGATACATCCAAGGATATTGAAGAAGCTCAGTTGCTCAGAGAGGTGCTGGCTGCACCTCTGACTGTCCTCTTCAACCTTTCACTGGAGACGGGAGTGGTCCTAGAGGACTGGAGGAGGGCAGATGTAGTCCAGCTTCATAAAAGTGTAAGTAGGGAGGAGACTAGAAATTACAGGCCAATCAGCCTGACTTCAGTGGTGGGGAAGTTAATGGAATTACTACTGAAGGAAAAGGTTGTAGAATATCTTGAATTCAGTGGCCTACAAGATCTGAGGCAGCATGGATTCACGGGGTTGGGGGGTTATGTTAAGCAAATCTGATAGATTTCTTTGACTGGGTGACCAGGGAATTTGATCAGGGTTGACTGGTGGATGTGGCCTACCTAGATTTCAGTGAGTCTTTCAACATCATTCCACATAGAAGACTCATAAATAAGCTTTCCACCTTGGAGTGGGTCCAAAGGTGGTAAACTGGGTAAGAAATTTGGTGGGGAATAAGCGACAGAGGGTGGTGGTAAACGGAGTTTATTCCAAAGAAGGAAAGGTGACCTGTGGGGTACTACAAGAATTAATACTGGGACCAGTCTTCTTTAATATCTTTATTAGCAACATTGCATAGGGGCTAGAAGGGAAGGCATGCCTTTTTGCAGATGACACTAAGATCTGCAATAAGGTAGACACTTGGGGGGTGGTATATGGAAAAAATGAGTGGGGATCTAAGGAAGCTTGGGGAGTGGTCATGAGTGTGGCAACTAAGTTTCAATGTGAAGAAGTGCAGAATCATGCAGTTGGGGCACAGAAACCCAGGGGTGGAGTACAAGATGGAGGGAGCGGTACTGATGACCACCAAACAGGAAAGAGACCTGGGAGTGATCATATCTGATGACCTAAAGACGGGCACACAGTGTAACAAGGCAGAGGGGAGAGCCAGTGGGATGCTTGGGTGCATAGGGAGGGGTATCACTAGCAAAAAGAGTGAGGTGGTGATAGTGTTGTATAAATCGCTGGTAAGATCTCACCTAGAGTACTGGGTCTAGTTCTGGAGATCATCTCTGGAAGGACATAGATAGAGTAGAGGCAGTTCAGAGGAGGGCAACTAAAATGGTGCAGGGTCTGCATCAAAAGCCCCATGAGGTGAGATTGAAGGTACTCAGTATATACACCCTGGAGAAAAGGAGGGAGAAGGGGGATATGATAGAGATTTTCAGATACCTCATGGGTATAAATAAGGTTCAAGAGGCAAGCCTTTTTCAGCAAAAAAGATGATAAAAAACAATGGGTCATGCTATGTAGTTGGAGGGGGTATGCTCAAGGAAGATGTAAGGAAGTATTTCTTCACGGAAAGAGTGGTGGATTCTTAGAACCATCTTCCAGCAGAGGTGGTAGGGCAAAAAATGGTGGTAGGATTCAAGAAGGCATAAGGGAACCTTGGGGTAGGGGAAGGGGGAGGCAGAGATCAAGTAGGGTCTGTTGGGCCCCAGTAGGTAGATTTAATGGGCAGACTAGGTGGGCCAAGTGGTCCTTGTCTACCATCAAAGTTCAGTGTTTCCAGATTTTAGGCTCTAGTTCAGCCTCCACCTTTTAAATCAGTTTTTTTCTCTCCTACAGGCAATGTAATATTTTTATTTATAGCCTCAAATGAGATTTTAGTAGAGCAGTGTATAATATTAAATTTTGCAGGCAGACTACCTGTGGAAATACCATTCTGATTCCATGTAATTTTGTGGAATTTGCACTAACATTCTCTGGAATTTTGCCAAATTTTAAATTTCAATTATTTTGGTATCGTTTTCAAAACATGTAGCCATATGATACCAAATTTGGTGGGTACAGAGGTACTAATGATCTTCATTAGTGTGCTGAATGTCATTATCTTAGAACAAAAGGGAGCTGAGTTATGAGTGGCCAAACATTCAATCAGAATTTAATTTTCAGTTATTTCCATGTAGTTTGAAACTTTCTGATCCAAATTTCTCCACAGTTTCAGGATTTTGAGAAACCTACAACATGGGTATGTGCACCAAGTCTTAAATCTCAAGCTTTAAAAGGGCCATGCTGTAGGTAGTCAAACATTTTGCCAAACTTTAGATTTTAGTTATTTTAGTATAGGTTATAAGTATATTTATATATGTACCTAGTTTCGTATTTCTAGCTCCAAAGGTGCCTGAGTTATATGCAGATACTGTACTCATGTTCATGAAATTTCCCACAAAAAAATAAAATTACAGACTTTGAGCACGTAAAATGTCTTGCAATTTGACACACCATCAGAACTCCTCTCAACAAGTAACCAACCCGAATTTCATATCTCTATCTCAATAGAGGGCTGAGTTGTGACTAAATTAATACATTTTTAAAATTCTACAGAATTTTGCCAAATTTTAAATTTAGGTTATTTTGTCCTAGTTTTCAAAGTTCACATCCAATGATATCAAATTTGTGAGATAGACATGTACTAATGGCGCTCACATGTGTATGTTATTTCAGAGTCCTAGCTGGAAAGGGAGTGAGTTGTGGGTGGCCAAACATTTAATCAAAATTGTATATTCAGTTATTTCCATCTGATTTTAACATTTCGTATCCAAATTCCTCCACAGTTTCAGGACGTAGAGAAATGTGCAACATGGGTATGTGCACCAAGTTTCAAGTCTCAAGCTTTAAAGGGTACTATGCTATAGGTAGCCAAACATTTTCCAAACTTTAGATTTTAGTTATTTTAGTATAATTTTGAAAGTGTTCATCACAATGTTATCAAATGTATTACTCATGTGTATATGTACCTAGTTTCATATTTGTATCTCCAAAGGTGCCTGCGTTATATGCGGATAAAAATGTTTATGAAATTTCCCACAGAAAATAAAATGACAGAATCTGAGCACCTATACTTTTGTGATGTGCATTCTAATGTCATGATATCGGGCACGCTGTTAGGGCACTGAGCAACAAGGAATACTGCCAACTTTCAGATCTCTAGCTCAATAGACAGATGAGTTATGACCAAATTAATAAATTTAAAAAATAATGAAATTCTGATGGAATTCTGTCCAAATTCTGCAAACATGGAATTTTCTCATTCCGCACAGCTCTAGATTTTAGGTTGTAGTTCAGACTCCACTCTCAGCCCTCTCAGGCATACATTCAAGCTCCATAACCACCAGTGCAAACTGCACTCCCCTAATACTCACCTTCCTGTTGCATTCAAGTTACTTGCCTGATACTCAGTACCCACCAGGCACTGCTACTGCTCCACTCTTTCTCTCAGTGAGTTTTTTAATAGAGAATTTTCTTTCAGATATTTTTTCACTGTATTTTAGCTCTAGTCCCCTGGCCCCAATGTCCAATGTTGCCCACTGCCTAGTGCCTGAATGGACTTCTGCCACTGCCAGGTCCTGCTCACTCAAATCATCAAGATTTTTTAAATGCATTTTTTTCAGGGGTTTTTTCACTGCAGTTTAGGTCTAGTCCCCGAACCCCAATGCCCAGTACTGCCCACTTCCTGGATGGACTGCTGCCACTTCCAGGCCCTGTTCTGCTGTAGTCACTGTGACTTTTTTTAATATAGCATTTTTTCAGGTATTTATTCACTGCAGTTTAGCAAAGAGTCAGAGAAAAAAAAGAAAAGAAGATTTTTTTTGGTTTGAAAATAATTTGAAACATCTCTCTCTATGCAAACTAAGCATACCACAGTCTCTCTCTCTCAATCTCTCTCTCTCTCTCTCATGTGAGCTAGTGTGCTGCTGCTGCTGCTGCAGTGTGATGCCCTCACCAGGACCGTCCCCCAGGAACCATCCAGCCAATACAATCCCCCCATTCCTTCCCCTAACAGGCACTACATTGAGCCCATAACTGAGTTTAGTGATTAGCTTACCTCCCTTTCCAATACACTCTCACTGCCACCACCAGGTCCTACCTCCTCATGCCAGCCACTACTCCCCTGTCATCATTTGACTCTTCTTCCCTTATGTCCTCTTAACAGCCCATGTCCCTCAGTCTTGTTCCAGCAGCCTAGACAGACCAGTCTCCTCCCCAGCCTGATTAACACCAATGCCATGCCACCTGACGCTGTCTCTCTTTAGACCTCCTCTATTCCAACCAACCAAAAACAGGTCATATGATGTGCTTCTCAGAGAAGGTAGGATTCTGTAGGGCCCTTGAGCCTTGTCTTTTTCTGCCCTGGTTGCTGTTGCTGCTGCTGCAAAAAAGATTTTTTCAGCCTTAATGGCCAATTATGCATTGGGAGGGTCACAAATATGTTAAACTGGCTGTGGCCCAATTCTGGCCCACCAGATCATGCCGGGCATACCTGACTCAACAGAACATACAACTTGGGCCACTGCACACCCTAGTCATGAAGAAACATGGAATTTTTCAACATTCACTCATAATGTTGCATTTTTTCTGTATTTGAGCTCACATTTACAACATGGTATTTTTTTTACCATCCTCCTCATGAACATGGCAGTTGTCATTTTCAAATCCCCCTCCCAAACCTGTTATTATGGTCATTCCACAAAATCACATTTCTGGTAGGTCTGATAAAAGACACTTGTCATGGTTGTATGATGGGGCTAGTAAATATTATTTTTTTTTGTAAAATGTTTTTGTTAAGCAACCAAATAGATTACAGAATTACATATATAATCTACAAATCATTGTGACTGGAAAACTAGGGAAGCCAGGAAGCAGGCCGGCAGAAGACCATGCAGGGGACCACTGGGTACTGTATACAGTTGTAACAGATACTAAAAATTATACAAACCTCAAGAGCAGATTATCATACATACCCAGTCCTGCCCCCATAATAACTCAAGATTTTTCTCTAATAAGTCAGCAAGGAAATCAATCTTCTGCTAATGCTCTCTATAGGGGTCCTCACATGGTTTCATATTTATTGTAAGTAGTCCAAATTCTATTCTGACTCTTCTAGTTTAATCCTTTCTAATAAACTGTGATGTTACTACAGCTCACTCTGCTTGCACCCTCACTGTTATTTCTCCTGATGCTGACTGACTCCTGCCCCACTCTGTTGGCTCAGGAACAAGAATACCTCACCCTCTGCTCGACCAACCTGCCCTCGGCCCTCCCCACCTCCACCTCATCATGGGAATGCTCTCCTTTAGGTCCTATCATCCTCGCCTTTCTCTCCAACCCTGAACGGTGGCTTCTAGGCCACTACCTGGTCTCCCTATCCTGCTCCACTGCCTTTCCCTCATGCCCATATATCCCTTTTATATACCTCTTCCTCCTCGCTGGTGATGTTGAGTGTAACCCTGGTCCACCTAACTCCCTCATCATGTACTCTGATAACATCTGGGCAAATGCCTCTGGGCTGAATAATCACCCACATCAACGTATGTAGCCTTCCCTCCAAACTCCCTGACCTAGAGGCTTGGACAGAGCTCTATAAGCCTCATGTCCTGAGACTCACTGAAACTTGGCTGAAACCCCATCATGATGTAAATACCTATCAACTGCCTAGGTATTCCTCCCTCTGCCTTGACAGGCCAGGCAAAAAAAATGGTGGTGGTGTTGCCCTATTCATCAAAGAACCCCTCTCTGTTCAGATGGTTCTAAGCTCAAACCACACATCACCAAGTGAATGGCTCCTATCAGAAGTGACTCTTGGATCTTGTAATAAACTCTATGTAGGATGCCGCTACAACCCTATCACTGCTGGCACCAAGGGACTAGATAGCTTCCTTACTGGCCTGAGCTCCTTAACACCACTCAGAGACTCCATTCTCTTGGGGGATTTCAATTTAAACTGGCTGTGTAGTCACCAGCCTGACTATGCCTCCTAGCTGAAACAACATAACCTGACCCAAACAATCATGATTCCTACCAGACAAAGCCCTCGTATGGCCACCTCAACAGTATTGCACTGGATCATCACAAACAGAATTGATCAGACACTGCATGTTGGCACCATGGCTGACTCCATTAGTGACCACTCCCCCACATACCTCATCTGGTCCTCCAAGCTGACTCGACCTCCCCCAAAATACCTGTCCTTCCATAATTTCAAGTATCTAAACACCCCTAAACTCCTTGATGAGATGAGGGCCTTGGACTGGTCTACTCTCTTCTCACTCTCTTATGCGACTCAGGCTGTAACCTGTTTCACAGGGACACTCCTGTCCTTACAGGATCTGCATTTTCCAATCACCACTAGAAGTATCAGGGGTGGCAACTCACGCTGGATTACAAAAGACCTACTTACCCTAATGCAGGATAGGGACTGAGCCTGGTCATCCTACAAGGCATCCCCAACCCTGCTACTCTGGAATGATTACAGGTGAAGGAGACACTTGTGCAAACACCTGGCCAAATCTCTAAAACAAATTTATTTTCGAAACCTCCAACAGGCTAACCTGGGCAACCCTAGAAAATTCTGGGCTTCCATTGGCTCCATTCTAAGCCCCCCCCCACTAGCAAGGCTGCCCTACAGCTCAACTCCACAGACGGCCCCATAACCAACCCTTTGGATATAGCCAGAGCCTTTAATGACAAATTCTCAGACCTTACCATGTATCTGAGCAAACTCCCCAAAGGCCTGCAAACTACCCCAGCTACCCCCCACACCCGGCAATCTGTTCCCTCCTGGCCTACCTCTGCATCCCTGACTCCCCCTTTTTTCTTCAGAGCACTATCACCCAATGATAAAGTCAAACTTCTAAAGAGCCTCCCTAACCACAGATTCCCAGGTGCTGGTGGACTAACCCCAGTCTTCCTTAGGCTTATCTCCCCTGCTATCGTCACTCCACTCATGTTTATTTTCAGCCTCGCTCTGTCCTCTTCTGCCATGCTGGATCCCTGGAAAACTGTAATGGTAATTCCCATTTTCAAAGCTGGAGACCCTCAATCTACAGACAACTACCATCCTATCTCCATCTTTCCCTACCTAAGCAAACTGCTTGAGAAAACCGTTCACCACCAGCTTGCTGATTATATATGCACATACAACCTCCTGTCCAGTCAACAGCATGGCTTTCACAAACATCATTCTACCACCACCATCCTAGCACTTCTAACAGACCACATCCTCACAAACATGGATTGCGGAAACACCACAGGGGCGGTTTTCATTGATCTCTCCAAAGCTTTTGATATGGTGGACCACGCCCTCCTCCTCTCCAAACTTAGTTGCCTCGGTTGCGCTCCAGAGGTCACAGCCTGATTCAAAAGCTATCTCACAAGTGCTGCCAGTTTGTGTGCATTGGCCCTGCTTGCTCCCCCACCAAACCAGTCTCCATAGGCATTCTCCAGGGCTCTATCCTTGGCCCCCTCCTTTTCTCTTTATTTATCAACTTCCTTCCCTTCGACAGCCTCAGCTGACACTCATTCCTCTATGCTGATGACCTAGTTATCTTCTGCAGTGACAAATCCCCTACCCGCATCTCCTCCACTCTCTTGCAAAACTATGTGGCTGCTCATAACTGGTTTGATGATAACCTCCTTCTGGTTAATGCCAAAAAAACCTAAATCAATGCTGTTCGGATCTAAGCCCTTCCTAGCTAAACACAAGTCTGGCTCCCCTCTAAACATTGCATCCCCTGATGGTCATGTCCTTGAGGAAGTCACCCAGTTCAAATACCTTGGGGTATTGCTTGACCCCTCCCTCTCCTTCTTCAATCACATAAAATTTCCTAGTACTAAGATTCCACCAAAAACTAGGGGCAGATTTCAGAATCTGGCAATACCTCACCCTGGAGGCCCGCCTCGCTATTGTCCAGGGCAATCTTCTCCCTATCCTAGACTATTGCTCCCCAATTTACTCAAGGACATCCGCAACTAACTTAGCCAAACTCTCCAAAACTTATAACAGTGCCTGCCAGTTCAACTTGTCTGCTCCCTACGCAACTCACCACTGTGCCCTCCTCAACTCTCTGGGATGGCTCCCACTGCAGGCCCATTTCAACTTCACCCTGTACTGTATGGTTGACTCTGCTAGCCACATTGGCTCAGATTCCCCCTGTTCTCCCCTCCTCTCTGTCCACACCATGCATCGCAACCTCCGCTGTAGCTGCATACCCCCCTGCACATACCCAGGGTGTCCTCAAACATGGCGAGTAGAGCCCTATCAGTGGCAGACCTCACTCTATGGAAAAACCTGCCCACAGAACTGCACACTACTGACTCACACCACCAGTTCAAAATCCATCTCAAGGACTGGCTCCTATTGGCATCCATCTACAAATGCTTCAGGGTGTAGCCATGTGGCATAGTGGGTGGCAGGCTAGGGCTGGGAGGGTACCAGGTTTGGTCCTAGGTGTGGTCTGTTTTTTTGTGCCGTCTGGGATTTTTTTGTTTGTTTTGCACCTCCCCGACATGCATCCCCCTGGAGCTGAGAATCCTTAAGTGGGTGGGTGGTGCAGGGGGTGCAGACCCCCAGCATAAATAAAAAAAAAGTAAGTGTCCAATGCCCTTTTGCTGTATGCCAGTAATGTACATCGCCAAAATTGATTTTCAGCGATGTACATTTGCCTAAATGGCAATCGCCTTTCAGCGATCGCTGTTATGACATAGAACCTCCCAAATCAGATTCCCAGGAGGATGGTGTGTGATGCACCTCTGCCGGATACTGTGTGTTCCTATTAATAGGGAATAAAAAGTGTAATGGGTCTAGATGATGTGACTCTCCGTAACACAATCTCCTCTACGGGGGACCACTGTGAGGAAGAATGCAGGCTCTGATCTAGGGACATCTACTTTAAGGAAGGCAAAAAAGTTCAATGGTATTGGATTGCAGTGGGAGCTATCCTAGAGAGTTGTTGACAGATGCACATCAACCCCCTCATACAGGTAAGCAATTATTCTGAGACCCTTATTTGCCCAGTGGGACAGTATTCTGCCTGTGGGGTTGAGCTCCTCTCTCAGACTCCACAGCCCATCCTCCAATGAAGCCTCAGGTGATAGCCCCTGCTTGTGTGCTATCATCTTGTGAATTGCAAATCATGATCTGGCTATGGATGTCAAGAAACGGTTTGCAACCTTTTTATTCACTCCACTGTAGAGGGATGGGGCCAACAGGGATGGGGGTAATCTGTTTGGTAAAGACACCTCCTCCATCACCAGCCATGCTTGCCAGGTCTCACCAACCGGTGAGCATCCCAAAGGAATGTTGTCACTGCAGATAATAATAATAGAAGTTAGGGAGGCCAAAATTCCCCCCTCCTCGTATGCTTCTGTCGCATACGCTTCCGTAGAATTTTGTGAGGGACTCTGGCTTTCTTCCATGCCCATAATAATGATGTCAAGCAACCCCAGATACTCTTGAACAATTTCAGAGGCACATAGACTGGGATAACTTGAAAAAAGATATAAACACTGAGGGAAGAGGCACATTTTAATTAAGTTGATTCTGCCTATGAGGGTAAGAGGGAGGGATCTCTCCATCTCTCACAGTTCTCTTTCAATTTATGTAACAGAGATTAATAATTTACCTTCCATAGGGTGGAGAACATTTTAGGTAGGACAACCCCCAGGTATTTAAGATGGAGAACTGGAGTAAGCTGCATCCCTGATACTTGTAGGGACTGAGGTTGGGCCTGGCCCAGGGGAAGCCATTCACACTTGGACCAATTGGAAGGCTTGGCCTGTATTTTAATAGGCAAGCAGCTAGCCACTCCCACTTCCTGAGCTATATATGCAGTTCTTCTCAGCCTCCTTCTGAAGCCCTTTTTCTTTTCTGGCCAGAGGTTCTGTCGGTCTGTCCTCTGAGCTGGCTAGGGCCTATCCCCCTGCCTGCTGTTTCTGTTTGTCTCTGCTGGACTTTGGCTTTTGTTTTCCTGCTTCTGGTTTATATCTTGCATCTGGCTATGTGCTTCTTTCTGTCCTTGCTTTCTGTGTTTTTTTGTGTGTCTTTGTTTTTGTTTTGGGCCTTGTTCCCTGTTTTCTGTGTTTATGTTTTTTGGTTTTGTCTTTTGGGGCTTTGTTTCCCAAGTTCCTAGCATACTGCTACTCCAGAGCTCATACTTCTTGCTTTCAGTTACTCACAACTCTCACATTACTTTCAATGCAACTGCAAATATAATCCATGTGTTTCAACTCAACTAAAGCTGCTCTCCATGTTGCATACTTAATTGTTTTCACCTGATTCAGACTCACTCTGAACCCTAGCTATGCAGCTCAATCATGCACTATCAACTCATTCTCTTACCTCATTGCTGCAGTTTCATTGCACTGCCTGGTGACAGCTGCTTTTAGAGCACTGTGCCTCCTTTATTTTATGTTTATTGCAGTTTACAACTCAGTGTATTCAATACAGATGCTGTTTCTATGTTTGTACACCCTGTTATATTCTGAGGTCAGCTAAAGCTACTGCTGATGCTGTAAATTAGTTTCAATATCTGCATGTGGGTCTCAGCCCTTCCATCACTTTCTTGTTTTTCTTACGGCAGGGACTTGGAGGTGTCTGGGGAGTCGTGGTCCTGTGTGGCTAATTACTTATGTTCTAAATCCTGTCTCCGCCACCGGCAAATCCTCAGAGTATGTGTCACCTTTATTGGCTTTTTAAATGTCTGGCTGGCTTGCACCACTATTCACAGTGCTGCGTCATTGCTACTATGTTTTGCAGACCTATGTGCTGGTCCGACTATTGCTATACTGTTATTGACCTACCTGCAGGTGCACTCTTGCTTACTCAATCTTTGTTTCATGCCTACCACCATCCCCTCGGCTTCAGCCTCTGGGATGTCTGTTGCACTCACTACTGCATCCAACCTTTGCAAGGTCTCAACACTTAATGCTCATGCAGCTCCTTATCAGTTCTGAGGCATGCCAGCCATACCATTCTGGTGCAGGGTTTCCTTGCAGCCAACAGTCTCGCTCTGCATTTTAAGTCTGCATCTTGTGCATGCCTGACTGGGGTGAGGTCCTTCTCACCTGGTCCATAGCTGGAAATGTCCTAGCTCCAGGCTTGACTTTAGCTGTTAGCTACATGACAGCAGCTCCTGGTGTAGAATTTAAGGCTAGCTGTAAAGGGTGATTACTCCAATCTCCTTTGGCTCTAGTGGGTTCACTATAATGGTTATCCATTGGCTTTAGTGGTTTCCCTAGCAAGGCACCTTCACTGCATTCTCCCTATGACTGCCTCTGGTTCACCTGGTTTGTGTTTAGGGTGAGTAGGCCAGGTGAATGCCTCAGCAGTTGTTGCTCTCCTCCTCCTGCCTTGGTTGCCCCCGATGTTGCAGAGCACTTTTGTAACCTTCCATGGCGTTCCTGCTAGAGGGATTGAGTGAGAGCTTTCCTCCAAATTGGAATGTTTTCCACCTCCCTTAATTGGGTTTCCAAATTGCAGCAGCAGAGCCGTCACTAAATAAAATATCCCACTCCTGGAGGGAAGGCGAACTAGGCCTTGGATCCCCAGAAATTTCCTCCTTATAGGGTTTTTTTTTTTCTCCTTCATGCCTCAGGTCATAACTGTTAGTTAGCATAGTAGTGTTTGCTAGTTTCTTTAGGTAGATTCTGCTGTTGGATGAAGGTGGGTGGTGTCCCTGCCATTCCCTCTCTCCTTAGAAGGTCCCCTCTCTTTCAACGCAACATCGAATCATGCCATGCAAACCTAAACATCTCATTACATTATCAAGCTGCCTGATGCATTATTCTACTACTACGTCATAGCTCCTGCTTGCTTATATGCTTTGTACTACATTTCTTTTTGGGGATCCTTCCTAAGGTACCTTTAGCCATGACAATTGTCCCGTGGCACCTCTAGGGGTGGAACCCTCTTCAAGGGTTCCTTGCCTTTGGTACCTCTACAGGGTAGTAATTCTTCTGAAATAGAGAGTGCAAATGGCCAAAACCAAACTAACACAGTTGCACAAGCATAACACTATACTGGCTGCATAGGCCGTTGAATTGGAAGGCTTGGCCTGTATTTCAATGGACAAGCATCCAGCCACTCCCACTTACTGAGATATATTTTATTTATTTAGTTTTTGTTAACTGGGTAGGTGCACTAGCCATAAAATGACTATTTTCAGGCACGACCTGGGAGAGTACAACAAAAGGAGAACAGTTGAACAACAGCAACATAGGTACAATAATACAAATAGAGGAACAGTACAACAGTGCTACAAAAATTCAATGGGTAGAAACAACAAAAAATAATGGCAAGCATTATACAGATAATGGCAGTAAGATATTTAATAAGTGCAGAAACCATGGACCCGACCTGTGGAGTGAAAGGGTTAATAAGATAGTAAGGTTATATAGAGAGAAATGTGAGGAATGTTCAAACACAACAAGAAAGACTGACAGAAGGAAGGTCAGGGGTGGTAATTGGCAAAACAACAGTGGATGGTCAGCAACAAGGTTCGAGAAGGAAGAGAGCTAATAGTCAAGAAGTTATTTACAAAGAGAAGGAAAAATATGGGGGGGAAGAGGAGACAGTCTTGGAGCTGGATTAGAGCAAGGGTGACATTATTGGTAAGTCTCAGGAGCTTCTGGTTGGGTCAAAGCATGTACAAGCATCAGCTAAGGATAGATAATGACGATATTCACTTTTAAATCCAAATTGAGACTGAGACAGCTGGAGGTTGAGTTGAAGAGCATTACATAGCCTGGGAGCAGAGGATTGGAAGGCCCCTGTGCTTTTAGTCGTCCGACATCTCAGAACATAGAGCAAGGATTTGTTAGCTGATCACAGGCCATGGGAGGATGGTTGAGGGACCAGCAACGCCGCCAGCTGGGATGGTTTTTTTCCCCGGATGATCGAGTCCACTAGTGATCCAAGGTAGTATTGTCTACTGGCAGAGGGTGAGAGCCAATTCAGATCCTTATAAAGAAGGCAGTGATGTTTGAGTCAAGGCGAAGAAGAGGCAAATCGGCATATATTGTTATGTAAGCAGTTCCTCTCAGCCTCCTTCTGAAGCACTTTTTCTTTGCCCCACCATCCTCCCCCCCTCCTCCAGTAGTAGCACTTCTCTACTTGGGATCCTTCCTAAGGTACCTTTAGCCACAGGAATCGTCCCGTGGCACCTCTAGGGGTGGAACCCTCTTTGAGGGTTCCTTGTCTTTGGTATCCCTACAGGGTGGTAATTCCTCTGGAATAGAGTTCGAATGGCCAAAACCAAACTAACACAGTTGCACGAGCATAACACTATACTGGCTGCGTAGGCCATTGAAATTATTTTTCCCCCCCGATATCTGTCCATAAAGTTGGAACAAGGACATGAGAGCATGAAGTGCCAGGTGTGGGTCTGTTACATAGAGCAGAATGTCATTTGCAAAGAGGGATATCTTCTGATGTGTGCCACCCTCTCGCAGGCCTTCAGTGTTCTTATGTTGCCCAACTGAATCCTCCAATGGTTCAGTGGTGAGAACATATAACAAGGGTGATAGAGGGCACCCCTGTCAGGGTCCCATATCAGGTGGAACACCAGGGATAGCCTCTCATTTGTTTAGATTTGGGCTTGTACAGCTTTATATAAAGCTGCTACCAAGGGCCAAAAATGATGGCCAAGTCCAAACTTTTCCAAGTTACCAAACATGAAGGGCCACTCAATCCCATCAAAGGCCTTCTCTGCATCTAATGCAGGAAGACCATGTTGAGTAGACCCCCCCCCCACGCAGTGCCACATAACATTTACTGCTCTGCGGAGATTTGACTTGGCTTGTCTCCCCTTCATGAATCCCCCCTAGTCAGAGTGCACTATCTCAGGGAGGGCCTCCTCCAACCTTAACACCAGGATCTTGACTGCCACCTTGTAGTTGATGCTGAGGAGGGAGATGGGGCAGTAAGAATTTCAATGCACTGGATATTTCCCTGCTTGGGGAGGACGATGATAGTGGCAAGCAAGGCCCCTGTTCTCTGTAGCACTGTAGACATAACTTCTGCGCATAGGCTCTGAACCTCTGCAGAACTGTTAAGTCAAGTTCTGCAGCAAGATTTAAAGTTCTGTGAGAGACTGATAAATGATACAGAGCCAGAATTACAGTTTCTGGGGACCCAGCAAGGATGGTAAGTGAGGAGGACTCCTAAGTCCCACTACAGAAATATGTCACATAATTCCCATTAAACATCCAGTTTTGTGCTTTTCAGCAGCTGTTAAGGCTTTCCATATTTATCTAAATCTATTTATGGTGTAGTGCCATTGTATGCACAACTAACAGCTACGGGCAGGCACCCCTTGTCCCACACTGGTGGCATCAAAGCACACAGCAAATAGTTGTTCCCCAAGAGGCAGCCTGAAGTAGTCTAGTCATGGAGCACCAAGAACTCCTCTTCTTTGTGAACACCTGTCAGGGGCTCCATACACAGTTGCAGTTGAGGAGGATGAGCTTTGGTGGCACACAGAGGCTTCCTGTACTGCCAGCCTCGAAAACTGGCATACATTAAAATATAAAACATTAAGCATCTGCAGCATCAGTGTGATTATTTGTTTTCCTGTTTCATTCTTTCCCTGTATCATTTTTTCATTTTAAGTATATCTTTAGCTTGGTTGTCATCTTTCTTATCTTGGCTTTATCTTTTTTTCATTTTCTTTTATATGCTCCTCCCTGCTACAGCCTGAAAGCCCTGGCATCTACAGTTCACCCTGACCATGGGCTGTCCTAGAGTGGGCTAGGTGATCCCAGAATCACACGTGTACATGGGTTGCTGTCATGGAATTTTTGTGCTTTACCACTGGTCTATCATGGTGGCCCAGCTAGCTTTTTTAATTTTCACTTTTTTCTTTTGTCTCTGTAGTCTCATTGTCTACGTTTGTATGTCAGGCAACGCTACCCTTCTACCAGATTAAATAATGGCAGCAAAGTTCTTTCACTACACCAGACCAAAAGGCTGCAATGCTCTCTGATCTCTTCTTGCCTTCCCCCCACTTAGTAAAAAAATGTTTCTCTTTCCCATCCTCCACCTATAAAATTGCAACAATGATCTCCCTTCTCCTCTCCTCTCCTCTCCTCTCCTCTCCTCTCCTCTCCACAATTTCAGCACAGAACATTAATACACTGGGGCTGGCCATCAGCCTAGGGAAGTGTATGAGACAGAGCCATCAGTTACACAGAGCCAAAATGTGATTCATTCACTTAAGTAAATCCCATATAATTATTTAATTACTTTGACTACTATATTGAAAGGGCAAGCTATGCATGTTTCTTAACAAAAAAAACCTGAATCTACACTGGTGCTCTTTGTGTTAATCAGCTTGTGCCTTAGTAACATTTTTTGTTGAGATGCAGTGAGCTTAAACCCTCTCTTACCCACACATCCCTCACCCACCCTTCCATTTTATCAACAACAATGTAATATTGCCTCAAAGCAATATACAAATATTAAAACATTTAAAAATATATCATCTGCAGAGTCGTGATTTTTTCTCTATTTCTCTCTTCCCTTATTTAGTTCCACATCCTGCATAAATAATCTTTAGCTTTGGCTTTCACTTTTCTTACCTTGGCTTCCTCTTTTAAATTTTTTTAGTATAGTAAGTATTCTCTCATTCTTTTCCTGCCCTACCAATTTTGCTTTATTTTTCTATAATTTACATTTTTCTCCTCAAGCACTAGAGCTGATCCATCAGTTGGGCAGCTTCCCATCCCCATCTACAACCACCTCTTGTGCTTAACCCCCATAAGGATTGCAAATTGCCCTCTTCGCTAGCAAGAACTTTCCCTGTCATGGTTTTAAAACAGATATTGGGATTGGCAACCCCACTTATGGAAATTATAGTGGAAGAATCAGCCCCATCTGGTAATTTGGACAGATAAACGTGATCAAGTGTTTGGACCATTAAAACCCAGCTGTGTTCTGATCTGGTCTTGAAAAGACATGGGGCTAGATCCACAAAACTTTGTTCTGATGCAAACCTGCTTTATGTGCTGAGTTGATATTCACAAAAGCCCAGTTTGTGCATTCAAACCAGCTTACCTATTGTTGCTAGGGTCCATTTGTTTTCATTTCTCTAGTATTTACTATGTCTTCACTGTAACTACCCTATACTCTTAATACTCTATTGCATGCTACATTTTGATTACTCTATTGTATTTTGCTTTTGTTGCCTCCTGTGCCATTGTATGGCCCAGACTGTGCCTGAAAATAGTCCCTGGGATCAGTGTACCTACCCGGTTATCAAAGTCATAAACAAAAAGTCTGGAGGGGGCCATAATGCAAATGAGAGGAAGGGGACCTGCATATCGGCGCTGTCCAATTCACAAAGCATTTGCACCACGCAAGGGCCTTTTGTGGGGTCCCCTTGCATGAGCAAATATCACCAACTGAGACCTTACCTTTATGCCGTGCAGCCCTAGTGGCTGGTGGAGGTACTATGGTTGTGCCCCCGTGATTGCTGGCCTGGAGTAAAAAAATGAGTGTCTCTGGTGCCAGTGGTCCCCCCTCCATGATCGCCGATCACCAGCCCAATTAATAGAAAAAGAAGTTTCCCTGGTGCTAGTGGTCCTTTCCCCATGATCACCGATTGCTAGCCTGATTAAAGAAGCATAACTTTCCCTGGTGTTCAGTGGTCCCTCCCCTCATTCAGTCTCACACCCAAGATGCAAAAACATAAGTTTTCCTGGTGTCCAGTGATCCCACCCCCACCTGATCCCATGCTCGATATGTAAAGACATATTTTCTGGTGGCTAGGGGCCATCCCCATACTGATCACTGGTTCAAGTAAAAAAACAATAAGGTTCCCTGGTGCTAGTGGTAACCCCACCCCACGTAATCACAGATCACCTGTCTGATTATAAAAAAACACGAGTGTCCCTGCTGTTTAGTTGTCCCTGCCCCATCTGATCCTGTGCCTGGTAATTCTACTCTGTTTCCCTGGTGGCTAGTAGTTCCTCCACCCACCCCCACCCATGCCCAATACTTGTACTCCATTTCCCTGGTGGCTTGTGGTCCCTTCCCCACCTGCACCCATGCCCGATAATTATACTCTGTTTCTCTAGTAGCTAGTGGTCCCTCTCCCAGCTGCACCCATGCCCGATCTTTAGGTAATATTCCCTGGTGTCCAGTGGTCCCCCATCCCAATCCCCTATACAGGACACTGAGAGCATTCCCTGTTGTCTAGCATACCCATCAGCCCCCTAACCCAGCAGGTAGTGGCCCACCACTGAGCTCCCCCAATTCCAATCCCAAGCTTGTGACCAACACAGCCCTCCTCTCACCACCATGTCCGGCCACCGACTGAGCTGTCAATAAGTGTGTACTGTATACACTATGTGCTCATTGACTGACAGCTCACACACTGAGCTGTCAGTCAATGAGTGCACACTGTATGCAGTACATGCTCATTGACAGCTCAGTCAGTAGCCAGCCATGATGGTGACAGAAAGTCTGTGCCAGTCGCCAGCTCAGGTCGGAATGTGGGTGGTGGGGTGGTGGGCACTACCTGCTGGGATGGGTGGGGTGAGGATTCTGTAAGTCACAAGGGAATGGTCTCAGTGTCTTGTATAGGGGATCAGGATGGGGGGACCACTGGACACCAGGGAATATTACCTAAAGATTGGGCATGGGTGTGCATGGGGGGGAGGGACTACTAGCCACCAGGGAAATGGAGTATAATTATCAGGCATGGGTGCAGGTGCAAGAAGAGACCAATAGCCACCATGGAAATAGAGTATAATTATTGAGCATAGAATCAAGTGAGGGCAGGGAACACTAGCCACCAGGGAAGTGGAGTATATCGGTCAAGGGATCTCGTATGGAGAAGGACCACTACATACCATGGACACTTGTATTTTATTTTTGTTTTTGTTGATCCTTTTTTTCTCCTCATTCCAGTGGCTCATGTTCTGGAGGGTGCCCCAGTTCCATCCCCCCCGACGTTCACTGGGTTCACTGATCGTCTTCTGCCAGAGCTTGCACCCCTTGGCGAGGACAGCGGGGGGTCCCCAGGCCCCCAACAAAGATTGGATCCAGTTCTGGTCGGTGCCCAGCTGGTTGAGGAATGGGACCTGCAAGCCCCTCCTTCATCCAGCTGCCATTGACTTTTCCTTGCATTTCTTCCCCTCAGAGGAAGGGCGTGCAATGACGCCAGTGGCAGTGTCACACATGCTCCCATGCTCAGCACACTGGGCATCTGCCCCGCCTCTGCCCACCATGTACAACATCACTGTGCCAGCCCCTAGCCTCCGCTATGGGCCAGGCATGCACTGATCACTGATCTTACCCTCCCTGGAGGAGAAGAGCTGTCCTTGGGACTCTCAGTTCTCCTCCTGCCTGGCCAACCCCTGGTGATCTGCTCGCACTGTGATCATGGGTTACCAGTATGGCAGGAGGTAAGTCATGATGCCTCAGCCCTGCATGCCACCGGGCTGGCCATTACTTGTGTTTTTTATAATCGGTCCAGTGATCAGTGATCACTTGGGGGGTCTAGCAGCAGTGAACCTTATGGTTTTCTTACTTGGCCTGGGATTGATGGGGGGAGGGACCACTAGACACCAGGGAATATATCTTTACATATCGGGTGTGGGATCGGGTGGGGAGGGACCACTGGACATCAGGAAACTTATATTTCTTTAATTGGGCCAGTGATTGATGGTCATGGGGGCACTAGCACCAGAAACTTCTTTTTATTTTTTAATCTGTCTGGCGTTTGGCAGGGGGAGAGACCACTAGCCATCAGGGACTGTGGCAGCATATTGAGCAGGTGTTGGGGGGGGGCTGTGCTAAGCTCTATGCAACCTATGCAAATGGGCCCATAATGGGAATGCAAATGGCCACCTAGTGCCTTGCATGTCAATGGGCTCATTTGCATGTCTACTTTAGTGAAGTGGGAATAGCACACTTGTGCTATTCATTGCGGGGCCATAATCCTGGCTGCATGTTGGGTCAATGCTGCTGGGGTAGTGCTAGCGGTACTGGGGTTACCGCTACCTTGACCTAGCCCTAGTCATAGTCAGATAGTGTGGTGTGCTATCCTACTATGAATATTACTTTTGGACACCTGGGCAAACACAAAGCGCAACACACAAATTTTGCACTGTGCTTTGTGATTTTTTGTAAATCTAGTCCTAGATTTTGCACAAGCGTTCTTTGTTCATACTAATGCCACAGAGGTGGGGCTGGGAGCAGTTCCTAGCCAGTAAAGGTGTAAAGGTAAGCATCCAGTAGTATATATTAGCCATAAGGTTTTTCCCCAAGAACAGAAGTACTTAATTAAAACATAGAAACATAGAATCTAATGACAGATAAGGACCGCTTGGCCCACACAGTCTGCTCATTTTTCACTACCTACATTCTCACTGCAGACCCTATGTGCTCCACATCAGTGCTGCTGCATTTGTGTAATCTGGAAACAGTTGTATATTGTTTGTCTTACCTCATGATGGCTCCCTGTGGTTGCTTGTGTGATCTTGCCTTTTTGCTACTTGGGTGTGAGGTTGGGGAGCTAGGGCTGGAAACCCTAACACAACACTTCCCTGCTTTTGTGGTGTTAAGTTGAACCTAACTGGTGTATTAGCACATTTTTATTTTCTTTGCAATGAACTCCCTTTCTTTTAAAAAAGTAGAAGTGTATCCTCATTCGCACAGGTCCCTCCGAGCCCTATGCCAAATGAGGGAAGGATCTGTCCACATTTAAGTGTGACCCAAAATTCCATTTTTGGTGTGAACAAAAAATTTTAATGTTGAAAGTTTTTGTGTTGCACTTTAGCGTTGCACTTAAATGTGCACCACAAACATTATTTTGACCCTGCGTCATTTTATTTATCTGTTTATTTCTTTATGAAAATTCCTACTATCTTTGTTCATGAGGTAGGGTCATGTAAACAGTATATTCAAAAGATAGATTAGATAGATAGACAGACAGGCAGACAGACAAAAAGATAGACAGATAGATCCAGCACCAGAATTTAGAAGTGCCTCCACATGTATATTTTGTTTGCCTAACATTTGACCAGATCAGGGTGCATCAGTAACCACTCATGTGGCCCTGAGGCTGGTGCCAAATAATATATCACCCACAATGTAGGCAAAAATGTTTTTAAAAAGCGAAGTTATTATGAATAAAAGTAGTTTTCTTTTGAAACGTTCAATTTCTGAGATTTGTTTTAGCACATAATAATTATTTTACATTCTACAACACTGCTATTTGCCCAAGAACAGTATCATTAGCATGAGGGGGAGGCAGTATGCAGGTGGTATGATTCCCATGACATTTTGCACAGTTTCTTTTATTTAACAACTGTTCTACAATATGTTGGGAGAGGTAAGGTATTGTTAATCAATAGATGAGATGTTGGCTTCAAAAGATGAAGAAAAGGGCTGATTTTTCATCCTTGAAAGGGATTGTGAAGAATTTTAGCTAGAATAACATGACCAGTTCTCATTCTCTTTTTTGATCTATTTGAGATTATGTGCAGAATCATATAAATGTCTCAGAACAAACCTTTCTGCCAGAGAAGGACATTTAACAGTTTGACATGATGTGACAATCGACTTTTTTGTCCTGAAACTTGACTTCCATGCTATACCATCACTTCCTAAACCATCATATATTTGAGTGACTCCTAAATCAGGAAGACTGTGATGCATCTTTGACTGCTGCTGCAAGCTGTGAGCTTTATTTATCAGTTACAGGACAAAAGCACTGATCCCATTAATCCTGTAAGTGACTAGTTAAAATGGTATTACAACTTTCAGCAGCAGTCTCAGATACATTAATCACAGTTCTATCTCACTGAGCTGTCACCTGATTTATAGAAGAAATATATGGTTTCTCATTAAAGACACATCTCAGGATAATAAATAACTGTCATGTACTAGTAGTGTCCTCCATGTTATTTCACTATTTTCAGAGCAATGGCATCATTATACACCGATATGAAGCTGAGATGAGGGAAGGGATAAAAGCAATGGAACAAACAAGTAATCAGGGAGGAGAGGAGGCACTGTGGGTCATCTTAGAGACTGGAAATGGCACCACAATCCGTACAGGGGTTGTATACAGACCTCCATCTCAGGGGGAGGGAATGGACAAGGATATGATAGAAGACATCCTTAGGATGGCAGAGAAAGGGGAGATATTGTTGATGGGAGACCTGAATATGCCAGATGTTAACTGGAGCACCTTTGCTGCAGCCACATCCAAAAGCAGGGCCATTCTCGATGCCCTACAGGGGGTATACCTCAGACAGCTAGTGTTGGAACACACTCAGGAGGGAGCAATCTTAGACCTCGTACTCTCAAATGGGGACAGTGAGAGGATCTCAGATTTAGAAGTGGGTAGCCATCTGGGAACAAGTGATCACCAAACAGTGTGGTTCACGATAAACTCAGCTGCAGAGTCAAGCCACACAAAAGCAAGGGTACTGGACTTCATGAGGGCTGACTTTGTCAAAATGGGAGAGTGCCAAGGAGGGGTGGAGCAACAATGGGGAAACAGCAAAATTGCCATCACAGTGGCAACAAGCTTTTGTGTGAAGCAAATAAACAAATTAAAATGAAAGAAAAAGCCACTATGATTCTCAAAAGAGGTGGTGGTGAAGATTAGGGAGAAAAAGATAGCATTTGGGAAGTATAAGGAAACACAGAAGGAGCGGGACAGAGAACTGTACCACTTAAGACAGAAGGAAGCAGGAAAGGCAGTCAGAATAGCAAAGGCCCAAATTGAGGAAAGGATAGCCAACTCAGTTAAGAGGAGGGATAAAACCTTTCATAGGTACATAAGGGAGCATAGAAAGACAAAGGGAGAGATAGTGAGGCTAATTAGTATGGCCGGTGGGTGGATGGGCAGAGAGGGACAGTGAAAAAGTAGGGATACTGAACGAATACTTCTGCTCAGTATTCACAAAAGAGGAGGAGGGGAGGTACCTAATCCAATTAACAGAAGCACTGTGGATAGGGGGGTCGATCCTAGTCCTTTCACAGAAGAAAGGATTCTGAAAGAACTCCTAAAACTGAAGGTAGACAAAGCAATACGGCCTGATGGGATTCACCCCAGAATTCTAAAAGAATTAAGGGGAGAACTAGTGACAACACTGACTACCCTTTTAACAAATCATTGGAGGATGGTGGATGTGATTTCCCTTTACAAAAGTGGGAGTAAGACAGAGGTAGGAAACTACAGACCTATCAGCTTGACCTCTGTGGTAGGGAAAATGATGGAATCACTTCTGAAAGAAAGAATTGTTGAGCACCTAGAGGTCAGTGGGGCACAGGACCCAAGGCAGCATGGATTCACAGTGGGAAGGTCATGTTAGATGAATTTAATCAATTTCTTTGACTGGGTGACCGAAGTAGTAGACCAGGGAGGGGCTGTGGACATGGCCTACCTAGGCTTTAGCAAGGCATTTAACACAGTCCCACACAAAAGATTAATAAACAAATTAGCCAGCCTGGGAGTGAGTCCTAGGGTGGTAGCCTGGGTAAAACATTGGCTGGACAACAGGACACAGAAGGTAATATTAAACAGAGTTCACTCTGAAGAAAGGAGGAGGTTACTAGTGGGGTACCGCAGGGTTCAGTACTGGGTCCAGTCCTTTTTTTTTTACTTCCTCTTTTTGCCGTCTTACTTGCCTTGTCAACCCACTCAATCAGAGCCCCTTAAGCCTTGCAGCTATGCCTGGCGACACAGGAGTCTGCTCCTAGAGTGCCTACCCACTCAGTAGCCCTAGGTATCCCCGTTGACTCCCCGGGTGTGGCGAGGGGAAGTTCCCCTTACCTTCTCCCCTGACCAACGGTGGAGCGGGTGATGCACAGTGGAGTCTGCCCCTCATTGATGGCTGGTGACATGCTTTCGGCCCTGGAGGAGTCATCTCCTAGGAGTGACAGGCTCAATTTTCCTTGTTCTGGTAAGTCCTTTACCCCGCAGCCATTGGTATTCTAGGAGAGCCAATTGGGAGGCATGCGTCAAGATGCAATTCCTCTCCAGGGCTCTTGGCTGATGCTGCTCCTCCCATTGTGGGTCCTGACTTGCACCACCAATCCTGGGTTCACCCAGGAGAAGGCAGTATAGCATCAGGACAGGCACTCAACCCTCCCCAGAGAGGGACAGCCACCGCTGGGCGATTAATCCCTCTCTCCCCCTGCCGACCCCCAGTGGCCCGAATCCATCACCGAACCCAGGCCACCGGTGTGGAGTGAGGTGTGGCGTCCAGTGCCTCAACCCTCAGCCCACTCAGCACCACTGGACCAAGTTGTCCAGTAATTTTTAATGTCTTTATAAGTGACATTGCAGAGGGACTGGAAGGAAAAGTATGCCTCTTTGCAGACGACACAAAGATCTGCAACAGGGTTGATACACAAGGGGGGTGGAAAGGATGAGAAGGGACTTGGCAAGGTTGGAGGAATGGTCAGAAGTATGGCAGCTTGGATTCAATGCAAAGAAGTTCAAAATATTGCACCTGGGAAACAAAAACCCAGGGGAAGAGTACACAATGGAGGGGGGAGGTAGTAGCAACAACAAAAATGGAAAGGGACCGGGGGTAATCATATCAGATGACCTTATGGTTGAAAGCACGTAAGAAGGCAGCAGGGGGCTGCGGGATACTAGGATGTATAGGGAGAGGCATCACCAGCAGAAAACAGGAAGTTGTTATCCCTCTATACAGACAGTTGGTGAGACCCCATCTGGAGTACTGTGTCCAGTTCTGGAGACCCCATCTCTGCAAGGACATAAATAGGATGGAGGCAGTCCAGAGGAGGGCAACTAAAATGGTTCAGGGTCTGCAACAGAAGCCATATGAGGAGAGACTAAAGGAGCTTAATATGTATACCCTTGAGGAAAGGAGGGAGGAGAGGGTGGAAATGATAGAAACTTTAAAGTACCTCAGTGGAATCAACAAAGTCGAAGAGGGTAGCATCTTTCAGAAAAAGAGATGTGCAAGAACAAGGGACACAATTTGAAGATGGGGGGGATGGCTCAGGGGCAATGTGAGAAAGTATTTTTTCACAGAGAGGGTGGTGGATGCATGGAGCCACCTTCCTGAGGAGGTTGTGGGGTCTAAAACGGTGGGAGAATTAAAAAATGCATGGGACAGATGTAAGGCAATTCTTGTGGGGGGGGGTAGGAAGAAATAGGCTGTTGGTTAACTAGGATCTGCAGCTTATCCAATAGGTAGGGGAAATGGGCAGACTAGATGGGCCAAGCGGTCCTTATCTGCCGTCAAAGTCTATGTTTATGTTTCTATGTAACACCTGAAATAGTTGTGGGTTATCTCTGCATCTTTTTGAACCATGTTACATTACATCAAACTGCCACAGCTCTGACTTTGACAAAACAATATTTTCTTTCTGAGGAAATTCTATGGTTCTACTTGAGATACCAAGTAGAGATGTGAACAGCAACTTACAGTCTTAGTATTAAACTTTGGAAAGAAACATAACTGCATTGTCTGAAGTTGATCGTCTCAGACATTATGATACAATGTTTAAATTGCCTGATTTTTTCTGTAATGGATGTATGGGTCTACTATTGGAAGAACTACTAAACATATATAGACTTTAATTTTTCAATTTACGTCAGTACTGTATAGATTCTTTACGAATGTTTTCCTATAAATTCAGGTCTGCGGGAGTGTTTTTTATTTCATGTGCACTGCATTCATGTGCATCATCTGTGATCAATGAAGCAGAAAAAACACCACTCCCACACAATTTCATCCTCAACAAACAATCATAATGACACCTGTACTCAAATAAATCTATCCTTCCAGTAACCCCCAGTCCTCCTGAATGTATGTAATACATTAATAAACAGATCACGGACTAGCACCTCTCTCCTTCTTGACTGGCCCCTGACTGAATGAACAAAACATACAGATCTGCTGTTCCCTGTTTAGTTGATCATTGATTTATTCAGCAGAGGGGTGAGTGGTGGGATGTACTGGTCACCCTCTATTTATTACTTATTACTAACGGTAAAGGAATTAGGGTTTGGGAAAGGATCTTTTTATGCTGGGTTTCAGTGGAGATGGGGGGATTGGTCGGTTAACTATTATTAAAAATAGTGGTGATGGATGATATTGGAGCAGTTGGAACTGGGTGGGAAAGATACCAAAATTATTTACAACTGCAACTTAGAGAGTTAATTTTACCAGTGATAGACCTATGGTTAAGTCTTAAATATTATGGTGTCTGAATACAAGTGGGGCATGTCTTGTAACCTTCACATTCATTGAAGATGTGCACATTATTTATGTAGTTTCATTTTAGAAATTAAAGACTGCTGTATGATCATGCAGGTCACAAACAGCTGTAAATACTGTATATTATTTCTGTCTACTGCTCTGAATCATGCTGGAATGAAAGCAAAAGCTGTACACCTCTTAGAACTAGTACCACACTTATGGACAGTACAAAAACACCAACACACTACTAACACATTTTTTCTTTGTATACTGCTCAAAAATGTTTTTGCAAGCAGGTTTTTAAAGAGCAGGTGGCTTTCCCTTTCTACAATTTATTGCATCTGTTCTGTGCCTTGGCAGGGCCATGTCCTGCTGGACTCACCTCTAATCTTCTGAGAATATTTGCTTTCTATATCCCCAGATAAGATAGATGCTCTCTGCCCGGGAAACTACCAGTCCAGCATGATTCCTCTCTGACTCAATGGCAATAAATGCCTTCTATATCATCAGGTGTGATGGGTGCTCTCTGTCTAGGACTCAGATCAGTCATTCTGGATTTCTTTCTGTCCCACTGCCATATATATGCCTTCAATATCCCCCACCAGTGCGATGGGGTGCAGCAAGTAATGGCACACACACAAGCCTGAAACCAGTGCTGGATGTTGTTGAATTCCAGTTGGAGTTGAGCCATGAGGTCAAAGGTTTTGGAGCCAGAGCCATAGAGTACCATGCCATCTGTATACATGTGAATGGATGCAGAAGGACAGGAAGAGTGAAGGTCATTCAGGAATATGTTGACTAGAATAGGGCCAAGGACAGACCTCCAAGCATACTAGAGCAGATAGGGAGTGGAGGGGGATAAGGCATCACCAGTTCAAACAGTTTGAGGCCTGCCCTTAAGGTAGGAGTGGAACCACTCAGCTGAGGAGGGAGAGAGCCTTAAGCTTGTCCAAAAGGATAGGATGGGCAATGGTGCTGAAGGCCTTGGCCAGGTCATCAAAAATGGCTGAGGTGAGCAGGCCATGATTCATGCACAATACCTGTAGGACAGAGCCAGTAAGCCGCAGGAGGGAGGTGAAGCCAAAGTGGGACTTCCTAAAACCAGAATGATAAGGAATGAAGGAGGAGGAATCAAGGAAAGGGGAGAGTTGGGAGAGAACAAGGTGTTTCTGGAGTTTAGCCAGAGTGGGGAGGAAGTCAGTATGGTATTCGTTATCAGAAGGGCTGAGGTCATCCCTTTGGGTAGGTGGGAGGCCTGTAGCTTGTTTTGATGTTTCATGGTCAGTCAAAGGCTAGTAAAAACAAGTGATTTAGGAGGTGGGTGACAGAGAGACCAATTGCAGAAGCAGAGAGGGAGAGAGAGAGAGTGTGAGAGAAAGAGGAAATTAGGATCAAGACCATCAGGGCTCCCACCCTTGTGTGGGTTTACAGCCAGGAGGGCTTTGCGTGATGCGGTGGGGATTTGTGGGGAAAAGGAAAAGGGGAGCATGGCGTATGAAGGAGGGCTGAGGCTGAAGGGGAAGGGGAGAGGGGTGAAGGTTGGGGAGAAAATAAGGGAAAGAGCTCAGGAGGTAAAAATAATAATTAAAAGATGAAGCAACAGTGGCAGGGTTGGAGACAAGGATATCACCAACCTTGAGGATGGGGAGTGGGGGCTGGGTCGGAAGGGAAAAATGGTGCAAATGACCTTCCAGAACAGAGAGGTAGTTAATATTGTTCTGGGGTGTGGATGCAAAGTATCTGGTCTTTGCAAGTGTAGTAGCTCTGGTAGAAGCATTGTGAAGGGCCCTGTATCTGATGTAGTAGGCTAAGTAGAGGAGCCAGTGGACTTGACTGTCTGCCAGAAAAGGTCATGCACTCCATAACAGGCCAGCAACTCTGCTTAGATCCAGGGTAGATGAGAACCTCAGACATGAGTGTTCCTCAAGAGGGTATGGTGATCTCAGACAGACATGAACTTTGAACTAAAAAACGTGAGGGCTAAGTTGATGTTGCTGGCAGCTGAGAAGGGGGGTCAGTCAGTAGCCACATGTTAGCATGTAGGGAGGGCAGGTCCAGAGATCAGAAACATCAGATCTGGATGAATGTGGGATATTTGGAGATCTGAATCTTACACACAGTGAAACATGTGGTTGTAACTGAAGGCATCAGGAAGGGTACCAGTATCCATTATAGAATGGAGGTGAGAGGAGAGGACCACAACTTCCAGCTATAATTGCACTGCACTATAAATATCAATTTATAGTATAGTTGTACCCAGAAGATAAGTCACTAATGACTGGGGGGAGGGGTAGTAGACTATGCCAAGATAAGGAGGAGGCTGATGCTAAGTAGCTGAAGATGTTGGTTACACTCAGAGAGAGTCGGAATGTTAAACGCAAGTGGGAATAAGTGTGCACCTAGATAGAGAGTAAGCTACATCTTGGAGATTATTGAAATTGGATGGCGATATGAGTTACACCCAGATAGACTGTAACTGCATTGCAGTTTCAATATAGTTACATACAACAAACATGTATAGATGTACAGTATCTAAAGTGTAATTACCCCTGTTGCATGTAATTAATGATTACCTACCCTGTTACATTGAAATTGGCACTTAAAATAGAGTGTGACAATAGGGAGTAGGTTATAACTGCTAGTAACCTAGGAAATTATTGAATTTGGATGGTGATATGAGCTCCCAGATAGGGAGCAGGTTATAGTTGTTAGTAAACAAACAAACAAACAAAAAAAACAACAACTTCAAAAAACGGCACCAGACACCACTATTACAAAATGCAAAAACTTTATTAAGGTACAATAAAATGCATTCACAGTAGCAACAGCATGGCAGGAGGGTATATAACTTTTTGAGTGGTTTGCTAGATTTTCATCTTCAGGGGGAGAGAAAATGCAAGGAGTGGTAGTCTTTTAAATTTCTCTCTTAAGGTGCAAGTTCTATTTTCTGTGTGTCATAGAGGCATAGGTGAGGAAGCACAGGCAAACTAGGAGCAGTTCTAAAATTCTCAGGTAATGTTTTGTTATTATCAACAACAATAAATTGCAAAGGATAGTTCTTAATACAGGCAGTTCAAACAAAAGTCCATCATCGGAGTCTCTCTCTCTCTCTAAAGCTAAACACCTGGAAAACTTAAACAGTGCCCTCTTTATAAGATCTCTTTTTCTGGAAGTTTAACTTTGCATCTTGTTCTCCCCACCATGAACCCATGCTGCCTCTCATCATGGAGACCATGCTCCTCTAGATATTCCAACCTTTCCTTTAGTATGGTCTCCTTGAGCTTTCCCAAAATGGAGGTCAGACTGACTGGTCTGTAATTCCCTGGGTCATCCTTGGGATTGCTATTGTGGAGAGGCACTACATGTGCTGTTCTCCAGTCCTGTGGTACCACGCCTGACTCTAGTGAACTGTTAAATAGGTCTGCCAGTGGCCCTACCAGATCCTCAGCCAGTTCCTTTATTATATATATATATAGTCCTAGAGCCACGGCATCCCTGTAGCTGGGATAAAGACAAGCATTAACACATGTATTTCTTCCCACTTTGGCACAGACGCTTGCTCCTCACCCCATTGCTATCTGCTTTTCCTTTGAGCAAAATTACAGCACCCCACCCCAGACCAAATGGTACCTCTAGCTAAAATTACTCTCCCTTTACCATTGTTAAATCTTTTGAGTATTCCCCCTGCCCACCGATTCCCACCTGTTTAACTAAATGCATTTTCTCACTCTTGTCTCCCCTTAGGCAAGCCGAGGCACCCTGCTCAAGAAAGGGCTGAGCAACGAAGGCCCGCACTACCCCAAATCCACGGTGGCCCTTTCCGCATGCAAGCTGGTAGCCCAGAACTCCCTTGCTAAAGGTACGGCTACTCTCAACTCTCGGCGGCAGCACCGCAAAGCTCAAATCAGCCGCCAGCTGCCAGCACTGCTGATTGGCTGCTGCTAGGAGGGAAAGCACACTGATTGGTGCGGCGCCAGCCAGGGCTAAATTCAAGCTGTTCCTCACAATCAGACAGCTCCCTATTTCAGTATTTGTTTCCCTGCCCACCCGCCCTGACCCCGCCTCTATTAAATACGCAGTAGCCACGCCCACAACTGTAGCTTCCTCCCATTTTCCCCAGCCCAATAGCAGTCTGAATTATCTTAAAGCTACAAAGTAAAATGCATATAACTTTGCAAACAGTTAAAACAGGCCAGCAACACCAAACAAACTACCATGGGGTGCAACCACATACTGCTACTCCTCCTCACCACCTCTCTTGGCATTGCTGGTACCATATACCAATTCGGTCCTCTACCACCTCACCCTGAATCTTCACTGGGTGCAACCTGGATGACTAGCACACACCTGTCCACTGCCACTTCTGGTAACGATAGGCTCTTCATCCTCCCACATCTCCCATACACAGTTATCACCAAGCCAACCTCCCATACCGTAACCTTAACAGTTAGCTTTCCTCCAGATTTAACACAGGCATATAGACACCTCCTCCATCAGGTGACAGAAGACATGAGGGAGGATTAAAATCACCCTATATGCCAGACAGGTAATCTTTCTGCTCCTGCTACTCTCTGGCAATGTACACCTAAACCCTGGCCCAACAATCCTGAGGCGCAGAGGGGTCCATACAGTGAATGGGCTAAAGGTAGCATTGCTAAATATCTGCAGCTTAACTGCCAAATTCGACCAGCTCCAGGCTTGTATGGCCCTCCATGCCCCTGACATTCTCTTCCTAATTGAAACCTGGCTGTTGGGTAGGATCAAAGATGGTAAGGTGGCCATTGAAGGATTGCAAGCATTTTGGCTTGACAGAATAGGCAGAACAGGTGTCGGCTGCCTCTTATACACCAGAAACTCACTGAGTTGCTCTGTTCTCCCCATCTCCAAAGTTGCGGAGGATCATGAGCTACTAGTGGTAAAAATACAAGTTGGCCTAAAAGCGAGACCCTCACTATCACCACAACCTACCTGCTCCCCAAAAAAGCCAAGGAAGGCCTTTCTCTTGTTATGGAAGAAATTAGTGCACTCAACAAGGGCTCAGAAATCATCTTGATCAGTGACTTTAATATTAACTGGTTAAGTAAGGAGGTAGCACCCTCCAGAGTCCTAATCACCTTCCACAATCTCACGCAACTCGTAAACGACCCCACCAGGCAGAACTACAAGACTGGTACCAGTACCCTCATTGACTGGGTCTTAGTTAGCTCACTGACTCAGATCCTGAACTCAGGGTTCTCCCAGACATGCTGAGTGACCACATCCTGGTCTCCTTTGTATGGTCACTAAACTTGCCAAAAGCCACCTCTCCTCATCAACAGCAGGGTACTGTGGAAAGGCAAACTTGGATCCCTCAAATTGGCCCTATCTGCCTACAACTGGTCCCCCATCAACAAGGCACCTACGCTTGACCAGGCTCTTAGTTTCTTTACCGAGGGTTTCAATTCCATCTGTGATATCTATGCACCATGCACGAAACGGAAAATTCGGGGGGAGGTAAACAGCTGGATTGATGGAAAGCTCCTCTCCCTCCTGAAGGAGAGAGACTGCCTCTGGGAAAAGGCCTTACACTCAGGTAGCAAGTACAACCTACAGTGCTACAAAACAGCTAGAAATCAGTGCGCCAAACTTATCAGGCTTGCAAAAGCTGATTTCCATAAGACCCAGCTTAACAACGCATGGGGAGATGGTAAGAGGTTTTGGGACAACATCAAGAACATCCTTGGTAAAGATCAAAAGCAGCACCCTAAGGTGCTCAATATTAATAACTCATCCTCCTCAGATCCACTAGCCATTGCTGATGCCTTTAACCAGGCCTTTACAGACCTGTCCTCAGTGCTGCCTCCAGACTACTTTCTGCCTGTGGACAATTGGGCTTGCACCAACTTACCCAAAACTAACCACCCAGCCTTCTACTTTAAGAAGGTGATGGTGAAGGAGGCCCTAACAATGGTCAGGAATGTCCTAGGCAAAACCAGATTGGGGAGTGATGGGCTAGACATGAAGTTACTATCCCTCACTCTGGATGTTCTTATCATGTCCATAACAATGCTATTTAACAAATCCTTGGCTCTAGCTCAATTTCTGGAGGTATGGAAGCAAGCCCTGATAATGCCAGTGCATAAAAATTGTGATAAGGCACTGGTGTCAAACTACAGGCCAATATCCATCTTCTCCCCACTATCCAAAGCATTGGAAGAAATTGTGGCAAGTCAACTCACAGAATGCCTCAATAAGTACAATCTGCTCTACCCAAACCAGCATGGTTTCAGGCAAAAACACAGTACCACCATGGCACAGCTGGACTACACTGACTATGCACACAAGGTGCTGGATGAAGGCAAATTGGTGGGGTCCATCTTCATAGACCTCACCAAAGCCTTCAACACCATCAACCATCCTCTACTAGTATTACAACTCCAAAGACTGAGTCATACCTCTCAACTGTACCACATTATGAGGAATGTTCCTTATTTTACTTCAGAAAAGCTCCCTGTTCCACATTGTGAGGACTTGTTCCACATTCAAAGTCAACATTTTAAAGCAAAAATCCATAGTAAATGATGCAAAAAATATATTATTCAATTAATAACAGACTTTCTGAACATAAATGCAACATGTTAACAGTGTTTTGAGCTTCTTAGGTAAAGATTTGTTAAAGTGTTCCACATTTTGCCCATTTGTTCCACATTTTGACAGGCAATGTTCCACATTTGGGGGACAAAAGGTTGAGAGGTATGTGGGTGTGGCACCAAATGCCCTGAATTGTTTCAATGACTACCTAACACACAGGAGCCAGCGAGTCAAAATCGGGCAGACATTATCCAGCTCCAGAGATTTACTCCTAGGAGTTCCTCAAGGATCTATTCTACTGCCCCTGCTTTTCAGTCTCTTTGTAAATGACCTACCCAGAGCCTGTGACACCAAACTTATCCTGTATGTGGACGATGCCATGCTGCTGAGCAGCAACACCTCTCAGGGTGCCCTACAAACAGAACTACTGAACTCTTTCAATAAACTCGAGGACTAGTTCAGAAGATAAAAGCTGCTACCAAATTACAAGAAAACCAAGGCCATGCTACAATCCAGCCCCTACAACAAACACAGGCTTGCTCCCCTCGTAATCTCCAATACACCTGGTGAGTTGATTGAACAGGTGGAATTGTTCAAGTATCTTGGAGTCACCATTGATGATTCTTTCACTTACACGCACCACATAGACTTCCTTGTCAGAGTGGTAAACACAAAGATCGGGGTTCTCCATAGGCAAAATAAATCCCTCACCCCGGAAGCACTCCACATCTCAGTCTCCAGCTCCATACTCTCCACAATAGACTACAGGCTGGTGGTCTACAGAGCTGCTACTGATACAGTGCTCAAAAGGGTCCAAATTGCACTTAATAAGGCATGCCACCTCACCCTGGATGCAGATCACTACACTCATACTTGCACCCTGTATGAGCATACAAACTGGCTAACTCTAAAAGAAAGGATCAAATACCAAACTTGCCTCCTGAGGAAGAAGGCACTCCTGAGAAAAACCCCAATCTGTGTAGGAGATCTGCTTGAGACATCTCTCTTATCACACATCACCAGATGGAGGAAGAATGGGGAACTGTCCATCCCATTCCACCGAACCTCACTAGGGCAGCGCGCCTTCTCCTATCGGGCCCCCCTCAGGATGAATGAACTCCCGATGAAATTACAAACAAACAACAGCCTGTCTCAATTCAAAGCTGGTCTCAAACAGCACCTAATGTCTAGCTGAAAATGCTCCTGCTTCTCAGGCCCCCATTGCTCGACTGGCCTACCCCCAAGGTAGCACCCAGCAGAGCTATATAGACCCCTGCCTCCAATCTGGCCTAGCCAAGGGTGTAAGTAAGTAAGCAATCAGTAGTCTTAAATGCTGTCGGTACTGCCCCTCCCTAAACCTCCCCTTCACCCACCCCCTACTCAACAAAGCCCTCTGGAGCTGCTCCCCTCCAGCACCACCTCCCCCTTCACTGTTACCCCACCTCTTGGAGACAGAAATGCAAACTCAAGTGCGTACAGAAATGCAAACCGTTACATGCACGGTCATGGTACCGCAACTGTAAATGCAAGTTGTAACAATAACAGCAACAATAACGCCAAAGGAAACAGAAATGCAAACACAAATGCAAGTGTGTATGGAAATGCAAACCATAACGCACGGGCACGGTACCGCAATTGCAAATGCAACTGGTAATGGTAACAGCAACAATAATGCCAAATGACACAGAAACACAAATGCAAGCGCAAACAAAAATGCAAACTGTAATACACACAGTGGTGTAGACGGGAACGATGCCGCGAACGGTAACGGAAATGCAACTGGAAATGCTAATTGGCACAGTAACAAAAGGGCACACCCTTCTTTTCCCCAAAAACTGCATTGAAAAACACAGTGAAAACAAAGAATGTATGCATAACAATGAGCCTCGGAGCAGAAAATGAGGACTTGGAATATTAAATTGCTTATATCTCAGGAACCGTACGATGTAGAAAACAAATTTAAATTTCATATGAATTATGACTTTCCTGGCTAGTTTTAAACTTAGCCTGCATTTGGAGGGCTAAGCATTTTTGTGACGAAAAGTCCGTGTCTCACACCGTTTCCGAGATACGGGTCCCAAAAGGCGCAATGGACGCCGTAATGTTATTCTGTGGGAAAAAGTGTCAACTTTGGAGAGCCGTCAGTTTGCTGCTCTGTAATATTTTTTCACCAAACCATGAAAAGACACATCTGTCAGTTGTTGGCTTTCTTCCCTCCAAATTTCAGCCCAAAAGACCAAACCATTATTTTGCAGCAGGGTGGCAAAGGATTCCTGTAATGCGGCGGACGCCGTAATGTTATCCTATGGGAAAAAGTGTCAAATTTGGAGTGCTGTTACTTTGCTGTCTTGTAATATTTTTTCACCAAACCACCAAAAGACACATCTGTGAGATATTGGCTGCGTTCCCTCCAAATTTCAGCCCAAAAGACCAAACCGTTCTTTTGCAGCAGGGTGACAAAGAATTGCTGTCATTTTCCCACAGCCTGGAAAAGTACTGTCGAACTTTGCGAAAGCCTTTGTAAAAATTTGCAACACTTTCATGAGTGCAACACTACTTTGCAAAAGTACTTTTTCCAGAAACTTGAAAAACATATTTCTAGGGTGTTTAACCTCAAAATAAAGACATGTCTAGCATCCTCAGGGTCGACTAGGTAAACAAAAAAAGAATTAGGTTGCTAGAGGGTCCCAAATTTAAATGCCAAGCATTTTTCTGATGACCAACTGAAAACAAAATGGTGGATTTGCGACAGTAAAAGGGCCATTTGCGAAAGTAAAAACTGCATTTGTGACACTGTCGAACTTTTTGTTAACTTTTCCCATTGACTTATAATGGGAACTTGCTTTTTTAATAACTTTTGAACCATTTAATATTTTTTCATGAAATCTCCAAAAGGCACATCAGGGACCTCGGTCACATGTTCCCTGAAGATTTCGTATTGGTTGCACAAACCGTGCGACCTGTAGAGATGACCAAAAAATTGCAAAAAAGTATAAATGTGCTCGCATATCATGCTTAATAACTCTGCAGCCGTATATCTGAACAGTACTAAAGTCAGCAGATCCCAAGATATATGATTCTTGATTATGTATTCCAAATTTCAGACAAATCCGTTGAATGGTTGCAAAGTTATTAAGGTGCAAAATTTTAGGTTTAACATGTAAATGGCTCCTCAACCCTAACTATGGTAGCACTACCGATATATACTAGAGGCAAAACACTCCATTTAATGCATTAGTTAGGGTTGTTCCACAATGACAAAAGCGAGGAAATTTGGTGTTAAGGTTGAAAGCCCCATAGGACCCCCAGGCCCACCCCAATCGGCATCGGAGGCGCATTGGTGCCGGCCCCTAACTGTCACCCCATCAGATGCAAAGAAGCAGAGGTATAGGAGAATGGGTGAGAGTTAGGACTGACAACCCCAACGTGCACCCCGATGCCGGTTGGGGGTGTGGGCAGATAAGCACTGCTTGGCCCACCTAGTCTGCCCATTTTCCCTACTTAGTACTGTAACACCGCAGACCCTACCAATTTCCGGCTTTACCCCCCCTTTCTTTACCACTAAGGTTCCCTTATACATATCCCATGCCTTCTTGAATCCCATTACTATTTTTGCCTCACCACCACCTCAGGAGGCTGTTCCAGTCATCCACCACTCTTTTTGTGAAGAAGTGTTTCCTTATATCTCCCCTGAATCCACCCCCTCCAGCTTTATAGCATGACCTCTTGTTCTCGAGCATCTTTTTCTCTGAAAAAGGCTTCCCTCTAGAACCTTATTTATATCCATGAGGTATTTGAAAGCTTCTATCGTACTCCTCCCTCCCTGTGCCACTCCTGCACCCAGTATGGGGATGTGTCATGGCGGAAGGGGTCTTGTGCCACAAGAGGGCTGCAGTACCACCTTATCTGGGATTTTTGTGGCCCCACTGCAGATGCACATCCTGGCTGGGTATACATCCCCGACATCGACATGTCGACAGCGGAGTCTCCTACAGTGATAACAGCGCTATGTCATTATAGGGAACTCGCTGGCACCCGGCACTGTCTGTGGGGGGTCCTACACCCCCCGACTCAGCTCCGACTCGGAGTTGAGAATCCTAAGTGGGGGGGGGTGTGGGGAGCACAGACCCCCATGTAGGAGGTTTGGGGGGCTTAAGAAAACATTTGTTGCATTTGCAAACCGGTAGCTGACTGCAAAATGCAGTCGACCTGCCGGTTTCACTGTCGGGTCGTTTTACAAATATTTTGTCAACGACCCATCATGGATCCATCCTGGTTGTGGTTAGACCTGCCATGGGCTGGTCTAATATCCCTGCACCATCATTGTCCTGATCTAAAGGATGGATGAAAGCTATGAGGTACCAGAAGTGATGATTAATGTCAGAATGTATACTTTTCTGCCAAACTGTAAACTAGCGGAGGTAATAAGTGAAAGTGTCGTTAGTCTCTTCTGGCTGAGAAAATGCTGGGGAAATTGTATGTAATCAGAAAATGCATGACAGACTACTAGCCCTAGTTTTTGACTAACATGAGATCCACACAGAATTTGTTACTATACCACTCCATAATGCAAGTTCGAATGACTGAAATTTTCTAAGTGTGTATTCCTAGGGTTCACCTGCCTTCTCAGCATCCTGTTCTTACAAAGGAGCAATGATTCCTGGCTTTAGCTTTTCCGCTGAGACTCAACACCATAGAACAAAGCTGGATTGGTCAGACTAGGATCATTGTCAGAAGAAGGGTGGAAACAAGCTGCTGCAATAACGTTTTCTAGTGTCCCTGTGGATGCAGATGACCCCAGTACCTCAGAACATTTGCACAATTTTTTTCCCAGAACTTCAACATGCACTAGAGCTTGCCTGCTTCCCGGATCAAAAAGTCCCTTCACAGTCTTATGTCCCACCTTGACATCTGTTAGATATTTGCTCCAACTTGTTAAGGCCAAATTTGGTTCAGTGTTACCCTTCTTACAGTACCTTTATGGCAGTTTCTTTCAATGTGGCCTGGCTTATTATAGTTACAGCAAATAAGTCTTTGGGTGCAGAGTTGTCGCCCTCATCAGAGTTTTTATCTGATCTGGGTTTAAACTGAGAAAAGGATGGTTTGGCCAATCCTTGGCTGTTACTTCTCTGCTGCTGGGTCTGTCTGGCCATCTGATAATCCTCAGCCAAACAAATGTCATTTTCTCCACTTTCTGGTAAGTGTTTTTTACCCACAGCTGCACACCTGTAGGAAGGATGCTGATGAATTTCTCCAATACAATTATGTCTATGATCTGTGGGACTGTTTTGCTTTCTGGTTAGAGCAATTTAATGAGGAGTTCTCTGAGTCAGTGAAGGCTTCTTGAAGATTGTCATCTGAGTGGTACTTCAGGGGCTGAAATCTCTGCCTGTAGGTCTCTCCTGAGAAGTCATATATTTTAAGAATATTTCTTTTCACAAGATGATAGTTGTCTGACTGTGCACTGTCCTTATTGGTGTAGGGAAGTTGGACTTTACTTGCCAGATACAGTACCACCTGATTGCCAGTTGCTGCTTTGGCCGCTGGCGGGCTCCAGCAACCCCTTTCAAAAGTTATCAAGTGTGATTCAATATCATCCGAAGGACACAGTTTTGTAAGATTAATGTATTTTAAGTTGTTTATGTTTTTTTGCTCTGCGGGACCTGTACCAGATACGTCAGCTTTGATTGCTTGCAAGGCATCCAGCCATTGCTGTTCCTGTCACTTCATCTCTTTCTTTTCTCTGTGCCTTTAGACACTGCATCTCTTCTCTTCTCTGCACTTCTAGACATTGAATCTCTTTTTTCTGTTTCTTAGTCTGTCTTTGTTGTGTAGCTCACCATTTGAAGAAGGCAGACATGCTTTGGGGTCCAATCCCTGCCTCTTCTTTTTCTCTCATCACTGGAGCTGGTTACACAGTCTCAGTTTGCACTTCTATTTCTGCTTCTACAGTAGTTTGGCTGCCATTCTTCTGGAATTACGCTCCTGGACTTGCTGTTGCAGGATCCATACCATTCGTCTATGCTTCCCTGGCACCAGTTCTAGTGCCTACATAAAGAACTCCTGGCATAGAGTATGCACAGTGTTATTCTCACTTAGTCTGACACCAGCTGTCATAGGGGCATAGGTCAGGAAGCATAGACACAGCAAGAGCAGTTAAAACACTCTCAAGTAGTGTGTTATGATTTTCAATAAAATAAAAAAAAGTGTACAGGATGGTTCTTAATGCCGGCAGTTCAAATAGAAATCCTGCATCTGAGTCTTTCCAAAGCTAAAAACATGGAAAACGTCAACATTGCTCTCTTTATAAGATCTCTTTTTCTGGAAGTTTAACTTTGCATCCTGTTTTTCATGAAGTGTAACAACACTTTGTAAATGTATTTCCTGTGATGAACAGGGCTTCAGATAATTATTATTTGGTAGAAGTCAAATACTTCCATAGGTTGACATTTGGAAGTCATTTCAGTTTTACTGGAGTCAAAACACTTCCAGCTGTCAGTTTTTGGAAGTCAAAATAATTCCAGTCCACAAATTTTGGAAGTTGAAATACTCCAAGTCCTGCATTTTTTGAAGTCACAGGTCTTCTGAATACCTCATTGTACCCCATCCATGTTACATTCACAGAGATACATTTTTTAACTGCCTGAACAGGTTTTAAGAGACAGAATTATTGGCCAGGACATCAGGGAAAATCCTCTACTCTTACTGAAAGTGATTTGGGTTCTTTTACATTCTCCTGGACACCCACCAGGACAGCACCAGAGATGGGTTTAAGGGACCTCAGTTTAACATCTCATCTGAATGATGGTACACCTTAGCAGTACAGCACCCCTCCCCCCTACACACTAGTGCTTCATTAGGGTGACAATGTTTTTGGTTTGAGCCCAAGTCCTGGTGTGGGACTAGAACTTATAATCATCTGGCCAAGAGGCAGAAGTGCTGCTAACTGAGCTATACTGACTGACAAATGAGTTATTGACAGAAATCCACAGGTCCTGTTGTGCCAAAATATATTTTCTCACTATTTTCTCTCTTACCTCCAATGTACTAACCAACAACATTCATTCTGCACTTATCCTGAAAAAAAAATTGCAAGACACCAGCTGGCTTTGATGATGCACCATTGTCTGTCTGTCTGCCTACTTGCCTGTCAATCTGTCTGTCTGTTCTGCAAGCCAGCAGTAGCTAGCTATCACCAGTACTAGGATTTGCCAATACCACCAGTACACATCAAAGGATTCAGAGGAGAGTGACAAGAATGATAGGCTACAAACAGAGAAAAGTCCTCTCCCTTCCAACACACAGTGGATCCACTGGACCTGGTTTTCAGTGGTCTTGTATTCCCCTGACAAAGTGGTGCTGCATGATCAAACATGCAGACAGTTATGTGAAACCTGGCTGCAGCTCTGTTTGCCACACTTTTATGGCAGACTAACTTAAATAGATTCATATTCCAGAAAAGAACCAGAGCATTCCCAGAAACCGCATGTGTTTTTTTCTCACATCCTACTTGAATTTCTTTCATATGTAGACTGCAGAGATGAATCATAACAACATCAAAGGTTAGAACCATCAACTGTTAAACTGCTATCATTGTGACACAGATTCTATCAAGTAATATCCAACATTTAAAAAAAAATAAACACGTTTTTAATCTTGTTCCTCTTGCACTATTACATTCAATAACAGTCTACTGTCTTCCACCACAGTGTTTGCATATGTTTGCCTAAGAAAACCATAGACAGCAGAAATAGGAACAGCATCATATTTGATTTAACAATCAAAATGGCAAATTGTCATCATGAAAAAATGCAGGGTAAATATAAGCCCCACCGACCCCTGTATTAGGCATGTTGGCACTGTTCTTTAATTAGTAAAGCTTTACCACTGCACCTTCAGCCAGCTGGCCCTGGATCTGGTGTACATCAGCTGGGTGGATTTCAGTGACCAGTGACGCCATATCCAGAAGCCCACTACAGTATTACTGCCCTCAAGATTTTACCCCCACGAAAATATAACTATTTTTCCCCAAACAGATTAAAGAAGAAGAGAACATCAGAGCTGAGCACATCTATTCTTTGCAGAGCATGGCCTTGCAACTATGCAAGCACATTAGTAACAGAGGTAGACAAGCAGTAAATGGGGTAGGGGAACACACTGGATCTGCACCAGAACCTGGACATAATAACTAGGAATCCTCATGTAGTTATATCTGATATTGGCAGCTAAATAGAGAGAGAGAGAGAACAGAGAGAGAGAGAGAGAGAGAGAGAGAGAGAGAGAGAGAGAGAGAATTCCTGCCATTGCCAGATATTAGACACCACAGCCAGGCAGTCTGCCAGGAGAAAGAGAAAGAGAGAGAGAGAGTGAAGAGAGAGAGAGAGAACAAAGAGAGAGAGAACAGAGAGAGAGAGAGAGAGAGAAACTCCTGCCATTGCTCGGTATAAGACATCATAGTCAGCCAGCCTGCTTGTTGAGAGAGGGAGAGAGAGAGAGAGAGAGAGATTCTGCCATTACCCAATATAAGACACCACAGCTTGCCAGCCTACTTGTAGAGATAATGAAAATGCCACAAATTACATCCAGCCAGAAAGTAGTTACATGATTGTTCTGCACATGCCACTGCAAGGAATGCCCTGACGAGTATCCACTTGTCTCAAATGCGGCTGCCAATGTGACAAACACCACCAAGTCCAGATATTTTTCCGCTTGTACAGCTTCTGTAACTGCAAAGACTCCTTAGCAGTCAATTTATTTAGCTACTGCTATCAGTGCCTGACTGTCTGTATATTATAACCATGCACCTGAAGTATGTCAAAGTCCTGAAGTTTGTGCTGCCATGGTAAGTTCATGTCCGTGGAATCAGCATTATTTTTTAGCCTGCCACGAATGTGCTACAATACTTTGTGAATAAAATTTGTTTTTATTGTCATCATTACCTGCATGTTCATGATAGACTGCTAAATTTGCACCAATCATGTCAATTGTTTACTTAAAGATAAGGTAGTGCTAATTAATAATGATGACTCCTATCATTAAGTCTGGACTATGTTTTTATATACTTAATTTGTTGTGGTCAATGAATATTGTCACATAGAGTTGCATGGTATTTAACATATGACATGAGAAGAAAGGTAAGAGTAAAGTACTTCTACCACAGTGAGAAATATGTTCCAGTGTTGGTCTTTTTGTATTTTTCTTTCCCTGCAGGTGTTGCTATAGCCTGGCTGTCGATAGCATAAATGCAGCATTAGACAGTAAACAGTCTTTACCTCCTTAACAACATGAATAATTTATTAATAATTATCATTCTGATTTTCTGTGTATGTTCCTTGAATTTTGTTGTTATTGTTTTTTTTTCCTTTTTCCACAGGTGCACAGTATGCCACTATGGGCAACCAGAGGCCGCATAATTTCTGTTTTTCTGCACAGGTGGCAGGTGTACTTAATAAGAAAGAAGGTCTACAAACTCCTTTCTGTGCATCTACAACAATGTTGTAGTGTGGCTACATAATTTATGTTATTTACAGGTAAGTATGCTTATGATTTTCTCTTTATTTTCTTTTTCTTTAATTTTCATGTTTTGTTCTTTTTCACTGGTGGGAGGTATTCAGTGGTGGGCAGATACAAGCCACATAGTGTCTCTATTTTCTACATAGCTGACAGGTGTAGTTAATAAGGCATGGAGTCCAAACTGTCTATTCTGTGAGTGTACCACAGTAGTCCAGTGCAGGGAAATAACTTTCCTTTTTTTCTTCACAGGCAGTTACTAGCCTGATGTGGAGTTGATGGTGAATATAACAACAGGCAGGCAGTGCCTCACTGGGTACTTGAATGAACTCCAAAAAATGTATTTTTCTCTTCACAGGTCACATCGATGTGCTGTGGAGTCTGCTGTGCAGACTCATCAGGCTGTATTAATACATCAGTTGGTATCTTACAATCTCCAGATGGACAACATTGCAGATAAAGTGAAGTGATGAAAAGTACCTGAAAGAACAGAAACAGAAAATGAAACAGCATGGTGATAAACTCATTTACAGTGCAACCACCCACCAAAGGAAGTACGTACTGTCCATGGTCGTAAAATGTGCAGAATTACTCAAGAGGACACAGACTTGGACTGATGCAGCAGCACGTTTTAAGTACTGTGGTGACAACACCTTAAAAAGGAAAAAAACATTAAGGAAAAGTGTTTAGAAATAATACACTGCACACAAAAAAAACACTTAACATCTATGATTTGAAATATGGCTGAATTTACTGAGAAGACAGAGCAGGAACCCATGTGCAGCAGCAGGGTTTCATCACTCTGGTGATGGTGATATAACCTGAAAATGTAAAGGAAAAAAAAACAGTACTGAAAAATGGTTAGAAATGAATGACCAGCCTCACTCCAGAAAAAAAAAAAATTACCTTCCCGTACTAGTAGGCAGCACGTCAGCAATGCAAATGAAAAGTGTTATGGCCAACACACCCCTCCAGCAGAAACAGTCAATATGTATGATAATTCCCTGCAAGACAGAATGTTTACAATATGACAACAAACAAGATGACTTCAGATGTAAATGTCAGTGTTACCAAACATGACACTGAAAATTACAATAACTTACTGGTAGCATGACTACAGCCACACCGGGCAGCATCTATCAATTGCCAACAGCAGCAGATGTTCACAGAAAAAATATTTACTTCAAACTGTGGTCATCTCAGGGTATCAACAACACACTTTACTACATCAAGAAAGATAGAGAACTTTGGGAGGGCTTGCCTGTTGCACAGTGTGGGGAATAGCTCTTCCCACAACCTCTATTTAAGCCCTCCTCTAATCCACCTCCCCTTGCTTAGGGAGTGTTTTTTTCCCTGGGCTCCTGCATGGCTTGTGTGACTGCTCCTTCATTCTCACTGCTGCTGTGGTTTGTTTTTCCCTCCCCCTCCCTCCCCTCCTGCGTCTGGCATTTATTTCCCCATCTTTGTCTTATTCTCTCTGCCTCTTCTCTTACTGTTTTCCCTTGCTGGTGCCTCTTCCTGGGGTCTCTTTCTTCTTCTTTTGTCCCATTTCTTTTGGGCTTTCTCTGTGCTTGGTGCTTGCAGCACCTCCTCCTTCCCCCATCCTGTACATTACCTCTAGCACTACTTCCCCTTCTGGCTTCAGCCCAGTTCATGTTGGCGCTCATTTTGCCATCTTCTCTGCTTTTTGGTTCTTTCCCAGTGTTCATACCTTAGCCATTACATGTGGTTCTTCACGCTCACATGGCCCGCATTGCCCCATGCTTCTCAAACTCTTTGGTGCTCATGGACCCAATGCTACAACGGATTGTCTGTCAGCCAGGATTCTTCCTTCCACCTCCCCTTCCTCTCTCTCTCATCGCTTACCTCTCAGCCACATCAAGACTCTCCCCTCAAACCCCCATGGCTGCCTGTAAGTATAGTTCACTTCATTTCCCAATTGCATTTACCTTATTGCTCTCAACATCTTCCTAAGCGTGAAAATCCCACAGACTTTAACCAGTGTCATTTGTATTCTTTTTAACTGCTCGATACTGCAGCTACCGGTGTCAACAGGCTATAACAGACATAGTCATAAAGGCACTCATCCAATGGATGCATTCTGCAGTTTTACAACTGGTCGGACCTGTAACCCAGGGGTTAAATAACTTTTTAGAGGGTCACTCACTAGTATGAGGTTTTAATATAGTTTGCTTCTGCTTTTCTACTTCCTAGCGTTCTCCTGCAATTGAGACACTCTGCTGTCTCTGCCTGGGGGGGGGGGGATATGGTCGCTAACTGCCAAGTGGATGCCTGCAATTAATTCAAGAATTTTTGCGTGCCGCCAGGTGACTTGTACCACTGGGAAGAGAAGTCTTTCCCAGCATGGAAAGCCAATTTGGAAATGCAACTCTAAAAGCATATTTCACATTTACATATCTGATCTCCGCATGATATTTACAACCTTCTCCCCAATACATTCCAGACTGTCTAACCTATTTACTCCATCTTCTGTCTATACTAAACCCATCTTGTTATATGTTGCCATCCGTTCCATTAATTCTACCATCTTGTCTACTATTTATTTTACTGTTTTATATCTGCTCCATAACTTCTTTACTCTCTACAGCAGTCTCATGCGTTGGCCAACCCATACCAGCAGTATTCCAGACTCCGTCCCTAACTAGCGCCTTCTGAGGTGCCAAGCGAAGGTAGGCTTCCCCTGTCTACCGAGAATGGGATTCCGTTTCAGCCACTACCTTCTGCTACTTACCTGCCGACATCCTCCATCAGTAACTCTGCTGGACAGCATTGAGTGAAGGTTAGCTTGCCCCGACTACTAGGGATGGGAGCTATGTCTCCAATCTATAGACTTAAATCATACCTTCTCTGCTTCATGCCAGTTGCCACTTCCCTTTGGGAATGGAACTCTCACACTCTGCATACCCTCATCATTCTACTTATGCTGCTTCAGGTTACCTCCATCTACCTCTGCCGTCCCTGATGGTTGCCTGAGTCTACAGTCTACTGCTTCATCTTATATGTTCTCAGCCTGATACCTGGCTGCCACTCCCTTCAGGAACAAGACTTTGCCCCACTTGCTTCTCCATGTTATCTCATCTGCAGCCTAGACTCTTCATCCTATCTGTCAAATTCCATGGCCGGGAGCCTGACTCTAACATGGACTATCTCCACTGTTTGCATCTACACCACTGTGGATTGTTATTTCCATTCAGGAATGGAACTTCTTCAACCCAAATTATCTCATTATTCTACATTCACTAGCCAAATCCAGTCTGGATCATCTTGCCTTGAACATCCCATCTGGATGCATATCCTTCCATTCTGCTGCTTCACATGTGTTTTTCTCCACCAGCTACCCAATAACATGACCCTTCTGGACCTGGATCACCTACTTCTGCCTGCGACTTTGACCGTGGAACCTGGACCTCTTCGACTTGTTTGCCTCCATCCTGCCAGTTTGCCACTTTCCTTCAATCACAGGACCCTTCTGCTTTGAATGACTCCACTCGCCATCCCACTCTTCCATGAACCTTCATTCTCTAGCGCCTTCTGCCTCCTTTCCCTCATCATCTGGATCCTGCTTGCTCATTCAGTCCCTCTCTCTCACTCCAGGTCGACTGCCTCCTGGACTTCTTTGCTGCAGATCACCAGTTCGGCTGTTGTATAAACTTGTTTTCTTTGCAGTTTGGGACCTTGTCCTTCATTGCTCCAGTACCTTCCATTATTTTCTCTAGTCACTTCCAGCCTTCATCAGATGTGGGACTCCTGTGTCTCACCTCAGTTGCTCATGGTGCATGGCTTAGCTCCTTGGCCTTCCATGGATCATCATCTGATGCCTTGCTTCAGCTTTCCTGCAATTCATTGCTGTTCACCATGGCACTTACCTGGTGCTTATTTCTTCAGTTCCTCAAATTCCACTCCAGACTTCATTCCCATTTTGAATGGCTGTCTTCTCATCTTCTCATTGCTGGCTTGGGGCTTCATACTGCTTGCTGTGGCTCATTTGGGCCTTGTATCCTATCTCTGACCAGTACTCCTACCCGGTCATCTGATTTTTCATATGATTCATCCCCTACTTGTACTCCAGCCCTTCTAACAATACCCTTCCACTACTCATTGGATCATTGGTTCATTACTCTGAAGTAATACTACTGCCAGTAAACATTGCTTGGCTCACATTCCCCATAGTCTGTTATGTTATTATAGAGTTTTATACTGCCCATTCAGTTCTTCACAATCATTCATGGAATCCCATTCACCTGGACAATAGGAAGATCTCCTTCGTCTCTATTGGATATACCCTCTGATCCCTGTCCATCCAATCACCATGACTTCCCTGTATACCTTGTCTCAATGGCTGTCCTCATACATGGAAAGGATTTAAATCCTTCTGTTATACTCTAAGTTTGTAATCAGCATCGCTTCTATGGATACTGGGAATTGCAAGATAATCCATTTAACTACGGCCATCATCCATTTTACTTTCTGCTGCCTCTTCTTTCAACACTGACTCTGATGATCAAGTTACTTGACTGCTACTTCCCAAAAGTCATTGCTAATTTTAGGAATTTCACAGATATCTTCCAAAATATTCATCGTGGGATCTCCACAGCCTAGCTGATTACTGACTCCATGCCATCCAAACCTTCGATTTCACTCTCGGACATCGCTATTTCTTATATAATCATCTGCACCTTTTCACCTAGTACCTTCAGCTGGGTTAACCGATCTTCCAGCGGACCCTTCAGCCTCTTCTTTTTGAAGTGCCTTCATTAATTTCTACAGTAAAACCATCCCTGTGATCCTCTTTCATTTCCACAGGCACCAATATGGAACCTGAGGAGGGATGGAAGAGAAGGTGTACTAACTTCACAAAGGATGAGCTAACAGCCCTCATTGAGGCCTACATTCTGAAGAAGGACCTCCTGATCAGGAAGTCAGGGACACAGCAAGAACAAGTGAAGGGGTAATCAGAGGTGGCTGAGGCTGAGAATGCCCATGGTACATTCAACCGTACACCCCAGGAATGCATTAATAGGAAAAACAGTGAACAGATACAGACCAAGGAATGTCTGGCTCAGGTCTGGGCATCCTGTACTGCCAGTGGGGGGGGGCATTAACAGTGCCCACCATGACTGCACAGGAGGCCCACATCACAACTACCTTGAATCATGCCTCTTAGGAGGTGTACCGTTGATGCACTGTGAGTATGCATTGCACAGGTATTGTGGAGGCCTGCATATGATACACACAGGTGGTGTCTGGCATGTCATACTGGCACTGTAGCACTGTGCAGGCACAGAGCTGCGGTCATAGTACAACTGTGCATGGCCCTGGGGTGGGCCAGCAGGGCCTCTGTACATGGGTGCCTCTGCTCATGTTGTGGGACAGGTACATGCAGCACCACACATGTCTGCAGTCACTGTTGCCTGTCAGTGTACCATACCTCTGGGCCATGGGTGTTGTGTGGGAGTACACCCCTGTGGTCTGAGGTGTGGGTGTGTGTCTGGCATGTTCACTGGGCTTGTGTGCCACATGCTGGCTGCTGCACAGGAGTGTGAGCCAGGTGGGGGGTGTAAGCCATTTTGGTTGTACCTCACATGGGTCATGTTGTGGCCACTCACATACTGCAGAACAGCCCCATCTGTCGGTATGGCATGTGTGCCATGTGGCCCACAATAGTGGTCCTGTCTATGTGTGCCACCACCTGTGCACCTGTGACATGCATGTGCACTTCCATCTTCATGTGAATGCCACTGTTTACTCACTATAGGCATGCAGCCTGACCCATGCTCTTCTCTTCTGCTTTCACAGCTGCACTACATCTCAGGGGTGCTGCAGCATCCAGGGTATGGCCTGGGGGACAGCAGGCAGATGTACCCATTGCCAACACATTGACAGCTGCTGTGGCCAGCGCTGATGGGGCAAACACACAGCAGGTGGGGCAGGTTCATTGTATTACTGATCTCGACCCGCTGTCCAGGATTGACCTCCGGGATGATCTTGCAATACTTGTCACGGCCACAGATAATGATGATGATGGTGCCACCCAGTTGAAGAGCATCATCCCCAACACCATGAGCAACCTTAGCATGCTGGATGCTGCACAGGCATCCTCCAGCAGCAGCAGCTGTCCAGGGAGGTCACAGGAAAAGCCCCTGCCACACCGCATGCCGGTGGCCACCATGCCAGTTGTGGTTGGCCAGGGGCAGGATGCAGCTGTCTGGCCTGGGTGCAGCATAAGCACACACCTGGGTGATATTAACCAGCAACGGCCTGCACAGGAATGTGGTCAGGCCAATCCAGCACCCAGTGTGTCTTCATGCACATAGTCCCCAGGCCAACAGCAGCCTGCATTGTGGCAGCCAAATGTGGTGGTTGCAACACAGCAGGCCAGCACCCCACCTGCTCATCAGCCACCGACCCAACACATGTCCCCTGCTGACGAGCCCAATGAGCACTTACGGCTCCAGTGGAACTCCATGGAGTGCCAGGTGGCACTCAGGGAGGCTATGCATTGATTGCACATAGGTGGCTCTCCTTGATGAGCAGGCAACCATTTGACATGCTGAGGCACTTGATGAGTTTTGCCAACTGTGAACTGGCATGATCACAGATCTGCACCTCCTGTGGATGGAGATGACTGCAGGTCTTGATCAGATTGCACAGGCCATCGTGGTGGGTTGTGCAGCCAGGGCTCCATGGTCCTGCAGGAGCACCCACTGCATGCCACACAGCAACACTAGTACCCTCAACACTAGACGGCATGTGTCCATTGTGCTCCATACACTGTCTCCTGCCATTGGCATCCCCTGACACCTCTGGCACCAATGTGCATTTTAGGACACCTATGTCCACATGCAGCCAGTCATGTGGTTCATCCCCTTCAGCAGTGGAGAGTTCACCTCTTGTGGCAGGTGATCTCCCAGGTAAGTCACACTTGCCTGCTGTGCATGGCCACCCATGTGACTGTGTTGCTGAGGTGTCCTGGACACAGTTGGTCTGCATATGTTTCCTCATGGCTGTTGCTGATCTGACATCATCCCTGGTCTGCTCAGGGCTGTGTGTTGTCATTGTGCCATCTGTGTGGCATCCAGGCCATGGATGCGGGCCATGGTGTTGTGGTGAAGGGCATGGGAATGATTAGTGCGGTTGTGACCTGATGCTGTGTGTCTGTGCCAGTGGCCTATCACTGATGCATGCCATTGCTCCACAGCCACCTGTATTCATCCTTGGCATTGTTGCCCCTGCTATGGACAAGTGTGCATGTATATTGTGCACACATATGTGCATGTCACACCCCCATGACTGTGTCTGGCTGCCACACCCTGGGGGGCATCGTGGGTTGGACTTACATGTGCGTGTTTGTATGCCAGCATTGTCACAACTGCCTCTGGTACCCACCTTCAGGGTTGAAAATGCTCCTGCATAATGGTGTCCCCGTGCCACTGTGCCTTCAGTGCCAGTCTGAGGTCCCTCTGAGGCAGTGGTGGCTGCTCACCCTCATCCTGCGAATCCTCATCCTCTGCACTGTTGCCCTTGGGCACCTGGAAAACTATTTAATGGTCAATGGCAGGATTGTGTAGCATGCAACAGGCCAGGAATATGCCACAGGCTTTGTCTGGGCTGTAGGGCACCACCGGACCTGTCCAGGCATCTAGACTGCATCTTAAGCATGCTGAACACGTGCTCGATGATGTTCCTTGTAGTGATGTGTGCCTCATTATACCTCTCCTCTGCTTCGGATAAGGTCCAAATTATTGAGGTGAGCAGCCATGGCTAGAAGGAGTAAGCGCTGTGGAGGAGAGTGATATGTTAGTCTACTGTACACATACAGTCATGTCCCACAGGCACCCCCCCAACATGCCCTGTGTATGCTGGTTGTGTCTGTCCACACTTGTCACCTGTCTATGGTTCCCACCTGTATGCACCCACTCATGCCTTTATAGCATCCTCCCCACTATTGATTTCCCACTGTCACTACCACCATGGCATGCCTGGCATCTGCTCTGTGGTGCACTGCTACAGCATTGTCTGTTACTACCCTATGTTGCTGTCTTTTCACACAGTGTCACACTACTCTGCACCCCACACAGTGACACCTTCAGGGGTTGTGTGGTTGCTCCCCCATTGCCTGTGCCTACTGTGTACCATTGCATTTGCTGGCACACTCATTGCTCCCACCATCTGTGACAACCCACTTCTCTCTCTGGGCTGTATTAGATTTCAGAGAGGTGTCTGTCTTTTAGTATCCATTGCCACCAGCTGGGTTCTTCAGCACCTACAGTACCTTCCCACTTGCACAGAACTGGGAGGTCCAACATGCAGTTGCACAGATCAAAGCCTGATAGTGTGTCTCTCAGGTGGCGGATACTAAACAGAGTTTGCCTCAGCCAGCAGAAACTATAAATTACCTTAGAAATAATTTAAATCACAACCACAACTGTGACATGAATAAATAGCTCTTTACTTAACAGAAGGTCCAAAGTAGCATTACATGATATATGTTTAACACAAGAGAATAACACTGTTACCGGAAAAGTAAACAAATGTTTTTAAATAACAGATGACAAAAGAAAAAGGCTATTACTGAGATATGCTATTATTACTGTTACCTTTCCATATCCATAAAGAGAAATTGGACCCTATGCTATCTATGCAGCAGCAATCCCCGCTCTACTACGGTACTGTGCCAGGATGAAAGCAGTACAAATGGAAAAAAAACAAATCTGGCACCAGTTCTTGGAGTGCATTAAAAGGCTTTTATTTAAATATATAGTCTGAGCACCATTCAGCTTTGGTATCAGCAGGAAAATCCTCTGGACTACACTCAAAGAGTTAAACCTTGAGGCTTCCCTGCTTGACATCCTCATAAGGCTCCACGATAACACTTGGGCTAGAATTCGATATGATCAGTATGGTCATCAAACTGAAAAATTTTCAATGAACGTTGGGGTCAGACAGGGGTGTATTTTGGCCCCAATGTTATTCAACATATATATAAACTCAATGTTGGATCAAATTATAGATTCTGATTTTCATGCTCCCAAGGTAGGTGTTTGCAGGATAGATGGTCTAAGATATGCAGATGATTTGGTTCTACTTTCCACTTCAGCTTTGGGTCTGAAGAGGAAATTGATGAAGTTTGAATCACTCTATACTGAACTTAGACTGAGGATTAATCATAGTAAAACAAATGTGGTGGTGTTTGGCAAACAAAGGAATGATACTATAAACTTTAAGATAGATGGTGTAAGTATAGATAGGGTTAAGCATTATGACTATTTAGAAGTTCGATTTGCATATGATCTCTCCTGGTCTAAACATCTGGACACTGTACAGAATAAAATGAGATCTTCAGGAAATGCTGTAAAGATCTTTAATAATAAAATGGGGAAATCATCAGTTAAAGGAATAATGAGGGTATTAAATGCTAAAATAAGAACGAGTATGCTATATGCCTCAGAGGTATGGGGCTATGTAGAGACTGGAAGGCTACAAGTTATATTGAATAAATTGTATCGATACATCCTTATGTTACCACAAGGAACCCAAAAATGTATTTTGATGTTGGAATTAGGACAGCGAACCTTACTTTCTTTTGTACAGGAACAACAAATTTTATTTTTATTGAAACTTTTTTCTTTATTGGAAAAAAGATATCCAAGAATGTGTTTAGAAGAAATTATAGGGATGGCTAGCTTGGGATATGTACACCCCAGCATACGGCTTATTAAAGATATTACAATGCCAGCTGGCTTGGGACATCTTTTATATAAAATTTATCTCAGACCCTTTGCAGAAATTAAGCAGGAAGCTAAATTGAGACTAGCTGACTTGGATAGGATTTGTCTCCTTTCACAACTCTCCACACTTAAACTGCATGGATATTACAAGACTCTTAAGACCTCAGGTAGCTTTGAGACATATCTTTCACTACTTACATGTCCTAAACTAAGGAGAATTTATACAAGATTTAGAACTGAATGTTATACTACTAATTATATACGGTACAGATATAAGAACAAGGTTTCTTCTTCACCTTATTGTAATTGTGGACTGGAGCTTATAGATGACTTGAAACATGTTGTTCTTTTATGCCCTCTTTATAAAACACCAGGAAAAAATGGTTGGGAGGCATACTTGGTGGTCTCAGTCTTCCCCCTTCTGATCTGTTGGATTACTTGTTTAGGACTATGGATAAAAAATCATTGAGCTTTTGGCAAAGTTCCTCTTATCAACACATTTGTAAAAGCGTGGACAGCTGATACTGAGTATCTTTTGATAAACTGTTAAATATATTTATATTTATTAAGTAGTTTTTAATACTGTATATGATATTTTCATGCTTTATTGTTTTATTATTTATGTTTTGTATTGTGGTGTAAAAAATGTTATATTGTATACGGCTTTATGCTGATCAATAAAATGCATTACTACTACTACCATTCAGCTTGGTGTTCTAAAAATCCCTCTACCGGTTTCGCTCAGCAGAGCATCATCAGGAGGATCTGACAGTGTCATGTGTAACATCACTATAAACGGACACTGATTTAAAGTTGCATACACATCAATGCAATTAAGAACAGCAAGCCATCAATTAAGGCTATTTATAAATCATACTACAACTTATGGTGTTCATACAGTTAATCCTATAGTTTGCATAAAAATAGTTCTTTTTCAGTATAATTTCAGAACAATCAATCAAAAATTGCTTCTTGTTCTTATTCAGGTACTCAACACCACTAAGCCAATAGTCTAATGCTTCTAATCCTCCATCATGGGGGATATTTGTGTAAAGAGATATAATATCCATTGAGATTCTTTTTGGATTTCATTGTAATTCCGTTTCTAAAAAAAAACATTGAATGCAAGTACTTCTCACTGCAGTCTCTTGCAACACCATTGGAATGGTTATCTAAGGAAGTCTTGTCACCTTTGTAGTATTGTAATTATGTACATAACAGCGTTGGCATTTATTTTGCACTTATTCATATTTATTATTAGAAGAGGCAATACTTTGGCAGTTTTTCTACATCCATTTATATTTATCACTAGAAAAGCACTTTTATATTTTTATGCAAACTGTAGGATTAACTGTCTGAACACCATAAGTTGCAGTATGCTTTATAAATAGCCTTAATTGATTGCTTGCTGTTTTTAACTACACTGATGTGTATGTAACTTTAAATCAGTGTCCATTTATAGTGATGTTGCACATGAGGTGGTCAGATCCTCTTGATGACACTCTGCTGAGTAAAACCGGTAGAGGGATTTTTAGAACACCAAGCTGAATGGTGCTCAGACTATATATTTAAATAAATGCCTTTTATTGCACTCTGAGAACTAGTGCCAGATTTGTTTTTTCCCAGCCTATGTAATCTGCCAGCTCCCATGGACATAACTAGAAGAGTATGCTTCAGTCTTGGCTTCTCGGATGTAACTTTCCCAGCAACCCCAAGAGCAACTCCCATATACAGTAACTGTCTTTCAGCATCTTATATTCTCTCTTGAGAATAGGTGATTCTTGTTCCCCCCTTTGAATGCACCAACCATTTACCATGTATGTATTTCATTGTTCCAATGAGATTGAACCTATCAATGTCCAATTATATTCATTTTCACCTTCAGTTTATATTTGAGTGACCCATCCTTTCAAACTAAGTAAGTCTGTGTGTATATGTCCACTGCCCTTCTTGGTCATTGTGTCTGAGATTTATTACTCAGCCCTTATCTAGATGCTGGTGGACAGTGGAATCTCAGTGTGTGTGTGTTTTCAGACTGCTAAAAAATACCAGACTGAAATCCAAGCCATTAACTTCTTCCTTCCCATTTCTGTCACACCATCTTTCTAGTTTCTGTCGGTTTGTGGGCCCCACTCTGGCGGCCACATCCCATCCAGTCTGTCACATGTCTGGCCATCATGCCATCTCTGTCACACTGTTCCAGCCCCTGCACAACCACTGGCAGTGGTTTTTGGGGAGCTGAGGGCACCATGTCCATGGGGTACTGTACCACTCACCCACTAGGTGGCCACTGGGTATCTCCCCAGACTTGAATTGGCAGCACAGGGCCAACTGATGCCAGATGTAGGCATCATGTGCACTCCCAGGGTAACTGGCAAAGACATTGCTGATGCACCTTGTGGCATTGCACACCACCTGGCAGCTGACAGAGTGGTACCCCTTCCTGTTGATGTACATGCCCTTGTCAATGCCAGGTGGTGCTCTGATTGCCACATGGGTGCAGTCAATGGCCTGTAGCAAGCCTGGCATGTGTGCAACCCTGTAGAAGTGCTGCACTGTTTCTGAATGCTCTGTTGCTGTGCTAGGGAATGTGATGAACTCCATAGCATTAAGCAGTAGTGCAGTGAGGAACTGTGTGAAGAGATGGCACATGGCAGATTGGGTAATACCTGTGGTGTCAGCCACTGGTATCTGGGCAGTGCCCGTGGTGAGGATGCACAGTTCTGCTGTCACCTTTGTCTCCACCATCATGGTGTGATTTCTGTGTGATGGTGCCTGCAGGTCATCATGGAGCAGCTCACAGAGCTGTTTCAGAACTGCCCTGTTGAGACGGTATCGAGCAACGATTTCTGTGTCGGTCAGCTGTTTGAATGTGACACAACACAGTTCCTGTACCATCTCTGGTGGGCATACCACCTATGGGCCCTTTTCTGACCATGTTGCTGTCATTCCCATCTCCTCACATCTGCTAAAACTGCTGCCATGAGGAAGGCTGAGCTGTCCATAGCTGCAGTTCTATGCCTTGCCAATGGGTGGCTTGCAAAGTTAGGCCATCTCCTTTCATACCTATATTTGGGCTGTACATTTTTGGGATGCGCTGCACTTGCATGGCTCATTTTGGCTGAATATGTGGATGCGCTGCACATTCATGGGAATGTCCCCTGTATTTGCACCACTGTCATTATTTCTATGTGGCTGCGCATTCAGATTTGGGTGGTGCATCTCCTCTGGGTGAATATCACACTATGGTGCATTTTCCAGGATGCGCAGCACATCTCTATTTTGGGCCGCACATCTCCTTTGAAAATGTAGGCCAATAAGCTTGGAAATGGGTCTGAACAAGGAGCAGATATCTCTATTCAGAGAGCATGTTTTTGAGAATAAAGTGTAACAGATCAATATGATTATTTGAAACTGGTTGTTGAGGTAAGGTGAATAATTAATCCTTTTGCTTGTTCTTTGAATTTGGTCACTTTCACCTTCGGGCTGTGATAACACTAATCTGAAGTTTGCAGTGAAGAACTGATAAATATGATTTGAATTGCTTTAAAAGCCTTCTGAAACTCAGAGCAGGCACATAAAAGAGGAGATCTCCCACCATTTTATGATATAGCTAATGATAGAAATGTTTTGACTAAACTAGGATTAGAACATAAAATTGACATATATGAAATCAGAACTCATAATAAGCAAATCAAACCTAATAGTTTTTGAAACAAATAACAAAGAACTATATTACACTCTGCATAAAGTAAACATATAGAATATACCACCAAGTGATTTAGTGAACAGTAATAATCAGGAGATCTACAAGAGAAAACTAGAGCAATACATAGATGGGGATATCTCAATGACTACTTTACACAATTAATGAGACAACTATACATGGACATACAACATCTTCTGTTATCTTAATACTCCAAGTAAACGACTTCTGGTGATGTCACTGAGCAGGATGGTGGTGTGAGCTTGCAGCTCCAGCTTGTCAATCGATGAAACGGCACTACATACTACCTAATTTGCTGAAAACCAGTTCTTAAGTACTAGATTTTGATGGGGTGCTCCAACAAACCAAAACAAACTGCTTATGCACTTCCTGTGTCATCATCTGGGAGTGGCAATGCCTTGCCCAAGCACCACAGCAGCACAGCCTCCTCCCCTCACTCCCAGGCTTATTCTCTGACAGAGATAACTAATGAAGGAATACTCACTGAACTTATGGCATTTTGTACTGAAGTCAGAGTTTCATTAGCAAGTATTTGCCAAGAAATCAACATGGTTGAAGTGGAGAATAAGGTGCTTCAGATGACCACGTCAGCCATCTCAGAAAAAAAAACAGACTATCTGACTGATTTGCAGTTACATAGTTTCTGAAGGGGAGAAAGGCTCACAGATTATGGTCTTCATGGCGGGTTTGCTATGCCAGTGCCTACAATTCCCTACATATCTCAAGTTTGACCTAGAGTGGATCCATTGAGCACTAGGCCTGAAACCAGCTCATGGCAAATGCTCTTGGTCAATCATCATGAAATTTCTCTGATTGCAGGGAAATAAACTGTTTTGCTACCTGCATGAACAGCATAATTAGTGAAATATAAGCATCACCAGTGCTACTTTGACTATGACAATGCTCCACAAACCCAACAAAAGTCTTGTGCCCTTGCTCCTTATATGCATGCATTGAAACAGGCTAGTCTATGCTTTCAAACCCTATACCCAGCTGAGTTATATCCAGCTACAGTAAGTAAAAAATATTATATCCAGAGGGGGATATTGTTTACTTTACCCCAGTGGAGGCAAAGCAAGACTTTCAGGGTTGGGGAATATCTGTCCCCCATCTCACGCCAGCACAGCAGAAGGACTGGGCCAAAAGTTGAGCTTCATCTTAGCTTCCCATCTCAAGTCCCGACTCAAGTACTCTTACATGCCAGGTTTTACCAAGAGACCTCAGAGCAAAGCATGCTCAGGGCTCTCTAGCTACCATTTAAGACCTTTTGCATCAGTTTGAGAGATGTCTGCACTAACTAACTAACTAACTACCTTGCAGCAATGGACATACTTCAGTTTACCATTTTGAATTGTGGACAGTAGAAGTGACTTACTTAGCTTTTGCACATATTCTCATCTTGGTGGCAGTGAACATATACCTCAGATATGTGAGGTGTGGAGGGGTACCGGTTAGGCAGACTGCGTAGTATGACCAAGGGGGAGAGAGTACCCTTGGAGATAGTGCCTTGCTCCAGAATGAAGGAGAACCCACAGTTATTTAATTCATTAGCATGATCAGATGGTTATGTGGATTGATGGGGGGTGCTTTGAGCTGGGGAGTCATCTGGGTTGGCTGTACCAGTGCATCCCCCCCTCGCATGCTGCAACATACTTAATATGATCTATACTCATTAAGATGGCAGTTTCACCCTATAGGGATTGTACCAGAGGCACTTAGCTTTGGGGACATGGTAGCACTTGGCATGAGGCTTACAACTGAGACCGCCTAGCCTGATACTCACGCATTGGTAAGACAACAAAGGTGTCATGAACTATTCCTGTCAGGAAATTGTTCTGTCAGGACCCAGCCAGCACAGTCACAGAGGCAGTATAGCACAGTGGTTTAAGGCTCTGACCTGCAAATCTGGAGACCTGGGTTTGAATCCCACAGCCCCCACTTGCATACTGTATGACCCTGAACAAGTCACTTAACTTCTCTGTGCTCCCAGGTCACACCTGTAAACAAGCTTTCAGCTTAGTGTACCACTCCTGGTTAACCAATGGCAAAAAATAAACCTCTGCAGATGAAGTATAGCCAAAAATATCAGATTCATCACTGTGCCAGCTTCATGGTGTGGTGGAAAGGACTAGTGCTTCATAAGCAACAGGTTGTAGGTTTGAATCCACACAACATCCCCTCACTTTTCTTTTCTCACAGTTTCACTTGAGTGGTGATCCATGGCAGCGTGGAGTTAGTAATAGTAAATCTATATGGGAAAACAGATTTAGATGACACAAAAACTAAATCCACACAGCTATCCTGAGAGGACAACTTACTGACAGAAAGAATTCTTGGCACCTTTACTAGGCTTGCCTCTGTCACCCCCCACTTTAGCTGAATATGCAAGCAGATAGCCTCCAGCTAAACAGTGTGGGTTGAGACCTCTCAAATGTTCCAATAAGGGGATCCTCTTAACTTGGAGTGGGAAGCAGTCTCTTTCATGGTAGCTTGAAGTAGTGGAGTATGGCCCTCCCTCTTTAGTGTCAAAATCTAGCAGTGCCCTCCTTTCTCCCTCCCCCATGCCTATCAGGGAGCTTATTACTATCTGGCATGCCTGAAGTTATGGAAGGTGGATTTTGCTTGCCTCTTAGCATCAGTAACCCTTCAGCTTCATATCAGTAACTGGGGGGACACTTGTTCCTTTTTGACCCAAACAGCAACTTTAATTAACAGTCCCTGGCCCTGGTTGGCTAGATGGGTAGTTGAACTTGTTCCCACTACCCTGCACCTGCTTCATCTATTGGATTAGGTCAATCAGCAAAGGATTGGGACTACTTCACCTACAGCAGCTATTGTGTACAGCAGGCCAGAGAATGTCGATATATCAGAGGACATAGGATTGCCTTTCAGCTGAGTCTGAGTGCTCTCCACTTGAGCAACTCTCCAGCACAGCCTTCTATCTGGCACTTTACAGGGGCTAAGTCAGCATTAGCCACTTATCTTTCTAATCTACTCCACCAAGTTGGAAACTTTATTCTCTGAAGTGACTCAGAGGGCTGCCTGGTTGGCACACTATTCTCTCTCATATGTGCCTTGTAACTAGTTCATTTGAGATATTCATACAGGTCCATGTTTTATCTTATTTTACTTTATACACCTAGTCCATCTTTTTGCAGTACAAATGTCAGGGGGGTTGGAGGGAACATGGCTCCAGGGTGTCTGGAGCCTGTGTACTCTTGTTTGTTGAGGCTTTTATTGCCTGCTTGTTTTTTTTCATGTAGTGATGGTTGTCTGTTGCCCCTGTAACATCTATTTCATATAATGTAGATGGCCTGAATGACTTGGTAAAGCAGTACAGGAAAATGCAATATCTTCACAAAGAGTGGCCTGATGGCATATACCTACAGGAAACCCATTTAACTGCAGCGGAATATGATAAATTGACCAGGTTTGGTTATCCCTTGGTAGTGGCTTCCTCCTACCCTAGGGGCAAATACCATGGAACAGCCATTTTACTGTCCTCATCTACTCCCTTTCTGCCCCGAGATCAGATCACAGACACTAAGAGCTGTTTTGTAGTATTTTCTGGTCGTCTGTATGAATAACCTGAACTCATATGGAAAAGATCTATATGTTCTTAATATTTGAACTATATCCTTGCATCCCCAAATATGTTTCAAATATATGTCAGATACATTTACACTTTTCAGATATATTTCAAGATATATTCTAGATATTCATATATTTGAAATATATATTTTTTCTATACTATTTCAAATTGAAGTTTTTGTTCTTTCAGTGTTATGTCCTTGAATAAAATCAAAAATACTTATTTGTGCATACACATTATTGCAGTTTCTACATATTTTGCATTTTAGATAAACATACATTTTGAATCTATCCAACATATATATTCTGAGTTACTTATACCTTTTCATTTTTGTTTCCCTTGTAAGATGCTAAATATATAAAAAACACAAAAATGTATTCATAACATTGTTTTAAATTATATCCATATGTTAAAGAACTATACTGTATTTTGTTAATATGTAGACTATATCTGAATATGCCTAAATATATCACATATTTCTGATATCTGTGTATTTTTCCAGTTATACTTTAGATATTTGCAGAATTTAATGAGGCATGTCTTATTCTTGGGATTGATATACTAAATGTATATGTTTTGTTATACTAGCAAAGAAAATATTGTGTTTTACTTTTCAATGTTTTATGGACTGTAATGAAAAATAATAGTTTATGCAAGCATAACTTTACTGTATAATTTCTACAATAAATGTATGTTAGCAAACATATATTTTCAATATATTAGAGATGTATTTTCTGAGATGTATTTCATACATGATAAAGTGGATTTGGCCTGATATATATCTGGAAAGTATCTGTAATATATGTATTAGTACAGATAATACATTTTAAATATATGCTTTACAAAACAAACAAATATGTTTTATAGTTTATAAATATAGCTGGAATACATTACATCTCCCTTACTAATATATATAGACTATATTCTGTAAATATATATTGAATGCACTATTTCTACAGACCTTCTTATGTCAAAACATGTATACAAGCAAAGAAGGCAGCTCCAAAATGTAGTGGTGCTCACAACATAAATGTAAACAGCACTCATGGTAAAAAGTTAGGCACGCACACACACACACACACAATCAGAAACTCCAGAAGGCAATTCTTAGATAGTTCCACCACAAAGTTTGTTTGTACGAAAAATAAAATGTTGTAAAACCAAAGCCAAAAGTAGCACTAGTAAAAATCAGACCTCCCCACAGGATTGACATTTTGTGCTGTTCTCATGCTTTTTCAAGAACAGTATAAAATGCTAGCCCTGTGGGAAGTCTGCTTTTTACTATTGTTACTTTTGGCTTTAGTTTTACAGTTTTTTATTTACTGTACAAATACATTTTTTGATGGAAAATCCAAGAAGTGCCTTCTGGAGCTCCTGGTCTGGTGTGCATGTGTGCCTAACTTCTGTGAGTAATATATGTGTTGTGTTTGCTTGCAAGATACAGTGGGCCAGATATTCAAAACTTTGCCCCAGGGCTAAATTACCACTGCCTGGTGGGCAAACTTAGCCTGTAGCAAAAACATAGCTATATTCAAAAGGAAACAGCCCAGTGCAAAACCAGCTGAATATAACAAGCTAAGGAAGCCGGGCAAACAGGGCCAGAAGTGCAGGGCAAAAATTGCCCAGGATTAAATCAGCACTGAATATAGCATATAAGACAGCACTGAATATAGCAGATAAGACAGAAATGAATATAGCATTCAGACAGAGGCAGTGCAAACACCCACAGAAACAAAGTGCAGAGGTGTAAGGAGCTGTCCAGGAACACAGAAAAGCAAAATAGCCCTGGCAGACACAACTGTAGTACTAGTGAATGGCATGGAATAACCTGGACCCACAAGTGATAACAGAATACCACAGAACACTGTCAAATCCTGATCCCCCCCCCAAAAAAAAAAGACACAGGAATGTCAAGTATAACAAAGTATAATTCAAAAAGGGAACAGGTATGGCACAAAGGTAACAGGAACAGATGTACAGAAAAAAAAGCATTATACAGCAGGACACAATATGCAAAAATGGGGTACAACACAAACATAATGAAAGGTGAGAGGGCTGGCTTAACAAAGGGACTGAAAACAATGGGGAAAACAACAGTAATAGTGCAAAATGGCAATTGTGTATAATATTTACAGTGGAATGGGGAAAGAATGTGGAAGGGAGAGGGACGTGGACACAGGGAGCAATGGAGGGAAACAGGATGGCAGAAATAGGGCTAGAGACAGTGGGCTGAGGCCAGGAAGCAGGACAACAGAATGGGAGGTAGGACTTAGGTGTGAGCAGACACTGGAAGACGTTCCTCCAGGATGGCTGCAACCCATCTTCTCTCAGCAATGAGGACAGCCTGTTGCCCTATCAGTGTGCGCTGTTGTCACACCACCCTCCGTAACAGCTCATCCCTACCTTCAGCATTCTCTGGACAGGTGACCCACAGTGATGACTGACATGGACCTACAGGAGAAAGGGGGACCATATCAGGACATGATGATGACACAAAGGCACCATGTACCACCACATGGTGGACAGCATGCCCCAACAGCCATGCCCATGTGCCAGTACAGAACAAACCACAATGCACACCGACATGTGCCTGCAGGACAAGGCAGTATGTAATAGGCAGCATGCACCACCCCAATGTACATGGACATGCATAGATGTATGCTGAGAAGCCTAACACAGTGGAACCCACACAGCACAGCGGCGTGCACACTGTGACAGTGCAAACAGACAGCCACCCCCTGAGATGCAAATGACAAGTGGACACTGAATGACACGCACATGGGATGACACATGTTGGGACATGCTGCCCACAGTCACACAGCTATGATACACAACACAGATGACACCCACTGGAGAAGGTGCCACAGCCACAACCAGGTGTGAAACCAGATATGCCTGTCCCGTACACCTTCCCACCAATAGTGGCCCACCCTCACTGCTGCCTCCCCACAAGAACTGTACAGATGCAGCCAAACTGCAACCCACAATGCCATAACATAGCAGCACTACAAATGATGTCAGTAAGCTCTAAACAGGTGGGTGACTGACATAAGTGCGGAACAGTGGCAGGTGACACAGATAGAGGCTCAACGTGGACTACAGAGACCCAATGACCACAGAGGACAACTACACTGGCAACAGAACAGTAGGGACTGTGGGAAAGGTAGCCAAGCAGCACACAACCAGGGAAAGTGCCAATGCCTGCCCACACCCATTGCCACAACAGAAGGATGAGAAGCCCACACTGGTGGAGGGCATGACATGGGGCTGTGCCACCACCCACAGTGATAGTACCTTGAAGACACACATGTGAAACAGGGACACAGGCCATGGTCCACCAGTGGCAGGGCAGCAGTAGGCCAATGACATGCACAGGACAGTGCCACCCTGGTAGCCAAGGCACGGCGAGGAACTTGTGGAAGCAGCACCTGCCACAGGGTCTGAAACCCAGCACACCATGCTACCACTGAACAACCCCTGAAGCACCCTTGCATATCCCATGCATGAACACCATGCGCTGCAGGGACTGAGGGACAGCACCCTGTAGGGGAAAATGGCCCCCACAACACAGCTGGAGCCAACAGGCACACATGATGTGCACAGCCACACAGGCCCATGTGGCACCATAGCCCTAGAGCCCCCCCACAGCCCCTGTGCATGTACACCATGGAGGTCAGACAAGGGCACACAATAACATACCAGTGTCCACACTGCAATGGCAACACACTCGTAGGGAGATACAGGCACCACATGACACTGTGGCCCCCTGTTTGTCATAGCATGAACTGCTCTGGCAGGCATCTACAACATGTCGTGCATAGACACTGACACACTATACATGGTACTGTGAAAGATACATGCCATGCGAAGTGCAGAACAGTGATGCCATGGCAGACAGGGCAACAGCAACAGCAGAAACAGCCAGCACAGCAGGCTGACCCCAGTAATTCCCCAGCTGCAGGCATAGTGAATGGCCGCTGGCCATGCACAGACCTGCTGCATCCTGCCACAATGGTGGACATAACAGCAACATGTTGCACATGACGGTACAAGGCAAATAGCAGTGCACATGGCAATGATGGCAATAGTAGACTATACATAGAGCCAGCCATGTCACAGGCCACGCAGCAGAAGGCAAGACACTGGAGGAATGGAAGACAACAGAAATGCACGCAGCCAGCATATCAGACCCCACTGATGTAACGGTCATGGGTGCGCTGAATGGTGCCACTGGTGTCAAGCATCCAGTGACCCCCTCCATCCAGCACATAGTCATGTGTGAACACTATAGCCCCATGTGGCTGTACGTATTGTAGCCACAATGGCTAAGGGGTCTCTGTAAGTGAGCACCCTGGAATCCAAATGCAACATAGCTAACTCACATCAGACCTGGATGACCCAGGCGACTGTGCCATGACACTAGACACAGAACTCCAGTGCCTGCAGTAGTGACACAGACACATAGTATAAATGCACAATGTCAAACAGTACTCATGCAACACACTCCTGTCCCCATCACCGCTCTCCTCCATGCGCTGCGGCATTGATGGCACCCTCCACCTGTCCATGGTGGGCCTCTGGTCAGCCTGCTGGTCACCCCTCCCATCTCTGGCATGGTCTCTGCACTCTACAGTGGGTAGATGGTACAGCAGCATTACTACAATGTCAGCCACCATGGTAAAAGACCACCCCTGACCCTGGTGGCGTGGCACAACACATGCATAACTGGCACCCAGGCACAGTGCACCACTCAAGCCATGCCAAGCATGACACAGGGCACTGCAGACCGCAAAGTGCATGGCCAATGTGTGCAGGGGTGGAGCCTGACATTGCCATCCTGTACACACAAGCTGCAACAGCTCCCCCATCATGATATGCAAGGCCGCTGATTTACGGTGATTAAGACAATGAAATTCCATTTTCAAGACTTCAGATTCCAGAATTGCACCGGTGATTGTTACTCTAATTTCCAGAGTTTACCAGTATTCTGCTATCATTCTTTTAGTATATGCATAAATAATCAGAATTAAAGAAGGCTTAATATACACAACATTAAATAAAGCAAGTTGAAAATAGTACAGGAAGGAATTAAAAGAAAAACACAAGTTTTGTAGATTTACAGATCTGATATAAAATGCCAGATTCCATGAAATCTTTGTTTTTACCGGTGTTCAGGCAGCCCTAATTCTGGAATTTTACCAGATTTTCAGGCAAAAACCGAAAAACAATGGCCTTGATGATATGTACATAACCCCTCTGGATGGTACCCCCTCACAAACAAAGCAGAATGTAGTCAGAGGAGTCCTCTAACCCATAATGAGGGTACACAAGTATCAAACTCCTCAACAACAGATGTGGAAACACAGACACGCCCCAGTGGCATACAACAACCCAAAGACTACAGATTAGAATGGCATTGATGACAGAAAGGCATACGGGATGTAACATGCACACAGCATGACCGTACACAACCAAGTACAGTGTGTATGCTGCCCACACCTGTGACAGTGTGCAGCACAGCAGGGCACCAATGCCATGGATCTGTCACATGAGGTGGTGGCCAGTGTCATGGCACAGACACAGCAGTGGTGGTGGTGTGCACCACACCCAGACACATACCTCTCAACAGTACCACATTACGAGGAACGTTCCTTAGTGTATTCCACAAAAGCTCCTTGTACCACATTGTGAGGACTTGTCCCACATGCAGTGTTAACATACAAAAGCAAAGAGCCATAGTACATGATGCAAAACATATACCATACAATGAATAACAGACCTCTGGAACATAAATGCAAACATTGTAACAGTGTTCTGAGCAGCGTAGGTGAAGATATGTGTAAGTGTTCCACAGTTGGCTCATTTGTGCCAGATTGTAAGAGGCAATGTACCACAGTTGGGTGAGAAATGGTTGGGAGGTCAGGCCAGACAACACACCCAACCACACACTGCGGATGTACAAAGTAGGCACAGCTGCATGCAGCCCCCTGGCAGCATGGCAGAACACAGTGGATGTGGCAGCAGGCCAGGTGTTGTGAGTCCATGCAGCCACAGTAGGTGGCATGGGGCAATGCACCACCATAGAGCAGAATATTGCAGACAACACTCCCAAAATGCTATGTTCCCCTGGCCCACACAGTCCACACACCCCTGAACAGAGGACCACATGGCAGAGAAACATAGAAACATACATAGAATTTGACGGCAGATAAGGACCGCTTGGCCCACCCAGTCTGCCCATTTCCCTACCTAATGGATAAGCTGCAGATCCTAGTTAACCAGCAGCCTACTTCTTCCAACCCCCATCCCCTAGAACTGCCTTATGACTGTCCCATGCATGCTTGAATTCCACCAGAGGACCAATATATAGTGGTAGTAGCAAACGTTTATTTTTATACAGGTAACAAATGGTAATACATCACTGGGAATAAAACCCATTTTCAAGATGGACCTGTGTCAAATGTCATTACACATTTTACACAACAACATTAATAGCATAGTAGATATGTACCGAACTTCACCAGCACAGCAACACAGCCCACTCGGATGGTATGTGAATGGGCCATGTCACACACACACACATATCACCCAACATGCATCCCTTCCCCCATGACATCACTGTGGTGAGAGGCATCACATACCTGGCCCAGGCACAGTCCCTTCCCGAACCATCGCCCGGCATCATTCCAGCAGCGGGCACTGCCTGGGCCTGAGGTCCACATATCTGTGGCAGCACTTCTCCCAGTCACGTGGTATTCCTGTGCGTGCTGTGAGGTGACGGGCAATTAAAGCCCAGACCTGGCAATGGGGGGTGGGCACCCTCCCAGACCTCTCCGCTGTTGTGTGAACTGCACCAGGTTGACCATCTCCACTACATTCCAGTGCCTGTCATGGCCCACCACTGCCCTCTGCCTACGTCTCCCAGAAATGGCTGACACAACAGGAGGGGACGGTATTGTTGTACTGGCAACAGATGGCCCACACACCTGGCTACTCCCAAACAGTTCAGCCTAGCGCTTCATAGAACTATGCAATAGTGCCGTGCTAGCCGGAAGTGTGCGCAGTGCGCAACCCTGCCATGGCCCCGGTGCAGACGTACCAGGCATGCGCAGTGCCATCACACTAACAGGGTTAGCACAGTGCTAAGGTACAATAGTGCGGCCATTCTTGTGTGGACTGCTCCGACCCATGCATGTGCTGCACCTGCGCTATCATCCCTAGCATGGCGCTATGTTAACAGTGCTGTGCTAAGCACAGCCAAGATAGCCCAGTGCTATATGGTTTGCCCGATGCTAAATGCTTTGCTCAGCGCTAAACGCTTTGCCCGGCACCATCATCTGCCATTTTCAAATGGCATATGCAAATGATGGTCATTGTCTATGCATGGAGCTAACATGGTGATTAGCATATCATTAATAGCCCATTAGCATGCCTAACAGGCTTGTTTGCCCGGCTGTGCTATATAAGGGCTAACAGTGCTCCACCTGTGTTGCTGATAGGTAATACAGGTTGATGTGGGATTACTGCTGCAGCACAGAGGATGTCACTGGAACAATCACAGGGCCAGCCAGGTATGTACTGCATGTGGGCTGACACAAACATAGGTAGATTTCAAGGGACATATCAGTAAGTTTGTGATGTAGTTCATGTTGACTGGGGAGTGCCTAGTGCCAGGCATGACCTGGGGAAGGGGGATACAGATGGCTGCTAACTGACTGTACCCTGGATGAGGCTGCTGTGCATGAATGTACTGTGTAATCACCATGCTCACAACTGTTGGGCATCCCCATGTCACGTGTGCGTGGCTTGATAGCACTGGATGATGGCAGACATCCAGTTTAGGGTTGTAACACATGTCTACTCTGCCTGTTGTATGGGCCAGTCTGCACAACCACTATGTACTGCCACAGAGGGGTTCTCAGGCCCTGTGACCTCGAGAGCACAGATGCTCAAGGTGACAGAACACAGGTTGTGCATAATGGTGGCATCATGTATGTGATATATTGTATAGATGTAGTATGTCACGTATGTGCAGTGTATTACTCTGCACTCTGTTCCATACTGACACCGACATGTGATGTCTCAAGCGGTTTGAGACTACTTACACCACTGAGGTACTGTGAGGACTGTAACACTGTGCCAGCATGCCATGTGCTCCTGCAGCAGTGGTGACAGCACTACTGCAGCAGAACATCATAATGACAGCACTACTACAGCAGCACATAGGGGATACTGGATGGGCAACTCTGCAGCACCAGTGTCTTCTGCTACAGAGGGATTCTGATGCCCTATGACTCAGAGAGCACAGCTCGAGAAGTCCATAGGAATCGGAACCCTGACCTGGCAGGACACACTGGTTGTGCATAGCACTGCTCTGCCTGTCATATATATTTATTATTTAGTTTATGTTGACCTGGTAAGTGCACTAGACAAAGTCTGCCTATTGCAGCCACAACCCAGAGGGAAGGAGATACAGATGAATGCCAACAGACTTTGAACCAGATTAAGCTGCTTGTGGTATTCTTGTGACTGGGGGGAAATTGGCCACAGCACCGGGGATATTCCCCAACCCTTTTCGAGAAGTGCCATGGAATCTTTAACATCTACCTAAACTACCACCAGAACAGGCAGATGGGACCTTGGTTTAACATCCCATCTGAAAGATGGCACATCAGGAGTGCAGCACCTCCCTCATACTACACTGCAGTGTCAGTTTTAGGATATTAACCCGTGCCTTGTGAGGGGCTAGAACCCACAGCCTTCTGATCTCCCGGCCTCAGAGCCATCTGTGCTACCTGCTGAGCCACTGATATTACTAGTGTATAGTACTGTGTGCAATCTGTGTTATGTTATATCTGTTGCTGTCAAACTGATACCTACACATGCGGTTCCAAGAGGTTCTAGGATGCTTTTCTCCCACCGAAGGGTAGAACAGCATCCCATGACCTTGGAACTGTGGGAACAGCATTGTGAAAGGGGTGGAAATCTCTACAGACCAACACTCCACTATACACTATCAGCATATGTGGATGCTGCCTGATGTACAGGTGATAACCATGGTGTACTCACCTCGAGTGTTTGCTAGGGCATCGGTAAACCTTGAGAGCGCAGCTCAAGAGGTGTACAATTGCTCTAGCAACCACAAGAGATGATTACAAAAGCAATAAGACATGACAGGGTGTGCGTTGTTGATTGATAAGAGCAGGCCCTCAGGTGCATTGTTAGGCACGAGGTGCTTGCGCAGAGTGACTGCAGCAGCTGGGTAGTGCACTTATCAATCAACAACCCACACCCTGAAGTGTCTTATTGCTGTCATAAAATGAGTAACAACTATTTTTATAACAATCAAACAAAACTCTGGATGCATTATTAAAGATTTAATAATAATATGTTATGTTATTTAAATATGGTGAAAAATAGTCCCCAGACTTGGGCAGAGGAGTGGTAAAATTGATTGAATAGCAACTCACTGAAAAGTGCTAAACCAGTGAGTTGGAGGGACAGCAATATATTATTTGAGCAGTTTGGGTCTGCCTCTGTAACTGTTTTCCCACCTTTTCTTTTTGTTTATAAAGTATTACTGTATTGCCTACTTTCTTCATCCTGTTTTTTTTTTCTATTTTTTCCCTCATTCAAGACAGAATGTTTATCATGGAATGTTTACCATGGAATACAGGTGTAACCCTCCTGTTACCCGGGGTTACAAGAATCCCAGTAAGACCTAGTGGTAGGCAGGGAAGGCAGCTTGTGCAACTCCAGTTAAATGAATTTCACACTGTCTCACTCTGTTCTCAGTCTCAGTTGAGACTGAGGGATGACATCACCATAGAACTCTCGCAGCTGCATGAGCCACACTGGATTCTGCAGTTGGAAGTTAGGATAGAATGTTGGGGGAATTTGAACAGAGTCTGTGTGCAGTCTTGGAGAGAGGAAGTAGTACAGCTGTCTGTGTGCAGGCTCTCAGAGCTTTAAGCTCTGTTTTAGAGCTACTGTTAAGAAGGTGTGTGTTTCCACTGTAAGAGGAATACAGAAACTGATTGTTGAAGTGATGGAGACCGCATTTACTGGTCCAAGTGCCCCATCCCTGAGGGGATGGGGGGAAAGGTTTGCCTATTTTCCAGGGGCAACCCTCCTGATTCTGGCTAAGGGAAGAAGCTGCCTTTTTCAAGTTTTACTGCGGCACCAGAAGCTGTGGGAGAGGAATTCCTGTGGAAGAATCACCTGTGGGGCACCTACAACCAAAGGGTGAGTTTGCTCTGACAGAGGGCCAATGTTTTTCACCTGAACTGTTGGAAAGTGGGGATTTGACTACTTAATCTGTAGGAGGTCTAGTGTAATAGACATTGCCGGTTAATTCAAGTAGGTTCAAGTCCAGGACAAAGAGTAAAGTAAAGTGGGGATTGGACTGCTTAATCATTGGGGGCCTAGAGCAATGGGCTAAGCCAAGAAAAGAATGTTCAAGTCCAGCACAAAGGGAAAGCAAGACAAGTAGAGGAAATGTGACATACATTTTAGCCTTAATCTACATTGCCAAGCTTTACAGAATGAGATGTTTACTGTCCAGAGAAATGGCTGGGTATGAATTGTGGGAGCGAGAGATGGGAGACCCCCCCCATCAGTAGTAATCAAATTCACCTCTACGGATTTGCTCTGTGGCACCTTTACTTTCTCTCGGGTACTTGGCCAGTTCCTGAGGAAAGTACCCAGACGTGGGATTAAAAGGAAGAATTCCCTGATAGAACTGAGGTGCTCTTAGGTGGTTTAGGGAGCGACCAGAAAAGGTTTCCATGACAAATGGAAGGTGTCCGAGTGGCCGGCAGGGGAGCCGACCAGGAAAACCCAGAATAGTGTACAAGTTTGGGCTGTGTACCCAAAGCAGCATGCAAGTCCGGGCTGTGTGCCCGGTGGGTTCAGAACCTGAGGCCTGAAATGTTGAAGAAGTGTTCTTGATTCTTTTAATCTGCATTACCAGGAGTGTAGCCCTGTGGGGGTCCGTCTATGCTTTGTTTGTTCTGTTTGGATGTGAATAAAGCCACACTTTAGAATCCCATTTCTGGTATTGGACATTACAGTTATTGCTTCCTGTGTTCGGAGTTACTTGGGTGCCCCTGTGCAGAGTAGCCAAACCTAGACCTTGTGCCGAGTAACCTATTCCTCCCCGAACCCAGTCCCCACCTGGTAATGCTGTCAGATTCAAACAGCATACCGCCTGTCATTTGCCAAAGGCAGGGGTGGGGGGCTTACAAAATGGAGGCACCGCTTTGGATTTTAAATTAGGGAGGAAAGGTGCTCAGGCAAAGGGCTAGCGTTTTGGTTATCTGGCAGTGGGTAGCCCAAAAAGCTGAAGCAATGTTAACTAGTGTGTCGCTGTGTGCTGTTGTCCATATGCTGCTGTTAAAATGTCAACTGTTTACCAAGGAGCAGTAAAGTCTGAGAGAGTATGCCCTTGTCCTGCATCAAAAATTACAGCATTTTGCCAGCTTTTAAAAACTGTTGTGACAAAGAAAAGTGTGGAAGACTAGGGGTAGCAACAGGAAAATTGTACCCTGGATGTTGGAAATGCTTTCTAGTGAATGGAGAGACGAGCTGTGTTAATGGCCATGACAAATGGTTGAAATGGACTCCCGCCGTGGAGTCAGTTAGGAAAAAAAAAGTGGTTTTGAAGTTTAAATTTGCCTGCTCGACGATCGCCGTGAGGAGAAGAGCACTCGCGAAGGAAAGAGGCTCATTTGCATGGCGTCGTGTGATTGGTGAGACTGCAATCAGTCCTGCCCTCAAGCCAGCTCTACAGCGACTGCCCAGCATTCGAGAGGGATTGTGAGTGGAGTGCCTGTACTGGCTTATTGGAGGAGCGTCGCGGTGACTGAAAGCGCTGTAAAAGTTTAAAAACTCTGACTTTTCTATCTAAAATTGGGCTCAACCCTCATCTCGATCAACTGGATTGTGAGTGTGGTGTTCGGAGGGACGAGCGGCAGGACTGCCAACCTGCTTCCTTCCAGAGGCCTCCTAGACTGGCTGCAGGCTGTTTTTCATCACAGCAAACAGCTACTGATAACAGAGAGTACCAACAGAAATAATTGCTCAAACCAATGATTTTTGCCAAAAGCCAGCTGAATCTGTGTGCAGCAGTGTAGTCGCTTTGCAAACAAAGACAGTGTCAAGTTTTTACCAGCAAAAGCAAGCCTGTTAAGCCATCGACTGTGAGCATAGTTATGGGTTCAGTGTCAGTTTAAAGTTTCAAAGCCATGAGAGAGACTGTGAGTTGTATCAATTTATGCAGCACTAGTTACAGGCAATCCTGTGCTTGAAATACTGAGGCTTTAAGGGACTGTGAGCTATAGAAATGTTTTCAGCAAGTGTAAAGTCCATGGTAAATCATATAAATGTGCTAGAAAAAAGAACAGTGCAAGTCTGTGCAGTTTTGAGCAAAGTTATCAGTAGAGTGTGTAAATCGGATATGTAGTGGCTTGATCCAATTTCAGAATGTTGATGCAAAGGAGTGCTGCCGCCGCAATTACAGGATGGGGTAGTAATGTAAACACAGCAGCATTTTGAAAGTGAAAGAAAGTGTTCAGCGATGTGGGACTTTCAATAACAGTGAGCGCTTGTTTGTTTTTCTCTGCAGTCATGGCCTCAGGACCAGCCCGCTACCCAGATTATGCCCAGGCTGTGGTAGCAGCAGAAGTAAACAAGTTAAGGGACATTGAGAGGTGTTTCTACGGAGGACAACTGCCTCCTCATGTGGTGATTCCTGGATATTCAGTGCAAGTGTGCTTAATATGTTAAAATGCTGGAAGGGACATCTTCATGGTACCTCACTGTTCTGGGTGCCTAGAGAAATACGGTTTATTTAAAGTGCCCAAGATTCATTTGGCTCCCACATGGACAAAAGTTCAAGAATCTGCAGTTGGCAGCACACAGCACCAGGCGGAGCTTGTTGGAGAAGGCCCCTCGGGGGAATGTGGCACAAAGCTAGAGGGTGCAGATTTACAGACAGAACAATGTGCTGATGTTTCGGATGCTGGATCACAGAAAGACAATTCAGGCAGAGCATCAGTAGACCCTTGGAGAGGGGAGCCTAGCCCAAGCCTCATAGGAGAAGACGAGATGAGGGATGCCTTTGAATGGGAGGTATCGACCTTCCACGCCCAGCGAAGAGTGGATAGTCTCAGGAGTGAGGACGACTGCTCACTCCTGGGCACAGATTCTCAGTGAGGAAGAAGAAGAGGGTGAACCTATGTGGCCTTGTGAAAAAGGAACTTGTACACAGCCTCAAGTTCTTGCCTCAGAGGAATGCATGGAAGAGAGTGGTGATTCCACTACCCTGGCTGTGCAAGAAGAAGTCAGGGATCCATTTTTTTGTCTCGTTGAGAATGCGTAGCTGGCAGAACTAGGACTGGCCACCCCCAAGCCAGGCCAGAGGTCTCAGGTTGACCATAGCTAGTACTGTAAAGAGGAGAGACTGGTTCATAGGAAGGTGAATTAAATCTATGGGATGTCCTTTCCTACCTTTCCTTGGAGAGTCTGGGAGGAGATTGAGAACAGCAGGAAATCCTGGATTTGGGCTGAAGCTATGAAATGTGTGCATCCTGGTGCAAACAAGCATGTCAGGAACTGAATGTTTCATGAAGAATACAGCCAGCGGAAAAGAGGCCAGACACTGTTAATGGACACTGTTCTAATAGTGGATGGAGAGTGACGTGAAACCTTTCACAGTGTGAATTATGTGCGCCCAGACGGGGTAATAATTCAAGCACCTGACCCGTTGTGCTATTGGCCACAATGCAAAAACCTCCCTGCAAATGTGCCCATGCCTACCAACTGGAAAGCAGAGCAGTGGTAGTCAGTGCTGCCACACCAGCCATTGCAGTGCCTTTGTTGTTCCGCCAGTATGGACATCCAGGACTCAGGTGCCCCACATTCATCAGTTCTACAGTATACTGACTTTCCAGAATCCATTGACTGGCCCACTGGATGACTTCAGATCCAGAGAGGACACCAGCCCAGCTGTATCCTGATTCATCACCTGGTAACTGGATGTTGTCAGAAAAGCTGTTTTCCTTTTTGTTCCTGTTCCAAAGTTCCATCTTCAGAGATAACATCAACCCAGAAGTTTCCAGATGTGCCCTCCTGTCATTCCCGAAAGATGTCCGCCCAGCTGTATCAAAAGAATGCTGCCACGGAGAGTGTTCAGCCGAGGACCAGGTCAGTATTTTGTTCGTTCTACAAGGGACTGGTAAGTCCAAACTTTTCTATTCTTATGACATTGCAGTACACACCCTACACTAGCAGACTCCAGATGCTTGAACTGTCCTCAAAGACTCTCCCCTTCAGGACTTTGGCCTGCTAGAACTGTGATTCACCGGGCTCCAGCCCAGGAGAGTCTCTTTAATGGACTAGCCTTCGGGCACTGTGGTCACTAGATAGGACTTTTAGGGCACTCCATCCCCCAACTGTGTATTGTAAATAATGTCATTGTTTTCTACTGTTTTCTAGTGTATATACTGTTTTTCTACCTTTTCTAAAAAAATATTTTTGGGATTCTCCAGTGTTTTAATGGTAGGGGTTTAGATAGAATGTGTATGCAGATTAGAAGTGTGTGTTGTCTTTCTTTTTCTTGCAGGTGATCCTGAAGAAGATAGAAGAGAAGACAAGAAGAGGAGGAGGGGCTCATCGGAGTTCCTCACTAGTACTTTAGTGTGTAGTGTTTAAAGTACTGTTGTTGTTGTTGTTGCTGTGTAGTAACCCTTTTCTTCCATAGGTATGGTTGTGGGGGACTGAGGAAGTAATGTAAAGGTATGGTATTAGCTCCTGGTGTGTGGTTGCATGGTACCCAAGGTCTGGGAGGTCCCCTGTTTGTTTTGTTTTGGGATTTGAGTTAAAGGCAGATAGGTTTTCCCTAGAGGACATGGGGGGATAGACAGGCTGTGGCCCTGACCTGCAGTAGGAGTTGCAGTGCTGATCTATTAGGGCTATGCTCTGGGCAGTTCTACCAGAGCCACTAGGTAACCGTAGTCAGCAGGTAGAGTAGAGGCTGATGCGTCAGCCAATGGCCTCTAGGCCCTTAGTGTTGTCTGCCTGTGCTGGCACATGGTAGGGGAGAAGGTAGCGCTACCTCCCCATAGTCAACACACGGGGTGAGATGGCCTAAACTGGGTAAATAATGACTGCGTACAGTCATTTTCCTGGCCCAGGGTGAGTGTAACCCCCCTGTTATCCGGGGTTACTAGAATCCCAGTAAGTCCTAGTGGTAGGCAGGGAAGGCAGCTTATGAAACTCCAGTTAAATGGATTTCACACTGTCTCACTCTGTTCTCAGTATCAGCTGAGACTGAGGGATGACATCACCATAGAACTCTTGCAGCTGCATGAGCCACACTGGATTCTGCAGTTGGAAGTAAGGATAGAATGTTGGGGGAATTTGAACAGAGTCTGTGTCCAGTCTTGGATAGAGGAAGTAGTACAGCTGTCTGTGTACAGGCTCTCAGAGCTTTAAGCTCTGTTTTAGAGCTACTGTTAAGAAGGTGTGTGTTTCCACCATAAGAGGAACACAGAAACTGATTGTTGAAGTGGTGGAGACCAGGCTATCAGGTTCATGTCCCCATCCCTGAGGGGATGGGGGGAAGGTTTATTCTGTTTTCCAGGAGCAACCCTCCTGGTTCGGCTAAGGGAAGAAGCTGCCTTTTTCAAGTTGTGCTATGACACCAGAAGCTGTGGAAGAGGAATTCCTGTGGAGGAATCGCCTATGGGGCACCTACAACCAAAGGGTAAATTCGCTCTGACAGAAGGCCAATGTTTTTCACCTGAACTGTTGGAAAGTGGGAATTGGACTACTTAATCTGTAGGAGGTCTATTATAATAGACATTGCTGGTTAATTCAAGTAGGTTCAAGTCCAGCACAAAGAGTGAAGTAAAGTAGGGATTGGACTGCTTAATCAGTGGGGGCCTAGAGCAATGGGCTAAGCCAAGTAAAAGTATTTTCAAGTCCAGCACAAAGGGAAAGCAAGACAAGTAGAGGAAATATGACATACATTTAGCCTTAATCTACATTGCCAAGCTTTACAGAATGAGATGTTTACTGTCCAGAGAAATGGCCGGGTATAAATTGTGGGAGCGAGAGGTGGGAGACCCCCCCCATCAGTAGTAACCAAATTCACCTCTACGGATTTGCTCTGTGGCACCTTTACTTTCTCTCAGGTACTTGGCCAGTGCCTGAGGAAAGTATCCAGACGTGGGATTAAAAGGAAGAATTCCCTGATAGAGCTGAGGTGCTCTTAGGTGGTTTAGGGAGCGACCAGAAAAGGTTTCCATGACAAATGGAAGGTGTCCGAGTGGCCGGCAGGGGAGCCGAGCCAGGGGAAAACCCAGAATAGTGTACAAGTTCGGGCTGTGTACCCAAAGCAGCATGCAAGTCTGGACTGTGTGCCCGGTGTGTTCAGAGCCTGAGGGCTGAAATGTTGAAGAAGTGTTCTTGATTCTTTTAATCTGCATTGCCAGGAGTGTAGTCCCATGGGGGTCCTTCTATGCTTTGTTTGTTCTGTTTGGATGTGAATAAAGCCACACTTTAGAATCCCATTTCTGGTATTGGACATTACAGTTGTTGCTTCCTGTGTTCGGAGTTACTTGGGTGCCCCTGTGCAGAGTAGCCAAACCTAGCCTTGTGCCGAGTAACCTATTCCTCCCCGAACCCAGTCCCCACCTGGTAATGCTGTCAGATTCAAACAGCATACCACCTGTCATTTGCCAAAGGCAGGGGTGGGAGGCTTACACAGGGATTCAAAATTCTGCTCAGTTCCACTGGTAGAATGTTACTCTCCCAACATACTGTACACACAGACAACAAAGGCCTGTTTTAGAGCCAGTGACTCAATTATCTCACTGTCAAGGCAAGCAGAAGAGATTCCCTAATGCGCAGGTAAAGACAGAAGGGGGATTTTTCACTGTTAGTAAAGAAACAGTTGTAATGAAAACTACAAACAATACTTAATGTTTCTAATTTGTTTATGCGTATAAGGAGAGTGTGATGATCAGGGAAACAACGTTTACTTAATTTGTTTTATTTTTTATTTAAGGTAGTTTTATTTTTAGGGCCCAGTTGAAGGTTTTTACAGTGTGAAGGTAGCAGCCATGTTTGTGATGGAAGATCAGTTCTGGTTGCAGAGGGACTGATGGAAGATATCAGTTCAGGTTGTGCCTGAAAATACGCAGGATTTTGTCTAGTGCACTTACCCGGTCAGCAAAAAATAAATAAATAAATAAAAAATGATATTGCTGCCCTTTCACCTATGGAGGTTAAGGTATTAGGAAAGTAGTGTCACCTTTCAGTTTGTTGACAGGTAAGGACATGCCTTTTGAACAATCAGGATGAAGGATTTCTTTTACCCATTTTATAAACCATGGTTATCACCTGTTCATCAGGCATTGTCAGTTATTATAGTGGATGGGACTCATCTTGGGAATTCCCTCCCTCCCCCAACACATGTAAGTAAGCCTTATGCCAGTAATGAATCTGCGGTACAGCCACATGTCTGTGTAGGTACTGTACACACAGTATTAGGATACATGGACCGAATGACAGTGGGCCAACATAGTACCAGTGTTAACCCCTATCAGACATAGAGATTGCTAGACTCAGTGACAGTACACTGTGACAACTGGAATGTTATATGACTACTGTACTGAGGCTTCCAAGCACATTCCAGGTGTGTAGAATACTGACTAACAGTGGCATTCTGTTTTGTTAACCCACTGCTAAGACATAGCTGAGATGAGTTCATATGGTTTTGACATCACAGCACTGGGTTGTCAGGGTTGTAATCTGCTCAATGTCAGTGGGTAATCAGGACTACTCATACATTATAGTACTGTTCTGGATGGACGATTGGCTAACCCAGACAATGCCAGCCACCTGCCTGACTGAGAGGGCAGGGCCAGATCCCAGGTGTAGCAGTACCACAATGTGTGACTGTAAAGTCCTGGCCACGCACAGGTTGCTCCTGTATTGCCTGTATGTGGCAGACTATGGTATCTGTGAACCATCCATCAGTGGAGTACTGGTAATGACCTTGGGACCGTAGCTGATTACTAACTGGTGCTGTCTGTCTGGGCTTGTACATGATGGTGCTGGGGGGGGCTGGGTGGCCCATTGCCCCCTCTTGGCTGCCCCTGTGTGGGCAGTGGTGCCCCAACAGCATTATGCACTGTCCAACACCCATTGTGGAGACCATGGACTCTTGCATTTATTAGAGTCACTACACTGCAGTCCCAGCTGGTGTCTGTCTGTGCACAGTGCTGTGCAGCCAGGGGCAGGGGCAGTATCAATGTTGGTGTGGTCCGGTGTGTCTACCCCCATGACAGGCCAGTGCATCTACAGTGTGCACATTCAGGCCATTGCATGACATGCATTGACATACATGCTGGGGGTGCAGTACCAAAGTGTCATATTGTTGTACAGTACCCACTACTGCTCCACATGGTGGATCACACACAGGCCTTGTGCACAGCTGTGCCAGGATCACCTATACACACATCACACCTGTATGTGTGTGCAATATGGCTGCACTGATACATGCTCTGGCACATGCAATAGTGCCTAGGCAGCACCCCTAGCAGAATGTGTGTCATGATCAGCCATCTAGTCCTGTTGTGGTGTTGCAACCCATGGTTCCACAGCATATGTTCCATGGTGCTGGGTGTGCACAGGTCCAGCATGGTACTGGATGTGCCGGGGGGCACCATGGGTCAGGCATTTGCAGCCATGGCTGCACAGTCCCACATATGTGCATATTAGATACTGTCTGTGGCTGTAGGGCTTGTGATTGCCTTGCAGTGCACCAATGTCCTTGCCAACATGTGCATCCAGGCCACCTCTCACAGCTGGCTTCCACTGGTGCTGGCCTGTAATACTCCACAACACTGAGGTGCATCGTGCATGACCTGTTGGCATTCCTCAGGGGTTGGGGGCATGTATAGCAGCTGTGTGTTGCACCATGGCTGTACGATACTGTTACAGCTGTGCAATGTTTGTTCACAACTCTGTATAACCCTTTCCCTGCCTTCTGTCCCACACAGGAAAGGCTGCAGGGCAGGAGCGGCTCAGGGCCCTCAAGTTTTCAGGGGATGAGCTGCGTGCCCTGGTAAATGCTGTGAAGGAGCGGGAGATGGTCCTACACTGTAACAAGTCAACAGATGCCACTGTTCAGTTGTTGTGGGAGGAGATTGCCACAACAGTAAATGCCGTAGGTGGTCGTGGCAGTAGCACCGATGCCGTCCAGAAGCGGTGGAATGATCTGCTATACAGGGCAAAGGAGGAGGAGGCACAATGGATCAGGGACATGCTGCAGACCAGTGGGGGACCACAACCAATGGAACAGCGGGACTGGGACCCATTGATGGCCATAGTAGCCTCTACCCTGCAGCCTGTGTCAGTTGGTGGGGTTGAAGGTGGTGGGTGTGAGACACCGCTCACGCCACCCAGGGCAGGTAAGTTCGTGGCATGTATCCACCACTCAGTGGACAGCAATGTCATGGGGACTGAGGCACACATCACCACTGTCATGGTGCATGCATAGGGCTCACATGGGTATGTTCCATTGTAACAGTGGTGTTGGGGCTACACAGTGGTGGGCATCTGCTGGCAGGCACATGTCATGAGTGCATGTGTGCCATGGTGCTGGGGCTCCTAGGGTACAGACTGCAATTGCATGGGATGCACCCGGGGGTCTGCATGGGCATGCTGTGGGGCACACATTGCTGTGGGTACATGTAGCATTTTTGGGCGTGGGGTGGGTGGTCTGGTCACTGTAGTAGCGACTCACATCTGTCTGTTCCATTACAGCATTACATGCCCAGCAGGCCATGTCCCAGGTGGGGCCAAGCACAGTGGTGCAGGAGGAGGATGGCAACACAGCAGAGGTGCGCCTTCCACATCAGGCATGGCTGCCACAGGGAGACCCACAGTGGCCATGACAGTCAGCACAATGTCCGTTCACATACATCATGAGGCAATGGCGTATGCAGGAACCTCAGAAGAGGATACAGCATTTCTGGAGTCCCTGAATCCACTGGAGGATGCCCAGGTGGAGGATCTGAGTGGAGAGCAGATGGTGATCCTGACTGTGATGAGTGACCACTGCTCAGGGGATGCAGGGGAGGAACCTGACCTGCCAGTTATGGGTGTGGATGGTGGCACCAGAGGTTTTGGAACAGTGGGGGATGGCAACATGCTTGACTTGGGGGCAAGGGATTCTCAGACACGTCACCTTTGTGCCCACAGCTGCTGTTCCCCTGCCCACACAGTGTTGCCCACTGGATATGTCCCACAGGGCAATGACTGCAGGGCCAGTCCAGCAGCACGCTCTGTCACCTGGGAGACCACAGTTGCAGTGACCAATGCACCGCCAGCTGCCCCCACAGGTCCCTTCACATCCACAACACACTGCCCAATGCCAGCCACAACCCCTGCCACAGTTGCAGGATGCTGATGCTGCACCTGCACAGGATGTCCAGGGTGCACAGCCCATGCTCCAGGAGGCCTTGGTCTCACAGCATGCAGCCCTGCAGGACCTGTATGATCTCCATAGGGAGCTGTGGCATGAGCTGTCACAGCTGCGGGAGACAGTGGGCACTGGCCTTGCTCATGCTGAGCAGCGGTCGGAGGAGTGAATGACCCGTGTTCTCGCCATCATTGAGTGTGGCTTGGGTGGCCTTACTGCTGCTGTGCAGGCCCATGCTGTGATGCTGTGGAACACTATTACTAAAGCATTGCAGGGTGCACCCGGACGCCAGTGCAGCCGTGCCTCACATGGGCAGTAGTGTGGCAGAGGTACGCGCATGGTGGGTGCCACCTCCTCCACACCTACCTCCCATTTGTCCACAGGACGTGCATGGCATTGTGGCCACCCTCCATCCACTCCTGTGCAGGCCTCACAGCATAGGTGCAGATGGCCTGCCCTCCCAGCTTCGCCTCAATCCACCCCAACTATGTCCCCAGCATGTAGCAGACCCAGCAATTTGCCACGAACACAGGGTGTGCAACGAGTGCACGGAGGCAGGTGCAACTGATGTGCTTCACCACATGCGTGCTATGGCCCTGTCTCCCTCACTTGCATACCCATGCACACAGCCACATCCCATGTCCCCTGTACACACACAATGTCCTCCATGGCCCTTGTTCACCCCCATGCCAGAGCCCCTTCCAAATGATATCTATATTCCTGTTTTCTGTGCTCACCTGGGTGGTTGTCATACCTCTCAACCTTTTGTCCCCCAACCGTACAACATTGCCTCTCAGGATATGGTACAACTGAGCAGAAAGTGGAACACTTTATCATTGCATTCCCTCAGAAGCTCACTGGACTCTTACAATGTTTGCATGTCTGTTCAGGCCATCTGTTATTACTTGCCTGTTTTGGTGCCATCATCTACAATAGGGTTTACTTTACAATGTTACCACTGAGTGTGGGACAGGTCCTCACATTCTGGAACAGGGAGCTGCTGTGATGTAACTGGGGGACTGTTCCTCGTACTGTGTTACAGTTGAGGGGTATGGTGGTGGCCAACACACATCACACACACACCGCACCACATCACATCACCACACTGACAACTTGTACAGCACCTATATATTACACTGTTTCACTGTACTGTATCTGCACTACCATTAAATGTACTGTTGATACTATATTATTTGTCTGTGTTATGTTTACTCACCGTCCACCCTGGTTTAGTGTCTTGATGATGATGCTGCTCCTGTGCTCAATGGCCCAGCAGGCCATGTGCAGATCCTGCCTCTCGAGCTGCTCTACTATCCCCTTTATCCCTGGCTCTGGCTCACTGTCAGAATGTACCTCAGGTTAAGGTGCACGTTTCCCACTGTTCAGTGCCATGTTGTGTAGCATACAACAGGCCAGGATGATACGGCATACCTTCTGAGGGCTATACTGTAAGGCACTGCCTGACTGGTCTATGCAATGGTACCGCATCTTCAGCATCCCAAAGACCCTCTCTATAATGTTCCTTGTAGCAGCATGTGCCTCATTGTACCGTTCCTCAGCCACTGTTGCTGTCCGAGGTACCGGTGTCAGCAGACAGGGTATTGGGGATAGACACTGCCCCCTGTGGAGATAAATCAGGTGTTAGTGTTGCTGTCCTGTACAGTACCCACTGCTGCTCTGTACCATTGCTCCCTGCCCCTTCCACAGCTACCCTTGCCTATCCCCCACTCCCCTGTGCTGTCACCCTGGTGTTGCTGCCCATACTCACCAACTAGATGCCCACTTGGAATCCTGCCCTCCTCAAATGCCCAGCACAGCTGGGACTGGTGCCAGATGAAGGCATCGTGGGCACTGCCAGGGTACTGTGCAAAGACATTGGTTATGAGCCCAGTTGCATCGCACACCACCTCGCAATTAATCGAGTGGTATCCCTTCCTATTGACATACAGATCACTGGCATCACCAGGTGGTGCACGGATGGGGACATGGGTGCAGTCATTGGCACCCAGGACAGCAGGTAGGTGCACAACTTGATGGAATTGCTGCATGGTTGCTGTGCGCTCTGCTGCCGTGCTGGGGAATACTATGAACTCACCAGCATGTGGCAGGAGAGCATCCAGGAACTGGGTCATGAGGTGCGATGTGGCAGGCTGCGATATCCCAATGGTGTCCCCCGTTGGGCGCAGAAATGTCCCAGTGGCTAGGATGCACATCGCTGCCATCACCTTTTCCTCGACTGACATGGCATGGCTGCACCTGGTGTTTGGCTGCAGCTCCTCATGCAGGAGTTCACATAACTGCCTCAACATTCTCCTGTCCAACCTGTACCGGCCAATGATGCAGTCATCAGGCAGGGTCTCAAAGGAGGCTCTGGGCCGGTACCATCTGTGTGCAGCATATCTCCTCCTTTGTCTGCTTAATGGGCCTTGTTGAGCCTGTTCCCTTTCTTCCTATTCCACAACCTGCTCCATAAGGTGCAGCACTACAGCATTACTGAAAACTGCCATTTTGTTTCACTTTCTGGTCTGGCCACTCCCTTCTCTGTGGTTTGCCTTGGGATTGGGCCTCCCTTTTATAGGTGGTAGGTAGCGCTGCGCTATGTGTTGCGCAATGGTGCATTGCACAGCACTGTGTCTCTCAATATCCCATTATGCCCATATGCAGGTTCCGGCCCCTCCACTTTGCCCCTTGCATACATTATGTTTTAGCCCAGCACTATTGCATTTAGTGTGCGCTATCTCCCTATTTGAATATGGCAGTCCCATGCTAACCCTGCACTAATCTTGCACAAACGGTTAGTGCGCCACACTAAGTTTTGAATATCTGGCCCAGTATGTGTAGAATATGTGCAGAATATGTATTTGTATATACAGTATGTCAAATATATTTTTACAAATTCCTGCTGTGGTTTTGTGTACATATTTGCGTGACTAATTTGCATATTTCAAAAGTACTTTTTATCAACCAAAATCATTGTGACAGGGAGCTTCTGCCACTCTTGAGGACTGACCTTTTCTTAAATCTGTTGCAACAGTTCTTCTATTTCTTAGCCTAATCTATCCTTTACAATTTCCAGTCCATAAGGTTGGCCAACTATGGGCACCTTCCCTTCCCTTTCTTGACTATGCTATAGTGTCCTCTTTAATTTTCCTTTTCCCTCTCAGATCCTTGTACAGGGAGGTTATTGTAGTGACCTCCAAGCATATGTAAAACAGGCTGTGTTCCTCATTGTTGGATTTAGTATGCAATGAAACTATGTCATAAAATACTTTAATGTATATACTTTATGTGTATAAAACCTGTAAATGTTGAAAATACCATGGCACTAGGTGTTTTAGATAATGGTAAAAGATACTAGGTGACTATTATATAAATTAAGTTAGTTGTGCTATTTAAAATGTATGTAAATTGCTGTCAACTGAACAAATCTGAAATTTCATGGTGATTTGCATATATCCCATGATGCTTTGCATATATCCCATGATGCTTTGCATCATGGAAGCATGTATGATGTTGTATTTCTTTGAAATTTGATTTGTTGCTAATGCCCTTTGGGGTAAGCCTTTTTTCAATGTTTCTGCACCGAGGTTCTTTGTTTTTAGCTTGTTTTGTTTTTGTTTGTTTTTTTCAGCCCCCACTACCCAAGCAAACAGGGCCAGCATAAGGATGAAGGGTTTTCACTGAAGGATGGTTAGATCACAGATCAGTGTCAGTAGGTGCTGGTTAAGTGCAGATAAAGGACATACATAGTCTGTTGCTGCAAACTGATTTACTGAAGAAAGAATATGACATTGCAGAAGCTTATTTCCTGTATTTTGAATAAACATCACACAGAGATTGTGTGTTGAACCTGAAGTTCAGTGTCTGGTCCATCTGTTATCCCACAACCTCTCTACAGTAATCTCTATTTTAAACTAGTTTTGAATTGACAGCATTAGTTTACAGTTTAGGGGAAAGGGAACAAGTAAAAAACAAGTTTATGTAGGAATTCATCCCGACATAAAACGGAACCAACCAGGAGTGGTGTAAATACCAATCTGAGCCTTTATAAATTGTGAGATCAAGAGGTAAGTCCTATGTGTAAGTATGAATGTATAATCTGTAAATCTGTGGTAATAGTGCACTATTAAATGATAGTTTTACGACAGATATCTAAAAGATTACTAATAAGAGGAATTCCAAATGTACAGTAAAAGACATGTCACATCAAGAGTAGTCTATTGTCTGGGTATTTTAAGATATTTTTACAATGCATATATTTAAACAATATTTTAGATATATGTCAACTACATAAAAGAGTCTATCTGTTAAATAGTCAAAATATATAAGCAGATATATAAAATATATATATATATATATATATATATCATGCACCTATAATAAATATATCATTGAAATAATACTTATGATATATCTTAGGAATCATAGGATTCTTACAGGGCTAGGAGACATTCATCCATTGTGCTCTCATAAGTTAGTTTACCTAACATCTTCCTTGATAGTTTTGATCTAATCTATGTTTGAATATATGTGTGGTCTTGCTGGCCACCACATCCAATGGTAACCGATTCCAGTCATAAACCACCCTTAGGTTGAACCATTTACTGGTTCTTACTAGATTTGTTGGTCTAGCTTTTAGCTGTAAGGGGTGAGAGCGTGTTGCTTCCACATTTTTGGTGACTCCTAGGCCCAGATTCTCCCATAGATCACTATCAGCCCATGCTTTATGTGCTAGACAAATGTTGCCTCTTTTTCTCCTGTATTCCAAGGAAAACAGGTTTAGCTCACTCAGTCTTGTTTCATAGTTTTTCCCTGCCATATTTGGTATACCTGTAGTTGCCCTCTTCTGGATTCTCTCCAGCATTGCAATGTCTCCTTTTTTGTATGGCAACCAGACTTTTGTACCATACTCTAAGACTGGTCTAACCAACGATGTATACATGGGCAGAATGACCTTCCAATTTCTAGTCTCAATGTGCCTGAATATGCAATTCAGGATTCTGTTTCCCCTTTTGTGAGATGTTCCTGCAATGTGCTGTAAACTTCATGTCTTGTGACACCAGAATCCCCAAGTCTCTCTCCTCCACCATGACTCTTAAGGTTTTATTGTCTAGTGTGTATATATGTCTTGGGTTATTCTTCCCTGGGTTCATTACTGTGCACTTATCTTGATTAAGCACCAGTTTCAAGTCTTTTGTCCACCCTAAAACATGATCAAGTTCAGTTAGAAGTGGTGTATTTTTGTTGTTATCTACCACTGCCCCCAACCTTCAGTCATCTGCAAATTTATAAAGACAAACTTCCTGTGTTTCATATTGTAGTGATGCCACATACAGGTTGAAGAGGCATGGGCCCAACACCGAGCCCTGGGGAACTCCACTTGTTACCTCTGCCCAGTCAGAGAATGAACCCTTAATACAAACTCTTTGACATCTATCCCTGAACCAGTCTTGTACCCAGCGTGTTAAGGTACTTTGTATACCCATGTTATGCATAGCTGTCAATAATTCAGCATATGGTAGCTTGTCAAAGGCTTTGGAGAAATCCAGGAATAGTATGTCCACAGATTTGCCTTCATTGAGTTTTTGAACTACCATGTCATAAAACCCCAGCATGTTTGTTTGGCATGATCTCTCCTTAGTGAATCCATGCTGGCTGTTATCCGTGAGCTGTTTTTGGTTAATAAGTGTTAGTATGCTGTCTTTTAAAATACTGTACCTTCCAATATTTTGGATGGAATTGACGTGAAGCTGACAGGGCGATAGCTGGAAGGGTTATTTTTGTAACCCTTTTTGAACAGGGGGATTACTGTTGCCATTCTCCAATGTTCCATCACCTCTTGTCTATCTACTGATGCCCGAAAGATGTATGATAAGGGTAATGCAATTTGTATGCTTAATTCCCTTAAAACTCTAGGGTGTAGGCCATCAGGTCCTGGAGATTTATATGGATTTACCCTGCTTAATCTAGATTCCACCTCCCGAGGGTTGATAACCAGCCTTTGCTGTTGTTCGTCTAACACTGGTACAGTTGATTCCACAGTATTTGTACTGTTATACACTGAAGAAAAGTATGAGTTGGTTAAATTTGCCATGGCGGTGTCATCGAATATTAAATCCCCATTTTGGTCTTCGAGTGGTCCCACACCTTTTGAGGTACTTTTCTTTTTGTTTATATATGAATAAAAAGTTTTGTAGTTGTCTTTTACCATAGATGCCAAATTTAGTTCATAAACTGCTTTTGCAGTTTTTATTTTATTCTTCACTTTGTTTGCTGCTTTTTTGTCATCTAGCTTGTTTTCTTCATTACTGCTAGCTTTCCATTTTCTGTATAATTTGTTCCTTTTGTTTTATTTATTTATTTATTTATTTTGCTTTTGGTAACTAGGTAGGTGCACTAGGCATAGCAATGCCTATTTTCAGGCATGAACCGAGAGGGTACAAGGAGTAACAATGACAATAAACAGTTTGTAGAGTACAACAATAGGTGAAAACAGCAGGTACAGGTTAATACAATTTTCAGTAAAATAGAAGCACAGTATACTCTAATCAACAAAAGATAGCAAGAAATAACATAAACATAGTGAAGCTAGCAAGTGTAAGTTCACCCATTTTAGAGATACACAATGGGAGAGACAGCTAAATGAGGTACAAAGTGCAGTGCAAAATTGGAGACGTGTTTTAAGCACAAACTGATCTTAATGAGGTTCTTTATTTTTGGTGTAAATCAATGAGACCTAACCTTAGTATTTTTGCATTTTTGTTTATTTGGTATATTTGTATGTACTTCCACATGTATTTTATTACAATATATTTCCCATATTGTGTTTAACAAAATCTGCTCTGCTGAAATCTAGGACAGTCATTGTCCTCGAGTTCCTATGTAAAGGTTCGTTGATCTTAAACTCGATGTTCAGGTAATCGTTAGTACTGAAGGGTATTGATGTTTTACATTCCATTATAATGTCGCCCATGTTAGTTAAGACTAGATCTAGTAAGTTAAGGTTTCTTGTTGGTTCCTCCACTAATTGGTTAGGACAAACATGGTCGAATGTTTCTAAAAAGTTATATTTCATTTTGTTAGCTGCTTCCCGCTTACTCCAGTTATTTGCGGGTAAATTGAAATCTCCCATGATTATTAATCTGTTGGCTGGGTTGAGAGACTGAATTGTTTGTAAAAGTAGCATATTTTTCTCTTTTGGGGATGAAGGTGGCCTATATATGGTTCCCACTATGATTTTTGGTGATTTTAGGGGAATCAATTTAACCCAGATTTGGTCAGGTTTATTTGGACTTGCGTCTATTTCTTTGGATTAATACTGTTTGAAATGTAAATTGCTACCCCGATGACTTTTCTGTAATCTCTTGATTTTTGGTATAGTGTAAACTCATCTATAGTTTGGTCCCAGAAGTCAAGAGTGTCTCACCAGGTTTCTGTTACTGCACATATATCCTATGTGGTTATTACATGCTTAAATTCAGCAAACTTATTGGTTAAGCTTCTGACATTTAGTAGTAGACAGTATCATCCCCCAGATTTCAGCTGAGTTATCCATAGCATTTTCTGTGATGTTTTGGTTTTTCTCCCTTGGTCCTTAGCTGTCAGTTTAAATACTTCTGAATTTCTTCCTTAAATCTTTTAGCCAAGTACCTGGAGCCCATTTTGTTCAAGTGTAGTCCATCATGTCTGTGTAGTCTGGTATTCCTAAATGCATCTGCATTGTCCCAATACTTGTAGTTCTTCTTCTTACAGAGATCTTTAAGCCAACTATTTAAAGGGGCACTGTCAGCTTTGCCCCTTATTTTTTTGTCTGATTGCAATAGTGTGACTCAAAGCACATATCTATGACTTATTCCCCAAATAAAGTCCCCATGTATGCCACAACAGTGATCGCTTACCATATTTTGTAATTTTTGCAAGTTTCTACATTCCTGTGGTCCGACAGAAAATATCTGGTCCCCCAGAAGCAGTGGTATGCCGATAGAGTGCCTGTGACATGGAGCACCGGCATGAACATCAACTTTTTACATGCCCACGCTAAAGAGTTACATGCAGCATGTATTGCATGATTCTTTTTTTTTTTTTTTTTTTTACTGTTAATCTTTTTATTGAGTGATTTCAGAGTTAATACAAATACTGCAGCCTTAAATAACAGGTACCTGTAGATCAAAGTGGTTTACAACATCATCACCGTAAATCAAAGTAGTACAACACCAGTATCAGAACAATTTGAGCATATTTTGCTACAAAGAACATAACAATAGAAAAATGTAAAAAAAACAGTCTACAGGATAGAAAACTCAGTAGGGTGACTTAACCCAAACTCTACTTGGACCTGATCACACTGGAACTTGTAAACATTTGACCAAAAGGGGTTATTAGAATCTGCTGAGGAGGCTAGACTTCTTCACTTACTGTGCAGAAGGTGGGGAAGGGGGGGACCAAGTAGCTATCTACAGATTAGCGCCCAAGATACCTATAAGGAGAGAGAGTGAACAGTCATAAATAATCTTATCACACCACATCTTCTTAGGAAATTCAGGGGGGTCAAAGTTGATCTTTCGTGTTCCTAATGTGCTTCCCAGCACTTAGGGAGCTGATAAAGGAGAGGCAGGGGGCCCATACTACCAGATTTATAACAGGACATTCTAGTTAAATTAGCAACTCCCTCCATGACCTGTCGCCATTCCACAACTAGCAGGACCGCTGTTGTTCTCCACCATTTCAGGATTACTCTTTTCACCTCCACAGGGGCCTGAATGAGCCACAGCATCTGGGATTTGGGTAATGCTTGGGTGTGAGGTGAAAGACTCAGTGCTCAGATCTCTGGGTTTGAGGGGACAGATATCCCTAGGATTTGTGAGCAATGGTTGATTACCAATGACCACAGTGGGGTCAGTGTGCAAATATTGCACTATTCTTAATTAATTTGCCATGTTTGAAGTAAAACTGAATACCAGTAGTGCCGACAAATACATTTAAACACCGGTGCTGAAAACCCACACCTGTGCGAATGTGGACCATTCCAGGTGCTGAAATCCCATGCAAGTAAAATAGAGGGATGGAACACAGATCCCACGCATGTGCAGGAGCAGGCTACATTCATGCAGGTGGGATTTCTGTACCAGTGATTAAATGTCTTTCTTGGCACTACTGGTGTTTGGTTTTACTTAAAACACAGCAAATTTAATTAAGTATAGTGCTATACATGCTGCAAGCAACTCTTTAGTGTGGGCATGTAAAAAGTTGATGTTCGTGCCAGCGCTCCATGTCACAGGTGCACTCTCGGCATACCACTGCTTCTGGGGGAAAAGGTAGTATCTGTTGGACCGCTGGAATGTAGAAACTTGCAAAAATTACAAAATATAAAAAGCGATCACTGTTGTGGCATTCATGGGAACTTTATTTGGGGGTTAAGTCATAGATAGGTGCATTGAGTCACACTGTTGCAATCAGACAAAAGAAGAGGGGCAAAGCTGACAGTGCTCCTTTAAGATGTTAATATTTTTGGTTTTCATTTCATGGTAGCCATATATGGGTAAAAGACCTGAGATAATGATGTCACTCTTCTTCCTCTTTATACCAGAGCAAACGTCTTTAAAATCCTTTTAAATGTCCTGTAGTCTCCTTCCTTGTATGTCATTAATCCTTGCATGGACTAGAACCAGTGGGTTTGTAGTGTTTGACATCAACCCCACTAGTAACTGTTTTACAGCTTTCATTTTTGCCCCAGGAAGTATGCTGACTGCTGTTTTTTCATTTCTGTCTTTGCTTAGGGCAGTGTCTATTCCCCTGATAACAGAATCCCCAATTACCAGCAAGTCCCTGTCTTAATGATCAATGGCTAACATGTTTTAATTTTTTCCTCATTCCACAGGTGTTTCCTGCTGCAGCGTCATAAATTCAATACTTTTACAAGATTCTTCATGTCTCCTGTCATCTTTTTTACTATTTACTATATTTTAAACTATTGATATTTGTCCGTGTGCTGTCCACCTGCTCTGAGATTTTTAGCTAAGGCTAGGCTGCTTGTGACAGTTTCTGACGTGATTGCTGGAGTGATGTCTCACTGCCCAGCACCTGAAAACCCACTGCCTGTGTGCTGGTGAAATCACTCCCCCCGCAGCCAAGGTTTTTCTTTTGTGTCATGTTAATGTTGTGTAGCAACATCAATATTTATGATTAAGTGACTGCTGTCCATAACTGAATGTTATTTTAAAAGCAGTCTTTCATTCATTTCTCTGCTGTTCAAATGAGTTCCATTATTTTCCCGAAAGTGAACGATCAATCTCATGTGTACATTGTCTTTACACAGAGTGAGTATAGGGTTGCAGTTACACTTTGCAGAGTTTCTGACACACATAGTTATGTTTACTGTGATCCATTTCTTGATCAAAAGCTAAAAATAAATATCTCAGAGTTTGTACCATACTGTAAAGTTGTAATGACGTTTGCTACTGATCTGTTTTTTTTTTTTTTGGTTAGGAGCTAGCATTTGACATGCATTCAGTCGTTAAAGAATCTCTCTCACACACACACACACACACATAGAAATGCCATTGTTTGTATTGCTCTTTGCCGGCTCTTGCTGCTACCAAGGATTGCGGGTGAAAGTTTCAGTGTTGTGTCTTATTTGATTACAGTATCACCTGAGATCATCTTACTTCTGTGCTTTTAATCCAAAAAAATGTAACAAATTCATTCACCCTAAATGTATGATGCTAGAGTTGGCAAACCCTTCCCCATTCAAATATCTCCCTACTGTGTGTATAGATTATTGTGACAGTCGGGATAGGTGTGTGGTGTTGGGGTTATATGTTTGATTCAATACAGCTTGAAAATATAGATTCCGGTGCGCATTCATGAACCTCAGCCTTGCAGCTCACAGTGTGTCTTTAACATTGCATGTTAGAATTGAAATGAACGATAAATCGATACAGGCTGAAAATATACAGTCAGTCACTGAACATCTCTTCCCCCCTCAACCCCATACCCCACCCCATCCCACATGTACTCTTCACGCTTTTGATCTCACACGTTATTTATTTATTGAATATTTTAGGTTTACAACCTTTGAGTCAGAGACTCATTTCTAAAGGCACCACATCATTAGACAAATATACAACAGGTGTGTCAGCATACATCATTTGAGTACATAAAGTAGTTACAGGAGATAACAAGGAGGAATAAGAAACAGTCTTAACCAGGACAATAGGCCAGACAGTGTCAAAGTACAACAAGGAACTGTGAAGACAAGGAACCACACATAGTTGGGTCATACAGCTGGGGCTGGGGAAGGGGTTCAGGGGGAGAGTTCATTATCAGGGGTATAAGGGGATTATGGACAGCTGCAGCCATTGTAGGTCTGAAGGTGGTCCTTGAGGAGGGTTTTAAAAAGGCCAAGCTTGGGTTCAGGCATAATGGGGTAAGGGGTGATGTTCATCCTGTATGGGGTTTAGTAGGCAAAGGTTCACTGCCCAAGAGAGGTTCAGAGTTGATGGATGAGAAATGGGGATTTAACAGAGTTGTGGGTGATTTTCGTTGGGGAGCAGGTGTCAGGAGGGGGTAAGCCGGGCGGAAGCCCAGTGGAGATCTTTTAGCCATGAGGCAGGTGTGGTATTTGCATCTATTGTCAAAGTTGAGCCAGCTGGACTGCTGATAGAGGGAACATGAGTGAGTGTATCAGTCACAGTTTAATGTAAGGCAGCAGGCCTTGTTGAGGGTTATTGTAACTCTCAGGAGGGATGTTGTGTCAGTCACACTGTAAATAAGGACCCTGTAGTCGATGAGGGCAAGGATGGAGGAGGAGGAGACAGCAAGGCGGAGGGCATCAGGGGAGAGGTAATGTTTGACTCGGTGGAGTAAGCTGATCCTGGTATTGACAGCCGTGCAGAGGTGATGAATGTGGCTGTGAAAATTAAGAGTGGGGTCCAAGTGAATACCGAGATACCTGAAGGAGGTAACCTGGTCGAGACGTTAAGACTGGGAGTTAAGGATGCTAAGGGTGTGGTCCTTATGTTGACTCTGAGGGTTGGCGAAAAACATCACTTTTTTTTTTTTTTTTGTGGTTTAGGACAAGTCTGTGCTCTGCAAACCAGAACTCAGTTTCAGAGAAGGCTGCTTGGAGACAGAATTGGAGTTGTTGGGGGTCTGAGTAGGAGGTGAACAGGACCACATCATCTGCATATGACACAATGTGAAACTTGCGCTGTGTTCAGATTGCCAGTGCAGTGCTGATAAAGCACCCTGTCTGCAGTGGCTCCTAATCAGCAACACTGGTGCCATAATGCACATTGCACAAATCTAGCAAGAGTTCAGGTCTCTTCATAAAAAGTTAGTTACTTCTTGTCCCTGACATCCACTCACGTCCACCTAACTAGGATGTTCATTCAGAACCACTGGAGTTCTCAAAATCCAGTTGTGTAGCTTAGGATTTTCAGGAGAAAAGCAGGATGTGAGGGGGCAGTTTTGTATTCAAAAGCTGCCTTTCAAAATGGGTCCCATTTGCCTGTGCAAGAACCAGAGGGAACTGTATCGTTAAGGTTGCCACCTACTCGGTTTTTGACCGAATGATTCAGTTTTCTAGGTCCAGATTCGGTTCTCCTGTTTTCACCACTGCAAATTCGTTTTTTTATGGTGGGTCAAGCAGCACCTGTTAGATTCCCCACTAACTGTTTCATTTTCTTCTCATCTGACTGTAAGCAAGTGTCTGACATTTTAGTGTGATTGCTTGCTTGCAGTGCATGCTAATCAGGAAGTGCCTTCAAAAGCAGGGCACTTAAAGAGCCAAATGTGTTCCTGTCTGCTCAGTTGCCACCTCTAATTTCACACCAGCAAATTGGAAGATTATTCATGGGATGGGTAAACAATACCTCCTTAATTAACACCTTCATTTTTCTGAAACCAGACAGGCTCCACATTAGGGTAGCTTCCTGTCCCAGTATGGACTATACAATGTGTTTCAGAAACTTTACCTGCTAATCCAGTTTTATTCAGAGGTAGTACTTTTGCAGTCATTTTGAATGCTCACATACTTGTAAAACAGATTCTGTTAAATCCTTCACCATTTACTTGCATGGTCGGATTACAAAAAAATTCTGATGTCATGCAGACCTTTGTTTGTATACCAGTCAGTCTGAGAGGTGTAAAGTAGGGCTATTAAGACCATTAGCAGCAAATCAAACTAATCCTTTCCAGGCTGCATTGTGAGTATGGTCTTTGACTGCTGTGATAAGGAATTATTTTATACCTTTAAATGTTCACCATTTTTCTTTTAGGGTCTGTCCTATATTTTAATATTTGTTATCCCTTTTGTTGTTAAATTAATAATCTAATATTTTATTCCATTTCTAGCAATATTGTGCTTCTCTCTCCTCAGTAGTTATTGTTGTCAATTTTCATACTACTTGGATATTCCAGGAAGACCAATCCAGGCCTTTCAGATGAACAGCACAGAATAATGTGGCTAATGTCATGCTAAGCTACAGAAATGAGAAAAGGAAGAGAGAGCAGTAGCTGATGAGATGTCAGGAACACAGTCTAGATTTGATGGCACTACAAATTTAGGAAATTTATCAAAATTTTTTCAAAACATTATTATTTTTTTTACCAGAAGAGACACACTAAGCTAAAGCTTGTTTACAGGTGCAACCTGAGAGCACAAGGGAATTAAGTGGTGTGTGTAGGGTCGCAAAGTATGCAAGTTTGGGATGTAGGATTCAAACCCTGGTCTCCAGAATTGCAACTTAGAGCTTTAAACCAATACACTATACTGCCTCCACACTACATATCACATATCATGCTATCTGCTATGTATGACTGACATGGAAAACAAAATAGGGTATTTAACAGCATAGAATAGTTCCTACCACTTTTAAAAACTTCTCTGACATTACAAATAACTTTAAAGTAGGAGCAATGGGAGGGACAGTAGCACATCTTAAAATGGCAGATGATATTTGTAATTACCTCTCGTCCACCATTACTGGTGTAGTTTATTTATTTATTGAAAGATTTTTACCAGAAAAGGCCACCTGATGCAAACTAGCCAGTTGTCAGAGGTGTCCTTGTAGTCACTCTATTTGTCAGCTAAGCTGTATACACAGGATGGAAAGTCCCCTGAAACCCCCTCTCTAACCCCACCAAATGTTAACACACACTGAAATTTAAAATATTTAAATCTAAATCAAATAAACCCAAAATAATAATCATGATATAATTTAAAGAAGTTGTACACAATGTTATATTAGCAGCAATTCTGAATAAATCAAGTGAATCAGAGTCTAAGTGATGTCCTCATTAGTCATAAAAGGGGCGGGGTTAGGGGTGGAGTTTGGGAGTGTGGTTTAGTATTCGGTTTTCATCTCATCCAAAGGTGGCAACCCTATGTATCGTGTCCATGTGTGATCATCCTTGTTATGCTCATAACCAGGCCAGAGTCCATAAAATTAAGGAGTGGGACTCAAACTAGTACACCACAATGTTCATGGGGAAATTTTGAAAATCTCCTTAATAACGGGGAGCAATATCGTATTTACTATATAAAATGAGAACCCTGCGAACACTGGCCCTTAACAATAAATTTGAAAATGTTCCCCTATTGAAACTGTCTGGATCTGTGAAAAGGTACATAGATACATAGACACTGTCGGCAGATAAGGGCCTATGGCCCACCCAGTCTGCCCATTTGAGCTTGTAAGTTCACTTTATGTTTTACTAGAAGTTTGTTGCCCCTTACCCTTGACTTCCATAATTCCCTTATGTCTATCCCATGCATTCTTAAATCCCTTGATTGTTTCAGCCCCCACCACTTCCTCTGGCAGGGTATTTCACTTGTACCCCACCCTTTCAATGAAGAAATTCTTCCTCACATTTCCTCTGAATTGCCCTTCTTCCAACTTCATCCCATGCCCTCTAGTCCTAGAACATCTTTTTGCCAGAAAATAGTGTATTTCTGCACCCTGTTCCTTCCTGTAAGGTACTTGTATGTCTCTATCATGTCCCCTCTCTCCCTCATCTCTTCCAGGGAGTACATATTCAAATCCTTTAACCTGTCCTCATAGGACTTGTGATACAATCCCTGTACCAGCTTTGTTGCCCTCCACTGAACCTTCTCTACCCTGTCTATGTCCTTATTTAGGTAAGGTCTCCAGAACTGCACATTGTACTCCAGATGGGGCCTCACTAGTGTCTTGTACAGTGGAATTATGACCTCCCTTTTCCTGCTGGTGATGCCCCTGCCTATGCATCCCAGCATCCTATTTGCTTTACTTGCTGCCTTGTCACACTGTTTCCCTACTTTGAGGTAATCAGAGATGATAACCCTAAGGTCTCTTTCCTGCTTGGTGCATGCTATATTCTCACTCCCCAAACTGATATGTTGTTCCAGGGTTTTTGTGCCCCATAGTGTCAGTGATTCAGTAGGTAGCACACTCACTTCTGAGGCCGGGAGATCAGAGAGCTGTGGGTTCAGTTCCCACATCTGGCACTTGGGTTAATATTCCAGTACTGACACTGTAGTGCAGCATGAGAGGGGTGCTGCATTTCTGAGGTGCCATCTTTCAGATGAGATGTTAAACTGAGGTCCCATCTGCCTAGATTGGTGGTAGTTCAGGTGGATGTTAAAGATCCCATGGCACTTCTCGAAAAGAGTAGGGGAATTTCCCTGGTGTCCTGGCCACATTTCCCTAATTCACTAAAAATACCACCAACAGCTTAATCTGGTTCAATGTCAGTTGGCATTCATCTGTATCCCCTTTCCCCGGGTCGTGCCTGAAAATAGGCAGGATTTGTCTAGTGCACTTACCCTGTCAAAAAAAACTAAATAAATAAAATAAAAATAAATATGCATTATCATGCACTTCTTTGCACTGAATTCAACTGCCAAACCCTTGACCATTCTTCTGTCTTCTGCAGGTCCCTCCTCATTCTGTTTACACCCTCTGGCATGTCCACTTTGTTACAGATCTTCATGTCATCAGTGAACAGGGACTCACCTCTTAAACTGATGTGTATATGATCTCTTCATAGATACATGTTGGCCCCAATCCCTGTCTGCAGTGGCTCCTTATCTGTATCACTGGAGTTTTTGATTACTGTTGTCAACATTCTTATTCCTATCTCGATCACCTTATTATTTTGTTGTGACTTAATGTTTTAACCTAGCATCAAGTGGCTTAATTGCTGTGATCGCTGGACTACATGCTTCATATTGAGATTGTGCTTCCTCATTCTCCGTATTGTCCCATAGTGTTGCCTCTCTGCATGCTCTTAGGATATAATTTCTGCCTCTCACTACTGAGTGCCTGTATGCAGTCTGTCTATGTGGGTCATTGTGCTGCCTAGTCACAAAGGCTTGACCGACCAAGTACACATACCTGATGGAGTGGTGGAAGTCATAACTTCATGTTCTTTGGACGTTTAAATATTCTGTAGTGAAATCAATCTTTTGCCCATTACATTCATCTCCCTTAGCAACATGATTGACTATTATTATTGTTTACTCATGCTGTGTTAATCTTTAGAAGTGGAATGTGTCATACATGTAGCATAAAACTGTAAATTAATACAACTTTTTTATATATCTATTTAGCTTATATAGCTATGTATCTCATCTGCAAATTTTTATTCTGGCAAAATGTTTGCTTATGTATTTTTTTCCATTTTGTGCATGGCTTCCTTTAAAAAATGACCTTAATTCATCCCTTACAGAAATACATGTGTGCTGTGTACATGCAGAATGCATGCCACATGCTTAATTGTGCAATGATTGCATGTGGTTTGCATACACAAAGTGAACTTAAGCAACCTGCCACACTGCTACCCCCTAGGTGTCAGCGTGGCTCAGTTGGTAGCACATCTGCCTCTGGACCAGAAGGTCATGGGTTCTCATCCCACACCAGGATTGGACTTGCACCTAACAATTTCTGGCATCTGTGTGCATTATTAGGGGGTGCTGTACTGCTGGGGTGTGCCACCCTTCAGATGAGATGTTAAACTGAGGTCCCTTCTGCCCATTCTAGTGTTGTCCTGGTGGGTGTCCAGGTGGAAGTAAAAGAACCCAGGGCACTCTTCGCAAAGAGCAGGGAACATTCCTGGTGTCCTGGCCAACATTCCCCTTCCCATAAATCGGTTCATGCAATTATCCAGGATGTGTATGTGGGTGATGATGTGCAATATGGCTGCCATCACACATTCAGTCACTTCACTACCAGTCTAGCATTGCTTTAGGATACAGTGTATGAAAAGTGCTATATAAATGCTGATTCTTCTTCTTCTTCTTCAAACTAGGTCTAAAAAGCAAATCAGTGTCGCATGCTGCAAGCTTGACATGTTTGCAGCAGGTAAGCTGGTGTGAACATCTTCTAAAAATCACATCAGGTTCACGTGTTGCACACTTGACATGAGTTAAGCTGATAAGAAGATCATTTTAAAATCCCATTAGGTTCACATGCTACATGCTTGCCATGTTTGCAGCAACTAAGCTGGTGCAAATCTCATCTAAAAACACATCTGTTTCAATTCCTCATACTACTGCTAGCAATTGGAGCCATTAAAATACATTTTCATTGATTTCACATTAAAATAAGGCAAACTCATTAATTCTGATCCTTTTGCAAGTTGTTTAATTGCTTTTGATTTTTGCCATTGAATTTCCATTAATTTGTAAAGTATTGTTTGCTTAATGCATTAAGTGCATAGGGTATAGTCAGCCAACATCCCCCATTCCAGATGTGCAAAGAGGGGCCTCTGTGTTGCGAAGCCTGACCTTTTTGTTTTGTGCCATGCAAACTCCCTTATGCATATTTAGTGCTACAAATGTGTTTCTCCATGACTGATTCTGCTCACTTACTTTCCCTTTATCATTCTGTATGAAGTATATACACTATGGCCATGCTAAGCACTCTTTGTGCTGAGTAGAGTATAGGAAGCATGCACCATACCTCACATTTTGTTACCGAAATGAGGGACATGGACACTCAAAGTGAGGTACAATGAGGTACACTAACCCTCATGATGATCAGGTCACATCCTGGAACATGGAGATACAGTACCTCAGAACGCAATGGAAACTGCTTGACTAACAAGGGCCTTGTTAGTAGAACAGTAGCCTTCATTATTCTCCAGCTCACCATCATAATGTATAAAATAGTATTTAAAAATAACTCCATTCATTTTAAGGGGGTATGACTATGCCCCAGTTCTCTGACCCATGGACATCATCTCTTAAAGACTTCCTGCTTCTGGCTCCCTAGTACTCAGGTGAGAGACTCTCAACTTATATCTATACTTGGCGGGTTGTCTGTAGCAGCATGGCCACACCTGTTGCAGTGTGTGTGCATGGTGGGGGGGGACAGGCCACGTGGGTGGGTGTCGAGTTATTACTACTTTTGTGTTTTCCCCTTAAAGTCTGTTTGCATGGAAGCATTCAAAACTATGGAGAGACAATAGTAGCAGTATAGGCCAGGGAGAAGTAATTAAGTAGTTTTGTGGGTAAGTGTGTATATTGGGGGTGAGAAGAACCACATGTGTTTCCATTGGTATGTATGCTACAATTAAGCTGTGCAGCTGAGGGAGGACAAGAAAACTGAAAAGTATAACAGTGGCTAAAAGCATGCTGCATGTATGCAGATATACAGTATGCAGATTTATATTGAAGTACAACCGAGCCATATCTGTGCAGGCAGTATAGCTTAGTGGTTAAAGGTACTGAACTACAAACCAGGAGACTTGAAGATCTGGGTTTGAATCTCATCAGCCCCCACTTGTACAGTATATGTGTGATCCTGAGAAAGTCACTTAACTTTCATGTGTGCAGTAATCAGTGACCACTTGCTTTTTGTATGCATGCCACATGTATGCAGTCTGTTCCAATTTAACATAAAAAGCATGCTTTCCACAGTTGCTTGCTGCACGCATGCCACATGCACAAAAATCAGTTCCAATTTAATGTCTAAACCATGCTTGCAGCATGCATGTCATGTGAGTAGTTTTATGTGTGCAGCATGAAAACATTTCATATAATTATTTCTGTAAGGGGTTTAACACAACAGCAGGTGGCAACTGAGATTAGCTGGTGACTCCTCCAAATGTTTTTATATGCATTAAAAAACCATGCAGCATTTGGAGACAAAGTCATTAAGATCATGTTTTCCCTCTTGTAACTACTAGCTTTCTGTTCTAATTGGCTCACTTGCAATACTAAAATAAAGATGGGCATCCTGGCATTACCCAGACATGATATTATGATACATGTAGTCTCCCAACCCATCCGTTTAAGAGTCAAATCAGTCATACCCATTTCCATACAATCAGGCAAAGAGATGAACTTTGACAATGACATATGTAGTGAAGCAGTACCATTATAAAACAAATAGTAGTAGGCCCTGTGATTAACTATAGCAACCCTTAACCTTCCCCCCCACCAACTTTCCTGATTTGAACAATTTATTAAGTCAAAACACAAACAAGAGGATCGACAGTGATATTGTAATCAAATGGGACCAATAACCAAAACTTTCACTCATAATCCTTAGTTGTGGCGAGAGCAGGTAAAGAGCAATAAAATCACTGCCAATTGTGTGTGTGTGTCTGTCTCAGCATCTGTACCACCTCCAGACAGGATGCAGAGACATCACCAGACAAGAGCTCGGCACCTGTGCCAAAGGATCATCTCTGTTATCCCAGTCCAGCAATCTCTCTGTTACAATCTGCATAGCAAGACTAGTTGGAATTGCCTATCAGTGTGGCAGCTGAACTTCACACTTTGAGCTGCAGGGCTGGGGTCCATGAATGAGCATTGGAATCCATCTTTTCAAGTTGTATTAATTGAAACATATAACCCTAAAGGGCCTAACACCACACACCTACCCCGACTGCCACAATACTCTATACCTGCCATAGGTAAATATTTATGAATGGGGGAGGGTTTGTGAACTCTAGCATCACACATTTAGGATGAATGAGTCTGTAACATTTTTTTGAACAAAAGTGCAGAAGTAAGAGGATATTGTAATCAAATAAGACACATCACTGAAACTTTCACTCGTGACCCATGGTAGCAGCAAGAGCAGGCAAAAAGCAATGCAAACAATGGCATTTCTGTGTGTGTGTTTGTGTGTGTGTGCGTGTGTGTGTGTACGTGATTCTTTTATATGACTGAATGCCTGTCAAATGCTAGCCACTAACGAAAGAAAAAAAATCCAGATCAGTGGGAAATGTCATTACAGCTTTACAGTCCGATACAAACTCTAAGATGTTTATTTTTTGTTTTTCTCATAATCAAGAAATGGATCACAATAAACATAACTATGTAAGTCAGAAACTCTGCAAAGTGTAACTGCGATCCTATACTCACTCTATATAAAGACAATCTATATATGAGAATAACCATTTGCTTTCAAAAAAAAAATGGAACTTGTTTGAACAGCAGAGAAATAAATGAAATATTGCTTTTAAAATAACCCTCAATTACAGACAGCAGTCACCTAATCATAAATATTGATGTTGCTACACAACATTAACATGACACAAAAAATACCTCATCAGCTGCAGGGGGAGTGATTCCACCAGCACACAGGCAGTGGGTTTTCACATACTGAGCAGTGAGACATCACTCCAGCAATGATGTCAGAAACTGTCACAAGCAGCCTGGTCTCAGCAAAAAATCTCAGAGCAGGCGGACTGCACAAGGACAAATATCAGTAGTTTAAACTATAGTAAATAGTAAAAAAGACAACAGGAGACACGAAGAATCTTGTAAAAGTATTGCATTTATTGCACTGCAGAAAGAAACATCTGTGGAACAAGGAAAAAATTAAAACGTTTGTCATTGATCTTTAAATTTATCTATCACATGTATTCGGCAAATAAGTCAGATATTTCAAAACCAGTCAATCTGAGATATTTTGCGTATACTCCAGACATATGATCAAACATATGATTAAACATATATTAAAAATATGCTTTTATAAATATGTCCAAAATATATTTCTTTTTCACATGGGTCTGGTAAATGTATACCTCCTACCCAGTAGTAGTAGTAAGGGGGTTCTTTATACTCTAATAAACTATTAGATGTACAATTTGGACACCTGATGTTGTGGGGTAACATTAATTTAAGCTTTTTCCTACTTTGTATTCTTCCTGCCCCCTCCCAATTATGAGTTACCAGTTCTCAAAAATACCTTCAGGCTCAGCTCGACCAATTAGGCTTATTGGATATTTGGCATAGGTACTATCCATCAGTCTGCTTCTTCACTCATTATTTCTCCTGCTACAGGAGCTATTCTATGGTGGATTATTTCTTTACATTGGTGGAAGGATATAAAGAGTACAATCCATTGATTCATGGCCCAGTGTTATTGTCTCATCATTCCACCTAACTTTTGACTATGCACCTGGAAAAGCTGCACAGATTTACCCACTGGCATTTTAATCTCTCTCTCTCTCCCTCCCCCTCCCTTGAGGTATGAGTCTTTTGTTGAAACCCTGGAGAATAAAATTTCTCAAGTCACAGCAGATAATTCAGACCCAGAGATATCAGCTCCAGTATTGTGGGGCACAGTTAAGACCATGATCCATGGTGAGATAATCTCTTAAACCTCCAAGAAAGCCCACCAGAGGGAGGGTGTAAAATGTTCTGTTGGACTTGCTGCAATCATTGCAGGTCATGTATGGGGCAAGGGTCAGGGAGACAAAATCTCAAATCAGGCAGGTGAAATAGGATCAGCAGGAAATAACAGACCACTGGAATGAACAAGCCCTGCTTTATCTTTCATTTCTTTACCAGGAGGGAGAGGCCTCAGGAACTAGTACTTTGGCTTGTTGCCTCCAGGCCAGGCATAAGACTGAATGCCTCTTTGTGACCCTTTCACAGGCCAATTGGAATGCAAGGCAAACTGGTTGCAGACCATTCTTAGAGATTATTATAAACAACTATACTCTGATTCTGACCCTATCCCCTATCAAGAGGCTTTTGTCTACCTCTTGGAAATCTCCCTTCCTTGACTCACACATGATGTGAGGCTTAAGCTTGCAGAATCCATTTCCATAGCAGAGATTCAACTGGCCCTTTCCCACATGAAAGTGGGCAAATTCCCCAACTCTGATGGGTACCCAGTAGAGTTTTATAAGACATTTTGGTGCAGTTTGGCCCTTTTTCTGCATAGCACCTTTCTAGCCCTCCCAGAGGGAGTTCCACCACCCCCAACCTGGCAATATGCTACTATTGCTGCTCTTTTAAAACTTGGTAAAGGTACAAGTGCTCCTGCATACTAATGGCCTATCTCCATTTTAAATGCAGATTACAAATAGAATAATGGATAGGTAACTGGGTATTACTGGTGAGTAGTACCATCGAGAGGTTCTGGACACATAGGAACCTCGAGAGCGAAGCTCGAGAGGCTCCAGTGTCCAGAACCTCAAGATGTTATCTCACCAGTAATGCCCAGTTACCTATCTATTATTTTTTTTAATATATGGATCCGAATTTTTTTTTTATCATTTTGCTGCTGTACCAGTCGGCTGTTAACTAAAGGAATCTCGCACTCGTAGCCGACTGCCACAGCCTGTCACACAGTGTTGCCTGGTCTGCCTGCCTTCCGTGACTCGCACACATGCATAGCAACAATTTCATTTTCTTTTACCTTTTGTTTTGGGGATGGGCAAGCACAGTTCAGCAAGATACATTTTCGTTTGTAGATACCCCGAAAAAAAAGAAGTTTTGTCACTGCGGACTCTGCGTAGTGTCCTCTCGCTAAGCGAGGCTCCACCGTCATGTTTTTCAAACTGTTTGGGCTGGAAACGCGCCAATCAGAAGGCACGCTGAAAAGACGTGACAAGATAGACTTGCGCTTGCGCTGTTCATCTTTGGTGATAATACAATCGTTCAGGTTCTGAACGATAGTATTACAGCTCCTGAATGATAGTATTATCACCCGGGAGCAGTGGTATTATCGGTTCAGGAGCCATACTATTACCAGGATTTTTTTGTATGGCTTCTGATGGTATTAATTAGACAATCCATATATTAAAAGTTATTTACTTCCATCTGGGTCAACTGCCTTGATGGTATTCTTCCCACTTTATTACATAAAGACCCGTCATATTTTGTCACCAGCGACAAACTCATGACAACTTTTGCTGGACTTTCACCTTTTGGCTCACATCCATTCTAGACATATTCCAGCCCTTCTTTTAAGTCTAGTTGTTGAAAAGACATTTGTCACAGTGTTCTGGAGCTAACTCTGAGGCACTCTGTTAGCCTTCCATTTTCCTCATCATTTTGTCCATTTCCTTTGGACTCAATATGTTGCACTGAAGCATATGTTCAGAGAAATGGCTCTCTCATTGATACCTTCACCCTGGCATTGGCCACCTGACAGGGTTGTCTCCATTCTCCACTTTTGTTTACCCTATACAGTATATTGAATCATTGGCAATCCCATTTGACTAACCCACGGGTGGAGGGAGTTCCAATAGGAGGTATGGAGTTTAAAGTGGCTGTCTATACAAATGACATTTTGCTCACTTTGTTGAATCACTTTCACTCCTCCTGCTGTCTGGTCAGCATTGGCCCCAGGGGTCAATTTTAACATTGTTTTACTAGCTCTGGATGGTATCCCAGTGGTGTTTTGAATACAAAATGTTACAGACCGAGACATCACAGTACACAGAGGATGCACCCTGGCTAAAGTCTACTGTGCCGACACTGCTGTGCTCCCATCCAAGTGCAAAACTGAAAAAGGATGTGAGGTATCGTCTAACATGTTTGATTTTGGAGATTTACCCATCCTAACAGCTGGAGAAACAGGATCGGTAAGAAGCTGGCTCAGAGAACTAAGGTATTCTCCCTCAAGGAATGGAATGTTGGGTGTGTCGCGGGTGCTGAACACCACATTCACCTGCATGATGAGAGACCCTTCAGAGAGAGGTCTAGACATCTAGCTCCTGCCAGCATCGATGATGTCAGACGTCACCTACAAGAGATGTTAGCAGCTGGCATCATACAAGAGTCATGTAGCCCACACACTTCCCCAATTGTTGTGGTGCAGAAAAAGAATGTCTGTGTCCACATGTGTGTTGATTACAGGACCCTTAACAAAAGAACTGTGCCTGATCAGTATACAATGTCACGCATACAGGATGCCCTGGACAGTCTGAACGGAAGAAAGTGGTTCTTTGTCCTTGACCTCTAAAGTGGATGCTATCAAATCCCAATGGCTCCTGAGGACAGGGAAAAAACTGCCTTATTTTGTCCCTTGGGTTTCTATGAGTTCCTCCACATGTCCCAATACATATCAGGTGCACCAGCAACATTTCAATGATTAATGGAGTGTGCAGTGGGAGATATGAATCTCTTGGAATCTCTCATCTATCTTGATGACATCATAGTCTTTGGCAAAACTCTCAAGGAGCACTGAGAGGGTGGTGGAGCCATGGAATGCACTGCCCAGGGGCCTGGTGGAGGCAGAAATAGTGTAGGGGTTCAAGAGGGGGTGGGACAGGTACAGGGAAGAGTTCTGGAAGCAAAAACCAGTGCAGCAAGAATATCCGGGACTGAGAAGGGAGAAGTCAGAGAGGGAGAAGGGGCAGCAAGGTCAGCTCCTAAGGTGGGGGCTGACCAAATGAGCAGACACAAAAGACTGTTAGGCCTATTCTGCTGGCATTTTAGTATGTTAGTATGTTAGCATGAGACTTTCTTATTCAAAGTGTAGGACAGATTGGAGGAGTTCGGTCTTAAGTTATCCATTGACAAATGCCAGTTTTTCCAGAGCTCTGTCAAATACGTGAGCCATATTGTGTCGTCAGAAGGTATACAAACAGACTCCAGTAAGGTGGAAGCATTAACCAGCTGGCTGAAGCCCAACAATTTAAAAGAACTTCAAAGGTTTCTTGGATTCTGCTGATGTTACCGCTGATTTGTCAAGGACTATACCAAGGTGATCCGGCCCCTATTAAACTTAACTCAAGGGTACCCAGCTACTCACAAAAAGTTTGGACATATATGGACTCCAGATTGTGACACTGGTTTTGAAGAAATAATATACAGATTAATTCACGCTCCTATTCTCGCTTATGCTGATCCATCAAAGCCCTGTGTGTTACATACAGATGCCAGCCTGAGTGGCCTCGGAGCAGTACTCTATTAAGAATACCTGGTAGGATTGCGCTCCATAGCCTTTGCTAGTAGAAGTCTAACACCTTCAGAAAGAAACAATCTTGTACATAAATTAGAATTTCTCACTCTCAAGTGGGCAATAGTTGACTAATTCCATGAATACTTATATGGTGCTAAAATCCTGGTCAAAAGCTATAACAATCCATTAACATCTGTCCAAACACAGCTAAACTAGATGCTACTGGACACAGATGGTGTTCCGCTCTAGCAACCTATGATTATGCGGTGGATTACTGACCAGGTTTAAATCACATTGATGCCGATGCTCTCTCAGCTCTCTCACAAAGACCTGCTTCTGACCAACAGTGGGATCATATTCCTGAACAATCTGCAAAAGCACTATGCCACAAGCTCGATCAGGAAGAAACTCTGTCCTCTGAATCTGTAAACTGGCAGATTGCTTGGGACCCCCACAGACTAGTATACCAGTTGCCTACTGAAATTTTGCAGCCTTAGACTTGAGTTTTTTGCCACAGCTAACTCCAGCTGATATCCGGAAAGAACAGTACTATGATTCAATGATCAGACCACTAGTCTACACTTTTAGGAAGGGGGAAGACAGCTCAAAATGAAGTCCAGTGACCCCAAAACTGCTTTACTGCTTCGAGAGGGGCCTAAATTCGAGCTTTGAGAACAGTTATTGTACAGAGAGCTTACTGACAGCCAAGGAGAAATTGTAAGAAAACAGCTAGTCCTGTTATCTAAGTTCAAAAATGTTGTCTTAAAAGCCTTGCACAACCAAATGGGACACCTGGGTAGGGAAAGAACTCTGGATATAGCCGTTCACACTTTTACTGGCCTAAGATGGCCTAAACATCTAGCAATATGTTAAAACTTGCAGTAGGTGTCTTCAGCGCAAGGTTCCACCACAAAAAGCAGCCACTCTGATCAATATTACTACAAGTGCACCACTGGAACTCACCTGCATTGATTTGCTTAGTTTGGAGGCAGATTCAAAAGACATTGCTAATGTGTTAGTAGTCAAGTATCACTTCATGAGGTATGCACAGGCCTACCCAATCAAAGACCAAAAGGCCTCAACTGTAGCCAAAGTTATCATTGAAAAGCTTTACGTACATTACAGTGCTGCCCAGCATATCCACTCGGTTCAAGGCTGGGATTTTGAAAGCAGATTTATTAAAGAACTGTTGTCCCTATGGGGTATAAGAAAATCCAGAACAACCCTCTATCATGCACAAGGAGATCCGCAACCAGAAAGGTTTAATTGAACTTTGCTTGATATGCTAGGCACCTTGCAACCTAAAGACAAGTCAAAGTGAAGCCAACAAATACATGCACTTGTCCATGTTTATAATTGTACAAAGAATGATGCTAGTGGTTTTTCACTGTAGCACCTCATGTTTAGCAGGGAAGCTCGCCTTCTGGTCAACATATGTTTTGGAGTGTCTCCTGATGGTGTTCAGTCAGAAAACTACCTGCAGTATGTCAAACAGTTAAAAGCTCAATTAGATCATGCCTCTCAGCTTGCAAATACCATGGCAGCAAAGAGGAACCTGGCCAACAAAACTCACCAGGACAAATGTGTAAAGGCCCAAGAGCTCCAATCAGGTGACAGAGTTCTAATGAGAAACTTTGGACTTCCAGGTAGACACAAAATAGCCGATCGCTGGAGTCACATCCCATATATAGTAGTTAGTAAGCTACATGATCTGCCTATGTATAAAGTGCATACAGAAGGTGACTCTCATGCTGACAAAACCATTCACAGAAATCACCTGTTAAATATCAGCCAAATAGTAATAAATAACGTTCAAGAGACTGAATCCCCTTGTTGCCCTGTAACTAGGTATACTACTAAGGCCAAACAACAAAATCAGCAAACTTCTGCTTTCCAGCCTGTTGCTCCTAGTAATGTCTCAAATTCTGCAAACATTTTAGATTCTGAAAATGCTGCATCTGAAAGTGATTATGAAATTGAATTTTGTACCGCCTTCTTGAACTTGAAAGAGTCTTCCAGGGAGTTCTCTCTGTTAACTACGGTGATGACTCTGAACCTCCAGCTGTTATAACAAATCCCAATTCATCAATTGTGCCTGAACTTCCTGAAAGTGATGTTCACAGTGTGGATCTTAAAGAAGCTGAATCCCTTTGTATGGTGGAATTAACTGTAATCAGTGAACATGACCATAATGAAGCAAGTAGTGAACCTGCAAGTGACCATGCCAGTGTTGATGAACTAAGTGGGCTAAGTTAACTGTTCCATTCTAATGATGGCGATGTTGTTCAAGAACCAGAGAAATGTGCCCAGGATGATTTCCGAATTTGCAGAAATACCTCTGACCAATGCCAGTGAACCTAAAGAACCAGAGAGTGATAGTGGTGCTCAAGCCAAACAACTGGAAACTAGTACTGAACCACAAGAAAGTGCAGTAGAACCCATTTTTTCTGAAGCTGTTTTGTTGCTGGACAATGACCCGGGATTGATCACCCCAAATGCTGAAGTGCAAGTGCCAGTGCCTTCTCTGTCACGTCGCTCAGCAAGATCTATAAAACCAATCTTAAAGTTCATGTATGATACCCTAGGATGGCCTGTTAACTTGCCCATTAATGTGCACAAAGGAATTTATGTCAGTACCAATTCCTTGCCCAAAACTGTGTTCACTGCCTCCACCCAAATCAAAGCCTCCCTCCAAGCTAAGGTGCCCATTCAGCATAACCGGGGATAGAGGTAAAAATATGGGAATAAGGTAAAATGCTCTGATAAAGTGTGGTAAATGATGAAGATGTGGTACTGTCTGATGTGAAAAATGTGATTCTAAACTGCTGAGGTATACCAAGTGGATTCAAAATCTCATGACAATGCTTTAAATATAGGATGTCCAAATGCTAAGTAAGACTGAATGGATAGCATGCTACCCTGTACATAGTTACTATACGCCTAGCTAGGTTGTTATAGAAATATTGTTGTTCTGATATATTTACTTACAATACAGTATTAGTAAACGTATACCTAGCAATGTGTTTAATGGTTACCAGTCTATTATAGATTTGGCATGAACTCCAAGCTTTCCTAGGCAGGGGAGAGTGTAATGCCCCTGCTAAATGGGGCTTACCTTATTGCACCTCCGGGTGTTCTCCTACTGCTGCTGGCATCCCCGTTTCCTCCATGGCACCTCCTGCTGCTTAGCCCATGTCCTCCAAGTGTTTCCCTGGTGTTGGTGTGCCCCACAGGGCTCGCAGTCTGCTTGTGAGTGGTCAGCATTGTTGTTTTGATCTGCCGCTTGCACCACTGAGAGGATGCACTGTTCGTCAGACTGCTTGTGTGGCCAAAAGTCAGGAAGTATTTTCTGATCTTTCACGGTGCCAGGTTAAGCTTAAAAGGCACCGAGGACACAACAAAAGCAAGACAAAAATATTTTAAATAAATAAATAGGCAGATTCCTGAAGTGCTGCCTCTGGGGCACAGAAGCTAAAGGGCAAAAAATGCTCTTAAGAATAATAATGAGCAAAAAAGCTGTGTTCTGGGGGCAGTGTGTTACAGGAGCTGCAACTTTCTGGGAGTATCTTTGGTCAAATTAAAAGTGGACAGTTTGTGTAGAGAACTGATGGGGCTACATATCTGTGGGCTAACAATTTAATAAAAGTGAAATTGCTGGCTGCACCAGAACATTGACTTTGGGGACAGAGTATAGACTGCCACAGACTGTATTTGCAGCCACCATCTTTGTACCTGTAAGCCAATTGGAAGCCAGGATTAAGCCAAGGGACTTCTGGGACAGTGCCAGAGACTTGTGGGGAAAGATCAGGGACAAAATCTAGATGCCAAAATACTGTCCAATTAAAGGACTGGGACTGTGATTATCAGCTTGGATAGCAAGTCGGATTACAGGAAATTTACTCTTTATAAAATGAGGGACTGTTTGAACATAGTCAGTTCAGGACAGTTCATGGGTTAAGTTCGAGTCAGTCTGGGTCAAGCTTTTGGACTGTCAGGAGGCTCCCTGCAGCTCAGAGAACTTGGGGAGAGGCCTGCCTTGCCTTCTCTCAGCCCAAACACCTGCCGAATAATTGGGACAGCCAAAATCTGCAGAACCAGGTGAAATTTCTTCCCAGAGGGAGAGACAGAAAAAGGTTATTTCCCAGAGTGAATTTCCAGACTGAAGGAGGTATCAGAGCTGCTGAAGGATCCCTACCCTCATTCGGTGAGAAGCTGTTTTTGTCTCAGGGACTGCACTTGAAATTGATGCCTTTGGTCATTGAAATTGTCTCCAGTCAATCTGTCAGAGGGAGATCTGAACTTCTGTGTGCCAGCTTGCATTTTCAGGATTGCCATGTGCAAGTGAGTAAGCTGTGAGGCCTGCTACCAAACTGTATCCTAGCTAAACTAGTGATGCCAAGCAATTTGCCCAATAGACTGTCACTGCCTATAAAAGCTAAGCTGCCAGATGACCAGAGAAGGGAATCAGCTCCTGCAGAGAAGTTCATTGTGGGTTTGCTGCCACCCTTGGGGGCTACGCCTTGATGAGGGGGTGAGTCATGCTAGATTAGGTCCCTGTATTCTGGTCTTTGCCAGAAAGGACAAAGTCCTACAGCCTGCAGCCACATCCTGCTTCAAGGAAAGCCCTCCTGGAAATCAGCCCCAATCCCGAGGTCCAAGGTTCAGTGAGTACCTCAGGGTTTTACCCAGCAGCACCAAATAATTTGCTTGTTCCAACTGATTTGTTTTTCAAGTCTGCACATCGGGCCAGGGGATTATAAATTTCTGTTTTCTTTCACAAGTTATTTATGGTTTTACAGTCAAGTACAAAAGGAAGCTTAACCACTTCTTTATTTACGGGCCCCAACCAGCTGCTACAATGGCCAGCCTGTAGCACTGCTTCAGGCCTGCAACATAGCTTATCCTGGATACTCAGTGAGGTCAACTGGGCATTCAAAAAGGGTTAATGTCTTTGTTTAAATGTTATGTAAAGTTTAAATACTGCTAAAATTAAAAGTGCCAATTGGTCGAATTTTTAATCTACATCCCCTACCCCTTATTTTACTCCCTAAATAAATCTGTTTGTTGTTTAAATGTTAATCTGATCCATGAGCATATCATTACTGAGTGCTGATTTAATGCAAATAGCTGAAAGGTACTGTGTTATTGCTGGTAGCCATTTTCTTACACGTGCTCAGGGTGCATCGTGAGTTCCAGATCCTGATGGTAAGTGGTCACATAAGCATATTATTAGCACTCTCCATTAATTATGAATTGAATGTACGACAAGGTATTTATTGTAATTTTAAGTGTGGAGCCACTAGGTGGGTTGGTGGGTGGTTATAGCATCCTGGAGGACTATAACAGAGCAGTTAAGCTACCTCAATACCATTCCTCCGGGTGGAGGCACCTGTTTGCAGAACTCAGGCCCCTCAACCTGTGCATAGCCTTTGCAGACAATGGTAGTAGCCCATAGGATAGTGCCACCTAGGGGTTACATAAGTATAAAAGTTCACAGTTTTGATGAGTGGCTAATGGAGATGGGAAAGTAGATACAACCACCTAAGTGGATGGGCATTGTATTTGTGATACTGTGAGCAAGTATCACCTAGGAGGCAGCAAAACTATAGGTAGCCAGCTCTACATTTCTGCAGATCAGCAATAACCTGCAAGTAATGGCTGGACAGAACAAAGTCTAGTCAGAGCCGATATGGCTGTGGAGAGCTTATAGAAGTGGCAAGAGTGTGGAAAAGAATATGCAGTGCTTTTGTTGTAGCCATAAGTAATACTGCAGCAATTACAGTACTGTGCATGCATGATACTCACAGATGTGCAGTTTGTCCTGTAGTCAGCCCTGCGCAACATGGTAATGCTGACATAACTATGCATGCACGATAGTCATGCATGTGCAGTTTAAGTCAACATCACCATGTTGCACACGGTGATCGTCACTGCTGCAGTTGTGGAATGGAAACGTAATGCGCCCGAAAGTGGGTATGTTTATGCAGCCCATGGAGGGGAAGGGCTGCATAAACAGAATCACTGGAAACTACTGGATAGAAGGTTATTTTCACTATCTGTTTATTTTCACTATATTCGCAAATGCTGGCAATGAGTGAAAATAAACAGATAGTGAAAAATAATGGACAGCTGATCGTCAGTAGTACTGTACTGAAGAGTAAGCTGTCTGCGCTAATTCTATCGGACATGAATATGTATAGAAGGTCGACTCCCGCTAAATATAACAGATGCTAATTCAACCTGGTATACAGTATGCCAGAGCACTGTGGCAGTACATTAGACAGTGGTTCAGTTACGTGCTTCCACAGTGGTCTCATATAAATCTGATGGCATAACATCCGTGGAGCTTGGCCCATGCAGCCGTACAAGTCAGATTCAGGAGGACTGTATTAACAAACTAGAGAGCTGGGGCCAGATTTTAGAAGGGTTATGCCTGGCATAACAGCAGTTGCACCAAGTAGAATGGTGCATGTAGCAACCTACACCAGCAGTTGCGACATGCGCGATTCTACAAAGTGGTCTGTGACATGTCACAGGCCACTTGCGTGAAACAGCAGTTACGCTGCATAAACCCTCTGAGGCATGGCACTAGGGGGTGTACAGCAGCAGATGCACCCCATTCTAGAAGGGCAGCCACAAAGTCCCCACATCGGGATTCTACAAGAACCCCCGGAGGAGATCCAGCATCATAAGTTACACCAGCATTTAACTGGTGTAACCTATGGTTGCCTCCCCACAGGGATCCTGTAGACCCACCTGCAGACATGCCAACATGCTGCCGTCCCCCCATCCGTGCCCCGAACCATGGTCGCTTGACCTCATATAAGGCAAAAGCCTGCTCTGGTGGTCTAGTTGGCCCCAGACTGTATAATAATAAATAAGATCCCCGTGGCCCTGGTAGTCTAGTGGCCCCTAAACTATATAATATATAATCCAATCCTGAATCCTGGAAGTCTAGTGCCCCCCAAACTGTATAATAATTAATCCAGTCCCCGTATCCCTGGTAGTCTAGTGGTCCCCACCCCACCAGCCGTGCCAGCCACCCAGCATCCCTCCATCCAGTCCCCGCCGGCGACTGGCACAGCCCTCACCACCAAAGCCAGCTGCCGGCTGGTCCAGTATCAGTGCGTGCTGAAAAACACCCTCAGATATTATCTGGGCATGTCATTCAATGCTGCCCATTCTGACTGAAAGTCGAGCCAACATGTAGTGAGAGTGAACTATGCCAATCACTAGCTGGGGATGGGTGGGGTGCTAGGTGGGCTTCTTGTAACTGGTGAGGGGTGGGGCCACCAGACCACCAGGGATACGGGACGATTAATTATTATACAGTTCGGGGAGGCACTAGACTACAAGATACGAGATCGGATTAATATTATGCAGTTCGGAGGGCACTGAACATCATATAGAATGGAGGGTTTAATGTTTGGACATTGATGGGAGGCACTAGAACAACTGGGATATATGCTGCATATGCGGCTGGCGACTCTGGGTCGGGAACGCGGGTGGGGGGTTGACGCGTCGCCCTTACTGTTGCAGCTTGAGCATGTTGCGCCAGGTATGCCTGCAGTTCGGCATACCTGGCTGCATGTCACAAGTCGCAGGACTTAGCTGCGATGACCTTGCCCCTTCTAGAATAGGGCACAGGGTCAATGTCACAGTTGTGAGTGGCGCAAGTTGCGTTCTGTGGCAACTTGCACCACCCTTCTAGAATCCGGCCCCGGTCTGGGACTTGCTCATCATCACAGTCACTTTATCATTCTTTTCTAAGCAGTAATTTCTGGCAAATGTGCCTCAACCATATTGATCTCAGTACTGGTAGACTACTTCTGGTTTCCCCTTATTGAATTAGGTGGGGGTAGTGCCCCAAACAGTAACCACAACATGCTGAGATGAGGCAAGTAAGCAGAATGGGCCCTATTCACCGAGACGTGTGGAGCTGGTGCGTAAAGGCGCGTGCAACTCTGCACCCCCAGAAGATCCATGTGGGGACTGCATCCACAAAGCAGCGGGCTCTGCCCGGCTCCCTTCAGTGTCCCTGACTCCCCCGGCATGGAGGGTTCACTGTGGAGGGTTGCGGACCCATGTCGGCAGTCAATCAGCTGCCCCACCCAGGTCCACAGTGGATCACTTGCGCGGTATAGTGCCATGTTGCAGGGGGCATGCAGAGCACCAGACATGCTGTTGGGGGGAGTATTTGCTGGCCACCTGTCCCCAGCCTGACCACTGTCCCCCAACACCAGTGGCACTCTCCTGTGTGGGTCCAATGACCCCCCACCTGCACCAGCGGGTCCGGCGTTGGCTCTGGAGGGGGCATGTATCCATTATGGCTTCCCTCCAGATGCATAGCTGCCAGCCCCTCACATTGGCACACCGTTCTTTGTAAATGGTGCAATTGCCCCCGCAGATACCCGGCCCACCAATGCACGGAGCTCCGCACTCAACCAGGCATATGGTGCCGCAGGATGGGCTAATATTTCTGTGTATGCCAAGGGGCACAGTGGGCACAATGGTTGTGAGGGAAGACAAGACCTGGAGTTACGTGGCGCATAGCCACCCTGGCCCTTTCGTGAACAGAGCCCAGTGAGAGTGATCACCAGGTGACAGGCTGTTACTATTGCAGCACCACCTTGGCAGTGTGAAATTAGGGACAGTGCAATTTAGTGACCATAAACACTATGACCGGTGGCTCCCAGACCTGCAACTGAACAAACGTTCATTTCAGTGGATGGCCCTTCCTCTAGCAGTGTATATTCCCCCCACCCTCCGAGACAGACACAGCAACAGCAAGAGCCACTTCCAGTGCAGCATATATGTGCAGGTCCAATCCGATCCAGTCAGAGATGGTGTTAACCCACCCTTAAAACTGAGAAGTGGAGTACAGTGTGCACCCGAGCTCAGTTGCCATCCATTTTATTGCCACTCACTCTTCTAGCACCTTGCTGTCGGTCTGACAAGAGGCAGAGAAAGTGGCAGTGAGAGTACCATGACTGGGACAGAGAGCAGTGCTGCAGAGTTTTCCTTTCACCAATGGAGGAGCGGAGGTCAGACAGAGAGAGAGACCAGGAGAGACACAGTGTAAAACTAACTTGCTGCATCTGTTCCACCACTGTACAAGTGGAACACCCAGACAGAGACAGAAACAAATATGTGGGTTGCATATCTGCCCCTTCACATTGACTAGCACAGTATAGGGTGGCCACTGGATGGGCACCCCTGGGCAGTTGCTGCCCCCTACACATCCAGCTCACGTCAGCAAATATGTAACAATCTACAGTAGCCAGAGACTGATGTAGGTTACTCATTTTCCCCTTCACACCCATCCCACTCCACACAGGTTAGCACAGTGACAAGATGATCTCCAGTTGGGCAGCCCAAGGTAAATAGTGGACTGTGGGCTTGCAGAAGTTGATGATTGGGAGGCAGTATAGCGCAGTGGTTTAAGGCTCTGAGCTGCAAATCTGGAGACCTGGGTTTGAATCCCACAGCCCCCACTTGCATACTGTGTGACCCTGAGCAAGTCACTTAACTTCCCTGTGCTCCCAGGTTGCACCTGTAAACAAGCTTTTAGCTTAGTGTGTCTCACCTGGTTAAACAACTGGAAGAAGAAGAAGAAGAAGAAGAAGAAGAATTGGTGCCTCCTCCACAATCATCCCACCACTGCACATTGACTGCCCCAGCCAGAGACAGAAATGTGAGTTGCACATTTGCCACACCACATCTGTTTCTATCTAGCCTGGTGGGCTCCAGGTGGATGGAAATGGGGCTGCAGTCCAGGTCCACTGGGTGACCTGAGGTCATTAGCACACAACACACCATTCCACATCTCTGCACATGTGAAGTATTTTCTCCTTCCATTCCAGCTCCTGCACGTGAGTAGCACTCTGCAGGAGCCAATGAGAGATGGTTCACACATCTACCCATCTTCACCCATCCAAGTTCCATGAAAGCTGGAACTGGCATTGGGTGGATTCCAAGCAAGTGGCTCTCAGAGAATGATGCCCCATCCCCCATCCCACCTCCACACAAGGGTAGCATCCTGCAGCAGCCATGGATAGAGATGCAAGTTGCACATCTGCCACTTCATATCTGTCCCTGCTCCACCAGGGCTAGCATTAAGGTTGAAGTGGGCTTTGTGTGACTGGCAGTTCCTCACTCTATGCCACACCTCTACACTTGCAGAACACTCTGCTTCAGCCAGAGGCTTTCCCACCTAACGTGTTCTGCCCATGGAGAGCACTCTGAGGTACTGCGATATATAAAAATGTGGATCCTGTATCTGCCCCTCCAACAACTGTTCCCACTCTGCTGGGTGGGTGGGTGGCAGGATACAGTGGGTACACCTGCATGACTGGTGTCCCTTCTTGCACCCCCATCTATCAGCTCAATACTTTACAGCAGCCAGAGAAGTGATGTGGATTGCACATCTGCACCATCAGAAACTGTCCCCATTTCAAAGAGTTTCACACAGGCTAGAGTGGGGTCTAGGAAGGTGGCCTCTAAGTGACTGTTCCCCCCTCCATCCCACCTCCACACATGAGGAACACTCTTCCTCCTCCATTACACATTTGCAGATAGAGAGCCCTCCCCCCAAAGTCTTCTTTGCATATGAGTAGCAATTCTCCTTCTACAGACATCTTCCACATGGTGGACATAATGTCTTATGTAATCATACTTGGTCTCAATCCTTGTTGAATTCAACATTGCACACATTCTGCCTGGGGAGGCCTCCTTGGAGTGCATAGGGTTAGGTTGTGGCATTCCCTGGACCCAGGATGTTCTCGGTGGCTGTGCCTACTCTGTGGAACTCCTTTCCTGTCTATTTAAAGGTGGCTCCCTCGGTAGAAGTCTGTAAGAAGTGCCTAAAAACTTACCTGTTCTAGCAAGCTTTTATTAATTGTTTGATGTTAGTGGGCTAGACAGATGCATTTTAAATCTACTCCTAGTTGAATTTTACATACCTTTTTGGTGCATGTGTAAACCCCTCACATATGGGGGTCCCTAAAAGCCTTCCTGGAGCTTGTCTGAATGCTCTCTCCTAACTGGTGTTCGGCATAATGACGTCTAGATGTGGGGGTTGTGAGTGCTTTCAAAGCCTCCAGTACTGTCTCTTTAAGAGCTGCCTGCTCGCAGGCTCCAGTGGGTTGATATAGGGAGGACTGGTGTTTCCCTGTTTGAATCCAGCCTGAGCTGCAGTGAAATCGCTCCCCTATGGTCGTCATTATATGCGCATAGGGAGATCTTTTAACCCATGTAACTGTTTGACCATAATTAGTTAGCATATTAGTGGAATTACCATTTGTCTAACCTGCTTCTTTTGCAGTGGAGACTATGTGTGCTGTGCCCCTCCATTTTGGACCAGGACTTTCTGAAGAGTCCAATAGAGGAAGGGGGTATCCCAAATGGAGTAACTGGCGACCAACCAGAATTAGGGCTCTCTAGGGGGCCGGCGGACCAATGAAGATACAGCTAGTAATTGTGGGAAGTGAAGTCTAGACCATGATGCCTTTTCGCACCACTGAGGGCAAGATTAAGTGACTGGCATTTGTAGCCAGCCAATGGGATCGGGTGGCGCCCGAGCTGAGAGGATGGCCCCATGCTGCCAAAGGGCAGAGATGCTGTGGCTGTGAATGAGGAAGGAGCTCTGGGCTCCTGCGCTGTTAAGTTTTCATGCGGGAAGTGCGTTAGAGGCCAGAGGCGGCCGTTTGAATAGCCGGCGAGCGTTGGACTAAATCCACAGGGCAGTGGTCAGAGGAGGCTGTATAAAAGCACAGCTACCTACCAGGCTCACCCTGTTGAGGACTGGAGAATCTGCTGAATCGTGCTCGGTCTGTCAGGAAAGTGAAGCTGCAGTGAGACTCCCGATTAGCTGTGCGTTAGCTCGGGCCACAGGAGCAGCTGCCAGGTATGGTACCCCTCTGTTGCTTTCCATATAAATGTGTGGAGAAGTATTTGAAGTTCAGGCTCAGCCCTGTGAGTGTGTGAGAGTGATTTTCTTCTGGAGTTGTGAGTACTAAAGCAGGGTAGCTCCCTGTTAAATGTTTCTAGCAAGGGCAAGATCTTCAGGTTGCTTTGCTGACTGCACTAATTGAGCCTGCTGGCTCCATCTAGTCTTCGTAGGAAATAAACACTCATTTGTGTCAGGGCCCCAACCAGCTGCATCGAGGAACTAGCCTTTAGGGCTTGGGTACCCATAGACAGCAACTTATAGGTTAGGCCTGTGCACAGAGCCCTAGGTAGATACTTATATATTGTAGTGGTAAGCCAATCACTCTGATTTCCCCCGGTCCTTGTTATTGCCCCTTAAATAAATCAGATTGCTTGTTTTGCAAAAGTACCCTGGCTACTTTGTGTATTAATGGTGAAATACTGCACAGTGAATATTGTGTAACTGTACCTTACTTTTCAGGGGGCCCCCGGAGTGAGCTGAGTGGTTTGAGCCGGGGGGGTAAATGTCTATGGTAAGGACACTGCAACTAAACTGTGTGGGCCATTAGTGGGAGAAAAGGAGGGTTGCAGCAACCCAGAGGGCTGTGACCAAGTCAACATCAACCGTTCTAACCCTGACCTCTGGGTGGAGGCACCAGCCAACGGATCTGGGCCCCTCACCCTATTACAGTTAAGGCAGACAGTGGTAGTAGCCCTTAGGATAGTGCCCCCTGGGGGTTACAAAGTGGAGGCACCACTGAGATTAGCGTCCCCTAGTGGCTGAGTGGGCGAAGTGCATAACTATGGATAAATTAAAGGAAAAACTGGAAGGGGATATCATGGCTAAGATTAAGCTGGACCCTATTAAGATGATGGTACATAAACTGATGGGGTGGGGTGAAGCCGAAGAGCTGGACTCTCAGAGGATTGTGTTACTACTAGATGTACCTCTGGGGACAACGACCACTGACATTATTTCTGCCGTGGAGCGTGTTAAATGTTTAGGCAAGGTAGAGGTGAAGTGGCGTATGGCTGACCTACTCGATCAGACTTTGCAGGTGTTACTCTTGTGTAGCATAGCCATCGACCCCGAGAGGGTAACCCCAGTGATTTACCCGGAAGGTGCTCAACCGGGGTGGAGGGTCATTCACATTCGGAGTGGGTCAGTCACCCCAAGGGGGTCTCCCCAGACTAATAGTTTCAAAGATAAGCTACTTAAATTGTTGGCTGTGGAAGGGAGGACTACCCAAGAGTTAATGAAGACCTTGGACCTTTCCAGTGAACCCACCCCTCAGGCTTCCCCTGGTACCTCTCCGGAGCCCCCCAAGAGTTCTATCTTGGCTCCACCGCCCCTAGTGGTTCCCTCTATATAGCTGGATTCTTACCGTAGGCTAAAGTTTTTTTTCTGGCACAGTGCCCGTGCCTTCAGGGGAGGATGATTTGGAGGCGTGGATGGACTACGCCACCCCCCTAGTCTAGGAGTGGCAATGCTCTGTGGGGGAGAAATGGAAGAGACTGATGGAGAACCTGCGGGGTCCAGCTTTAGAAGCCATTCAGTTTTTGCTGGCCACTAGCCCGGAAGCTACCGCTGCAGAGTATCTTTCTGCTCTAGAGGGAATGTTTGGGAGCACGGAAACTGGGGAAGACTTATTATGCAAATTCAAGTCTGCTAAGCAGTGGAGGAATGAGAAGCTTTCTGCCTTTGTCACTAGGGTGGAAAGGGCTTTACAGGAGGCCTACTGAAAAGGGGGGGAATCACTGCCCCAGCATTGAACCAGGTCAGGTTGGAACGTGTTCTAAAGTCTGCTAGATTTTCCAGTGTGATACTGTTAAAACTTAAGTTACATGATCGGTGCGCTGCCCCGCCTGAAAACTGTCAATTGATGAGGGAGATTAAAGAAGTGGAGACTGATGAGGAGGGGTGGGAACCCTATGTGGGGGCTGTGAATCTGAGCCAAACCCCTGAGTCTAGCGAACCCGATGAGACCCACCCTTCGGGGGGCCTGATGTATCCCCAGAGTTACAGGGAGGGTTGGGGGTGCATGCCATTTCCTCTGATCCCCAAGTAGAAAGTAAGTTGAGGGCCGAGGTCAGAAATTTAAGAGAACTGGTGAGAGACATGAAGCGATCCACTACCCACCCTGTTAGGTATGGGGAACCTGAGTTATCTAGAAACCAATGCCCTGGCCCAGGGGAATCCCCTCATCCCCCAGAGGGCCCCCAGCAAATGAAGTATCCCCCTCCAAATAGAGACTCCCGGGACACCAAGTTCTGTTACCATTGTGGGGAGGATGGACACTTTCAGACTGAGTGCCAGTTGCCGGAGAATTTAAGGAAGGTCAACAGCAGACTGATCACTTGGCATCGCAGGGCCCACGTCTGACCCCCCAGGAAGGGTTTTGTGACCCGGGCCAATGCCAAAGCAACTGTTAATGCTGTGCCCCCTGAGTGGTCTGATGTGGTCGGGCCCTCAATGGAGGCCCAAGTGCGGGTAAATGGGATTCCCACTTGAGCAGTATTGGATAGTGGCTCTCAGGTGACCATTATGTTTCAGGACTGGTATCAGACACATCTACCTGAGGTGCCACTACAACCCTTGGATGGTCTACATGTATGGGGGCTGAGTGACAAGGCTTATCCATATTTGGGGTATATCTGGATCTGGTTGTCATTTTCTACTTCTGTGGCTGGAGTGGTCGAACTGGTGGAAACTTTGGCTTTAGTCTGCCCCCCCCCACTGGACTGTATGATGGGGTACCCTTGTTGATTTGGACCGATGCTCACATGTTTGGCCGATTAGCACAGTTGTGTTCTGAAAAGCATGTGTCTAGGACTGGGTGAGCTCTTAGGATACCCGTTTTGATCCAGAAGGCCTACGAGACTCAGAGAAAAGCTAGTCAGGAGGAGCCTGAAGGCCCAGTGGGTGTTGTCTGGAGGAAGGATCTGGAGCCGTTGCTATTAGCCCCAAATGTCCAGTGTGTCTTGCAAAGGGAGGTTCGGCTTAAAAAGGATGTCAAGAATAAACTATTGATCCTGGATGCGCCTGGGGAAGGAAAGTTGCCTGGAGGACTGCTGGTTAAACCCAGTATCTTGCCTGCTAGAGCCCATGCTTATGCTAGGAGAGTGATGGTTCAAGTTCATAATGTGTCTGACAATGAGGTTCAAGTAAATAGAGGCTGCACCCTGGCTAGTGTGCATTGTGCGGACACTGCAGTGCTCCCTAATAGCAAGGGTTTGGGGAAGGATGACAGAGTCACGCCAGACTTGTTTAATTTCAGTGACTCCCTGTTGCCTGCTGAATGGAAAGTAAGGGTCAGTGAGAAGCTTGCCCAAAGAGACCAGGTCCTTTCCCTAAAAGAATGGGATGTGGGATATGTGTGGGGGGCTGAACACCACATTCGACTACATGATGAAAGGCCTTTTCGAGAGGGGTCTCGGCGCTTGGCCTCTGCTGATATAGACGATGTGAGATGGCATCTGCAAGGGATGCTTGCTGCTGGTGTGATACAAGAATCCAGGAGCCCTTATGCTTCCCCCATTGTCGTAGTGAGGAAAAAGAATGGGGCTGTTCAGATGTGTGTGGATTACTGTACCCTGAACCGGCTGACTATCCCTGTCCGGTATACCATGCCGTGCATACAGGATGCCTTGGACTGTCTGAATGGCAGTAAGTGGTTCTCTGTGTTAGATCTCCACAGTGGGTACTATCAGATCCCAATGGCTTCTGAAGACCGAGAGAAGACTGCATTCATTTGCCCCCTAGGTTTCTATGAGTTTATTCAGATGCCTCAAGGGATTTCAGGTGCCCCAGCTACCTTTCAGCACCTGATGGAATGTGCTGTGGGGGACATGAATTTGCTTGAGTGTTTGGTTTATTTGGATGATGTCATAGTGTTTGGCAGCTTGTTGGAAGAACATGAACGTTGATTGTTCAAGGTCCTGGATCGGCTGGAGGATTTCGGTCTTAAGTTATCTATAGACAAGTGCCAATTCTTTCAAACTTCTGTGAAGTATGTGGGCCACATAGTATCCACTGAAGGCACAGAGACTGACCCCAGCAAAGTGGAGGCTCTGACTACTTGGCCTCAGCCAAAGAATTTGAAAGAACAGCAACGGTTCCTGGGGTTTTGTGGATATTATAGGTGGTTTATCAAAGACTATTCTCGAGTGATCTGCCCTCTCCTCAATCTTACTCAGTGGTACCCTCCCACCCACAAAAAGTATAAGAAAGTTGTGCTCTCTGAGACGGAGAAAAAGTATTTTCGTCCAAATGATGTGTTTGGAAACTGCTGGACTACTGATTGTGAGGAAGCTTTCTATGACATTATATATCAACTTACCCATGCCCCAGTGCTGGCCTATGCTGACCCGGCCAAGCCGTACGTTCTCCACACTGACACCAGCCTACAAGGATTGGGAGCTGTTATATATCAGGAGCATCCAAAGGGGCTAAGACCTGTAGCTTTCGCCAGCAGAAGTCTGACTCCCTCAGGAAAAAAAACTATCCAGTGCACAAATTAGAGTTCCTGGCACTGAAGTGGGCCATTGTTGATCAATTTCATGACTACTTGTACGGTGCCAAGATATTGGTGAAGACTGATAACAATCCTCTGACGTATGTGCAGACCTCAGCCAAGTTGGATGTCACTGGCCATAGGTGGCTCTCTGCATTGGCCACCTATGACTATGCCGTTGAGTACAGAGCAGGCCTAAACTATACAGTGGCGTGAAAAAGTATTTGCCCCTTCCTGATTTTCTCTATTATTGCATATTTGTCACACTTGATGTTTTCAGGTCTTTAGAAAATGTAATATTAGATAAAGGGAACCTGAGTGAACAAATAACACTTTTTTTTTTTAATTTCACTTATTTAATGAAAAAAGTTAACCAACACCAACTGGCACTGTGTGTGAAAAGTAATTGCCCCTTACACTTAATAACTGGTTATGCCACATTTAGCTGCAATGACTGCAACCAAACACTTCCTATAATTCAATATCAGTCTTTCACATCGCTGTGGAGGAATTTTAACCCACTCTTCCTTGCAGAACTGCTTTAATTCAGTAACATTTGGTAGGTTTCGAGCATGAACTGCTCGTTTCAGGTCCTGCCACAGCATCTCTATTGGGTTTAAGTCTGGACTTTGACTAGGCCACTCCAAACTTTAATTTTACTTCTTTTTAGCCATTCTGATGTGGACTTGCTTTTGTGTTTTGGATCATTGTCTTGCTGCATGACCCAACTACGCTTCAGCTTCAGCTGACAGAAGGATGACTGGACATTCTCCTTAAATTTTCTGGTACAGAGCAGAATTCATGGTTCCTTTAATTATGGCAAGTCATCCAGGTCCTTAGGCAGCAAAGCATCCCACACCATCACTACCACCACCATGTTTGACTGTTGGTATGGTGTTCTTACTGTGGAATGCTGTGTTTGCTTTACGTGAGACATTATGGGATCCATGTTGTCCAAAAGTTCCACTTTGGACTCATCTGTCCATAGAACATTTTCCCAAAAGGCTTGTGGATCATCCAGGTGCTTCTTGGCAAATGAGAGAGAGCATTTATGTTCTTCTTGGTTAGCAGTGGTTTCCGCCTTGCTACTCTCACATGAAGCCCATTTTGCCCAGTCTCTTTCTGATTGTGGAGTCATGAACACTGACCTTAGCTGAGGCAAGAGAAGCCTGCAGTTCTTTGGATGTTGTTTTAGGATCCTTTGAGACTTCTTGGATGATTTTACACTGCGCCCTTGGAGTAATTTTGGCAGGCCGCCTCCTGGGAAGGTTCACTACTGTTCCAAGTGTTCTCCATTTGGAGATTATGGCTCTCACTGTGGTTTGATGGAGTCCCAGAGCCTTAGAAATAGCTTTGTAACCCTTTCCAGACTGATAGAGGGCAACAAATTTTTTCTGATCTTTTCAGGAACTTCCTTTGATCATGGCATAATGTGCATGTTGAATCTTTGTGCTGGCAACGTGACTCTGATGGTAAGGGTCAAAATAAGTGAGGTTTATATTGAGCAGGGCTGGCTGTAATCAAGCCTGGCTGTGTTCAATCAGCTGACTCTAATTATCCCTTTAATTGGGTTGATTTAACTAGGGGCAATTACTTTTCACACAGTGCCAGTTGGTGTTGGTTAACTTTTTTCATTAAATAAATAAAATAAGTAAAAAAAAAAAAGTGTCATTTGTTCACTCAGGTTCCCTTTATCTAATATTATATTTTGTCTAAAGACCTGAAAACTTCCAGTGTGACAAATATGCAATAATAGAGAAAATCAGGAAGGGGGCAAATACTTTTTCACGCCACTGTAGATGCAGATGCTCTCTCTCAGAGGCCTGTGCCCTGGACCAACTGGGTCAGGTTGTCAGAACCTGACATAAGAGCCCTTTGCCAAAAATTTGACAAGGAAGAACAGGTGTCTTCTGATGCTGTGGACTCCATGGTGGATTGCTTGGGGCCATCCGAGAACTGCATACCTGCTGCTTACTGTCATTTTTCTGCATTAGACACTAGTGCGCTGCCCCAGTTCAACAATGATAGTCTCCAACGGGCTCAATCCCGAGACCCCATGATAAAAACTGCTTTGGCGGCTCTGCAAGCAGGGAAAGATGTGTCCCAACTGTGATCTGCTGAATTGAGAACTGCCCTGTTATACAAAGAAGGCCCAAAATTGAAATTGAACAATAGGCTGTTATATAGGGAGACCATGGACAAAGAGGGGCGAATAGACAAACAACAACTGATGTTGCCTATCGCTTTTAGAGAACTGGTGTTGCGGTCCCTGCATGACCACATGGGGCATCTTGGCATAGACCGAACTCTTGACCTGGTACGGACCCGATTCTACTGGCCAAAAATGAGTGCAGACATAGAGCAGTATGTCAAGACCTGTGGCCGCTGTTTGCAAAGAAAAGCCCTACCTCAGAGAGCTGCCCCCATGGTCAATATCACTACCAGCACCCCTATGGAGTTGGTCTACATTGATTTCCTGAGCTTAGAACATGATCTGAAAAATATCAGCAACATATTGGTGGTCACTGATCATTTTACCCGGTATGCACAGGCTTTCCCTACTAAAGATCAGAAAGCAACCACGGTGGCTAAAGTACTTGTTGAGAACTTCTTTGTCCACTATGGGGCCCCCCAGAGAATCCATTCCGACCAATTGAGAGCTGCCTGATTAAAGAAATGTTATCCTTGTGGGGAGTACAAAAGTCAAGAACCACCCTGTATCATCCTCAGGGAGATCCCCAACCTGAAAGGTTTAACCGCACATTGCTTGATATGTTGGGCACACTGCAACCTAAAGACAAGCCTAGATGGAGCCAGCAGATTAGCACCTTGGTACATGCTTATAACTGCACCAAAAGTGATGCCACTGGATTTTCCCAGTACAGACTGATGTTTGGGAGAGAGGCTAGACTGCCAGTGGATGTGTGTTTTGGAGTTTCCCCTGATGGGGTACAAGCAGAAAATCATCTACAGTATGTACAGAAGTTGAAGGCCCAATTAAACCATGCCTACCAACTGGCCCAGATCATGGCTGCTAAACAAAACCTGGCCAATAAGGAGAGGTATGATAAGAAAGTGAAAGCAATGGAACTGAGAGAAGGAGATAGAGTGCTACTGAGGAATTTGGGACTGCATGGCAAGCATAAGATTGCTGACAGATGGCATCACCTCCCTCATATTGTTGTGGGAAAACTGGAAGGTTTACCTGTATATAAAGTGCGGCCTGAAAACAATTCAAAAGATGTGAAAACTATACACAGAAATCATCTGCTGCCAATCGGACAGATTTTGATAGAAGCTGAACTTCTCAATGCCCCCCTCCCCAGGCCTGTAACTAGAGCTGCTGGCAAGAAAAAACTAAGATCGGCTGACTCTTCAGAAATCAAATTAAAGAGGCCTTCTCCACCCCCCTCTGAAGTTGATTGCCAATCTGTGCCTGAAGATAGTGAGAATAACATTGAGTATTACCCCTCTTATGAACTGAGCCAACTGTTTAGGGGCAATCCCCTAATTAACTCTGGGGATGAAGTTGGGCTTTCTGGACTGTCTGAGCCCCCAGCTTTGTCTCTGGAGCCAATGCTCCCCAAGGATAAAGTGAGTAGCAGCAAAGTCGAAGAGGTGGGATCCTTGAGCCTGGCTGAACTGTCTGGCCTGGCTGAGCTATCTGACTTTTCAGAAGAAGGAAGTGATGTGGGGGAGCAAGCCAGTGATATGCCAGAACCTGAAGAATACTTTGAGTGCCCTGATAGCACCCCGGTAGTGCCAGAAATGTCCCTAGCTGAACCAAGCACTGTGGGTCCTGATAGAGAGGGTCCTGTTCCCGAAAGTACTTTGGGCCCTGGGTCCCCTTCCCCTATGGAGGTTCCCCCTACTAACCTAAATGAGGCTGAAATGGAATCGGGGCCTGTAGCAGGTTTTTCCCAAGACCCCTAGACGCACCGGTCGAGAAATCCGGCCTGTAGTAAGGTTGAGTTATGAGTCCCTGGGTCAGCCTGTGGACCTACCTTTAAATGTAGTCCATAAAGGGGTGTATGTGTCCCTGAGCTCCTTGCCCAAGTTAGCCTTGGGAAATGACTCCAGACTGTTAGTATTGCCTTCTGAGTATGGTACCCCTGCCCCAGTTAGCCCGCAAGTAGCTGATAGGAATGGGCCCCCTCTTTCCAGGTGTCATGGGCAGGAAGTAATGACCTGATTTAACAAAAGGAAATGGTTGTCTATGTGCAATCTTGCATAAACAATCATAAGCTGTGAGTGCAGTGCCAATGTATGTAACAAAGGGTCTAATGTGCTGTCAATCTAAACTGTTTTACCTTAAAGTGATTTAAGGGTAACTACTTGGTGCGGACGCCAAGTTCTTTCCAGCCCAGGAAGGGTGTAACCCCCTCACACATGGGGGTTCCTAAAAGCCTTCCTGGAGCTTGTCTGAATGCTCCCTCCTAACTGGTGTTCGGCGTAATGCCGCCTAGATGTGGGGGTTGTGAGTGCTTTCAAAGCCTCCAGTACTGTCTCTTTAAGAGCTGCCTGCTCGCAGGCTCCAGTGGGTTGATATAGGGAGGACTGGTGTTTCCCTGTTTGAATGCCACCTGAGCTGCAGTGAAATCGCTCCCCTATGGTCGTCGCTATATGTGCAGAGGGAGCCCTTTTAACCAATGTAACTGTTTGACCATAATTAACTAGCATATTAGTGGAATTACCGTTTGTCTAACCTGCTTCTTTCGCAGCGGAGACTGTGTGTGCTGTGCCCCTCCATTTTGGACCAGGACTTTCTGAAGGGTCCAATAGGGGTAGGGGGTATCCCAAATAGAGTAACTGGTGACCAACCAGGATTAGGGCTCTCTAGGGAGCCGGCGGACCAATGAAGATACAGCTAGTAATTGTGGGAAGTGAAGTCTAGACCATGGCACCTTTTCGCACCACTGAGGGCAAGATTAAGTGACTGGCATTTATAGCCAGCCAATGGGATCGGGTGGTGCCCGAGCTGAGAGGATGGCCCCATGCTGCCAAGGGGCAGAGATGCTGTGGCTGTGAATGAGGAAGGAGCTCTGGGCTCCTGCGCTGTTAAGTTTTCGTGCAGGAAGCGCGTGAGAGGCCAGAGGTGGCCGTTTGAATAGCCGGTGAGCGTTGGACTAAATCCACAGGGCAGTGGTCAGAGGAGGCTGTGTAAAAGCACAGCTACCTACCAGGCTCACCCCTGTTGAGGACTGGAGAATCTGCTGAATCGCGCTCGGTCTGTCAGGAAAGTGAAGCTGCAGTGAGACTCCCGATTAGCTGTGCGTTCGGTCGGGCCACAGGAGCAGCTGCCAGGTATGGTACCCCTCTGTTGCTTTCCATATAAATGTGTGGAGAAGTATTTGAAGTTCAGGCTCAGCCCTGTGAGTGGTGTGAGAGTGATTTTCTTCTGGAGTTGTGAGTACTAGAGCAGGGTAACTCCCTGTTAAATGTTTCTAGCAAGGGCAAGATCTTCAGGTTGCTTTGCTGACTGCACTAACTGAGCCTGCTGGCTCCATCTAGTCTTCGTAGGAACTAAACGCTTGTTTGTGTCAGGGCCCCAACCAGCTGCATCGAGGAACTAGCCTTTAGGGCTTGGGTACCCATAGACAGCAACTTATAGGTTAGGCCTGTGCACAGAGCCCTAGGTAGATACTTATATATTGTAGTGGTAAGCAAATCACTCTGATTTCCCCCGGTCCTTGTTATTTCCCCTTAAATAAATCAGATTGCTTGTTTTGCAAAAGTACCCTGGCTACTTTGTGTATTAATGGTGAAATACTGCACAATGAATATTGTGTAAATGTACCTTACTTTTCAGGGGTTCCCCGGAGTGAGCTGAGTGGTTTGAGCCGGGGGGTAAGTGTCTATGGTAAGGACACTGCAACTAAACTGTGTGAGCCACTAGTGGGAGGAAAGGGGGGTTGCAGCAACCCAGAGGGCTGTGACCAAGTCAACATCAACCGTTCTAACCCCGACCTCTGGGTGGAGGCACCCGCCAATGGATCTGGGCCCCTCACCCTGTTACAGTTAAGGCAGGCAGGGGTAGTAGCCCTTAGGATAGCGCTCCCTGGGGGTTACACATGATTTTATATTGTTTGCTGTTTGTATTAAACAGCGCCCAGAGTCCCAGGAAATGGGCACTTTTTAAATACAATATTGATCAATCTATCTATCTATCGGATATACTAATGTAAGGAAAATTACTTTATTTTAATTTATATTATGTGTCTTTACTTTTTGTATATCGCATCATGTATTGTCTTTATCATTGCTTGTACAAAGGACTTCCTTGCAAATGAGCTTGCTCAATGGATGTTATCCCTTCACAATAAACTTGAACATGGAGAGCACTCTTCCCTCCATTCCATCTCCACACATAGGTATCATTGCTCCACCTCCATACATTGTGAGCACTGACCCACTGACCCACCCAGTGCTTCTCCCACTGCATTTCACCTCCCCCACATGGAGAGCTCTTCTCCCACTGAATCCCACCTACTGCACATGGGAAGCACTCCTCCCCCTCCATTCAAGCTCCACACATGGGGAGCTTTCTTCCCACTTCATATCAACTCTGTACACGTGGAGCACTCTACCCCTTCATCCTACTGCCCCTACATGGTGAGCATTGCTCACCATCCATCCCACTCCTACACATGGGGACACCTCCACACATTGGCATCACTCTTCCTCCACCACCATCCCACCTCTGTATATATAGAGAGTACTCTTAACTCCATTTCAGCTTTGCACATGGGAGCACTCTGCAACAACCAGAGACAAAGATGTCAGTTAGGCATCTGCCTTTCCACACCTATTCCCAATCCACATGATAAGCTTCAAGTTGGACAGAACATTGGTGGGGTTGAGATGTAATGGGTGGGTTGCCCTGTGAAATGATGCCAGTACCCCTCACCACCTCTCTGAATGAGAGAAGTCCCTTCCCCCAAATCAATCTTTATTCTTTTCTTCACTCACCACTTTCTGCTTATTATCCTCCTGTTGGCTTGCCTTAACAGCCACTCCCCTCCCAAGACAGGAATACAGGCCACTAGGCCAGGGCAGATTTTTTCTCGACCTCTCCTGTCTTCTATTTGGACCACACCACCAGTCCAGCACAGTCAAGAAGACATGCCGTGTGTTACTCTCAGCTTGGCCCTGGATGGGTCTGTTCTTTCTGTGGTAGACACACAGTCCTACTCTACCACCATGACAGTCAATGGGACACCACAACTTGCTCGGTGCTGTACTTATGACAGAGCAAAGCAGTATGCTCACTAGTCTATCTCACCAAGCTTCTCCTGCTTGCTCTGTTGATGATGTCTCTATCTCCACTAGCCATCAATGGTCCCGTGCATGTACATTGTGTTGGAGCTAGCTCCAGCCACTATGGAGACTGCTGAGACACTCAGTATTTTAGCAATTGAGCCTGCAGCAACCAAAAAATAAAATACAGGAATTTGAAAATGTGAAAATGTCTGAGGTAATTTTTGGGGGGGGGGTGGGTAAACACCCTGAGCACCTCCCTGCCTTTCCCCATGCAATCCACAACAGTTCAGACACATGCAGTCCTTACACTTAAAGGCACTCCTCCCAGCCCAGTCAGCCCTTCTGCCTACCCCAGCACACAAATGAACACCAATTGCTAGTCCTCCCAGTTCCTTTGCAAGCAGTGAGGATCCCTCACTCTCAAGCGGTCAGTCCTGTACAGGTAGCAGAGCAGGGGATCTGGGGCTGCAGCTGAAACTGTTGTTGTAATGGAGCTTGAGCCTGCCTGAATACAACAGGACAGCTAAACTGAGTCCCTTAATCCCTACAGATGGAGGGTTGCTGCACAGATGCTTACTACAGCCACTCAGGCACCACCAGGGATTTAAAACAAGTATGGCAATTTTAAGGGCTTTTGTGTGAAATAAAAATATGGCCAAAAACTATTTTGCACTAATACCTCCTGAATATGGTTACCTCTTTAGTTAATATAGTCATGGTTGTTATGACGCACCGGGTGTCAGAAGTGGCCCTTTTTTGAATGTTCTATATAGATACAGAATATTAAATATATCAAATAAAATATAATTATTTTGAAGATGACAGCCCTCCCCAGCCCAACCTAAGACAGCTCGCCACCGGAATTTGCCTTGCAGGATTTGAGGGCTTGCTTCTGCAGCCTTCCCCAGCCCAACATAGGACAGCTCGCTGCCAGAATTTGCCTCGCAGGTACGGGCACGGAGGAGCCCTGAGTGCACTGTGTGCACCAAAACTTTTGAACTTGCCACTCTTTCTGGTACAGTAGCCCAATTAAATTTAATTGCTATTCAGAGGGAGCTGCTTGCATTTACCTGGTGTTAGCTGTGCTCCTTCAAGCTGAAATTTTTCAGGACTGCATTGTAATCTGATTTTTTAAGCTAAATCCTGCAAATTGATTTTCTGAAATTGTTTAATTGTATGGTTGTGTTTTCCCTACCTTGTTTCAAATGCGATCTCCCTGCCAGTAGAACTTTCCTTCCCCCTCAGAACTTGCTCTGTAGTGCAACTCCTCCCCATTCAAGCCCCTACTCTCTCTCTGTTTCTGTCTTATCTTTGATTTTCCTTCCCTATTTAAAAGGTTAACCCCTCTGTCTTCTTTCCTTTCCAGGGTTTGAGGGCTTGCTTCTGCAGCCCTCCACAGCCCAACCTAGGACATCTCACTGCCGGAATTTGCCTCGCAGGTACGAACATGGAGGAGCCCTGAGTGCACTGTGTGCACTGAAACTTTTGAACTTGCCACTTTTTGCTCTGGCACACAAATGAACACCAATTGTTAGTCCTCCCAGTTCCTTTGCAAGCAGTGAGGATCCCTCACTCTCAAGCAGTCAGTCCTGTACAGGTAGCAGTAGTTAAATTTCATTGCTATTCAGAGGGAGCTGCTTGCATTTACCTGGTGTTAGCTGTGCTCCTTCAAGCTGAAATTTTTCGCCCACCTCCTCCATTTATTAAATACTCCTTTGCTCTGCCCTGTACCCTATCTGACCGGCCTCTGGTGATAAAGAGGCATGGCACGTAACTGTGGGCAGTCCTAGAACCTGCAGTCTACTGTGTTTGTTGCTTAAGTCCTGCTTCTGGAAAATATAAGGGACAGAAACAGCTCTGATCACTACAGCATGCTTACAAGGGGGATTTTATTTTCCTGCTCCCCCTCATCCTAGGGGGGCAGGGTTATTCTCCTACTGACTACCAATTCCTTAGAAAATCCATACTGACATATTGTATCATCTGAAAACAAGATACCAGTTCACGCTTGATAATCAGCCCTAAGACTGATTATTACGGAGGATTTAGTGTTTTTCACCTGACTTTCCTCCATAGACAAGGTACCCATCCTATGTCTGAATAACTGCCTAAGACAGGACAAAAGAGCTTGTTACTGGCACCTCTGCTAATACAGCATGCCTCTCCAGAAGTCTACCCATGATCATGTGCCACCTGGGGCACACAACCCATGGGCCCCTCTCTCCAATAGGGGGGGTAATACTGATGACAGTCTATATGCTGACCCTTCTCAGAGCAGACAGGCTCATAGGTCTAGGGCATCCAGAAATAAGGGGACAAAAGTACAATGACACCCATCCTGTCAGCCTCTACAATGGAATGCCCTTCTCCAGCTTACTTGCCCTCTCCTCAGCCCACGCGCTCATAAGAAAGGGGATATGCTACGATATCTTCCACTTTCCGAGCAGGATGTGCCGAGGCAACCAAATTCCATCGGCCAGCCCAAAATTATTCTGCCTTCTAGCTGTGTTACTACTCCTGGCAGGTGACATACAACCTAACCCTGGCCCTAACACCACCAACTTCTCAATAACATCCCCTCATAACCCCCACTGGGCATCCACAAAGGGGCTAAAGATAGCGCATATGAATGTATGCAGCCTAAGATCAAAAATGCAAGAGGTACAAGCCTGGCTTGATCTCTACAAGCCTGATATCCTTGCCATCTCAGAGACATGGCTTAAGGCACACATCCCCAATCACGAGATACTGGCCCAAGGTTATAGTATGTACTGTAAGGACAGGTTGACCAAAAGAGGGGGTGGTGTACTCATTTACGCCAACGTAGCCCTAACCATATTGCTCCTCACCTTGCAGCAACACACCTCCCCTGATGGTGAATCTATATTCATCCAAGTCACTCTAGGGCACAATAAGCAACTCACTATTGGCTGCATTTACCACCCATCCAAATTGGCTCTTCAATCCCTAGAAGCAATAACAAAACTCACGGCCCAAGTTGTTTCTTCGGAGCTCCTTATTCTGGGTGACTTCAACCTAAACTGGGCCCAGGACCCTAACAATGCCCTTATGGCACTGACCCAAAAAGCAAACCTGGTACAGGTCATCTTAGAACCAACTAGACTTAACTACAAATCAGGGAACCACACCACCCTTGATTGGGCTCTGGTGTCCAATCCATCCAACATCCAGAAAGCAGGCATAATGGCGGACTCCTTAAGTGATCACTCCCCCATATTCTGCATCTGGAAGAACACAGCACCCAAGATCCAACCCAGAATACTCACTGCTCGAGACTACACCAACTTCACAGCAGTGCAGTTTAATGACTACCTACACAGTCTGGACTGGAGCCCAGTTAAGCTCCTCCCCACCTTGGCTGAGGCTCTGGAGCATTTCCACAGGGCAGTATGTGCAGCAGCTAACCTATTTGCCCCCTTGAAAAAACATAGAACAAAGGGTAGCTGCTACAAGTGGATCTTTCCATCCTTAAAATCCCTTATGGTTGGTTGAGACAAGGCCTGGAAGAAGTTCAAGCTCTCTTTCCTTCCTGCTGACCTCATGTCATACAAGGTCTTAAGGAACAAATACAAGAGAGCCCTCAAACTTGCAAAAAGGGAGTATGTCACTCACCTACAAAAAACAATTTGAGCAACCCTAAACAATTTATTTATTTATTTATTTATTTAAACAGCAGTTTGGAAAACCTTTGAGCCATAGGCTCATTTACAAAGGTACCTTGTCACAGTAAGACAAACGAAAATACACAGTATAACAGTACAACACGGTATAACAGCAACTTAAGACATAGATACAAACAAGCTGGTACAGGTAGGATTGATGCAAACAGTACCAGAGTTATGTTGTCCTTAGCAGCTTAGTAGTAGCTTTGTCATAAGTATTGAAGCATGGCTTTGACTAGTGACAATTACAGCTTCAGGTGTTAATAAGGTGGTATACGCAGGAAGTTTTGAAGCACTCATATAGTTGGAGCCTGGAGATGGAGGGGCAGTGTGTTGAACCAGGAGGGGGCCCTAAAGCTGAACTCTCTTTGGCCATGAGAGGTCCTAGCTCTAGGGATAACAAGAGAGGTTTTTCCCAGAGGTCCGAGTATGAACTAGTGGGACAGAGCGGCGTATGGTGGTGGTCAATCCTGGTGGGGATAGCCCAAGGAGGGTCTTTTTTGTAAGGGTACAGGTCAGCTATTTGAGGCACTCGTCAAGATCAAGTACCAGTACTTTAGCATACAGTAGACAGGTGTGTGTTAGCCAAGGTGCCCCAGTAATTAACCTGCAGGACTTATTCAGAGTAGTGCGAATTTTATGGAGTGCGGTCTGATCAGCAGCACCATACACCGGCAGTCCATAGTCCACTAGGGACAGGATAGAGGAGGTGACTGCTAGTCGAAGAGCCTCCGGGAGGAGGCAGTGTTTATACCGATGTAAGATGCCCAATCGGATATTAGTGCAAGTGGCTAGGGCAGCGATGTGTCCATGGAAGGAGAGGGAGGGAGGGGTCAAAATGGATCCCTAGGTATTTATAGGAGCAAACTTGTTTGAGTGGGAAAGAGGACCCAGAGTGAATAAGGAGTTTGAAGTTGCAGGACTTGTTTTGAGGATGAGTGAAGAACATGGTTTTGTTTTTCAAGATTTATCACCAATCTATGTTCCTTGAACCAGCCCTCGGCTTGCGGGGACTTCTGCAGCCAGTCCTGGAGGGCAATAGGGTTACGACTTGAGGCAAAGATGACTGCATCATCAGCGTGACAATAGAATGTTCCCCGAGCAAGAGCGTGGAAGGGTGTTAAGGTAAAGGGAGAATAGTAAGGGCCCAGAATGGAGCCCTGGGGAACCCAGAAAAGATGGGACAGATGTCTGAGTAGGTCCCATTAATTTTACACGCTGTGAGCGGTCAGACAGATAACTGGTGCACCAGGAGATAGGCCCAGCAGCAAAACCAGAGAGACTAAGGGCATTAAGAAGGAGGGGGGGAGACAGTGTCAAGTTTAGAGAGGTCAATGAAGACCGCACCAGCCAGAGAACCAGTGTCTAAGGAAGAGTGAAGAAGTTGGAGAACTCTAGAAGGGCTGTGTTGGTACTGTGGCCTCCAGGAAGCCATGCTGCTCAGGACATAGGACATTGTAGGTGGAGAGGTAGTCAGAGATTTGAGAGGCCACCACTTTTTCCAAGGCCTTGGAGAGAGGAGAGAGGAGAGAGAATGGAGATTGGCCGATAGTTTCCAGCCACAGTCCTATCACCACCTTTAAAGATAGGGGTGACAGTGGTGACTTTCCAGACAGTTGGAACCTTCCCCAGGCAAAGACAGTGGTTGATGAGGCATGTGATCGGGTAAGGACTGTGTCTAAGACCAGCTGTAGGATACACGGATCCAGGGTGTCACTGCCTGTACTATTACCTTGAGGGCAGTGACAAGGTGCGCCCTAAGTTTTGGGCAGAAACACGGCGGAGGAGAAAATAAGGGGTGAGAAAGATTTATGGCAGGTGCTGGGGAAGGAGGGTCAAAAAATTTGTAGGGAGGATAGGGCTAAGGTCAGTGAATGAGGTGTTGAGGTGGTTGGCTATGAGGCTGGGTCTGAGAGATCACGCCATTAATGTTGATCTGGGTGGGTGGAGTGTGCATCCCATTTAACTGTTTAATGTTAACCCAGAAGGTTCTGGGGTTCCCCATGAGGCAGTGGTGAGGACCGATGGTGCTCAGACTTGGCCTTCTGATGGCCCGAGTGCACTTGTTTCGGTGGCAGCATATAACTGCCTGTCACTGGGCTGGCCAGTCTCAATGGCATGGTGCCAGGTTGTCCCTATGTTTGAGTTGGTGGATCAAAGCTGGGGTTACCAGGGGCATTCTGTCTTTAAAAACGAGGTCAACATTGGGGCAAGATATCACAGGCATTATTAAAGTTCTGCAAAGAAGGAGAGCTGTGTTGATGTCAGGAGTTGCCTGTATAGGAGACCAGTCAATTTGGGACAGAAGTTCCTTAAGTTTTATCAGTCCACCAGGTATTAGATGCCGCTGGCATGTGGACTGTGCTATGGATTTGGTGACTGAGGATGACCAGTGGAATAGAATGGGGGAGTGATCACTGAGAGAGTCTGGGAGGACTTGTACATTGGGGATCCGATTAGGGCGGTTGGTGAGTACCACATCAAGCAGGGTACTGGAGCCTCTCTTGGGGTTAGTCCTGGTAGGGTGGGTAACTAGTTGCTTAGGTCTATTGCAGAAAAGGAGTCTCAGGTAGAGGAGGAGGAGGGGCTGAGCCAGTTGACATTTAAGTCACCCACCAGAATTTGATCAGATGGAAGGAGGTAGTGAGGAAGAGTATTCTGTAGAGAGGCAATGGCCTGTGTTTTAGTCCCTGAGAGCACGTATGCAGTAGTCAGATAAAGGGTCCCTTTAAAGGGTCAGGGTTAGTTTCAGCGTGGCGCCTGGGCCCTGGAGTCAAGGATGGGAGCAGGCAGGGCTAGTACGGGGAGAGATTCCTTGACATAAATAGCGCAGCCGCTGCCCCATCTCCCAACATGGTCAGACCGGAAGAAGGTGAAACCAGGAAGGGAGACTAGGGAGTCAGGGGAGGATTTCGAATTCTGGTATCACATCAACAATCTAATCAGGGGTAACACTAAGACTGAACCTGGCCCCATTGAGGTCAAGGGTCAGTCAGTGAGTGACTCCCTTGAAATTGCTACTGCCCTCAACAATCACTTTGGTAACCTCGATGCCTACAAGGTTGGCCTGCCGTCGCTGACCTCGGCTCCTAATGTTATTGAGCCTACTTGCCTTGACCATCCCTCCTTCCATCTAAGACTGGTGAAGACAAAAGAGGTCCAATCCATCCTAAGGGCTCTGAAAGACAAAGACTCAGGAGGTCCTGATGGGATAAACCCTCGGCTACTTAAGGCTGGCACCCCATTGTGACAGATAACCTCCATATACCAGGTAAATCTAATTTTTTTTTTTTAAGTCTGTTGCAACAACCCTTTTTACTCTACTCCTTTCTTGCTGTAACTCCTCATCTTTCTTTCCACGTTATATAGGCAGGCCACCTATATAACATTCTTTCTATCCCTTATGTATTCTTGCCCTGGTATATGAAGTTCTGCACAGCTCTTTCTTTGGTTGCCCCCCCATTTCAGAACCTTTCTAATGTGAGGTATGCAGAAACACAATAGTTGTTTAAAATGAGTATTTCATTTCATTTGGATATGGGAATTGTTAATGCTTAGTTATACCCATGGTGTGGGTCTTGTAATGACCCCTTTATGTATGCAAACCCTCATATGGTCTTGGTTTGCATCCCATTTAGCGCTGGGTACCCCCCTTTTGTCCCCTCCTTGTAAATACATGGAATAAGCTAGAGCTGCTTTACAGGCTAGTTGTTCTGTGGAAATAATGTAAATGCAGCCCCAAAATGTTTGCATATAAAACCCCTTTAAAGTGCCTTTCAGCCTGTTTGCTGTAGAAAATGGGTCTTTCTGGTTTGAAACTCATTCTAAATGGCAGCAGTAACACACAAAGCACTTCCTATTGAGTAAATAAATAAACAGCCTGCATTTTACACAACTTGCAGCATACAGAAAGGAATTCATTTAGTAGAAACTACAAAACAACTAATTCATGACCTAAACAAGCTACAAAAACAAAAGAAGGCCTGTAAAAACAAGTTGTACAACACTGTGGTTTGTTTGGCCTTAACCCCCCCTTTCTCTGTTAAACAAATGTTAAATAAAAGTGTTTCTTTTTGTGTTTTTACTTTAGATAAAATGCTGCTAAAAAGTGGATTGAATTACTTTAATTCATTCTATTGGAATAATTTATAAAACAAACACGTTTCCCTCATAAAAGGTTACCTGCTTCTCTGTGTGGAGTCTCACTTCCTATTCTGTACTATACAGCTGGCCGGCTGGTCAACTCCCATTTTTAAAGGCACAGTCCTAGAAGGTGGAGTTATTCCTGCAGTGTTTGAAACTAAAATTTTATTAACCAGTTGTTGTTTCTATAAAGTGATGTTGACAACATTACAACTTAAAAGGAAATGTTATTCTGAACTCAGAAATGAAAATAGATTTATTTTGCTGTTTAAAGATAATTTTGAAAAGCATAGGGAGGAGTTAAACCAAGTCATGTTCTCCTTTTGGTATATAAGCCTTGGTTTTATTCAGTTCTGTAGATAGCCTGCTGGGGTACAGATGTAATCTAACTCCAGTATGATGTTCACTAGTGCCTTCTAGTGTCCGAACTGCTGCTTGGTAACTTTTGTTTATTTTGAAGAAGTTATTATGTTATTTATTTTTTTCATCTGAAGTTCACAGTAATTGTCCAACTTCAATAAAATTTTTGCTTCTAAGTATCTGCAACTGTGGAACAGCATCCTCCTTACAAACCCACACCTCACATATGGTGTCAGAAGTGGAATCCTTCCAGTAATACTGCTCAGAGTATTGGAGGAGGATGTGGATGTCCCTGGAGGAAACACCAGTGGGTGTGCTGACTCAAACCATGGCAGAGAAGTTGGGATAACCCTTGATGACCGGCATACCAGATGTTAGATGGAAAACTGAGAAGCCTGAAGAGAATGGTGTGGTTGGTGTACCCATGGAAGATGGTGAGAAAGAGGAATTGGAGAGAGAGAACCCCCTACTGGAGATGCACAAGATCTACTGCAATGGTTATGCATCCAACAAATTGCCTTGGAGAAACAGAGGGAAAGGGACATGCAGCACACTGAGGCCAGGTGGGCAGATACTTTGAGAGCCATACAAGCTATTGGTGTTGGTAAAGCCCCCCAACCAAGTGATAATCCTAAGGACATGAAACTTACTAAGTTAAGTGCAACAGATGATATAGAAACATATCTGACTACATTTGAATGCATAGCATGAGCCTGTCAATGGCCTAGAGGACAGTGGGTGATACGTCTTGCACCTTATCTTACTGGAAAAGCTCAATTAGCCTATGGCAATGTGGACAGTGCAATGAGTGAAGATTATGATGCTGTAAAGGAAGCTATTTTAAAGCGTTATGACATATGTTTAGAGAGACATAGACAAAGATTTCAGACTTTAAGATTCCAGTGCTCAGATACCCCCCAGGAGGCCTTCACCAGATTAAAGGACTTATGTACCAAGTGGTTGCAACCTTCCACCAATACTAAAGAACACATGTTGGAGGCTGTTGTTTTGGAACAATTTTTATGTATCTTACCCCAAGACGTTCAGATGTGGGTTCGAGAACACCGGCCAGAGACAGCTAAGAAGACGGTTCAGTTAGCAGAAGACTACTCGACTGCAAGGCCAAATAGGAACAAGGGTATCCTGGAACCAGTGCAATCCATCCCTCACAGTGAGGCCCTTGGCCTACTACTTCTATATCTAGTGGAACTGCTAAAAAATGTAAATGTTGCCAAATCATCTAATGCTGAGATAACACATATCATTCCTGTCAAGGGAAAGGGCACATTACAGGTTCTGCGGAAAGAAAACCAGCCCTACTCATTTGGTGCTTGCCAATTGGGGAAAGTATATTATACCTGTCAAAAGCAATGGAAAGGACATGGTTGGGTTATTAGATTCCAGTAGCAGACAAACCCTGATCAGAGCTAATATGTTACCTGCACTTCCTGATTTTCAAACACAAACACAAGTAACCTGCATTCACGGTGACACGCATCAGTACCCAATACTACAGGTAGAGATTCAAGTCCAATCTGTTACCCATAAAATGGAGGTTGGTGTGTTTTCCCATCTCCCTGTACCAGTTATCATTGGCATGATCATCCGGATTTTCCCAATTACTTGCCACTACTACAAATATAGGAGCAATGACTACCCGAGCTCAAGAAAAAAGAGACACAATCTTACAACACTCATTTCCCTTTGAAGAAGATTTATTTGAGCTTCCTGGCAAGACAAGAAAAGCAAAATGGGAAAAACGTCAAGACAAACAGATGTTCAAGTTTCAAGTTCAAGTTCAAGTTTATTGCAGGAAAACTCCATTGAGCAAGCTCATTCACAAGGAGGTCCTGTGACATAAACACTTAAAGTACAAACACAGATAGGTAATAACAGTATATACATGAAATGCACATTACATGATACAGGCTGGATATACACACAAGGGTACCACATAGGGTGACCGCAGGTGGTAAACATTGATATGAGACAGGGAAGTGACTTACAGTTTGCATACTGATAAATGAAACATGATGACTGGTGTGTGCAATACATATACACTATTTTGGCAGCTAGAAACAAACAACAGACTACAACTGATATGAGGGAGGGTGATTTGATAGAGTAGCAGTGGAAGCGTAAGAAAAGATAAAGCCAGGATTAGAAGGGAAGGGAAAGCAGTTAATATGACTAAATCAATTATACCTTACAGTGGATAAATATAGCACACATGGGGAAGGAAGAGACTTAATGACAGTTACAGGGTGTCTTTTATTTTGGCTGAACTTAGCGATTTGTAGAAGTTTATTGAAACTGTGATAGTTAGTTTCAATACAGTTTTGTAATTGGTTCCAAATGGAGGGAAGGGCATATGCTACAGCCGCTTACCAAAGGAAGTCCAGCGTCCTTGGTATGTCAAGCATAATAAAGTCAGATTTTCTTAGAGTATGCACTATGTGAGATACTAATAAGGGAAGAGAGATAGCTTGGCAATTTCTGCAGGAGCAGTTTAAGAGTCCATAGCCCAGCATGAAGCAGGCTGTCTAGTAGTAAGGATGTCAGCCAACAGCTGCATATAAGTCACAGTGGTGCGATGGGTGAGTGAGTTGTAATGAACTGTAACGCACGCAGATAAAGGATGTCAGTTTACTTAGATTTGCAAGAGTGGTGGAGGAATAGATTACATCGCATAGTCAAGAGTAGGGGAGAAAAGTGGCATGTACAAGCTTGTTTCGAGTTTCAAGGGGAAAAGGGCCTATTTCTGTGAAGAAACCTAACCTGCTTTTAACCTTCTAGAGACATCTTGACGTGGTCACTGAAAGATAATTTATTGTCAATCCAGATACCTAGATATTTAAATTTGGTTACAACTTCCAGAGGCTTGTTTAGCGTGGTGACAATGAAGTCTTGGGCAAAGATATTGGGGGCCTGTGACAGCACTGTGGGAGAATATCATCACTTTAGTCTTCTTGGCATTGAGCAGAAGCTTTGCCTTTATTAGATTATGCTCAAGTTGTGCAAAGACCGTTTGAAGTGCACTCCCTTGACTTCAGATAACGATGAGCCAGATATACTACACAGTATCATCTGCAAAAAAAGTGCAGATTGGACATAGATATGTTAGTATTCAAGTCATTAATGTACAGAGAAACAAGATAGGGCCTAAGATGGATCTTGGGGACTCCTCTTGCAACTGGTAAGGCAGCAGAAAAAAGCCTTCTGCCTTACTTTTGGAATCTTCCAGTTAGGTAGCTAGAGAACCACTGGGGTGGTATGGTATGTGGCACCCAACTTTGCAAGGCACTTACTAATAGTTTGTGATCAACAGTATCAAAAGCTTTGATGAGGTCCAAAAGACTGCACCAGTTACCTTCTTAGCATCTATAGCAGAGTCCAATCATTGGTTACTTTTGCTAGTAGCAGTGATTGTGCTATGATTAGCCTGGGCCAGCAGATTGAGCTGGGTTAATGAGAGAGAAGGTTTCCAAGTGAGTTTTAACTGAATATGGATCAGTTTTCGAGAACTTTAGAAAGGATAGCAATATGAGATAAGGCCTATAGTTGTTTACATCGCATGGGTCACCAGATTTAAATAGAGGGAGGATATGTGCTGATTTCCAGCAGGGACGGCACAATAGCAGATGTAATGGAAAGATTGAAGATGTAAGAATTGGGACAGTGAGATGGGCGAGCCTGACCTTAGGGAAAAGGGTTCCAAGCCATTGTCCCTGTGCTTTTTGGTGTCTAAGTTAAGAAGAGAGTCTTCTACTTCTTTTATGTTATCTGGTGCAGTTGGAGGGGCTGGATGCAGGACTAGATGGGCGGAGGGTATGCTGGCTCACGCAGCACCAGCATAAGGTGGCGAGTCAAAGCTAATCCAGCTGTGGCAAGTGGGAGTTAAGTTCCTCCAGGATTAGGGACTTGTTTTCCACAATCTTGCCACTCGGGTAACTATCTTTGTTGGGACAGAGCGGGCCATGGGATGTCCTTCTATAGCTTTGATAGTCTTCCATATTTTATGAGGGTTACCTTTAGCTTGTTTGAGAGTAGAAATATAATAGTTGGCTTTAGCAGAGCGAAGTTTTTCACATAGTATCCTGGCTGTTCTAAAGGCCTGCCAATCCGAGAGATTCTTTGGAATGTCTGGCTTTAGCCCAGAGTTTATCTCGAGCTATAAGGGCTGCCTGAGATCTGAGGGTGAACCAGGGGTTGTAATTGTTCCGTACCACTTACTTTGATGAAAGGGCATGCTTATTTATTATTGTAGTGAGTTTGTCATTAAGGATGCAAGCTGCCTTGTTGACATCTTTGGCTAGGTAAAGATCTTCCATCTGATCATGCTCAGGTCAGATAAGGAAGTTTACTGCACTGAATTCTGCTAAAGGATCTTTTTGTTATAAAGATGGGTTGCAGTCGGGCCTTAATTTGAGATCTTATGCAACAACAATTCCATGATCAGCTCATGTCATTGTGAAACACTGCCAAATGAGATATTTTTGTGTGGATGGGTGGTTAGTACCACATCTAGAATGGAACTGTTGGCAGTATTTAGAGTGTTGTTCCTAGTAGGTTCACTGACTAATTGCCCAAGACCTAGCTCGTCACAAAGGGATTTGAGGCCGTGTGGATTTAGGTGACAGTCAGTCCATATTTAGATCTCCTAGAAATATTGTTTCAGTTTTGCATCTATGAACATGGATTTCAAAGATTAAGGACTTCATCACCTGCAGGCGGGTCTATAGCCACCTAGGATAGTGATTACATTCCGTGGAGGGAGATGAAGGCTCAGCGAAACTAACTCAAATTCCTTTGGCTAGAGATTTGCAACTCAATATTGGTGACCAAGTACTTAGATTTGGCATAGATAACCACACCCGCCTCTAGACTCTCTATCTCTCTAAATAAATTGTAGCCCTGCAGTGATATTTGTTGATCAGTGTTCATCTTTTTAACCACGACTCAGTAATTATGATAAGGTCTGGGTTAACATGTACAGCCCAAGCTTGCAAGTACAAGTTTTTAGAGCAGGCTTAAAATGTTGACTATCATAATTTTGAGACCTGTGCCTCAGCAAAAATCGATAGGCGAAGAGGTAAAGTTTGTGGGGGGGGCCAGGGTTGAGCTCCACATTTCCTGAGCAGAGGTAGCTAGAAGTATAACTCTTTCTTTGGCTGGAGCTTATAAGAATGGAGACTGCTTTTTATTTCTTCGGCGGCAACCCATATCGTATGCTATGCAAGAGGCGTGCACCACTGTAATGACAGTTGATCGTGATCAATGTAATGCTTGGGTAGACATAGGTGAGGACAGGTAGCAGGGGGTGTAGGCTAACCGGGAGAATAGGCTAAAAGGGAGAGGAGGAATGACATAGCATCAGGGTAGACTGTTCTAACATTAGGTATTGATAAGGTACATTGGAGAACTGAATTGCATTGAGGTACTTCAATGCACTGTATTGCTGAAAACTCTGCACCTTAGGAGCAATAAAAACAATTAAGGAGAGCCATGGTCCCAGATTGAGTGGTCTCGTGATTTGTATTAGTGCAATATTTTCTATACAGTAATTTGCCCACCTAGGTACTCACTTAAAACCTAGATGAGAAAATACAGCAGAAGGAACAAGGAGAGCAGGAGCAACTAGTTGAGTGGCCATCCACCCTTCAGACTCAAGTCCCTTGTGGCAGCACCGGGAAAGAAGTAGAATGATAATGCAGGCCATATTGCCCACGAATGAATACAGTGATTTATGTAGAAGACCAAGAACCTCTGGTGGCAGGTCTGTATAACCTGCTAATGGAAAACTAGCCACTTAAAAAGGTAGTTAGACTTATTGGCACCAAGGCAGAGTGCTTGGATGGGGGGGTGCAGGAAGAGCAGTCAGACAGAAGAGGTGTAAGCACTTTAAACAGTAGTAGAAATTACAATCCAGCTAATACAGATGAAAACTCCTCACACATAGTGTGAAAATGTGCTTAGTTCTATTGAAAATCTAACAAAGTGCCAGGTGTCTATAGCAGGGGAAACTCCTGGCCAATCAGAGTGGGTTTGCTGGAAGCACCCGTGTTGCGATTGGCTGCGCTGTCCCATACCTTCCAAGGAGCTGCAGGTGGGTGTCCTGGTCTTGGTCGGTGGCTGGCTGGGTGCCGGCCAACCATGGGTGAGATGAAGCAGCCCTGTTCAGGGGCAAGCAGCTTCCAAGGAGCTGCAGGTGGGTGTCCTGGTCTTGGTCGGTGGCTGGCTGGGTGCGGCCGACCGTGGGTGAGCTAAACAGCCCTGTTCAGGGGCAAGCAGCTTCCAAGGGCTGCAGGTGGGTGTCCTGGTCTTGAGTGGGTGGCTGGCTGGGTGCGGCCAACCGTGGAGTGAGCTGAAGCAGCCCTGTTCAGGGCAAGCAGCTTCAAGCAGAAGCTGCAAGCAGTCCCATAAAGACTCTAAAGATACTGTTGATTTTGAAGGATCTAAAGAGACAAACAGATTTTGACTAGCCCAATTGAATGATAGTAACTAAAATCTGTTTTTTTTTTACAGGTAGGCAAAGATCCAGAAGCAGAACACAGTATGGTGCTTCATAAGGGACTTTTGTATAGAAAGTGTATTAATCCAAAAACTGATGAGATTGTTTTACAATTAATGGTGCCTACTTTTTAGGGATCAACTGCTAGGGCTTGCACATGACATTCCTATAGCTGGCCACCAAGGAAAGAGCATACATTACAGAATTATTATACAGAGTTTACTGGCCAGGTATACACGATCATGTAGCTGAGTATTGTAGATCATGTGAACAGTGTCAGAAAGTAAGACCCGTCCTTAAAAAAGAAAAAGTGCCCCTTCAGCCTTTACCTCTGTAGACTCCCCATTCACCCGTATAGCCATGGATATAGTAGGTCCTTTGCCTAAAAGCGCAAAAGGAAACCTCTTTATTTTGGTTATTTGTGACTACTTTAATTTTCAAAATATCCAGAGGCTATACCTATGCGTACAGTTACAGTTGAAAAGGTTGCTGAGGAGTTGGTAAAAGTATTTTCTAGAATGGGTATTCCTCAAGAAATACGGACAGACAGGGGCAATAACTTCTGTTCCCAAGTATTACAACATCTTTACCAGGCCTTGGGTGTACACGCTATCTTTACGTCCCTCTACCATCCTCAATCTAATGGACTGGTGGAACGTTTTAATAAAACATTAAAACAAATGCTAAGAAAATTCACAGATGAGGAAGGCAAATCCTTGGATAGGTATTTACCATTCTTAATGCTTGCCTACTGTGAGGTACCCCAGGCCTCCACAGGGTATTCTCCTTTTGAGCTACTTTTTGGTAAAAATCCCAGCGGGGGGTGTTGGATGTAATAAAAGAAAGCTGGGAAGGAACAAAGTCTGATACTGTACCCATATCTATACTAAACTATATTACTTCATTGTGCCACAAACTAGCAAAGTATGCTAGGAAGGCCCAACCATATTAAATAGGCCATCAAATATCTCAAAAACATTACTATGACAAAGGGGTTGGGTTTAAAACTTTCCAGCCTGGTGATAAAGTACTCCATTTGTTGCCATGTATGGAGAATAAATTATTAATGAAATGGCAGGGACCCTATACAGTCCATAGACAAACTGGACCGATGAACTATGAAATGATCTGCCCAGACAAAAGACAAAAATATAAGATCTATCATGCTAATCTCCTAAAACTCTGGCATGACAGAAAGCCAACATCTTTATTTGTGTACTCGGGAAAGGATGAAAATGAATTGGAGTTAGCTTATGAGTGCCTAGATGGTTTAGGAGAAATGAAGAATGTGACCATTAATAACAGATTAAGTCCTGAGCAAAGAAAGGAACTATAGAATATCCTTAATACATTCCAGACTATTTTTACTTCAACACCTGGGAAAGTTGAAGGAGTTGAACATCCCAAAGAAGTAAATACTGATAGCATATTAGACATAAACCCTATAGGTTACCTAAAAGTCTGAGGGAGGAAGTTATTAAAGAAATCAGAAAAATGCAACATTTGGGAGTACATACACCTTCAATGAGTCCATGGAGTTTTACTATGGTGGTGGTAAAGAAAAAAGAGGGAGGTGTAAGGGTTTGCCTAGATTTTCATAAACTAAATGCAATATCTCGAATTGATGGGTATCCTATGCCCCGAATTGATATTATTGATAGACTGGGTAATGCTCAATACATAAGCACTCTGGACCCATCAAAGGGATATTGGCAAATACCCTTAGATGCAGTCTCACAAGATAAAACAGCTTTCAGTACCCACTTAGGCTAATTTCAGTTCACAAAAATGCCTTTTGGTTTGCAAGGTGCTCTGGCAACTTTTCAGAGATGCATGGATCATCTGTTACATCCCCACATGGACTATAGTGCAGCCTATTTGGATGACGTCATTATTTTTAGTCCATCTTGGGAGGAACATATGATACACCTTCAAACTGTATTATCAGTTATACAGAAGGCCGGACTGACTATAAATCCAACTAAGTGTTTGTTGGCCATGCAAGAGACCAGATACTTAGGCTTTATTTTGGAATGGCAAAGTAAAGCCTGAAATAGGTAAAGTAGATGCTATTGCCAACAGTCCCCAACCTCAAACAAAAAAACAAGTGAGAGCCTTTCTAGGACTAGCTGGTTACTATCGACGTTTTGTGGCCAATTTTGTAGATATAGCCAATCCATTAATTGAACTTACAAAAAAGAATAAACCAGAAAAGATTCAGTGGAATGTACAGTGTGAGCAAGCATTCACCTTTTTAAAGGCAAAATTGTATTTTCACCCCATTTTACATAGTCCAAATTTCCAGAAACCATTCACAGTACAAACAGACACATCCAATCAGGGTACTGGGGCTGTCTTGTCCCAACTCGATGGGGAGGAACACCCCATCATCTTTATCAGCAGAAAATTACATTTAAGAGAGACTAAATATTCCACAATAGAAAAGGGATGTTTGGCTATTCGTTGGGCCATAAATGCTCTTAAATTTTACTTACGGGGCAGAAAATTTTTGGTAATAACTGATCACAACCCATTATGTTGGCTACACATAATGAAGGATAAAAACCCTCGCATCATGCGTTGGTATTTGGCCCTGCAACCCTACAATTTTGAAATACAACACCTAGCAGGAAAGAAACACCTTAACACTGATTATCAATCACGTTATGGTGCAGATGATAATCTGGCAATAACAGACTCTGGAGTTAAAGTAAGTAATGAAAGTAATGAGTAAGAGATACTGTTAGTTTGGTATCTCTTAAAGAATATTTTTGTTTAAGAAACTCCGGAGTGGAGCTTTGGGAGAAGGAGGGCTAAAGCTCCATCTCCCCTTTCAAAAATGGGAGATCTGTTCCATTTCAGAAACTGTAAAAGAAACCAATGATGATGTTATTGAAAGATTCCATTGGTTTCTTCTTGAGTGGGGAGGAATGTGACAGATACCTCCATATACCAGGTAAATCTAATTTTTTTTAAGTCTGTTGCAACAGCCCTTTTTACTCTACTCCTTTCTTGCTGTAACTCCTCATCTTTCTTTCCACATTATATAGGCAGGCCACCTATATAACGTTCTTTCTATCCCTTATGTATTCTTGCCCTGGTATATGAAGTTTTGCACAGCTCTTTCTTTGGTTGCCACCCTCGTTTCAGAACCTTTCTAATGTGAGGTATGCAGAAACACAATAGTTGTTTAAAATGAGTATTTCATTTCATTTGGATATGGGAATTGTAAGTGCTTAGTTATATCCATGGTGTGGATCTTGTAATGACCCCTTTATGTATGCAAACCCTCATATGGTCTTGGTTTGCATCCCATTTAGCGTTGGGTACCCCTCTTTTGTCCCCTCCTTGTAAATATATGGAGTAAGCTAGAGCTGCTTTACAGGCTAGTTGTTCTGTGGAAATAATATAAATGCAGCCCCAAAATGTTTGCATATAAAACCCTTCAAAGTGCCTTTCAGCCTGTTTGCTGTAGAAAATGGTAGTTTACTTACCTAGTAAAGGTGATTATAGGAGCACCTTCTTACAGCACTCCGAGTCTCAACACATGGGTAGTAAGCGCTCTTCTCATAGGCTGATGCACGTGCTCTTCTCATAGGCTGATGCACAAAGGAATCCCAAAATTCAAAATCTGATCCCTTTCCTATCCTTGCTGTTCCCAGAATCCTCAGTATGATATCTTCCAGAGTTCATTTCCCTCATGAAAGTAAACTGTTAAACAGCCAAGAAGAAACAAAAAACACCCTGCTTTCAGTTGGTCCCATGAGGGGCCGTTGGTTAGAATAATACACAACATGGGTGATGTTATGTCGAGATATTCTTTACTACGTACTGTTATTTATTAACATCTGATACCCTGTTACACAGCTGACTGTGTGGAGTCTATGTCCCATAACTGTATACAGTTAGTTATCGAAAGTTTCAGATACATTCTTAGGTGTATCACTCTACATGCTTTCCTTAAACTGTATCACTATAGATTATATACAGTATATATGTTTGTGTGTATATATGTATGTATATATGTGTGTGTGTGTGTGTGTGTATATATATAGAGATAGAGAGATAGAGATAGAGATATATAGAGATACATATAGATATACACACAAATATATACACACACACACACATATATATACTCACACACACACACATGTTCCTCCACAATGGGTGGGATATGGAGTGCTGTAAGAAGGTGCTCCTATAATCACCTTTACCAGGTGAGTAAACTACCATTATCTATTGCACCTTCTTACAGCACTCCGAGCCTCAACACATGGGAAGATTGTACAGCAGTATTAGACCTTGTCCTAGGTGGGAGGAGGAACTGGGATCAATGCTGTCTGGAGCATCCTGCGACCAAACTCTGAGTTTCCCGTTAGGCCGGTGTCTAACCGGTAGTACCTGAGAAAAGTGTGCGGGGACTCCCAGGTTGCTGCCTGGCAAATCTCTCTGACTGATGCAGGATTGCGTTCCACCCAAGATGTGGCTACTGCTCGTGTGGAGTATGCTCTGATGTTTGCTGGAGGAATATTTCCTTCACTCCTGTAGGCCCTCACTATGGCTTCCCGCAGCCATCTAGCAATAGTGGATCTGGATGCTGCCAGACCTTGTTGATTGCCTTGGATCAATACGAACAGTCCGTCTGTCCGACGGAGAGTCTCTGTCCTGGCCAGGTGGGTCTGAATTGCTCAGGCTGGGTATAGGCTGAGTAGGGTTTCCCTGTGAGGGTCCCCTAACTGGTGATTGAGGGTAGGGACTAAGATCTCTTGGGACGTGTGGTAGGCATTGTCCACTATTGGGATAAAGGGCAGTATGGGTCGGAGTATGACCCTATCTTGGGGAAAAAACAGATAAATGGCTCTGTGCAAGATAAAGTCTGTAATTCGCTAGTTCTCTTGGCTGATGAGATCGCTACTAGGAATACGGTCTTCATTGCAAGTACAGATAAGGGAATGGATTCAATGGGTTCAAATGGTGGGATGGCGAGAGCGTCAAGTACCAAAGTGAGGTGCCACGGCTCTGTTAGGGGTCTTGGGGTGTGGTTGATAAGGGTTGCGGCCTTCAGGAATGCTTGAACCAAAGGGTGGGCTCCAGGTAAATGTCCATCGGTTTCTCCCCTTATAGCCCCTATTGCGGCCATCTGTACCCGTAGAGATGCCACTGATAACCCCTTTTCCAACCCTTTTTGCAGAAACTCTAATACATTCATAATACTACATTGAGATGCCTTCAAGTCCTGGTTCTTGCACCATGACGCAAAAGACCACCAGTGTTTGTTATGGATTCTGTTGGTTGAATTCTCCACTAGCTTGTAGAAGGTGTACCACACGTACCTGATACCCCTAGCCTTACAGTCTAGCCCTCTGAGTGGCCAAGCCATCAGTTTCAGTGGTAGAGGGTTTTCATGCCAGATCGGGCCTTGTCTGAGTAAATTGTGTTGGCAGGGTAACCTCATAGGATTGTCTGTTAGCATTTTCCTGATTAGGGTGTACCAGGTTCTCCTCAGCCAGTCTGGGGCTACGAGTACTACACCACTGCCCGTGTTTCGGATCTTCTGTAGCACTGCTGGTAGCATGGCTATTGGGGGAAATACATACGCCTTCCTGAATTTCCATGGGGTTGATATGGCATCCACCCATACTGCTTTCTTGTCTCTGAATCTGGACATATAGGTCGGAAGTTGGGTGTTGGTCGCTGAGGCCATGAGGTCAATGTCGAAGGGGCCCAATTTTTTCTGGAGTTCACTGAAAATTTCTGGATGGAATTGCCATTTCCCCTGTTGCAGTGTTTGCCTGCTCAGCCAATCTGCCCTTGTGTTTAGGTTGCCTGCCAGGTGGACTGCTGTGAGACTGAATAGATGTTTTTCTGCCCATAGCAGTAATATTTCTACCTCTTGAGCCATGGCTCTGCTTCTTGTTCCTCCCTGCTTGTTGATGTATGCCATCGCTACTCAGCTGTCGGTGCGCACTTTTACGTGTGTCTTGCAGTTGACCTTTGAAATGTATGAGGGCTAGTTGGATGGCTCTTGTCTCTAGTATGTTTGGGAGTTTTGCCTCCCTGCTTGTCCATTTCCCTTGAATGGACTGTCTGTCCAGTACAGCACCCCAGCCTAGCAGGCTTGCGTCTGTTTCGAGGGTTCTTGTTGTATCTCTCTCCAATTGTGCCCCTTGCATGAAGGTGTGTGGGTCTGACCACCATCGTAGTGATTTCTGTATTGATGATGGAATTGCCACTCTCTCTGTTTGTAATTCTGTTGACTGTAGCTCCAGCTGTCCAGGAGTAGGCATTGTAAATGTCTCATGTGTAGCCTGGCCCAGTCGTGTAGGTCTATGCATGCTGCCATGAGACCCAGTAGTTGCATAAGGTGTCAAATTGTTGTCGACTTCTTCTGCATAACTGTTCTGCAGTGCGCTGTTAACATGCAGATGCATGTCTGTGATGGTCTTATTGTGTCTGTCACTGTGTTGAACGTTGCCCCCAAGTGGTCTAACAAAGTGGTAGGAGTTAGGTGGCTCTTTGCTTTGTTGATAAGCCACCTGTGTTCAGTCAGTAGTTGTTGGGCTCTGTGTGTTGCTGTCCTTGACTGGTCCACTGTTCTCACCTGTATCAACCAGTCATCCAGGTATGGTATCACATGAATGCCCTCCATGAGTAATTTTGCCACTAGGGGTGCCATCACCTTGGTGAACAGTCGCGGGGCCGACGCCAATCTGAATGGTAGGCATTGGTACTGGGAGTGGTATCCCAGAATGTTGAATCGGAGGAACCTCTGGTGGGAAGGTCTGATAGGTATGTGTAGGTAGGCATCCTTCAGGTCTATGGAGGTTAGAACGTGTCCCTTGCGTATAGCTTGAATGGTGGATCTTAGGGTTTCCATCTTGAATCTCTGGTGCCGTACAAACATGTTCACAAATTTTAGGCCCAGGATAGGTCTGAGGTCTCCAGTTTTTTTTGGGACTAGAAAGAATACGGAGTAGATGCCGGAGTATCTCTCTTGAACTGGAACGGACTTTATGGCTCTGCTGTGTAGCAGTTGGTGTAGAATGGTCCGTACTTGCTGTGAGGTTGCTTTGTCCCTTGAGACATGAGATTCTATATATCTGTCCTTCCTTGGGACTGAGTTGAATTCTATGGCATAGCCCTGTGAGATGATCTCCTTGACCCATTTGTCTTTGATTGATTTGGTCCAGGTTGTGGTGAACTGCTGTAGCCTTCCTCCCATTGCATCCATTTGGCCTTGGACTGGTGGATTCTCATTGGCGGAATCCTTTGTTCTATTTGTTTGTCCTATACCTCTGTTTGCCATTGTAGTGGGAGCCTCTGCCCCTGTTGCCCTGAAAGTTCTGCCTGTTGTTGAAAAAATTTGGTTTGAATCCAAAGGTACGTCTATCTTGTCCCTGGTGGACTTGACCCCTTTTGGCTCTGCCTGCAAAATGTCAGAATTTGTTATTTCGAAAGGATGGTAGAGTAGCTCACCCTCCTTGATCCTTGTCATCCCCTTTCTTTACTGTGAACTCTTCTATGCCAGGCCTGAACACCTTGTCTCCAGAGAACTATAGTTTCATGACCCTAGATTTGGACTCTTGATCTGCATTCCACAGCTTCAGCCATACCTGTCTCCTGGCTCTGTTGATGGAAGCTGCTGCTGACCTGGATGCCATCTTAAAACTATCGACCGTGGCATCGGCTACATATTTCATGGTTTGAATGGCATAGTATATGGTGGCTCCATGGGCACTGGTTTCGGGGAGGTCAAGTTGGACTGCCTCTAACCATCTGAGTATGGCCCTTGCTGAATAGGTGGCAGCCATGGATGCTCTCATATTCATGATCATCATATCATGAACCTTCCTCACAATTTCATCTACCTTTCAGTCCATGGGGTCTTTGAGGGCCGAGGCTGACTCTTAGGGCAAGATGATCTTCTTGCTTAAGGAGGCGACCTCTGCATCTACTCTGGGGGCAGTTGCCCAGAGTTTCTCTCTATCTGTGGGAGGTGGATACCTTCTCTCGAAGGTTCCCTTTTCCCTAGTCTTAATGGGATCTGGTGCCTCCCATTCCTTGGCTAGTATGCTCTCTAACGCTTGACATACTGAGAAGAAGGCAGAGGACTGCTTCCTCTCCCTAACCAGGGGGTCTAATCTGTTGTCCGGCTGTTCCACTGGCTCATCCATTCTGTGTGTTTGACAGACAACTCTTATGAGTTCGGGAATGGCTTCAAAGAGGCATAGATGTGCAGCCATCTCCTCTTGCTCCTCCCCCTCTTCATCAGAGAGTTCATGTTCTGACATCTCTGGCGTGTCATGTGAGTTTGGGTCACCCTTGGGGTGCTTAGGATGGGGGTTTTGCTGGGTGACCTGGGTCTTTTGTTTGCTCCCAGGGAGTCGATCCTGTCCAGGAGCTTTTGAAATAATTGCAGCACAATGCCTTGGGAAGCAGTGGATACGTTATCATTTAGGGGATCCTCGTCTGTGGAACCTGAGTTGTGGGTGAACTCCCTAGGCTCAAAATCCACCATGCATAGAGAGCATGGCTCTCCCTGGTCTGAGGTGAGTAAGATGTTGGGGCACTTTCTGCACAATCTTCTTACGGTGGACATGGTTCTGAAAAACATAACAGTATTGGGCTTGCTCAGGGGTCATGTCTGAAGAAAATGCCATAATCAAATGAGAAGATAATAAAAAATTACTACTTGTCCCTTGGTTGGGCCCTTTAAGAGCACTGACGCTATATATTAGATTTCATTCCTTTAAATACCTGGCCCAATATCATCTTATGGATAAATCAGGTGAAATACTGGAAGAATTCTCTGAAACATTACATTTTTGGCCCTTGATTATTGCCCACCTGTGATTTTGTGGGTTGTTTGCCTTTAAATTTAAACTTCTTGTGTGCAGTACACCAAATAGTGTGCCTGTGCCTTTAAGAGGTGGCCGTATTAACGGCTGCCATTTTGGGAAGGTATTCCTTCACTAGACCTCCCTCTGAAAGCCGCGAGATTTTGCTTGATAATCTTGCGGCAGTACAAGGCAATATGGCGATGTTTAGGAAGGCAGGGGGGCTGAAAGCAACATGGAGGAGCCCGTCGGCGGAATCCTGGAGCTTGCAGGGAAAGCCACCACTGTCAGGACCGCGAGGAAGATCATAGCAGCTCCTCCAGTGGGCAGGTGAGCACCCCCAGTGTTTTGCCATTGTTAGCGGTTGTTTTATTTTGCTTTTTCACTTAGGGAGGCCCCTGGGGCGGTCGCGGTTGAACGAGGTAAACTGCAACCCCCCCGGGCATTCGGACCACATGAAAGGATGCAGACTGGCCTCATCCCTTTGTCGGCTGAGTGAGATAAGCTGAGAAGGGGGGGCTCCGGTAGGGTGCTTGGGTGATGGGTTAGCACTACCTGCCCCTCCTCAGCTGAACGAGGTGAACTGAAGGGGGAGGTTCAACAGTCTTATGCCATGCACTGTAAACAATGATCCGCCTTTTTAACAACGACAACTTTCTATATCCAGCTACTTCTTAGCCCTGCACCACGGAGACTCCTGCGTCTAACAGTGTTTAGATACTTGCATACTATACAGTCTTATTGGTCCTTTTTAATAAAAGGAACCTATAAAGATTATTGTATGCCTTTAAAGGCACTCTGGGATTTTAACACAGCATTATATAAAGGGAAATATTCAGCTTACCTTAGAGCTTGACACAGAGCCAGATGAAAACTTAACCAGCCTGGGAAGATGCACAAAGAAAAACTGAGGATTCTGGGAACAGCAAGGATAGGAGAGGGATCGGATTTCGAATTTTGGAATTCCTTTGTACATCAGCCTATGAGAAGAGCGCTTACTACCCATATGTTGAGACTCAGAGTGCTGTAAGAAGGTACGATAGATAATGAGTCTTTCTGGTTTGAAACATGTTCTAAATGGCAGCAGTACCACACAAAGCGCTTTCTAGTGAGTAGATAAATAAAGAGCCTGCATTTTACATAATTTGCAGCATACAAAAGGAATTCATTCAGTAGAAACTACAAAACAACTAATTCATGACCTAAACAAGCTACAAAACCAAAAGAAGGCCTGTAAAAACAAGTTGTACAACACTGTGGTTTGTTTGGCCTTAACCCCCCACCTTCTCTGTTAAACAAAGGTTAAATAAGTTTCTTTTGTGTGTTTTTACTTTAGATAAAATGCTTCTAAAAAGTGGAATGAATGCCTTTAATTCATTCTATTGGAATAATTTATAAAACAAACAAATGTTTCCCTCATAAAAGGTTACTTGCTTCTCTGTGTGGAGTCTCACTTCCTATTCTGTACTATACAGCTGGTCGGCTGGTCAACTCCCATATTTAAAGGCACAGTACTAGGAGATGGAGTTACTCCAGCAGTGTTTGAAACTAAAATTTTATTAACCAGTTGTTGTTTCTATAAAGTGATGTTGACAACATTACAACTTAAAAGGAAATGTTATTCTGAGCTCAGAAATGAAAATAGATTTATTTTGCTGTTTAAAGATAATTTTGAAAAGCCTAGGGAGGAGTTAAACAAGTCACATGTTCTCCTTTTGGTATATAAGCCTTGGTTTTATTCAGTTCTGTAGATAGCCTGCTGGGGTACAGATGTAATTTAACTCCAGTATGATGTTCACTAGTGCCTTGTAGTGTCCGAACTGCTGCTTGGTAACTTTTGTTTATTTTGAAGAAGTTATTATGTTATTTATTTTTTTCATCTGAAAGTTCACAGTAATTGTCCAACTTCAATAAAATTTTTGCTTCTAAGTATCTACAACTGTGGAACAGCGTCCTTCTTACATACCCACACCTCACACCCATCCCTCACCAGACCCCTGACCTGGCTCATAAACAGATCCCTACTTGAAGGGACTGTTCTGGACCAGTGGAAACAGGCCAATGTGTTCCCTATTCACAAGGGTGGCTCCAGGGAAAACATAAGCAATTACAGGCCTATTTCCCTCCTCAGTACACTTGCAAAGATACAAGAAGGTTAGTCTATGGCCAGCTCTGTGACTACCTGGAGTCCCATCAGCTAATTGCACGTTCACTGCATGGTTTTAGAACTAACCATGGGACTGACACAGCACTCATCCATCTCTTGAATGACTTGCTCAGAGCAATGGATAATGGGACACCCACTGGTGCCATCTTTATAGACCTGTCCACAGCTTTCAACCTTGTGGATCACAAACTCCTGCTACTAAAACTGGATAAAACTGGCCTAGACCCCCTCACTCTCAAATGGTTTGGGAGTTACCTATCGGGCTGATCCCAGAGGGTCATCTGGAAGGGTGCCGCCTCGGGTCCTCTACCCCTTACAGAGAAAGTACCACAGGGCTAGATCCTCGGCCCACTCTTTTTCTCCATATTTACTAATGACCTAAGCCTCCACTGTGGGGGAAGCTAGGTCGTTCAGTACGCGGATGACACCATCATCTACCGATCCCTGGATAACATTGCAGCTCTAGGTCTCCTTCTCCAAGCTGACCTAGCATCTCTCAAGGCCTGGCTGAGAGCAAATTGAATGGTCCTAAATGCAGGCAAAACTAAGGCGATGCTATTCGGATGCAACGCCCTTGGGCATGACAGGTCTAAATCTCTGCAACTCATTGTTCTCTTGGGAAGTGACATCGAGGTTGTGCCCTCCTTAAAATACTTAGATCTAACATTGGACCATTGCCTTACCTTCAAGTACCACAAGGATCAGGTTACCAAGACCATACATCTCAAGCTTGATACTCTGTACCGGCTAAAAGACCAGCTCATCCCTGAGGCCAGGACCTAAATCGCTACAAGTGTCCTCCTCCCCACCCTGACTTACGCTGACCCAATCTTACAGGGCATGGCCAAGCAGGAGGTCACCAAGATGCAAATCCTGTATAACAAGGTAGCCCAGTTTGCTACCCAGGACCACTCGCGAAGGCACCATTGTGACACACTTGCCCAGCTACGCTGGCCCCCACTGACCTCTCATCTCCACTACCCCCTGCTCTGCTTGACCTTCAAGCTACTCAGCCCTTCAGCTCCACCCAGCATTGCTGGAACTATCGCACTCAAACATAGCCCCAGGAGCCTATGGACATCTGGTTGTACACTGCTTGAAGTTCCCAGAGTCAGGACTAACGCTGGCGGCAGGTCATTCTCCTACTCAGCCCCTTACCTGTGGAACAAACTACCACCCCTAGTGCAGGAAGCCTCCTCACTGATGAACTGCCGCATCAGACTCAAAGCCTATATGTCTGATACTAGCACTTGTCATTGCCACGGCTCATGACCCCCCCCACTTGCTTCTATCCTCCTAATATCCAGATCCTCCAAACACCTTATCAGGTTCCGTGATGCTTCCCTCTAGGCATAGTACCACAGCTAACTTTCCACTGAACCATGCCAGTAGTAAACAATGAGCTTACCATGTAAAATTACATTTCTTCTGCACCTTCCATTAATTCTACTGTCAACATATTTGTAAGGACTGATACATGATGATAACCATGGCTGTAACCTGCTTACACACCTGAAACTACTCTGTAACCCAAGTCTTTCTCTGTATGAAAATATGTATTGCTATCCCGGGTCGCCCCTGAAAAAGGGACCTTCAGGGCTCAGCGGGCCTACCCAGTCACCAAATTTTAAATAAATAAAATAAATAAAAATTATGGCTCTGCTTCAATGTATGGTTGGAGAACGCTGAAATCTCATCTTGATTGTTTTACTTCCTTATTGCTATTTTGTATTTTCAGGTTAAATCAAATATAATAAAATATAATTGTTGTTTTGAGATGATAGAAGCTTTTATTATGGCTCTTTTAGGTTTGATCCACACACACTGAAGCATTGAAGCAGTGAGATCACCACGATTTTGGCAGCCTTCCACCATTCCTCTGATCCTAAAAATATGTATCACAATGGTTGTATAATTGTAGGTGTATATCCAAATGTCTTTAATTCATTGTAATTGCACACTAAGAAGAATGGTCTTAATGAGTGCATTTAAGGTTTCATAACTTGACCTTTTGCAATTTTAACAACCTTCCAATCCTGGAATCTTCAATGTGTTTTATCTAAACATTTCTTTGCTCAGTTCATCAATAATCCAATAAGATTTAGAATAAAATTACTTTAGAACAAAAATGATATAAACTTTGAGTTTTGATTTTGCACAAATATTAACTTCTCTCTGAGCTAAAAATGCTTCTGAGATTAGCAGTACATACTTTTGAATTTCTCCACACTTCTACTTCAGAAATTTGTAAAAAAAAAAAAAAAAAAAAATAACACTGAACAGTCCAATAAAATTTAGAATAAAATAACTTTAGAACAAAACTGTATAAACTTTGGGTTTGCTTTTACGCAAATAATAACTTCTCTCTGAGTTGAAAATGCATAGGAGATTAGTTGTATATACTTTTCTATTTTCCCAAACCTTTACTTTGTAAATTTGTGGAAAAAAAAAATGAAAAAAATAAACACATGAACTTTTGCATAGGTCTTGACCTCCCCCCCATAAAGGGAATGGCTTACAACTTATTTAGGAGACATTTAAGAGTTATCCCAAGGTCAAGATTTAGTAAACTATACATTTAATGGGCTGGATATTCAAACTGCGCCCAAAAAGTGCGCAATAGCAGGAGCAAGCACAAGTCCATTGTGCCCATGCGCAATAGACGCGATATTCAAAAAAGGAGCAAGCCAAATTACGCTAACAGCCAACGTCTGAATATCACACAACTTGTGCCATAGCGCAACTAGGAAGGGGAAACTGAGCAGATACGATGCACTATAGTGCAACAAGAGCTGCCCAGCTGAGCAGCCCAGAGGTGCCATAGCACAAGCAGGGAGCCCCCCAGCAGCAGAACAATGGAACTGCACAACCAGGGAGGTAGGTAGGGGCACACCACCCATGCCACAGATGGGCACAGGAACACACTGCAGAACTGACAATGCACCCCCACACCCCAAGCACAACACAACTGGTGGAGGGATGGAATATCCACCTGCCCATGGGGACAAGCAAACAAAGCACAGCTGGGCCATGGTGCCCCATCACACCCACCGACAAGCTGAGACTGCCACACAAGGAGGGCACACCACCCCATGGCACAGCAGCCCCCCCGTGCACAGCACACCCTGCACCGTGACCCCAAGACACCCCCCCACGAGCAGTGACTACCACTACAGGAATCCCCATGCATACCACCACCCCCACTGTCACACTGCAACCTCGTGTACCACAGAACCATACAAGCCAGACCCACCATGAGCACCCAGCAGTGGGTGGCAGCACATGGCAATGCAACAACGGCAGACACAGTGCCAACACACACTATCCCCCTGAGGCACAGCTGAGAGACCGAACATGTGTTGCCACAAGAGGTACCTCACACAGGAAAGGGCGTGCCCCTGACACCACCGCCATTGATACAGCACCCTGCACAGTAGACAAGTGTCACAGTGCGACCCACCATGAGCCACAGCAGCCAGCACAGACACCCACAGTGGTGTGTGGAAGCATGCAGCACACCGGATGCAACACAGTGCAGGGACAAACACACACCCGCCCTCGGGACACTAACACAGGGACGCAGTAGTGTGGCAACCAAGCCCCCAGTGTGGGCCCATGTAAACTGTGCACACACAGCCTGCAGTCCACCATGGCACAGGGGTGACACCCACCCTGTGCATGAACTGTGGCCCTGTACACCACCAGCATATGCCTGGATCACAAGTCACAGACAGTGGTGCACAGCCCCTGCAACACACACAAGCCACAGCATGGAGGTGGGACAGCAACTGCGGAGGCCACAGTGTCACCCGAGGCAAACATGCACCACATCAGTGACGGGAGGCAACCCAGCATTGTGACAGTCACAGTGGATGACCTGCAGGGACAGCCACCACTGACAAGGCAGCAGACCTCACAGGCCACAGACATGCAAGAGTGTCAGCTGCACAGGCCAAGGACAGGTTGACAGGGGCACAATGGACACAGAGCAGGCACCATGGACCACTGCACACAGTAATGCAATGCACAGAGAACAATACACACCACAGATACTGACTGATAGCCACTCCCACACCAGAGACACTTCCCCACGCACACACACACATACCCATGACTGAACCACCCCAGATGCCATGCACACCACCGCAACTGAGCACCTATAGCTAGCTGCAAATCAGAGACAACCACAGTATTCATATCAAAATACCTGTATTAGAAAATATATAACAACAACAACTATTTACAAATATTTACAAACATGGGGTGGAGGGACAGGAACAAGGTGGGGGTGGGTAAGGGGAAGGGGTGAACAAATGGGAGAGGAAAGGCGGGGTGTGAGGGTCGGTCAAAGGGGGGAGGTTGTTCATGGTCACTGGCATCCAGCCTGGTCCTCCGCTGCCTGGGGTTGTTCCTGGGGTCGCCTCCTCCTCCTCACCCCATGCCGATGGAGATCCCTTAGGATGGCAAGGGATTCTGCCGCCACGCGCACCAGATCCTGGATGGACCACTCGATCTGCAGGAGTATCCGCACACCTAGGACAAGGGATCAGAGTCAATGGGTGTGACTGTCCATCCCCCTGTAGCCCACCCATTATGCATGGCATACAGCCATGTGCCACGCTCCTGTGATGGCATGCACCCACCCACAGTGACCATGTCCACAAGACATGCCCACCCAGGCAGCAACCGCCATGTGTACCACTGCACACACACACTGCCCATGTCCAGCACAGCACAACCAAGGCCATACAGTAACGTGGCTATGTGGTGGGCAGGCAGTGACACAGCCATGTGCCCAGTGCAAGCATGGACCACCATTGACGCACTCCCAGACATGCAGTGCCACTGGACAGTGCTGACTGTCACATGTCGCGTGCATGGCAGTGGTGTCCATGGATGGTGGCCTTGCCCTGCTTCCCACCCTGTCACACAGCATGCAATAGCAATCATGGTGTCATGGCACTCACCCTCATCGGGTTGTTGCTGGCATTGGGGTTGGTCCCCGACATGCCCCCGTGCAGCATTCACCACCCTTTGCTGCTGCTCTGTGACCCTCCTCTGCTCTGCCATGCCTATGGGAGACAAAAGGAGAGAAACACATCAGTACAAACCCAAAGCATATTCCCCCTGCCCCAATGTGTGTGCCCACCCACCCAGCCAGACCCATCCATCCCATACCCTGTAAACACCGTCACAGCCAACCCTAGACCATCCCTCCCCTATGTGCTGGACATGTAAGACAGTGTTACCCATATGGACCATACAGGTGTGTACACGTATCACCCACCTGGACGAGGCACCACGCCCCTCCTGGCACGTGACCGCAGATGTGCCAGTCGCTCCGGCTCCCTCCATCTCAGGTCCCCATACCGGTGCCTGCACTGCTCGGCTGTCCTCCTGTGGCCAGTGGCTGCCTCCAGGTCAGTGGCCACCTCTTGCCAGACCTGGGTCCTGGCCCTGTCCAGTGGCACCTCAGCAAACAGTGGGCCATAGTGTGGCTCCACAATGGCTACAAGGTTGGCCAGCTCAAGGACACGCCACTGAGGGGCTCTCCTGCATGCCATCTCTAGTGCTATAGTAGGCAATATGGCGCTCCGCAGCGCAGCAACCCACATGGAAGTGCTACTTGCGCAATACATAACCGCCATTCCCTGTCGTGCTGCCGGTACAGTGACGCCATTCCCTCATCGCTGTCACGAACAGCACGATAAACTGCAGACATGCCAGACGTATAGCACCAAGGGGCAAAAGGTCGGCAGGGTCATGGGTCTCTGGCGCAAGGCCACGCACAGTGCCATCAGGCGTCTATGCATCTAGCGTGATTGGTTGCCTGTGTGCCATCACCACAGCGAACTACTGCACAGTTGTGCCACAGCGCCATGTAGTGACCCTCGCCATAGCACCACTGGCACAATGGTGGCCGTGCCCTGAATTGCCTACCGTGCACAGCACATCATCAGTGCGGCAGACGCCTGCGTAAGCTACCTGGGCATGCGCAGTGCGGTGTACTATGCAGCCATAGAACTGCGCCATTGGCTCAGCACGTTCCACACAATTGCACAAAGCGCAACAGCGCGATATTCAGATGTCATATACAAATCATTCGATCAGCTATTCAGTGGCGCAGCAGCGTGATTTGCATCTCATTAAAGTTGCTCCACACCTAATTTGCATGGATTGCACTATTAAAATGCGACACTGTTCTGCAGTGGCCATATTCGGTTACTGCAGTTGATAGGTGAGTTGCATGCTGTGTGGTGTTCTGGACTGTGGTCTCAGGGACTTGCTTTGTACTGCACAGTCACAGGTAACCACTGTCACCCATACAGGCTGAATAATGACCGAGTGAGGACTGGGTGAGGAGGACGATGGTGGGCAGAAGAGGAGGCACAATTTTACTAAGGCCGAGATGGAGGCACTCTTCGAGGCCTACCTGGATCAGGAGCCACTACTCAGTGGACGGCGGGGCACCCCTCAGGCCCATGCTGCTGCATGGGAGGGAGCAGCATGTGCCATCAACCTGCACAGCAGCCACCAGCGCTCTGTGCAGGAGTGTAAGGAGAAGATGGAAAATCGCATGGGAGGAGGGTGAAGAGAAGGTGGCTGCCATCAGGGTGGCACGTAAGGTAACAGGGCTGGGGCCAGCCGAGGTGGTGCAGCTGACTCCGGCAGAGGACAGGCTCACTGCAAGCATGCAGCGCAGTGCCATTGAGGGCGTTCCAGGAGGAGGCTTCCAGACAGGTGGTAGCCCATCACTGCATGGTACGTCATGATCTGTCAGAGGGGAAGGTAGATCACATGCACTAACATGTTCTTACTTTCTTTTACAAATCCTGTGCATCTGCAGGGGTCAGAGGTGGAGGGCCTGTCCACTGCGGACATCCATCTGGAGTTGCAGGAGGGACCATCCACCTCCGCAGGTAGCCGGTGTGCATTGCAACAGTGAGACCGCCTGGCTGTCAACACTGATGTCGTTGAGACAGGTGTGGGGGAGGCCCTTCCTCAAAGCAGGAGAAAACATTGATGTCCTAGTACACATAGGGACTAATGATCTCGCCAGCCAGTCAGTTGTGGAGACCAAGGAACACCTGACTAGGCTGGGTGACAAACTATCATCTATTTCGTCCAGCATCTCCTTCTCTGAGATCCTGCCAGTCTGGGAGAGGAGAGCAGATGGATGGAAGGTCAGAGAAGGAGACAGGGGAGCTAAACACGTGGCTCAAGGGCTGGTGACAGGAAAAGGACACAGATTTGTAGGGAACTGGCAACAGTTCTGGGAGAAAGTTCTTCAAATTTGATGGACTGCATCTGACTAAAGAGGAGTCAGTGCATTGGGGCAGAAGTTTGATGTCTTGCAGAATATTTAAACTAGCAAATGGGGAGAGGGTGCAGCACCCCATCGTCGAATGGGAAGAACACCCCTCCCCTCAGCAAATGGTCAAACAGGAATTCAAGCATGTTTGCCGCTCATTTGCATCACCAGGTAAGAAAAAAGGTTTGTCTCCCATACGATGCAGGGGTATGCCAAACTTCACCCAACAACTAACACACCAAAATCTGGCCAATGGAAAATCAAACACAATGCTCACAGCCTGGGAAATAAGATCCCAGACCTGCAGGCAATAATGTCAGAGGCTAAACTGGACATGGTAGCAACTAGTGAGACGTGGTTTACCAGTAACCACACTTGGGAGACTTCAGTACCTGGCTATGTGTATTGTTCAGAAGAGACCGAGGTGCAAAAGGAGGAGGGCCTGTATGTTAATGAAAATATCAAAGCTACAGAAATTCAGAATACACATAAGGAGCCAGAAGAAGTGTGGGTCACCCTGGAAACAGGAAATGGGACAGCCATAAGAACTGGGGTTGTCTACAGGCCCCAGACCAGAGGGAGGACATAGACACATTACTGTTAGAAGATATACAAAACATGACAGCTAAAGGGAGGTTCTGATAATGGGAGACTTCAACATGCCGGATACAGATTGGTCAATACCAGCAGGAACATCTGCCAGAACTAGACTCATAGTGGATTCCCTGCAGGGGAGGGCCTCAAACAACTGGTACAGCAACCCACAAGAGACAGGGCTGTCCTAGATCTAGTACTGACTAACAAAAGAAGGGATCACAGATCTCCAGGTGAAGGTCACCTGAGGCCAGTGACCATCACATGGTATGGTTCAATTTGGCTACTACATCTAAATCATCCCATTCCAAGGCAAAATATGGGACTTCAGAGGAGCTGACTTTGATAAGATGGCCAACAGAGTTAAGCTAGCCCTGGCAAAAAGAAAACACAGGTGAGGGGTACAGGCAAAGTGGGCAAGCATTAAGGATGCAATATTTGAAGCAACATCCCATTGTGTTAGACAGAAAAGGAAGTGAAAGAAGAAGGAAACCACTTTGGTTCTCAAATACAGTAGCAGAAAAGGTCAGAGCCAAAAGGCTGGCCTTCAAGGAAATATAAGGAACACAGCGGGATGAAGATAGGGAGGCATACCAAACTGCCCTAAGGGAAGTAGGTAAGGCAGTAAGGCAGGCAAAGTCCCAAACTGAGGAAACACTAGCACGAACAGTAAAACTAGGTGACAAGACTTCTATAGATACATTAGTGAAAGGAGAAAGTACAGAGGGTATTGCTAAGCTTAATGGAGAAAAGAGGGAGCATGAGGGAGGAGGACCCTGTAAAGGCATCTATCCTAAATAGATACTTTTGCTCAGTGTTTACTGAAGAAAAACAGGGCAGGGCCACAGCTCAGCATCATGGACACAGGGGAGGGAGGTGAGCACTACTCCCTTCACAAAAGAAAGGGTCCTACAAAAGCTTGCTAAGCTCAGGGTGGATAAGGCAATGGGACCTGATGGCATACATCCCAGGGTACTTAAGGAGCTAAAGGAGGAACTAGCAGAACCATTAGCAGAATTGTTTAGTGAGTCTCTGAGCACAGGAGAGGTCCCAGAAGACTGGAGAAGGGCTCTATGTAATCCCGCTCCACAAGAGTGGTAGCAGGAGGAGGCGGGGAACTACAGACTGGTCAGTCTTACCTCAGTGAGTGGGCAAGATTATGGAGGCACTCCTTAAGGAAAGGATATGCAACACCTGAAATCCATAGGGGCACAGGATCCAAGACAGCATGGTTTACAAGGAAGGTCTGCCACAACTAATCTCATAGATTTCTTTGACTGGGTAACCAGAGTAGTGGACCAAGGGGAGCAGTTGATGTCACCTACCTTGACTTCAGCAAAGCTTTTGACACTGTTCCCATAGAAGATTGATAAATAACTGGGCAGGCTTGGGGTGGGTCAGAAGTTGGTCAACTGGGTGGCAAACTGGTTGACGGGCAGAAAACAGAGAGTGGTGGTAAATGGTATACGAAGTCAGAAGAGATGCAAGTCACAAATGGGGTACTCAGGGATCAGTCCTGGGGCCAGTCCTCTTCAACATCTTCATTAGTGACCTTGCAGATGGACTAGAGGGTAAGGCTTGTCTGTTTGCAGATGACACCAAGATCTGCAACAGATAGATGATCCAGATGGGGTGGGCAGAATGAGAAAAGATCTGGACAAACTAGCAGAATGGTCAGAAGAGTGGCAACTGAAGATGTAATGAAAGTGCAAATCATGCACATAGGGAAGAGAAACCCTGAAGCCACCTATAGGCTGGGAGGAGCTGCTAGCAGTCACAAAGAAGAAAGACACTTGGGCATCATCATCACTGATGACCTAAAATCATCCAAGCAGACCTCTAAAGCAGTAGGTAAGGCTAGGGGTGTTGGGTGTATTAGTAGAGGTATCACAAGTCGTAGAGGGGTAATAATCCCTCTGTACAAGACACTGGTTAGGTCCCATCTGAGTACTGCATGGACTATTGAGGCCACACCTTCACAAGGACATTAACCAAATTGAGGCAGTCCAGAGAAGGGCAACCAAAATGGTGCAGGACTGCATCAAGAACATATGAGGACAGATTAACAGGCTCAATATGTATACCCTTGAGCAAAGAGGAGAGAGGTGATATGATCGAGGCATTCAAACAATCAAGGGCATAAACAAGGTGAAAAGAGTCTAAAATGTTTAAATATAAGAAAATAGCAGGACAGAGGACACAGCATGAAGATTAAGGGAGGCCCGATTAAGGGGAATGTGAGAAAATTCTTTCACAGAAAGGGTGGTGGATGCATGGAATGGCTTACCACAAGAAGTGGTGGCTATGAATACAGTGCAGGGCTTCAAACAGGCATGGATAGGCATAAGGAGCAATACAAATGACTATGAATATGAGACTACTGACAGAGCAAAGGCCGATGGCACATTTATAAGGTAGAAAAAGAAATGGGCAGACTGAATGGGCCTTGCGGTCCTTATCTGCCAACTTCTATGTTTCTATGTTTCTATGTTTTATGTTTCTATGTTCCTGTGTCTCCAGAGGCAGGCGTCCAAGCATCTCAACCGCTGGCTTGTATGGCAGAGACCTGACCATTGATGATGCAACTCCTATGGGCAGTGACATGTGTGTGTGTGTCATGGAATGGACATGCAACAGGTAACCTGCATATGGACCTAACTGGTTTCAACGTGTGTGCCAACATGTCGGCACAGTCCCAGCTGCATAATATTTCAGTGAGGCAGTACCAGTGGCTGGTCAGGTTAGTGGCACTGTTGCAGCCACAGCGGCGGAACAATGATCCCTTGGGCACAGCAGGTGGAGGGAAGCAGTCACCCACGAGACTGAAATACAGGGTTCGCGGGCATCTCTGTGCACCACCCTGCCGGACTTGCCCATACCTGGTCCTGGTGAGCAGCGCCCACCCTCAAGGGGTGCTGAACATCAGGCCCTTCCTCTCCCCTGAGGGACAGGTTGCGGTGGCAGATCCTCTTTGGGTGAGCACACCTGCAGGCAGCTCCAGTACAACAGCAGATGCGACTTGCAGCCATCTGTGGAGGCACCGTGTGTGACTCTGGAGTGGAGTGGGGAGGCGACACAGCGGGGACACCCGACGGATCCTGTCCGGATTGACTAACTGTGGGAGGATGTGACTGCCATTGACAGGCTAACACAGGCGTTGGTCGCTGTCGTGGCCACAATGGGCACACAGTCAGGTGCCCATGTGTCCTCACAGCGCAGTTAGCATCCACTCCCGTTCCGGTGTGGGTGACCCCACCTGTGATGCGGGTTCAGCTGTGGGCATCCCGAGCACTCTGGTGCAGGTTTGCTCGGTGTGCTGCGATACCCGCAGCCAATGCCAGTGCCTGTTTCCGCCAGTGGAACCCCTGATGGACCTGGTTCCACCCCAGGAAACCCGTGCTCAGCCTGCCAGTGCTGCTGGTATCGGCGGGCATACGCATCGAGGTGGACATGGCACTGTGCTGCTGACTGATGTGTCTTCCAGTGCAGGCCCTGTCTGATGCTGCCCTGTGTGCATTGTGTGCGGTGGGCAGTGCGGTAGATGCCAGCCTACGCGAACATGGTCACCTGCACACCCTCGACTACTGTCCACAGTGCGTGTGCATGATGATGCCTGCATTGCGCTGTACACCAAAGTGCGATGGTGCCCAGCATCTAACACATGCACATAAACAGTCAGTGGATCCAGTGACCTGTGGACATGTGTGTGCACCAAATGTCTGTTCCAACTCTGTTTGAACCTGACCCCTGTGCACTGTGTGCCCTATTGTGTGTACATGTGTGTGTGTCCATCCATGTGGCGTGTTGCAGTCACCCCTCCCCTGGTTGTATGTGTGTGCTTCACCAGCCCTGCCACTTCCCTTGCCATCATACCCTGGTGTGTTTCATGTGCGTGGTGTGCCTAACCATGGTGGTTAACATGGCACATGACTTACCTGTGTTGGCTGAAGTGCTCCTCTGTGATGGTGTCCCGGTGCAGCAGTAGCCGGATCAGTCAGGGTCCCGTCAGGAGGGCTGCCCATCCCGATTATTACGGTGTCACGTCATCATTGCTGTCCCCCTCTTTGACCTATAGCTATCCACAGTCTTTGGCCATGTTGTACAGGACAACAGGCCAGGAATATCCCACAGGACTTTGATTGCTATACTGTATGAGGCTGCCAAGGTTTCAAACGTGGAAATGCGCCTTCAACATCCCAAACACCTGCTCAATGATTGCGTGTGGTGGCATATTGCCTCATTGAGCGCTGCTGCATAGGGTGGGCCTGGTAGGGTGTGGCTGCCAGGGACAGAGTGGTATCCACTGTCACCTGTGTGGAGATAGTGGAGGTTAGTGTCTTGTGGTCTCAGGACTTCGCTGTACTGCACAGTCACAGGTAACCCTGTCACCCATACAGGCTGAATAATGACCGGTGAGACTGGGTGAGGAGGGGCGATGGTGGGCAGAAGGGGAGGCTACAATTTTACTAAGCCGAGATGGAGGCACTCTTGAGGGCCTACCCCTGGATCCGAACGCCACTACTCAGTAGACGGAGGGCACCCTCAGGCCACATGCTGCATGGGAGGGGCGCAACATGTGCCATCAACCTGCACAGCAGCCACCAGCGCTCTGTGCAGGAGTGTAAGGAGAAGATGGGTACCGATGGGAGGAGGGTGAAGGAGAAGGTGGCTGCCATCAGGGTGGCACGTGTTGCAACAGGCGGGGGCCAGCCGGAGGTGGTGCAGCTGACTCCGGCAGAGGACAGGCTCACTGCAAGCATGCAGCGCAGTGCCATTGAGGGCGTTCCAGGAGGAGGCTTCCAGACAGGTGGTAGCCCATCACTGCATGGTACGTCATGATCTGTCAGAGGGGAAGGTAGATCACATGCACTAACATGTTCTTACTTTCTTTTACAAATCCTGTGCATCTGCAGGGTCAGAGGTGGAGGAGGCCTGTCCACTCACGGACATCCATCTGGGTTGCAGGAGGGACCATCACCTCCGCAGTGCTTGGTGTGCATTGCAACAGTGAGACCGCCTGGCGTAACACCCAAGTGCTTCAAATTACAGAGACAGGTGTGGGGAAACCCCTTCCTCAAAGCAGGAGAAAAACTGTTGATGTCCTAGTACACATAGGGACTAATGATCTCGCCAGCCAGTCAGTTGTGGAGACCAAGGAACACCTGACTAGGCTGGGTGACAAACATATCATCTATCTCGTGCAGCATCTCCTTCTCTGAGATCCTGCCAGTCTGGGAGAGCAGATGGATGGAAGAGGTCAGAGAAGAGACAGGGAGCTAAACACGTGGCTCAAGGGCTGGTACCAGGAAAAAGGACACAGATTTGTGAGAACTGGCAACAGTTCTGGAAGCGAAATTCTTTAAATTTGATGGACTGCATCTGACTAAGAGGAGTCAGTGCATTGGGGCAGAAGTTTGATGTCTTTCAGAATATTTAAACTAGCAAATGGGAGAGGGTGCAGCACCCCATCGTCGAATCAGGAAGAACACCCTCCCCCCTCAGCTAGTATGGTCAGAAACAGGAATTCAGCATGTTTGCCGTTCATTTGCATCACAAGTCAAGAAAAAGGTTTGTCTCCCCATAATTAGGGGTAATGCCAAACTTCACCCAACAACTAACACACCAAAATCTGGCCAATGGAAAATCAAACACAAATGCTCACAGCCTGGAAATAAGATCCCAGACCTGCAGGCAATAATGTCAGAGGCTAAACTGGACATGGTAGCAATGAGTGAGGCGTGGTTTACCAGTAACCACACTTAGGAGACTTCAGTACCTGGCTATGTATTTCAGAAGAGACCGAGGTGCAAGGGGGAGGAGTGGCCTATATGTTAATGAAAATATCAAAGCTACAGAAATTCAGAATACACACAAGGAGCCAGAAGAAGTGTGGGTCACCCACAGAAACGAAATGGGACAGCCATAAGAACTGGGGTTGTCTACAGGCCCCCAGACCAGAGGAGGACATAGACACATTACTGTTAGAAGATACACAAAACATGACAGCTAAAGGGAGGTTCTGATAATGGGAGACTTCAACATGCGGATACAGATTGGTCAATACCAGCAAGAACATCTGCCAGAACTAGACTCATGAGTGGATTCCCTGCAGGGGGGCCTCAAACAACTGGTACAGCAACCCACAAGAGACAGGGCTATCCTAGATCTAGTACTGACTAACAAAGAAGGGATCACAGATCTCAGGTGAGAAGGTCACCTGAGGGGCCAGTGGACCATCACATGGTATGGTTCAATTTGCTACTACATCTAAATCATCCCATTCAAAGGCAAAATATGGGACTTCAGAGGAGCTGACTTTGATAAGATGGCCAACAGAGTTAAGCTAGCCTGGCAAAAGAAACACAGGTGAGGGTACAGGCAAAGTGGGCAAGCATTAAGGATGCAATAGTTGAAACAACATCCCATTGTGTTGACAGAAAAGGAAGTGCAAAGAAGAAGAAACCACTTTGGTTCTCAAATACAGTAGCAGAAAAGGTCAGAGCCAAAAGGCTGGCCTTCAGAAATATAAAGGGAACACAGCCAGGATGAAGATAGGGAGGCATACCAAACTGCCTAAGGGAGTAGGTAAGGCAGTAAGGCAGGCAAAGTCCCAAACTGAGGAAACACTAGCACGAACAGTAAAACTAGGTGACAAGACTTTCTATAGATACATTAGTGAAAGGAGAAAGTACAGAGGGGGTATTGCTAAGCTAATGGAGAAAAGGAGCATGTGAGGAGGAGGACCCTGTAAGCATCTATCCTAAATAGATACTTTGCTCAGTGTTTTGAAGAAAAAATGAGGGCAGGCCACAGCTCAGCATCATGGACACAGGGGAGGAGGTGAGCACTACTCCCTTCACAAAGAAAGGTCCTACAAAAGCTTACTAAGCTCAAATTGGATAAGGCAATGGGACCTGATGGCATACATCCCAGGGTACTTAAGGAGCTAAGGAGGAACTAGCAGAACCATTAGCAGAATTGTTTAGTGAGTCTCTGAGCACAGGAGAGGTCCCAGAAGACCGGAGAAGGGCTCATGTAATCCCGCTCCCAAGAGGGTAGGCAGGGAGGCGGGGAACTACAGACTAGTCAGTCTTACCTCAGTAGTGGGCAAGATTATGGAGGCACTCCTTAAGGAAAGGATAGTGCAACACCTGAAATCCATAGGGGCACAGGATCCAAGACAGCATGGGTTTACAAAAGAAGGTCCTGTCAAACTAATCTCATAGATTTCTTTGACTGGGTAACCAGAGTGGTGGACCAAGGGGGAGCAGTTGATGTCACCTACCTTGACTTCAGCAAAGCTTTTGACACTGTTCCACATAGAAGATTGATAAATAAGCTGGGTAGGCTTGGGTGGGTCAGAAGTTGGTCAACTGGGTGGCAAACTGGTTGACGGAGCAGAAAACAGAGAGTGGTGGTAAATGGTATACAGTCAGAAGAGATGCAAGTCACAAATGGAGTATACCTCAGGGATCAGTCCTGGGGCCAGTCCTCTTCAACATCTTCATTAGTGACCTTGCAGATGGACTAGAGGGTAAGCTTGTCTGTTTGCAGATGACACCAAGATCTGCAAGCAGAGTAGATGATCCAGATGGGGTGGGCAGAATGAGAAAAGATCTGGATAAACTAGCAGAATGGTCAGAAGAGTGGCAACTAGATTTAATGCAAAGAAGTGCAAAATCATGCACATGGGAGAGAAACCCTGAAGCCACCTATAGGCTGGGAGGGGAGTTGCTAGCAGTCACAAGGAAGAAAGAGACTTGGGCATCATCATCACTGATGACCTAAAAATCATCCAAGCAGACCTCTAAAGCAGTAGAGTAAGGCTAGGGGTGTTAGGGTGTATTAGTAGGAGGTATCACAAGTCGTAAGAGGAGTAATAATCCCTCTGTACAAGACACTAGTTAGGTCCCATCTGAGTACTGCATGCAGTATTGGAAGCCACACCTTCACAAGGACAGTAACAAATTGAGGCAGTCAGAAGGACAACCAAAATGGTGCAGGGACTGCATCAGAAGACATATGAGGACAGATTAACAGAGCTCAATATGTTACCCTTGAGCAAAGGAGGAGAGGGTGATATGATCAAGGCATTCAAACACCTTAAGGGCATAAACAAGGTGAAAGAGTCTAACATGTTTAAATATAAGAAAAATAGCAGGACAAGAGGACACAGCATGAGATTAGAGGAGGCCGATTAAGAGAAGTGAGGAAATTCTTTTCACAGAAAGGGTGGTGGATGCATGGAATGGCTTACCACAGAAGTGGTGGCTATGAATACAGTGCAGGGCTTCAAACAGGCATGGGATAGGCATAAGGAGCAATACAAATGACTATGAATAGATAGGCTACTGACAGAGCAAAGGCCGATGGCACATTTATAAGGTAGAAAAAGAAATGGGCAGACTGAATGGGCCTTGCGGTCCTTATCTGCCGTCAACTTCTATGTTTCTATGTTTCTATGTTTCTATGTTTCTATGTTCCTGTGTCTCAGCGGTCTGGCGTCCAAGCATGTCAGCACGCTGTGGCTGTGGCTGTGGCAGAGACCTGAACCATTGATGATGCAACTACCATTATGGGCAGTGACATGTGTGTGTGTGTCATGGAATGGACATACAGCAGGCCAGCACACGCCCATGGACCTAGCTGGTTCCAACGTGTGTGCCAACATGTCGGCACAGTCCCAGGCTGCGCCTGTCAGCACCGGTGGGGCAGTACCAGTGGCTGGTCAGGTTAGTGGCACTGTTGCAGCCACAGCGGCGGAACAGCCAATCCCTTGGGCACAGCAGGTGGAGGGACAGCAGCAGCAGTCACCCACCGAGACTGGGGGTACAGGGTTCAGCGGTGGCATCTGTGCACCACCTGCGGACTTGCCCATACCTGGTCCTGGTGAGCAGCGCCCACCCTCAAGGGGTGCTGAACATCAGGCCCTTCCATACCCTGAGGGACAGGTTGCCGAGGTGGCAGATCACCTCTTTGATGAGCACACCTGCCTGCTGCAGGCATCAGTACAGCAGCAGATGCGACTTGCAATGTCTGTGGAGGCACCGTGTGTGACTCTGGAGTGGGTCGAGGAGCGACACAGCGGGGACACCGATAGGATCCTGTCACGGATTGACTATTTGTGGGAGGATGTGACCGCTGCCATTGACAGGCTAACACAGGCGTTGGTCGCTGTCGTGGCCACAATGGGCACACAGTCAGGTGCCCATGTGTCACTCACACCACGCAGTTCGCTATCCACTCCCCGTTTCCGGTGTCGTGTGACACCCACCCTGTCGATGCCGGGTTCAGCTGTGGGCATCCCGAGCACTCCTGGTGCAGGTTTGCTCGGTGTGCTGCAGATACCTGTGTGGGCACGGTCGTGTTCACGCAGTGGAACCCCTGGTGGACCATCGGTTCCACCCCATGAGGCCCGTGCTCAGCCTGCCAGTGCTGCTGGGTATCGGCAGGACCGCCCACGCATCCGAGGTGGACATGGCACTGTGCTGCTAGACTGATGTGTCTTCCAGTGCAGGCCCTGTCTGGTGCTGCCCTGTGTGCATTGTGTGTTTTGGTGGGCAGTGCACCGGTAGGTGCCCAGCCCTACACGCAGACACATGGTCCACCTGCACACCCTCCTGACTGCTGTCCACAGGTGCGTGTGCATGATGATGCCTGCATTGCGCTGTACACCAAAGTGCGATGGTGCCCAGCATCTAACACATGCACATAGACAGTCAGTGGATCTGGTGGCCTGTGGACATGTGTGTTGCAAGTGTCTGTGTTCCAGCTCTGTTTTGAACCTGACCCCTGTGCACTGTGTGCCTATTGTGTGTACATGTGTGTGTGTCCATCCATGTGGCGTGTTACTGTTCACCCCTCCCTGGTTGTATGTGTGTGCTTCTGTGCCCTGCCACTTCCCTTGCCATCATGCACCCCTGGTGTGTTTCCATGTGTGTACGTGGATTGTGCCCTAGCCACTGGTGGTTAGACATGGCCCCATGACTTACCTGTGTTGGCTGAAGTGCTCCTCTGTGATGGTGTCCCGGTGCAGCTGAGCCAGCCGGATCAGTCAGGGGTCCCGTCATCCAAGGAGGGGCTGCCCATCCCGATTGTTACCGGTGTCACCGTCATCCCCATTGCTGTCCCCCTCTTTGACCTATATGGCTATCCCACAGTCTTTGGCCATGTTGTGCAGGATACAACAGGCCAGGAATATCCCACAGGCCTTTGAGGTGCTATACTGTAGGGCACCACCAGAGGTTTCCAGGCAATGGAAATGCGCCTTCAGCATCCCAAACACCTGCTCAATGATGTTGCGTGTGGTGGCATGCCTCATTGAAGCGCTGCTGCGATGGGGTCATGGGCCACTGGTAGGGTGTGAGCTGCCAGGGACAGAGTGGGTATCCACTGTCACCTGTGTGGAGATAGTGGAGGTTAGTGTCTTGTTCAGGCTCAGACTGCCCCTAACCCTGTGTGCCACACCCATGGCACTTGTGGCTTACCCCCCCTTGCCCACGATTTGTCAGTTCTACATGCATACTCATCCACTAGATGTCCTGTGGGGATGTCCCCACTCTTGAATCGATGGCACAGTGCCGACTGGTACCATATGAAGGAATCATGTGCTCCCCCAGGGTACGTGGCACAGATATTGATGATGCACCCACTGGCATCACACACCACCTGGCAGTTGACACTGGCATATCCCTTCCAATTCATGTAGGCAGCCCCATTGGGGCCAGGTGGTGTGCGAATGGCCACATGGGTGCAGTCTATCACCCCTAGAATGCCAGGCATACATGCTACCCTGTGGAACTCCTGTATGTTTGCTGTGTCCTCCGCCGCGGTGCTGGGGAAATGGATGTACTCCGCAGCATGTGGCAGCAGTGCGCTGAGGAATTGGGTGAGGATGCATGATGTGGGTGACTGTGTTATGCCTGTGGTGTCCCCTGTTGGTCTCTGGAAGGTACCCATGGCGAACAAGCACATGCAGGCTGTTACCTTTGTCTCCACTGACAGAGCATGACTCTGTCATGTGGGTGCCTGCATCACATCACTGTACAGCTCACAGAGCCACCTCAGTATTGCCCTGTTCAGGCAGTATCAGCCCACAATCTCGACATCTGAGTACAGCTCAAAGCTGGTGTGGGCTCGGTACTGCCTGTTGGGGGTGTACCACCGATGGGCCCTTCAATGGCCACGTCCCCCTGCAGCATGCCTTCTCACCCCCCTCATTACAGCTTCCATGTGGAAGGTGGCACTGTCCATGTCCCTGGCTTGTGTTCCCCCCCAGCTGTTGTTGCTTTGTTCCCCCTGCTGTCCTGACTGCTACCTCCACTGCACCGGGTACACCTACTGGCCTCTGCTCTCTGTGGCCCCACACACCTTCCCTTGCCCCTATTCTGTCGTCTTGTTTCCCTGGCCTACCCTCTTTCTCCCTCTTGCTCTGTCTCTTTCCATGCCTCATGTGGCTTCCCTGTAGCGTTCTTGCTCCTCTTCCTTGATCCTTTTTATTTTTGCTTATTTCTGCTATGGCACAACTTCTGCCTGCTCCACTGTTGCGCATTGTGCAAGTCTTTGAACATCGCACTGAGCATTTTATGTATGGTTCCACCCCCTTCGGTTGCATATGCCTTCATTATCATTGCGCTATTGCTCAGCATGTTTTCAATGGTGCAACTGCCTCCTGCTGAATATCGCAGAATGGCGCATTTTCTGACTTGCGCTGGCGCAACCCTATTGTGCATTGTGCAACCCTTTTGAATATCCGGCCCAATGTGTTTTAATAGTAGAAGCTGCCAAAGAGGACATAATAAAAGAAAAAAATCAGTTGTGCAGCATAGATGGCAAAAAGGTATCAAACCATTTTCTTCTAAAAGTTTCACAGACAGCCAACTCTTTTATGTGTGTGAGCATTGTTTTCTTCTGTGTCTTCCTTCTTCCCCCCATCTGGTCAGTGACAGCTTCACATATAGATATTGCTGGCTAATAATTATTAAAATTAATTTGCTGATTTTTTTCCTGAAAAGATTTAACATGATCCCATCCTGAAAAGATCTAATGTGCCCCCAATATGCAAATCATTTTGTTTCAAGCTGTTTTTTTTTCTTCATATTAAGAACTAAAGAATTCCATTGAAGTGCTGTACAATGCTAGAATAACTTCAGGATCTGCTGTTAAATTATGCATGGCAAGATATAAACCGTGGTCCAGATATTCAAAAGGGTTGCGCATGGTGCAACAGTGATGTTAACCAACATAGGCTGTTGGTTAACTAGGATCTGCGGCCTATCCTGTAGGTAGGGAAATGAGCAGACTAGATGGGCCTAGCGGTCCTTATCTGCCGTCAAAGTCTATGTTTCTATGTTTCTATGTCACGATATTCAAAAGAAAAAATTGCATGGCACAAATCCCAATGCGCCGGAGCGCATCAGTAATGTATGCAGGCACAGGTGGGGGGGCATGCCCATGCATAACCTGCACAGCCCGATATTCAGCCCGGGATGTGCAGAGCCATGTACTATATGTGCAACCCCTACTTGCACCAGCACGAAGTTAAGCCAAAAAAAAAAGGAACAACTGATGGCCTCCCACAGGTGAGTTGCCACATTGCAGGGTGCAATATGGCAGCTGCCACCTGTGGCTGGCCACCCAAGTTCCGGCTGCACCTGGTGGCACCTTCCCATGCCCGATCATGGGCATCTGTAAAACTGAAAGACGTCTAATATCCTTGGTGGTCCAGTGGACCTCTATCTGCCAGATCACGGGCATTTGTATAAAATAGAATAAGTCATCCTATATCCCTGGTGATCCAGTGGACCGCTCTCTGCCCATTCTCGGGCATCTGTAAAAACAAGTCCTATATCTCTGGTGGTCCACTGGCCCGCTCTGTGCCCGATCTCTGGCATATGTAAAAACAAGTTCTATATCCCTGGTGGTCCAGTGGACCGCTCTCTGCCCGATCTCAGGCATCTGTTAAAAAAAAAGTCCTATATCCCTGGTGGTCTAGGGTGCCCCCTCCCACCACCCACTGAGCCCCACCCCACTCCCCCAGTCAGCGGTGGGTGGCAGCACCCCACCCACCTGCCACCCTGCTGTTCATCGACTGGCACCTCAGTAGGCTGCCGCCCATTGGTTCACAGCGTGAGCCAATGGGCATACAGCTCCGACCGTACTACACATTCCAGATGTGTGAATGATTCATTCACATATCTGGAATGTGCAATACAGTAGGGGCTGCATGCCCATTGGCTCATGCTGTGAACCAATGGGCATGCAGCCCTACTGAGGTGTCAGTCGGTGGGCAGTGGGGCAGCAGGCAGGTGGGGTGCTGCCACCTGTCAGCTGATGGGTGGAGCGGGGTGGTGGGGCTCAGTGGGCAGATGGGGAGGGGGGTGCCTTAGACCACCAGGGATATAGGACTTTTTTTTCACAGATGCCCGAGATCGGGCAGAGAGTGGTCCACTGGACCACCAGGGATATAGAACGTGTTTTTACAGATGCCTGAGATTGGGCAGATAGAGTTCCACTGGACCACCAGGGATATAGAACTTGTTTTTACAGATGCAAGAGATCAAGCAGAGAACGATCCACTGGACCACCAGGGATATACTGCTTTTTTTTTACAGATGCCCAAGATCAGGCAGATAGAGGTCCACTGGACCACCAGGGATATTGGACAGGGATCTCTTTTTAAACAAATGCCCACGATCGGGCTGCAGGGGGTTTTGATCCCCAACGGCTGCTGCCTGGCAGGGCACCAGGCACAAGTCATCAGGAATCAGCGCACCTGCATGCAAATGGGGCCATAATGACAAGCAAATGACCCCATGTGTGCCTTGCATACATTATGGCCCCATTTGCATATCAACTTTTGAATATCATGGTTGCTGTGCATGGCGCAATAGAACTTGCGCTAGTGCATCTCCATGCTTCACTCTGGTCATGTGTGCTGGCACAGTGCCACTGTGCCATGCACACTGGGGGTGGCCAGGGTGGGATATTCAAAGATGCTGAGCCATGGTGCAGCTCCTTTGAATATCGCTTAGTCCACACCCCTGTGCAGCAAAGTTGAGCTGCGCCCAAGCTTGCACCCCAGCTGGGCACAGTTTGAATATCTGGGCCCATATGTTCTGGTCTCAGTGTTGTGGTTTCAGAAATCAGGCTGTCAGAAATCCAATAGGAGTTATGCTAAACAAATGTAAATATCTCTAAAAGTATAGGAGTTACTCATAACCCATCAGTATGAAAGTTGTTCAGGACAAAAATACCTTTCAAATGAGCCTATTCATTAAGCTGCACTAATTATATTTTCTAAACTATGGCTATCTGAATACCTGAATTTTCATTTTTCTTCACAATTTTCACCTTTCAGATGGCTATATTTAAAAACAATTAATGAATTCAGATGAGTGACTACTCTCATTTGAAAGGTCACTTTGTCCTCAACAACTCTTATGTTGGTTGTATATTGGTAACTTGTATACTTTCCAAGATATTTACATTTGTTTGGCATGACTCCTACTGTGTTCACTCAGAGAGAGAAAAAATGAGGTTGTTTGGAAGACCACATTTTACAAACTATAAAGAATTCAGATTAGTGACTACTCTCTGTGAAAGGTTCTTTTGCCCGAACAGCCTTCACACTGATTGTGTTTGCAAACCTTAAATAGTTTTAAAGATATTTCGATTTGTTTGGAAGGTTTGCAAATTTGCTCTCAGAGAAAAGCAGCTTTGAGTTCTGTGTCCATCATTCTAAACAGAAAAAAAGGGAATATTTTTTAATTGCCATAGGGATTTGCAGTGTTATGGAAGGATAAACTGAAAACTACTAAAAAATGTGTTCTGCTGTCCTGGTGGTGCTGAGGGCTGAGGTGCTAGATGCATGCTGGTGATCCATGTTCAGGAATGAGTGTGGGTTGTTGGAGGGTGGCAGGGGAGGAAAAGGACTGAGCGTCCAACGGACTTCTCTCCTTCTCTGGGACGTGGGAGCCTCTGCTATCGGTACCCATTCACCCCCTGGCAGAGGCTGAGGGACAGAGCACCATGCAGTTTCTTGGGCAAGAGCTGGGAGCAGATGCCTGGAGGGAACATGTGTGGACGCATGCACGCTCCCCTCCACTGGCATCATTGCATGTCCCCAGCTTCAGGGAAGTAAACAGGGGAAAAGATGGCATCCTCATTGAGCAGCTTGATGGCTGTTCAAAGATCTCTGGCTCTGGGGGCATGCCTGATCTGGATCCATATCGGTTGGGTGAGGTGGGGGCTCCCCCACCACCCCACTTCAGGGGGTAAGCCACAGGAGACAAGGCAGACCCTAACTGGAGTGCAGGAGAATGGACAGCAGCTGGAATCCCAGTGGAGTTGCCAGGAAGAAAGGGAGCAGACAGGTATGCCAAGGAGGAAAAAAAGTACAGCAAAAAAAAATGTGTTCCACGGAAACCCCTTTTAAAGCTAAAGCGATATGGCTGTAGACTTCACCCACAGCCATAAAAACTGGAAGGAACTGCCCATAAATGCTCAGTGCCTATGACTAGTAGATGGTCTGGCCTGTGGGTCTGGATGAGAAACAAAGAATCCTTCAGTTAGGCAGCAGAAAAGGTCCCATAGACATGGAACAGGGTCATGAGGAGGCTAGGGATATGTGGAGTAACTAATGATCTGTTCTCTAGTGAAGACCCTTTCAACTCCAGTCTTCAAAGTCTGTGGCAAGTGGTCCTTTGCCATAAAGTATATTTGAAAGATTTTGGCTGTAGGAGTTAAAGTAGCCTGGTTGCTGTACAGAGCGGCAGATTTTATGGTAGCTTTGGAGATCCTCTTTGCTGAAAGGGGTTGCTTTATCTCTGGTCAAAATGCTGGTCACTAGCTGACTCTCAACTGAATATTCTGTATGAGAATGAACGTTACTGTGATAGTGAGTGAAGAATGGCATAGTTGGAATAGCCAGGTATCAAACTATGGGGGAGTAATCTTGACAGCCATGGAGCAAAGCCCAAAAAGAATCTGATTGGAATATGGTTTTGCAGGCTGAAATGCAAGACTAATAAGACTTAAGCACTGACTGGTTTGCAGCATATTAGGTGATCACTACAAGTGAAAGACTTCTAATGACACTGCACCAAGCAGAGCAGATAAGCAGGTCATGAGAGAACAAACCAGATTGGTCAGACTACAAGGCGTTGATGTCCTGGGTGGAGGAAGATGCGCCATGGACCAGGGATCCAACTGAATAGGTCACAGAGGTTAGCATGGCATTACCAACAAAGAACGCAGTGGAAAAATGACAGGCTGTTAATTGCATTAATCCCTCAGTGAAAGCCTGTTGTGAGATGAAATGTAGGGGTGGTCATCTCAGTCACTGTGTGGTTGCTCTTGCTTTTTGTGAGCTTGCTTCCATATGTAAGTCTGTTGTTTTTTCATGCAGTTCACAACCAGTTTTGTATGTGGTGGCTGAATTTTGCACTTAATAAAATAACCTGGGACTATCCAAACAGCCTAAGCATCTTGTGTATTACTCATTCAGTTTTACATAGTTGTATTGTTAATTTCTTCAGTACTTACTTCATGAAAATGACATTAGGAGTGACTGAAGTTAAGAATTCTGAGCCCCCAGCAGGACATCAAATGAATGCCATCTTATGGAGCTAAGACTGAAGAAATGGAATCCATGCATAATATATGCAGCTTTAAGGAAGGTACATGAACCAAGGAACTGAGTCACTGTGACCAGTGTCGATGGAGTTGATGGCTGAAGAAAATAGATGCTGGAGAAGTATGTGCTTTAGAGTGAGGATTAAGCTCAAAGTTTCATGTGTAAGGATGTAGTATAATCACAGGGACCTGGAGTCAATGAAGGGAGTGGCTTAGAGTTTTATGTCTGATATTGAGGTAGAAAATGGAGTGTGAGGAGGATAGTGGTTGAGTAAACCTGCCAAGATCCAAAGTATACTGTTAATATGAATGAGTTAGGCTGAGTAGTGTAAGAGGTACGGCAAAAGGTATTGTTATAGGATAGCAGTTAGAGGCAAACAGAGTCCACAGCACTTGGTTAGGGGTCAGAAGGAATGCACATATGTAGCTGTCAGAGGAAAGGGTTGAGGAAAATTGGGATGTTCAATGAGCAACCAAGGTCTTTTAATATGGGTGCCATACTGACAGGGATGTAGCAATGCTGTGGAGAAGAAAATGGTGGGGGGGTCTCTCCCTGAATGGATATCAGCTGTGAAATGTTGAGCCACACAATTCCCTTTCTGCAGGATTTGCAGTGTATCTGATGAAATATCTGGTAATACAGAAGGATTTTGAAAGAAAGTAAGGACTTGACTGGTCCTATGGAACTTTATTATATGAAATCTGATTTTGGATGGAGAGGGACTGTTTTTTTTTTTTCATATTGTGTACACATTGCAAGGAACAATTTGGAAGTGCATTATTACTAAATTTATATTTTCATCACTGTGAAAACATTTTGAAAATCTTTTTTTTTGGTATTTGTTAAAATAAAAATGCACAGTGTTCATGACACAATCTTTGGTAGCATACCTGCCTACCCCATACCACACATAACAGCTGCACAAGCTACAAAATCTCTCCTGTGGCATTTCATAGGTGGTCTGTCTGCCTGTGACTCAGCTAAAACAATTTTTGCCACAGCCAAAGGGATATCGGCTTTAGCACTTGATGAGTCTGGAGTGAAGTCTGTAACCAGCATGTAGTCCATTTCATGCTTTTGTCTGGACCATGGTAACCACTGTACCAAAGACATTTTGATAATTTTAAAAACTACGCACTGCTTACCACTGACTGCCTACAGCCGCTGGAAGCTGGAAACATAGGAGTAATTCAGGCACAGCTTTTGTAGCACCTCATTTCTAGTATACTAATTAATATCAAGTGATAGCTTCTGCTTAACCCTATTGTTCTACCTAGTGCTTCCTTGGATGTGGCTGCTTGCATGGCTGCAAACTGTCAGTGAATGTCAAGGCACAGACTGTGAATATTTTATTGTGCTAATTGATTTGTAGTTCAGGACTACAAAATAATTTTAGTATGAATAAAACCTGTTTTACAGTAACTAACACATTGTAAGATTACAAGAAGGTACAGTACATCTGACAATAAATTAACACTATTTATTGTTCTTATCATCTCAAGGAGAAGGTATCTTGTTTTAGAAGGAAATTTCTATGAATACATAAGAATTTTAAATATACTGTCACTAGAAGAAAAACCATAGAAACAAATCTAAGACTTATTGATCTAAGTGGTAGCAGGGAATAGTTTTCTTCAAAAATAAGCATGTAGGAAATATACGGAAGGCCTTGAATGTGGCCTTCATTGCCATCCCCTGTCAAAATGTAAAGAAACTCAGGAGGAATTGATTCAAATACAGTCACAATTAACTCTTACAAGATACTAGAAACAGAGCTCACTCACCAAATATATTTAGATTGAATGGTTTATTTTAAATGAATACTAAGGTTACAGAACTTTAATGGTACACTAACATTTCTGAGAAAAGTCTACTTCAGGATGTGTAGTTAACTACTTTTTTTTTTTAAGTCTCTCCTCGTACATCAAATGTATAGCCCTGGCTTGTTTGCTTAAAAACACAATTATGGCCTATTTTTCCCTTTCTGCTTTTTCTTGGTTTTTCATGCAAAATGTTGCTGGCTGCCAGAAAGGCTGCTGCACTGCCTTATCAAATGAGGCTCCTGTGAAAGGCAGTTTAGGAGTCTTGCTGAAAGAATGAAACCTTTTGCCAAGAAATATGTTTTCCAAGAAGATGCAGCAAGGCAAATATTTATTTATCTGAAAACTGGTGACTGGGAAATGCACACTGAACCAAGACTCCTTCCCAGGTGCAACCAGGGGGGAAGGAACAGGGGAGGCAAATAATATAGCACTGACACAGTTCACAGTTATAGTAAAAGTGGAACAGAGTACCTGATTAAAACAAGAGTAAGTACAATAAGAGCAAGTGGCAAAATCAGGTATTTCAGTCACACCTACACCGGGGTAGAAGGCAAATGTAAAGGGGACAATCACTTAGGGGGAAACAGGAGTGGGGGGAGGGAAGAATTTTCAGCTGGCACATACCTGAGGGAAAATGGGGAGGCAGTGAAACAGAGGGAGGATGGGAGTAGATTTCAGAGTGAAGAGATGATAGGAAAAGGCTGATTGCCCAGCAGAGGAATAGGGATGAGGAAAGGGGAAAGTGCAAGGATCCCTAGAATGGAGGGAGTAGGAGGCAGAAGGAATGAAGGAATGAAGGAGAGGAGTGAGGAGAGGTATGAGGGAATGGACCAAAACCAGCGTTTTGATATGACTGAAGCACAATGGTTCTGGTGATGTGAAGGTAGAGGAAGAATGGATAAGGAGGAATAGTGTGAGCAATGGTGGGTATGAGAGAAGAAGTTGGTAGCAAAATGACAGAAGGCATTGTACAGGGTGTCCAATCTGGCTAAGGAAGTGGAGGAAGCAGTACCATAGAATACATCTGCATAGTCAAAGACTGGAAGCACCATTTAGGTGACAAGTTCATGGCATGCCTGCAGAGAAAGACACTCTTTGCTGCAGTAGAAGGCATCACGTTTTGGGCACAGTTTGGCTTTGATGGCGTCCTTTTGGACATAGAAGTCAAATCTTCTGACAAGCCACATACCAAGGTAGTTGAATGAATGAATCCCTTCAAGAGAGATGCCATCAAAGGTGGAGAAGATAGGCAGGGTTGAGAATCTGGCCAATCCTTAGCTGCTGCCAAAGTTCATGGACTCAGTTTTTTGTGTGTTGACTCAGAGTTGGTTAGATTGAAACCAGTGCAGGACACTGTTGAAGTCTTGCTGGAGCATACCTTCCATGGCTGTAGTGGAGGGACCAGAGGTGTAAATTATGTCATCATCTGTATATATGTTGATATGCGAGTTGGCACAAGCTGTGGGGAGGAGGTTAAGAAAGATGGAGAATAGGACAGGCCACAGAATGGAGTCCTGTGGGACTCTGGCCTGGATGGAAAGTGGAGGTGCCAGGGCACTACCAACCTGTACTGACCGCAGATGGCCAGAGAGGTAAAAATGAAACCAGTCTACAGCAGGATCTGAGAGGCCAGCAGAACTTAGCTTATCCAGGAGGAGAGCGTAGGACACCAAGTCAAAGGCCTTGGCCATATTGATGAAAATGGCAGCTGTGATGTGCCCCTCATCCATCCCTGAGAAGATAGAATCAGTTACATGTAGCAGGGAGGAGATGGTGGATTGATGTTTCAGGAATCCAGACTGGAATGGGGAGAGGAAATCAGTGGAGGATAGAATACTGGACATACTAGTGTTGACAAGCTTCTCTTGCAGTATAGCAAGGGAAGAGAAGAGGGAGACTGGCAGTAAGGTAACTGGGGAGGAAGCTTCCCCCCCCCCGTAGTGTGGAAGAACTTTAGCCAACTTCCAGGACTGAGGAACATCACTAAGGGAGAAGGAGCAATTGAGTAGCTGAGTCAGTGGATGTGCTGGGGCAGGTACAGGGATCTGGAGTAGCTTAGGATCCAGTTCATGAGGACTGGATTTGCACAGGTTGAGGGAAAAAAGACTGTAAGGGGTTTCAGGGTAGTAATGGGGGAAAGAGGAAACCAGTGGAAGGGAGAGGAAGAGTTCTTGAGGCTGGAGGGTGAGTGGAAGGGAGAGCACAAGTGGTAAAGGACTCACTGAAATGAACAGCAACAAAGGAGGGGTTGGACACTGTGGGGTGAACAATTTACAAGAATGACTGGAGGGGCAGTCTGTGTGGGGGAGTCAAGAAAGGATATACTTTCCAGAACTTTGAGGGGATATTAAGTTTACTCTGAAGACTGGCCTTGAAATACAATGATGTCACAGCCTAGACAGCCTTAGTACAGGAGTGTCCGATAGTCCTGTATATGAGGAGGTCAGGAAAGGAGTGAGATGGTTTGAAATGTGCCCAGGCAAGGTCACAGGACTAAGCTGATCAATGTTTTCAGAGGTAATTCGGGGTGATATAGATTTTTGACCCTGGATTTTCTGAGTGGAGAGTTCTTGTCCCATATAGAGGAGAATTTGGAATGAAACAGGGAGAGGGCAATATTGGTATTCATGGCAGAGGGCATAGCTATCCAATCTGCAGCAGGAAGGTTACTCAACATAGCAAAGGTGGTGAGTGAGTAGAGGGGCCAGGTCTCACTATATTTAGGGGAGTAGAGTGGATAAAACACTTTCCTGATGCAGAACATCATGCCGTGGTCGCTGAAATCATCTGGCAGGATTCCTGCTGCTACAATACAATGAGAATGGGAGGAGAGAACACAGTCCAGGAGGGAGTGGTTGTGAGAGTTGGGATTGAGCTGGGTAGGTTCAGTGATAATCTGTGTGGGATTAAGGTACTCAGTCTTGTAGATGGTTGGCCTGGAGGCTGGAGAGAGTGAATTGACATTGAAGTCCATTAGCAAGATGAGTCACATATGAGGCAAATATGGGTCACTAATTGCATTTTTTAGAAAACAAGACAGGAAACATACATGTTGTATATAAGGAGAAAATGTAAAATACTGTCCCAGTAATTCAGTAACTGCACACCCTGATGAAGAGGTTCCTCCTTGATATGTTGGTGTGCCATTGCAGTAGTGCTGTAACCTTGACTAGTATTCATTTGAAGTAAACAAAATAATCCATATATATTTGGTGACTGAGTACTATTTCTATTACTAGGAGGTGCCCTGGGGTGAAATGGGACCAAGAGCGTGGATCTCCTTGCCTTTTGCCCATACCCAAGGGCTCTGAGGGATTTGGGCAGGTGCTGTGGTCATCTGTGGAATCTTGTCCCTCTCTGCCAGTGTTATGCAATGCCATGTCTATTAAAAATATGACCACAGTGGTTGCTGATTTAGTAGCCTCTGCAGACCTGGCTTGCATCACTGAGACTTGGATGGATGAAAATGCAGGGCCCATTTTAGCAGCTGCGATTCCAGCTGGGTTCTTGGTGATTCATCGCCTGAGAGTGGACCGTAGGGGTGGAGGGGTTGCAGTCTATTTTAGACAGAAACTGGAATTTAAGGAGTTGCCAGTGAGGATTACCAACTCCTTTGAATGCATGGGTGCTGCAGGTGCAGGTTTCAGGACCCTTGGGTTGATGATGAACTCTTGCTTTTTGGACAAGACCTCCTCAAATTGATGGAATCATTGGGCCTGACATGGGTTATTACACATGGGGGGGGGCACTCGTTGGACTCGGTGTTCCACCTTGGGATGGAAATCTCTGTTATGGAGGTGGATTCTATTGGATAGTCAGACCATCATGCCTTGAGGTTTAGTTTCACAACCTTTCAAAAAGGGCCTGCCCCTAAGGCAATAGTACAGCATTGTCCTTTAAGACAGGTAACACCTGAAGGTCTTATGATGGTATTAGACCTTTTGGGAATTCTGTTAGATAGCAGTGACCCAGGGCCTCTTGTGCTGACCTATAATAGGGCATTAGTAGAGGCCCTGGATGTCATTGCTCCAGTTCATGTTCATCCCCTTACTTCTCGCCCTGGGGTCCCATGGTTTGATGGGCCACTAAGGGAACAGAAGAAGCAGGGGCAAATGTTGGAGAGATGCTGGCAGAAAACTCACCTGTAGGGGGACAGACTTAGGTTGTTGAAAAATTATAAGGTCTACCAATCAGCAATTTCCCATAAAAAGGCAGAATTCCTGTCCATGGAAATTGCTGCAGTGAGGAACAGACCAGCCCAGCTCTTCTGGACTGCGGACAGGCTTTGCAGTCCGGCCTGTATGTGGTCTGGTGGAGTGTTGTCACAAGAAAAATGTGAGGAGTTTGATCATTTCTTTGCTGATAAGGTGTCCACCATTAGGACAGAGATCAGCCAATGCCTCCCTATTGGTCCTTGTAGTGGTCAACCAAGTGGTACTAATGCCCAGATGACCTGGTCTACCTTTAGCCTGCGGTAGTCATGGACATAACGAAGATCTTCCGGACTCTGTGGCCAACTTGCTATAGTTTGGATCCAGGCCCAACCATCTTCTTGTAGGTTCATTGAGGTCATCGACCCGGTCCTAGCTCAGATAGTCTGGACTTCATTGGAGAGAGGGATCTTTCCAGATCCCTTAAATGAGATGGTAGTTAGGCATCTGTTGAAAAAGCTCTCCTTTGACCCAAGTTGCCTTGCCAACTACAGACCAGTCTCTAATCTATCTTTCACTGGGAAAGTTATGGAGAAAATGGTCACTCTGCAGCTGGAGGATCATTTAATCATCCATAATGTCTATGACCCTCTCCAGTCTGGCTTCAGGAAAAGGCAAAGCACTGAGACTGCCCTGGTTTGAGTACTTAATGACCTATTGGTGGCAAGAGATTGGAGAGCCTGTTCCATCTTGGTTCTCCTAGATCTCTCAGCAGCATTTGACACTGTGGACCATGTGGTGTTGCTCGAACACCTGTGGTTCTTTTATGGGCTAGAGGGGGTAGTCCTCAATTAGTATTGATCTTTCCTCAGGGGCAGGTCACAGAGGGTGGTGTCAGTAATTTATTCCTCGTCCCTCGGGGCCAGCCCTGTAGAGTTCTGCAGGATTCAGTGCTTTCCCCATTTTGTTTGCAGTGTATATGCTGCCACTAGGGGACATTATAAGGCGGTACGGGTTGAGTTTTTTATTGTTACGTAGATGATTCTCCACTGTACATGTCCTTTGTGCCCAGCCAGGAGTTTGATACAGTCTCGATGTTTAACAAATGCCTAGGGGAGATACAGAACTGGATGAGTGCCAGCTGGCTGAGGTTAAACCCAGAAAAAATTGAGGTGTTGGTTGTGGACCCTGATCTTAGGATGGCCAGATCATGGGTGGGAAAACCCTCTGGTTTACAACTTGGAGGGAACCTACTCATTGCTTCGAGCTAGGTGCAGAACCTTGGGGTGGTGTTTGATGAAGGTCTCACCCTAAAGGCTCAGGTGTCAGCCGTAGTCAAATCCTTCTTTTACCATCTAAGAAATATCACCAGGGTGAAGCACTTGGTTCCATCTGAGGATCTTTCTACATTGGTTCATGCCTTTGTCACCACTTGTCTTGACTACTGCAATGCCCTCTACCTAGGGCTACTGGGAGTGGATATTCACCGATTGCACCTGGTGCAGAACATGACAGCCAGGTTGTTAACTGGAACCCCTAGATCCAGTCATATAACACCAGTGTTGTGCGAACTGCACTGGCTGCCTGTACAGTGGTAAATCACTTTCAAGGTTGCATTGCTGACCTATAGAGCCCTACATGATCAAGGACCCCAATACCTGCAAGACCTTCTATCACCCTACCACCCCTCCCGTTCACTCCTCTCCTCCAATGAGGGATTGCTAGAGGTTCCCAGGGTATGTTGGAAAATGTTTGGGCGAAGATCTTTTGCCTTTATGGCCCCTACCCTGTGGAATTCTCTACCTCATCGGATATGAGAGAGCCTGTCCATAGAAGGGTTTAAAAACTCCCTTAAAACATATCTTTTTCAAAATGCCTTCAAAGGAACTTAAGATTTTATGATTTTTGGTGTAGATTTTTAAGCTGAATTTAGTTCTATATTTTAATGTGTTTATGTCTGTATTTTGTGTGAGTATGATGTAAGTGCACCCTGAGCTATGGAAAGGCACCTTTTATAAATAAAGTTTACTTACTTACCTACTACCTAATGGCATGTAAAAACTATAAAATGAATAAAAAACAGCATAATAAATATTGTATGTCGTAAGGGATGCCAATAAAGAACTCAAGTGGTTAAAAGAAAAGTACTAAGAAACTAAGTAGCCACTGCAAGTAGCAAGCATTTGTCAATGCCGAATGTTTGCTTGCTGGCATTGGCATTGGTAGTGTAGGAGTTACAGAGCTGCATACTAGGAATAGCAGTGAAGTACTGAACTGAAGCCAAGCCCGTCACCACCCTGAAGAAAGTGACAGGCATTGGGGTGTGCCTTTGGGTCATCAGGCATAATGGCCACGCCATTTCACCATACCCTACCCTGCAGACACCGACAAGTGTCACAGTGTGCCTTGGGGTCTTTGGCCCTTATGCGCTCCCCATTCCATCAGGAAATACAGTGAAATGGGTGCAGTATAGGAGAATGGGGTGAACTTTGGGGCTGAAGAGTCCAAGGCACACCTCAATGCCTCTTACTAGCTACAGGGTGTGGGTGGTGGTGGAACGGTATGAGCATTACAGGCAACAATCCCAAGTCACAGCCCTGATGCCTGTCATTCTGTACAGGGTGAGGTGTTATGGTCGGAAACCTTAACGCCTCAGGCATTCATTGGTATTTTCACTCCAAATTTTCAACATGGTTTTTCTGTGACCCCCACCTCATGAACAGTGGCAATATCAGTTTGTTAGTTGAAAGCTGCGTTTGCACAGCGACTACGGCATTTGGCACCACAGGTGCAAAAACACATTCTGAACAGGATGTGAAAAATGACAGCGGTAATGTTCATGGGGAGGTGTAAAAAATGGCAATGTTGAAAATCTGCTGTGAAAATATAAAAAAAAACTGGTGAAGTCACGAGCGTGCGTAGAAACTGTGCAACGCACACCCGTAATGTAACTAGTTTGGGGATTTTTTACAGCAGATTGTTAATAAAGGCATTTTGGGACCTCCGATCATGAACAGTGTCGCTGTGATTTTCTTTATCTGTCCTGAACAATGATTTCCCACAGCGACCATGCATTTCTGCACTGAAAGTGTGAAAACACATTTCAGCCATGTTGTGAAAAATGACAGCTGTACTGTTCATAAGGAAGTGTGGAAAAATGCCACTGGTGAAAATCTGGACTGAAAATATTATAAATTCATGAACTTACAAGGGTGCGTGGAAACTGCGCAATGCTCACTCGTAACACAGTTATTTTATGGAGTTCTGTCACTAAAATTTCAACGTAGCCATTTTAAGACCTCTGTTCATGACCAGTGTCACTGTGATTTTCTTAATCTGTCCCAAACATTGTTTTCGCACACCGACTGCACCATTGTACGCTACATGTGCGGAAACACATTTTGGGCAAGATGTGAAAAATGGCAGCTGTACTGCTCATAAGGAAGTGTGGTAAAATGGCAATGTTGAAAATCTAGTGTGCAAATATTACAAATTCGCGAACTTGCAGCGGCATAGGAACTGCACAATGTGCGCTCCTAAAACAGTCATTTTTGGGAATTTTTTCACCAAATTTTCAACATAGCCATTTTAACACCTCTGCTCATGACCAGTGTAACTGTGATTTTCTTAATCAGTTCCAAATATTGATTGTGCACACCCACTACGCCATTGTGTACTACATGCACTAAAACACATTTTGGGCAATATGAGAAAAATGACAGCTGTACTGCTCATAAGGAGGTGTGGTAAAATGGCAATGTAGAAAATCTGGAGCGCAAATATTAAAAATTCGCAAACTTACAAGCATTTGTAGGAAGTGTGCAACCCACACTTGTAAAACAGTCATTTTTAGGAATTTTTTCACCAAATTTTCAACATAGCCATTTTAAGACCTCTACTCATGAACACTGTCACTGTGATTTTCTTAATGTGTCCCATACATTGATTTCGCACACCAACTGCGCCATTGTGCGCTACATGCGCGGAAACATATTTTGGATGAGATGTGAAAAAAGACAGCTGTACTGCTCGTAAGGAGATGTGTTAAAATGGCAATGTTGAAAATCCAGACTGCGAATATTAAAAATTCACGAACTTACGAGTGTGCGTAGGAACTGCGCAGAGCACGCTAGAAAACAGTCATTTTTAGGAATTTTTCCAACAAATTTTCAACATAGGCCTTTTGAGAGCCCACCTCATGAACACTGGCACTGTCGTTCCATTAATCAGTCCCGAAAGGTGATTCCATGCAGTGACCGCGAAATCACCCTTCGGACCTAATTAATGCCATGACAGTGACAGACTTCATGAGGAGGGGTCCCAAAAACCCCATGTTGAAAATTTGGTGCAAAAATTCCAAAAAATGCCTGAGATATGCATCAAAGTTGAAAAAACCCTATCTATTACATTATACAGCTTACCGGCATTTCCTCAGTTCGCAGTCGGCTTTGAAGAGTGCAGACGTGTTCCCGGTCCTCCAAAGATCATTGCACCAGAGTCTGGAGGTAAGTATGAGGTGAGGGGGGTGTGGGGAGCAGGGTGCGCAGTGGGTGTGTGCGTTAGAGGGAGGGGGCCAACAGACCGAGAGGGACCATTTTTTTCTTTCAGGAATTTTTTTTTAAAGGAGGACGACATGGAACATTTGCCACACTGGGGTGGGCTCCCAGCATGGCATCGGGAAGGCTGCTTGGGGGGGCTGGAGCCGATGGGGCATGGGGCACCCCATCATCCATTACAGTTTCTGCCATGCTGGGGTGTGCTCCCAGCTTGGCACCTGGAAACATTTTGGGGGGGCATGGAGATGTGGAGCCAACAGGGGATTTGGCACCCCCATCAGCCATTACATTGTTTGCCACACTGGGGTGAGCTCCCAGCATGGCACAGGGAAGCTTGTTTTTTTGGTGGGGGACCTGGAGCCGACGGGGATTGGGCACCCCATTGGCCACACAGTCTGGGCGTTGGGGGGAGCTCACATGAGCATGAGCATGTAAAATGCAGTGCTTGCGTGCCTGCATGCATGGGGGGGGAAGCTCTGCTCAATGAAGCGGAGCTCTCCCTTTCAACTGTATGCCACTGCATCCAGTGTCTTGGATGATGGCACTATGATTCTTGCACATCCGTGCAAGCAAACATAAAAATGGGACATTTGTTTTTTCTTCTATAAGTAGCAGTTGTCTTGGATTTAGAATAACATTCTCAAGGGTCTTAAATAAGCTGACTTGGCAAGATACTAATCAATATCCTTTTCAAGTGAGGGTTGTTAAAAAAGGTGGACACCAGACGTATGTAATTAACAGTCTTTATAATAGTTATAAATGTAATTCTGAATGGTGTGGAGTCCAATTAACTGTAGAATATTACAGCATGAAGCTGAGATGAGAGCAACGCTACATAGAACAGAAATGAGTATTGTTAACACAAATAATGATTTATTGGCCTGGAAATTTACATAATAATAATAATAATAATAATAATAATAATAAAATGTATTTAATTAAGCGCCTTTCAAATTTTTTCAAGGCGCTGTACATAAAAACATGAGAACACCAGCATAATCAATACATACAATAGAACTACACAACAAAAATTACCAAGCTAAAGTAACCAATTACAACATGGCAGGAAATGCCTTCTCCCATAAAAAAGACTTTAAGGCCTTTTTAAAACTTCCCACCATCGTAGTCTCTCAGAGCTGACAGGGCAGAGAATTCCAGAGGGTAGGAGCCGCAAAACCAAAGGCACGGGCTCCAGAGGACTTCAAATTTACCCTCGGAATCTCCAGCAACCCCTCGTCAGCCGAGCAGAGCTCTCTCAGAGGGGTGTAGGGCACCAGAAGCTCTTTCAAATAGTCGGGACCGAGACTGTGTGGGCTTTGTAGGTCAAAAGACCCACTTTAAAGGTGATCTGCCACTGTATTGGCAGCCAGTGCAGAGTGCGCAGCACCAGGGTAATATGGGACCTTCTTGAAACCCCAGTCAACAAACATGCTGCCACATTCTGCACTAGCTGTAAGCGGCGGATATCAACCCCAGAAAGTCCTAGGTAAAGGGAGTTACAGTAATCGAGATGAGATGTCATGAAGGCGTGGACCAAAACCGTCAGGTCGCAAGGTGGAACCAGGTGCCTAATCCTGGTGATGTTATTAAGATGAAAAACTGCAGTCTTGACAACTGCGGACACCTGATAATGAAGGGTCAAACCAGTGTCAAGCTCCACACCCAGGTTATGCACCTGTTCAGAGGTAGGGATCTGGTCTACCCCTAGAATTAATCCAGAGGGGGACCCCGCCCTTAAACCCTCAACCCTGCGACCGGGGTCCACCACCATAACCTCGGTCTTTCCCGGATTCAGCTTCAAACCACTGGTATTCATCCAGTATTGGATATCAGTGAGGCAGTTATTCAGCACTGAGATAGCACTAACCTGGTCAGGTGCAAAAGACAGGTAGAACTGGGTATCATCAGCGTAGCAATGAAACCTCAGCTCAAACCATCTTACAATGTCTCCGAGGGGTAGCATATATACTGCTAATAACATGGGGGAAAGCACTGAGCCCTGAAGTTCCCCACAACGTAGAGAGAAGGCCCTGGATGAATGCAAACCCAAGACCACTCTCTGCGTTCTCCCCTCGAGGTAAGATGAAAGCCATCTGAGGACCACACCCGATAGTCCACAAATGGACCTCAGGCGTTTGAGCAAAACCCCATGATCCACAGTATCAAAAGCTGATGACAGATCAAGAAGAACCAAAACAGAGCAGTGTCTCTGATCTCTCACCATCAGGAGATCATTGAGTACCTGAACAGAGCAGTCTCAGTGCTATGCCTCTTGCGAAAACCAGACTGGAGAGGTTCGTATAAACTATGGATGGTCAAATGGTTATCCAATTGCACCACCACAACTTTCTCAATAACCTTCCCCACAAAAGGGAGGTTAGAGATTGGTCGGTAGTTTGCTAGGTCATCCGGGTCTAAAGAAGCTTTCTTCAGAAGGGGAGTCACCACCCCTTCCTTCAGAGAGCTAGGGAAAACTCCTGTCTCTAAAGAACACCGGATAATCCGAGCAAGGACCGGGCCGATAGTCTCACTACAACCCATAATCAGGGAGGTAGGGCCCGGATCCAAACTACAACATGTTGGGCGCATCTCACGGACAATCCTCATAGCGTCTAAGAAATCCGGTAGGTTAAAGGAACTCCAGGAAACTCCGGGCTCTTCGACAAAACACTGATCAACTGCAACAACCTTAGAGTGAGGTCGGGGGCACTGCCTCCGAATGTCTTCCACCTTATTTGCAAAGAATCGAGTGATATCCTCGCAATCAATTTGCATAAAAACTCGACGGATCTGCCAACAGACTGGGTTGCACAGTCTGTTGACAGTTCTGAAGAGCTGAGCCGGTCGATTCCAAGCGACAGAAATTTCCCTGGACAGGAATTCTGCCTTCTTATGGGAAATTGCTGTTTGGTAGAGCTTATAGTGCTCTAACAAAATGAGATGGTCTGCATCAGAGGCAGTCTTCCTCCAATGACGCTCCAACCTATGCCCCAACCTCTGCAACCCTCTCAATGCCCCATCGAATCATGGGACAACGGGACGGCGCGGGAGGGGGCGAACACGGGCTGGTGCAATCTGATCAAGTGCAGCCAAAATGGCCCCATTATAGGCCACTACCAGCTGCTCAGGATCAGTGCATGACTCATCAAACAACAAGAGGTCAATAACCGCCATCAGGTCTTCAGGGACAATATCCAGCAATGGGCAGTACTTGACCAACTCCACAGGGGCCGACCTACCTAGGGGTGCCTCAAAATTGAACCCAACTGAGTAATGATCAGACCAACTGACTGGTTCCACCACCAAGTCAGAAGCCTCGATCCCCAGGAGGAAAACCAGGTCAAGAGAGTGACCTCCTTTGTGTGTAGCTGCGGAAACAACCTGTGTAAAGCCCAGAGATGTCATCACCTGGAGGAAATGTTGACCAAAAAGCAAAGATTTGTCGTCGACCCAGGCATTGAAGTCGCCCAGCACCATCAATCTGGGTGACTCCAAGGCCATGTCGGCGGCAAAATCTGCTATTTCCAGCAAGAAAAGCTTCTCATCCCCTGGTGGACGGTAAATGAGGGCAATTCTGCACCCCACACCAGCTACCACAGTGCACTCAAATGATCTAGCCTCCTCAACTGGTACGCCAGTTAGGCCCAATTCGGTCTTAAAACAGACCGCCACCCCCCCACACGATCCAATCTCGGGCAGTGTATAACCGAACCCAGCGGAACAGCGGCCTCTAAAACGGGGTCAAGATTCCCATCCAACCAGGTCTCGGTAATGCAAGCCAGATCTGCCCTTTCGACAAAGTCTGCAATAAGACCAGTCTTATTGCAGACAGATCTGGCATTGCACAACAACGCCCAAGTTGGACGAGGATGACGAGTTGTCCCAACCACTTGCCCTCCAGAGAAGGAGGTGCCCTTGGGTATGGGAACCAGAATGGGACTACCATGCTCCAGAAGCCATTTCGTCCCAGGACGTCTTCTAGGCCTAACCACCCCTATGGGAGAGCACCGCTCACTCTGCTGTCCACAACCCCTCACGCCCCCCCAATTCCCCCTCCCCCTTCGCACAGTCCCTAGTGCCGACACCGATGGTAAACATGAACTGACAAGGGGGACAAGAAGAAGGGGCAGAGGGCATGGAGAGCGGAGGCCAAATAACGAAGGACAGGTGGAGCCAGTCAGCACATCAGGCTGCTCAAAGGTTAAAACAATAAATAAAATAAATAAAACAACACCACAATCAACCTAACACTAAAAACAAAAAATAAAATTAAACTAAACCAATACTCTAATACAACAACTATTAAATTATTTTATATCCACAAGCCCTCTCATGGCCTGGGGACATTAATAAAATAATAAAGCTAAGACTAATAAAATAATAAATAGAGGGAATAATTTAAAAACCACCCTCCGGGACTCTCTCACCGAACCGGAAAAGGTGGAATATAAGATGGAAACAAGCACTCTCACTGCATAAATTATCCCTCAAATAAAGTAACTACAAACAATACACATCCTATATATAAAAATACAAAATAAAATAACATCAACAAATAAAATTCAGTGTCCAGAGGACCGTCATTCACCATCCACATCAGCTGGGCAAAAATGAGGACCACCAGCGGGCCGCAGGAACCAGCCAGCCCAAAAAGATCGGTGACCCACTACTTCTACCCCAGGAGAGAACAACCCCCAGCCGTCCGCCCCAGGAGTGTAGAGGAGGGAAAATTAAGGACCGTCCCTCCAGCCAACCCCACTCCCCTCCACTGTGTGGAACACCCACCCAGGGCCACCAGAACACTGCAAGCCAACTAATAGGCCAAATGAAGTCAGTTGCTCCAAGAACGTTTATATAGTCACAATGACAATAAACAAATCCAAAATCACTTATCTTGCAGGATCTCTTCGGGGCCACTCCTATAAATACGTAAGGAATAATTAAGGGCCAGACTTCTCCAATTCATGCACAGGTTTAAATATGAGGGCAATCTTCATTAAGTAGATGGAGAAATATAGTCAAAAAGATCCAATCCAGCCATATTCTCATCGAATAAGTGACCTTTGCACGCTTAAAATTCCACAATACTGGCCCCAATATCGTTAAAACATCCAATAAGCCAAAAAGTTCCAAAGGGATTCCAGATTCGAAATTCTGATCCAAATCCCAGGAGAACCATCCACCAGGCCGCAGGTTCCAGCCAGAAATTCAAGAGGCAACTACCCAGGCTATAATAATGGCCCACTACCTCGACTCCGGGTTGAATCAGCCCCCCGGCCGACTATACCGGGAGTCTAGGGGAATAGGATCAGTGGGCTAGCTCTCCAGCAAGCCCCGATCCCAGCCCCTGTGTGGGTCACTAACCCTCTAGCACCTCAGGAAACCAGCAGGTCCAGCTATACAAGTCCAAATCCACAGTCAAAGCAGGTCACTAAAACGTAACTTATAGCCCAGCACTCCAGAAATGTAAAAACTGTAGGATCCTTTACTATCTTCGTAGATTTAGTGATTCCGAAGAAGAGTGCATTCAAACTCCTTGGTGAGCTTGTCCCCAGCAACTCTCGTCTCCTCCAGATCGCATTCAATGTGCAACTAATCCACTGAAAGTGCTGGGGAAGGTTGCACTCAGGGAATGAACACTGACCGAATCTCCACACTGAAAGGCAGTCGTTAAGCCGTTAAGGACCAGCCAAGTTCTTACTTATAATGTGCATCCTGTTCTAGTGGTGCTTTTCATTCAGGGCCCATTAAGAGCTTCACAGTGAATAACCATGTCTAAACAAACTGATTTCAAAAATAATCAGTTAAGTCTGTTAAGTTTATAAAGCACATTTTCAGTGTACTCTTTTTTTTTCTTTAATTACTTAAATAATACTAGTTGTGAAATTCAAAAATATAGAAGCATGGTTTTGAAGAGTTTTGACCGCTGGTCTTCACTGATCTCTCTGGTTAGATTACTTTGTAAAATGTATCTAAACTGTCTCTGTCTTCTCTGCCATTGACCCTTTCCTTAAATATTAACTGTCAAAATATTCCTTTCTACAATAAGTTACGCTGATTCATGCAACTACAGTAGACTTTCTGCACACAGTACAGTTGCAGCCATAGATATGTTCAGATAATTTCTTTTTTTAAATGTATATTTTATTAATGTTCCACAACACATAACAGGAAACATCACGCAGACATATACATAACATTTCTTCACTTATGGTTTAGATGTACATTACATTGGCATTTCTGTTACAGTCTTATTATGCTTAGTTATTTCATGATATACTGTATCTACTGTAAATAGATTCTCTCTGGTGGCCCACAGTAGAACTGCAAGCAGTTTCTCTAGATATCTCACAGAAATTTCAGGAAATATCTTTAGGTCTTTGGCTGCAACTGTACATACTGTATGTAGTATTTAAGAAAATTTTAAAAACTTACCTGTGGCAAATGGCCTACTTGGAGGATTAAGTAATTTGAACAAAAATACTGTGTTATAATTTTATGGAATATTTTATTTTTTATTCTAATACTTGATGTTGTCATGAAATCATTTTATTTATATGTTTTACTAATTGGTACTTGATGTTGTGGTTTTAATATATTCAGCGCCTTGATACATTGAAAGGCGCTTTATAAATAAAATTATTGTTATTATTATTAGATATTCGGACTTGGTGTATGACACTGAGTGCTGTATGTAACAATTCATTGCTCTACTATACAACAGATTCAGATATATAGGTGGCAGAAGAAGTCCTATTGGCCCATCCACTCCACTCACACTACCTTACTATTCTACACTGGCTCTAGTGGCCATCATGCCCATTCATTTCAGACCCCTCTTCTGACTAAGGCCAGGTGCCTGTCCCATCCCAGCTTAAAACTGCTTACCAGTTTGGCCATTACTACGTTTTCTTGCAGCTTGTTCCACTTGTCCACCATTCTTTCCATGAACAAGTGCTTTTGGACATCTTTCTTGAATCTCACACTTGAGGAGGCTGTGGGTCAGTCTGGCTTTCCTGCAGGAAACCAAGCTGAACAAACAGGATCATGACAAGCTAGTTAGGGAATGGGTGGGGCAGGTGTTTTCTTCTTCAGCCCCCACCAAAAAAAGGGGAGTCACCATACTTATAGATAAATTGCTTAAATGGTCCCCTGTCAAAGTAGTACAGGATTCCCAAGGGAGGTGGGTCCAAGTGGTCATGGACACCCCAGAAGGCAATGTATATGGCCCAAATAAAGACTCCCATAGAGATCTATCATGAACTAGCCTATGCCATTAGCTGCCTTGCACATGCCCCTACCCCGAACATTTTAGGAGGGGACTTTAACATTCCATTCAACCCCTTGACCAACAGGTCCTCTAAGGGATTAGATGGTCATCCCAGGGCCCGTCTCTCTCTACAGCAACTCACAGTCGACTTGGGGCTGTCAGATATTTGGAGAGTCTTTCATCCACGTGAACGAGACTATACCTTCCACTCCTCAGTACGTGGCACTCATAACTGACTTGAATATTGGCTGACTTCAGCTGCCATTACCCAAATTTTGCTTGGTACTGAGATCCTGCCTATGGTCATCTCGGACCACTCCCTGGTCCATCTGTACTTTGTCTGGTGATCCAAGACTTCCCCAACAACAGCATGGAAACTAGACACTCTCCTTTCTCAGGGACCCAGATTTCCAATCTTGGCTCACCCAAGAGGTGACAAACTTTCTTGCTGAAAATCCCCCTACAGAAACGTCCTATGCTATCACATGGGAGGCCTAAAAAACACCATTAGGGTGGTATTATGGGGTATGCAGCCAGAAGAAGGAGACAGAGGGAGCAACAGCTTAAGAAGCTGGAAGAGCAGCTTAGGACATTGGAGCAACAGGCCAAGAAAATCCCACAGTTTAACACACACTCCCCACTAGGCCGTAGAATCATACAAATATGAATGGAGATCAATGACCTGCTAGCTTGCAAAGCAGAAGTGGCAGTACTTCACCTGAGTGATAAGTTTTAGGAGGATAGAGAAAAGAGGGGGGGCTCCTAGCTCATACATTAAGAAAACAACAAGCAGAGCGACATATCCCCAGCCTAACAGATCAAGCAGGGACATCCCATACAGCACTGGGGTCAAATTAATGCTATAATAAAGCTATTATATTCCCAGCTTTATGCATCATCAACAACATTGGATCACAGTAAAGCAAAAGACTTGTAGTGGTCAACCGAGTGGTACTAATGTCCAGATGACCTGGTCTACCTTTAGCTTGCTGATAGTCGTGGACATAATGAGGATCATCCAGACTCTGTGGCCAACTTTCTATAGTTTAGATCCAGGCCCAACGCACCTTCTTGTAGGGGATATTGAGGTCATCAATCCGGTCCTAGCTCAGATAGTCTGGACTTCATTGGAAAGAGGGATCTTTCCAGATCCCTTAAAGGAGGCGGTAGTTAGGTCTCTGTTGTAAAAGCTCTCCCTTGACCCAGGCTGCCTTGCCAACTACAGACCAGTATCTAATTTACCTTTCACAGGGAAGGTTATCGAGAAAGTGGTTGCTCTGCAGCTGGAGGATCATTTAATCATCCACAATGTCTATGACCCTCTCCAGTCTGACTTCAGGAAATGGCATAGCACTGAGACTGCCCTGGTTTGAGTACTTAATGACCTATTGGTGGCAAGAGATTGGAGTGCCTGTTCCATTTGGTTCTCCTAGATCTCTCAGCAGCATTTAACACTGTGGACCATGTGGTATTGCTCGAACACCTGTGGTTCTTTTATGGGCTAGAGGGGATAGTCCTCAATTGATATTGATCTTTCCTCGGGGCAGGTCACAGAGGGTGGTGTCAGGAATTTATTCCACATCCCTCGGGGCCAGCCCTGTAGGGTTCTGCAGGATTCAGTGCTTTCCCCCATGTTGTTTGCAGTGTATATGCTGCCACTAGGGAACATTATAAGGTGGCACAGGTTGAGTTTTCACTGTTGTGTAGATGATTCTCTGCTATACATGTCCTTTGTGCCCAGCCAGGAGTTTGATACAGTCTTGATGTTTAACAAATGCCTAGGGGAGATTCAGAACTGGCTGAGATTAAACCCGGAAAAAACTGAGGTGTTGACTGTGGACCCTGATCTTAGGATGGCCAGATCATGGGTGGGGAAAACCCTCTGGTTTACAACTTGGAGGGAACCTACTTAATGCTTCGAGCCAGGTGCAGAACCTTGAGGTGGTATTTGATGAAGGTCTGACCCTGAAGGCACAGGTGTCAGCTGTAGTCAAACCCTTTTTTTACCACCTAAGAAATATCACCAGGGTGAAGCACTTGGTTCCATCCGAGGATCTTTCTACATTGGTCCATGCATTTGTCACCACTCGTCTTGACTACTGCAATGCCCTCTACCTGAGGCTTTTGGGAGTGGATATTCACCGATTGCAGCTGGTGCAGAACATGACACCCAGGTTGTTAACTGGAACCCCTAGATCCAGTCATATAACACCAGTGTTGTGCGAACTGCACTGGCTGCCTGTACAGTGGTGAATCACTTTCAAGGTCGCTTTCCTGACCTATAGAGCCCTACATGATCAAGGACACCAATACCTGCAAGACCTTCTATCACCCTAACACCCCTCCCTTTCAGTCCTATCTTCCAATGAGGGATTGCTAGAGGTTCCCAGGGTATGTTGGAAAATGTTTAGGTGAAGATCTTTTGCCTTTATGGCCCCTACCCTGTGGAATTCTCTACCTCATCGGATATGAGACAGCCTGTCTATAGGAGGGTTTAAAAACTACCTTAAAACAAATCTTTTTCAAAACACTTTCAAAGGAACTTAAGATTTTAAGATTTTTGGTGTAGACTTTTAAGCTGAATTTAGTTAAATATTTTAATGTGTTTATGTCTGTATTTTGTGTGAGTATGAGGTAAGTGCACCCTGAGCTAAGGAAAGGCACCTTGTATAAATAAAGTTTACTTACCTACTTAATACCGAATGGCATGTAAAAACTATAAAGTGAATAAAAAACAGCATGATAAATATTGTATGTATTAAGAGATGCCAATAAAGTACACAAGTGGTTAAAATAAAAGGACTAAGAAACTAAGTAGCCACTGCAAGTAAAAATGGCACATTTGTTTTTTCTTCTATAAGTAGCAGTTGTCTTGGATTTAGAATAACATTCTCAAGAGTCTTAAATAAGCTGACTTGGCTAGATACTAATCAATATCCTTTTCAAGTCAGGGTTGTTAAAAAAGGTGGACATCAGACATGTATGTAATTAACTGTCTTTATAAAAGTTATAAATACAATTCTGAATGGAGTAGAGTCCAATTAACCGTAGAATATTACAGCATGAAGCTGAGGTGAGAGCAACGCTACATAGAACAGAAATGAGTACTGTTAACACAAATAATGATTTATTGGCCTGGAAATTTACATAATGTGCATCCTGTTCTAGTGGTGCTATTCTTTCAGGGCCCATTAAGTGCTTCACAGTGAATAACCATGTCTAAACAAACTGATTTCAAAAGTTTAATCAGTTTAGTTTGTGAAGTTTATAAAGCACATTTTCAGTGTACTCTTTTTTTTTCTTTAATTACTTGAATAATACTAGTTGTGAAATTAAGAAATATAGAAGCGTGGTTTTGAAGAGTTTTGACTGCTGGTCTTCACTGATCTCTCTGGTTAGATTACTTTGTAAAATGTATCTAAACTGTCTCTGTCTTCTCTGACATTGACCCCTTCCTTAAATATTAACTGTCAGAATATTCCTTTCTAAAACAAGTTACACTGATTCGTGCAACTACAGCAGACTTTCTGCACACAGTACAGTTGCAGCCATAGATATGTTCAGATAGTCCCTTTTTTAAAATGTATAATTTATCAATGTTCCACAACACATAACAGGAAACATCACACAAACATATACATAACATCTCTTCACTTATGGTTTAGATGTGCATTACATTGTCATTTCTGTTACAATCTTATTATGCTTAGTTATTTCATGATATACTGTATCTACTGTAAATAGATTCTCTCTGGTTGCCCACAGTAGAACTGCAAGCAGTTTCTCTAGATATATCACAGAAATTTCAGGAAATATCTTTAGATCTTTTGCTGCAACTGTACATACTGTATGTAGTATTTAAGAAAAATTTAAAAACTTACCTGTGGCAAATGGCCTACTTGGAGGATTAAGTAATTTGAACAAAAATACTGTGTTATGATTTTATGGAATATTTTATTTTTTATTCTAATATTTGATGTTGTCATGAAATCATTTTATTTATATGTTTTATTAATTGGTACTTGATGTTGTGGTTTTAATATGTTAAGCACCTTGATACATTGAAAGGTGCTTTATAAATAAAATTATTGCTATTATTATTAGATATTCAGACTTAGTATATGACACTGTGTGGTGTATGTAACAATTCGTTGTTCTACTATACAACAGATTCAGATATATAAGTGGCAGAAGAAGTCCTATTGGCCCATCCACTCTGCCCACACTACCTTACTACTCTACACTGGCTATAGTGACCATCATGCCCATTCATTTCAGACCCCTCTTCTGACTAAGGCCAGGTGCCTGTCCCATCCCAGCTTAAAACTGCTTACCAGTTTGGCCATTACTATGTTTTCTTGCAGCTTGTTCCACTTGTCCACCATTCTTTCCATGAACAAGTGCTTTTAAACATCTTTCTTGAATCTCACACTTGAGGAGGCTGTGGGTCAGTCTGGCTTTCCTGCAGGAAACCAAGCTGAACAAACAGGATGATGAAAAGCTAGTTAGGGAATGGGTGGGTCATGTGTTTTCTTCTTCAGCCTCCACCAAAAAAAGGGGACTCACCATACTTATAGATAAATTGCTTAAATGGTCCCCTGTCAAAGTAGTACAGGATTCCCAAGGGAGGTGGGTCCAAGTGGTCATGGACACCCCAGAAGGCAATGTATATGGCCCAAATAAAGACTCCCATGGAGATCTATCATCAACTAGCCTATGCCATTAGCTCCCTTGCCCATGCTCCTACCCCAATCATTTTAGGAGGGGACTTTAACATTCCATTTGACCCCTTGACCAACAGGTCCTCTAAGGGATTAGATGGTCATCCCAGGGCCCGTCTCTCTCTCTACAGCATCTCACAGTCAACTTGGGGCTGTCAGATATTTGGAGGGTCTTTTACCCACGTGAGCGAGACTATACCTTCCACTCCCCGCTACATGGCACTCATAACTGACTTGAATATTGGCTGACTTCAGCTGCCATTACCCAAATTTTGCTTGGTACTGAGATCCTGCCTATGGTCATCTTGGACCACTCCCCGGTCCATCTGCATTTTGTCTGTTGACCCAAGACTTCTCCCTCAACAGCATGGAAACTAGACACTCTCCTTTCTCAGGGACCCAGATTTCCAATCTTGGCTCACCCAAGAGGTGACCCATTTTCTTGCTGAAAATCCTTCCTACAGATACATCCTATGCTATCACATGGGAGGCCTTAAAAACACCCTTAGGGTGGTATTATGGGGTATGCAGCTAGAAGAAGGAGACAGAGGCAGCAACAGCTTAAGAAGCTGGAAGAGCAGCTTAGGACATTGGAGCAACAGGCCAAGAAAATCCCACAGTTTAACACACACTCCTCACTAGGCTGTAGAATCATACAAATATGAATGGAGATCAATGACCTGCTAGCTTGCAAAGCAGAAGTGGCAACACTTCACCTGAGTCATAAGTTTTAGGAGGATAGAGAAAAGGGGGGGGGTCTCCTAGCTTATACATTAAAAAAACAACAAGCAGAGCAACATATCCCCAGCCTAACAGATCAAGCAGGGACAGCCCATACAGCACCGGGTCACATTAATGCTATAATAAAGCTATTCTATTCCCAGCTTTATGCATCATCAAGAACATTGGATCATAGTAAAGCAAAAGACTTGTAGTGGTCAACCGAGTGGTACTAATGCCCAGATGATATGGTCTTCCTTTAGCTTGCCGGTAGTCATGGACATAATGAGGATCATCCAGACTCTGTGGCCAACTTACTATAGTTTAGATCCAGGCCCAACGCACCTTCTTCTAGGGGACATTGAGGTCATCAACCTGGTCCCAGCTCAGATAATCTGGACTTCACTGGAGAGAGGGATCTTTCCAGATCCCTTAAAGGACGAAGTGGGTAGGCTTCTGTTGTAAAAGCCCTGCCTTGCCAATTGCAGACCAGTCTCTAATCTACCTTTCACAGGGAAGGTTATTGAGAAAGTGGTCGCTCTGCAGCTGGAGGATCATTTAATCATCCATAATGTCTATGACCCTCTCCAGTCTGGCTTCAGGAGAAGGCATAGCACTGAGACTGCCCTGGTTTGAGAACTTAATGACCTATTGGTGGCAAGAGATCGGAGAACCTGTTCCATCTTGGTTCTCCTAGATCTCTCAGCAGCATTTGACACTGTGGACTATGTGGTGTTGCTCGAACACCTGTGGTTCTTTTATGGTTTAGAGGGGGTAGTCCTCAATTGGTATTGATCTTTCCTCAGGGGCAGGTCACAGAGGGTGGTGTCAGGAATTTATTCCTCATCACTTGGGGCCAGCCCTGTAGGGTTCTGCAGGATGCATTACTTCCCCCATGTTGTTTGCAGTGTATATGCTGCCACTAGTGGACATTTTAAGGTGGTACAGGTTGAGTTTTCTCTGTTATGTAGATGATTCTCCGCTGTACATGTCCTTTGTGCCCAGCCAGGAGTTTGATACAGTCTCGATGTTTAACAAATGCCTAGGGGAGATACAGAACTGGCTGAGTGCCAGCTGGCTGAGATTAAACCTGGAAAAAATTGAGGTGTTTGTTGTGGACCCTGATCTTAGGATGGCCAGATCATGGGTGGGAAAACCCTTCAGTTTACAACTTGAAGGGAACCTACTCAATGCTTCAAGCCAGGTGCAGAACCTTGGGGTGGTGTTTGATGAAGGTCTGACCCTGAAGGCTCAGGTGTCAGCCGTAGTCAAATCCTTTTTTTTAACCACCTAAGAAATATCACCAGGGTGAAGCACTTGGTTCCATTCAAGGATCTTCTATATTGGTCCATGCCTTTGTCACCACTTGTCTTGACTACTGCAATGCCCTCTACCTAGGGCTACTGGGAGTGGATATTCACCGATTGCAGCTGGTGCAGAACATGACACCCAGGTTGTTAACTGGAACCCCTAGATCCAGTCATATAATACCAGTGCTGCGTGAACTGCAATGCCTGCCTGTACAGTGATGAATCACTTTCAAGGTCGTATTGCTGACCTATAGAGCCCTACATGATCAGGGACTCCAATACCTGCATGACCTTTTATCACCCTACCACCCCTCCTGTCCATTCCTATCCTCTGATGAGGGATTGCTAGAGGTTCCCAGGGAATGTTTGAAAATGTCTGGGGGAAGATCTTTTGCCTTTATGGCCATTACCCTGTGGAATTCTCTACCTCATTGGATAAGAGAGATCCTTTCTATAGAAGGGTTTAAAAACTCCCTTAAAACGTATCTTTTTCAAAACACCTTCAAAGGAACTTAAGATTTTAAGATTTTTGGTGTAGATTTTTAAGCTGAATTTAGCGGTATATTTTAATGTGTTTATGTCTGTATTTTGTGTGACTATGATGTAAGTGCACCCTGAGCTATTGAAAGGTGCCTTGTATAAATAAAGTTTACTTACTTACTACCTAATGGCATTTAAAAACTGTAAAGTGAATAAAAAACAGCTTAATAAATATTGTATGTAGTAAGAGATGCCAATTAAGAACACAAGTGGTTAAAGGAAAAGGACTAAGAAACTAAGTAGCCACTGCAAGTAAAAATGGCACATTTGTTTTTTCTTCTATAAGTAGCAGTTGTCTTGGATTTAGAATAACATTCTCAAGAGTGTTAAATAAGCTGACTTGGCTAGATACTAATCAATATCCTTTCCAAGTGTGGGTTGTTAAAAAGGTGGACACCAGACATGTATGTAATTAACAGTCTTTATAAATGTTATAAATACAATTCTGAATGATGTAGAGTCTAATTAACTGTAGAATATTACAACAGAAAAGCTGAGGTGAGAGCAACGCTGCATAGAATAGAAATGAATACTGTTAACACAGATAATGATTTATTGGCCTGGAAATTTACATAATGTGCATCTTGTTCTAGTGGTGCTTTTCATTCAGGGCCCATTAAGAGCTTCACAATGAATAACCATGTCTAAACAAACTGATTTCAAAAGTTTAATCAGTTTAGTTTGTTACGTTTATAAAGCACAAATTTAGTGTATTTTTTTTAATTACTTAAATAATATTAGTTGTGAAATTGAAAAATATAGAAGCGTAGTTTTGAAGAGTTTTGACCACTGGTCTTCACTGATCTCTCTGGTTAGATTATTTTGTAAAATATATCTAAACTGTCTCTGTCTTCTGACATTGGCCCCTTGCTTAAATTTTAACTGCCAAAATATTCTTTTCTACTATAAGTTACACTGATTCATGCAACTACAGTAGACCTTCTGCACACAGTACAGTTGCAGCCATATATCTGTTCAGATAGTTCCTTTTTTTAAATGTATATATTATTAATGTTCCACAACACATAACAGGAAACATCACACAAACATATACATAACATCTCTTCACTTATGGTTTAGATGTATATTACATTGGCATTTCTGTTACAGTCTTATTATGCTTAGTTATTTCATGATATACTGTATCTACTGCAAATAGATTATCTCTGGTGGCCCACAGTAAAACTGCAAGCAGATTCTCTAGATCTATCTCAGAAATTTCAGGAAATAACTTTAGTTCTTTGGCTGCAACTGTACATACTGTATGTAGTTATTCGGACTTAGTGTATGACACTGTGTGCTGTATGTAACAATTCATTGCTCTACTATACGACAGATTCATATATATAGGTGGCAGAAGAAGTCCGATTGGCCCATCCACTCTGCCACACTACCTTACTACTCTACACCGGCTCTACTGGCCATCATGCCCATTAATTTCAGACCCCTCTTCTGACTAAGGCCAGGTGCCTGTCCCATCCCAGCTTAAAACTGCTTACCAGTTTGGCCATTACTACATTTTCTTGCAGCTTGTTCCACTTGTCCACCATTCTTTCCATGAACAAGTGCTTGTGGACATCTTTCTTAAAACTCACACTTGAGGAGGCAGTGGGCCAGTCTGGCTTTCCTGTAGGAAACCAAGCTGAACAAACAGGATGACGACAAGCTAGTTAGGGAAAGGGTGGGGTAGGTGTTTTCTTCTTCAGCCTCCACCAAAAAAAAAGGGGAGTCACCATACTTATACATAAATTGTTTAAATGGTGCCCCGTCAAAGTAGTACAGGATTCCCAAGGGAAGCAGGTCCAAGTGCTCATGGACACCCCAGAAGGCAATGTATATGGCCCAAATAAAGACTCCCATAGAGATCTTTCATCAACTAGCCCATGCCATTAGCTCCCTTGCCCAGGCCCCTACCCCAATCATTTTAGGAGGGGACTTTAACACCCCCTTCAACCCCTTGACCAACAGGTCCTCTAAGGGATTAGATGGTCATCCCAGGGCCCGTCTCTCTCGACAGCAACTCACAGTCAACTTGGGGATGTCAGATATTTGGAGGGTCTTTCACCCACGTGAGCGAGACTATACCTTCCACTCCCCAGTACATGGCACTCATAACTGACTTGAATATTGGCTGACTTCAGCTGCCATTACTCAAATTTTGCTCGGTACTGAGATCCTGCCTATGGTCATCTCGGACCACTCCCCGGTCAATCTGCACCTTGTCTGGTGACCCCAGACTTCCCCCTTAACTGCATGGAAACTAGACACTCTCCTTTCTCAGGGACCCAGGTTACCAATCTTGGCTCACCCAAGAGGTGACCCATTTTCTTGCTGAAAATCCACCTACAGATACGTCCTCTGCTACCACAAGGGAGGTCTTAAAAACACCCTTAGGGTGGTATTATAGGGTATGCAGCCAGAAGAAGTAGACAGAGGGAGGAACTTCTTAAGAAGCTGGAAGACCAGCTTAGGACATTGGAGCAACAGGCCAAGAAAATCCCACAGTTTAACACACACTCCCCACTAGGCTGTAGAATCATACAAATATGAATGGAGATCAATGACCTGCTAGCTTGCAAAGCAGAAGTGGCACTACTTCACCAGAGACATAAGTTTTGGGAGGATAGAGAAAAGGGGGGAGCTCCTAGCTTATACATTAAGAAAACAACAAGCAGAGCGAGATATCTCTAGCCTAACAGATCAAGCAGGGACATCCCATACAGCACCGGGTCAAATTAATGCTATAATAAAGCTATTCTATTCCCAGCTTTATGCATCATCAAGAATATTGGATCACAGTAAAGCAAAAGACTAGTAGTGGTCAACCGAATGGTACTAATGCCCAGATGACCTTGTCTACCTTTAGCTTGCAGATAGTCATGGGCATAATGAGGGTCATTCAGACTCTGTGGCCAACTTGCTATAGTTTGGATCCAGGCCCAACGCACCTTCTTGTAGAGGACATTGAGGTCATCAACCTGGTCCTAGCTCAGATAGTCTGGACTTCATTGGAGAGAGGGATCTTTCCAGATCCCTTAAAGGAGGTGGTGGTTAGGCCTCTTTTGTAAAAGCCTTCCCTTGACCCAGACTACCTTGCCAACTACAGACCAGTCTCTAATCTACCTTTCACAGGGAAGGTTATCGAGAAAGTGGTCGCTCTGCAGCTGGAGGATCATTTAATCATCCATAATGTCTATGACCCTCTCCAGTCTGGCTTCAGGAAAAGGCATAGCACTGAGACTGCCCGGGTTTGAGTACTTAATGACCTATTGGTGGCAAGAAATCGGAGAGCCTGTTCCATCTTGGTTCTCCTAGATCTCTCAGCATCATTTGACACTGTGGACCATGTGGTGTTGCTCGAACACCTGTGGCTCTTTTATGGTTTAGAGGGGCATTCCTCAATTGGTATTGATTTTTCCTCAGGGGCAGGTCACAGATGGTAGTGTCAGGAATTTATTCCTCATCCCTCGGGGCCAGCCCTGTAGAGTTCTGCAGGATTCAGTGCTTTCCCCCATGTTGTTTGCAGTGTATATGCTGCTACTAGGAGACATTATAAGGTGGTACGGGTTGAGTTTTCACTGTTATGTAGATGATTCTCCACTGTACATGTCCTTTGTGCCCAACCAGGAGTTTGATACAGTCTTGATGTTTAAGAAATACCTAGGGGAGATACAGAACTGGATGAGTACCAGCTGGCTGAGGTTAAACCCTGAAAAAATTGAGGTGTTGGTTGTGGATCCTGATCTCAGGATGGCCAGATCATGGGTGGGAAAACCCTCCAGTTTACAACTTGGAGGGCACCTACTCAATGCTTCGAGCTGGGTGCAGAACCTTGGGGTGGTGTTTGATGAAAGTCTGACCCTGAAGACACAGGTGTCAGCCGTAGTCAAATCCTTTTTTTACCACCTAAGAAGTATCACCAGGGTGAAACACTTGGTTCCATCTGAGGATCTTTCTACATTGGTCCATGCCTTTGTCACCACTCATCTTGACTACTGCAGTTCCCTCTACCTAGGGCTACTGGGAGTGGATATTCACCGATTGCGGCTGGTGCAGAACATGACACCCAGGTTGTTAACTGGAACCCCTAGATCCAGTCATATAACACCAGTGTTGCGTGAACTGCACTGGCTACCTGTACAGTGGTGAATCACTTTCAAGGTCTCATTGCTGAGCTATAGAGCCCTACATGATCAGGGACCCCAATACCTGCAAGACCTTCTATCACCCTACCACCCTTCCTGTCCACTCCTATCCTCCAATGAGGGATTGCTAGAGGTTCCCAGGGAATGTTTAAAAATGTTTTGGGGAAGATCTTTTGCCTTTATGGCCCCTACCCTGTGGAATTCTCTACCTCATCGGATATGAGACAGCCTTTCTATAGAAGGGTTTAAAAACTCCCTTAAAACGTATCTTTTTCAAAATTCTTTCAAAGGAACTTAAGATTTTAAGATTTTTGGTGTTGATTTTTAAACTGAATTTAGTTGTATATTTTAATGTATTTATGTCTGTATTTTGTGTGAGTATGATGTAAGTGCACCCTGAGCTATGGAAAGGCACCTTGTATAAATAAAGTTTACTTACTTACTACCTAATGGCATGTAAAAACTATAAAGTGAATAAAAAACAGCATAATAAATATTGTATGTAGTAAGAGATGCCAGTAAAGAACACAAGTAGTTAAAAGAAAAGGACTAAGAAACTAAGTAGCCACTGCAAGTAAAAATGGCACATTTTTTTTTTCTTCTATAAGTAGCAGTTGTCTTGGATTTAGAATAACATTCTCAAGAGTCTTAAATAAGATGTCTTGGCTAGATACTAATCAATATTCTTTTCAAGTGAGGGTTGTTAAAAAAGGTGTACACCAGACATGTTTGTAATTAACAGTCTTTATAAAAGTTATAAATACAATTCTGAATGGTGTAGAGTCCAATTAACTGTAGAATATTACAGCATGAAGCTGAGGTGAGAGCAACGCTACATAGAACAGAAATGAGTACTGTTAACACAAATAATGATTTATTGGCCTGGAAATTTACATAATGTGCATCCTGTTCTAGTGGTGCTTTTCTTTCTGGGCCCATTAAGAGCTTCACAGTGAATAAGCATGTCTAAACAAACTGATTTCAAAAGTTTAATCAGTTTAGTTTGTTAAGTTTATAAAACACATTTTTAGTGTACTCTTTTTTTTAATTACTTAAAAAAATACTAGTTGTGAAATTCAAAAATATAGAAGCATGGTTTTGAAGAGGTTTGACCGCTAGTCTTCACTGAGTTCTGGTTAGATTACTTTGTAAAATGTATCTAAATTGTCTCTGTCTTCTGACATTGGCCCCTTCCTTAAATATTAACTGTCAAAATATTCCTTTCTACTATTAGTTACACTGATTCATGCAACTACAGTAGACTTTCTGTATACAATACAGTTGCAGCCATAGATATGTTCAGATAGTTCCTTTATTTAAATGTATATTTTATTAATGTTCCACAACACATAACAGGAAACATCACACAAACATATACATAACATCTCTTCACTTATGGTTTAGATGTACAATACATTGGCATTTCTGTTACAGTCTTATTATGCTTAGTTATTTTATGATATACTGTATCTACTGTAAATAGATTCTCTCTGGTGGCCCACAGTAGAACTGCAAGCAGTTTCTCTAGATATCTCACAGAAAATTCAGGAAATATCTTTAGGTCTTTGGCTGCAACTGTACATACTGTATGTATTTATTCAGACTTAGTGTATGACACTGTGCGGTGTATGTAACAATTCATTGCTCTACTATACAATAGATTCATATATATAGGTGGCAGAAGAAGTCCTATTGGCCCATCCACTCTGCCCACACTACCTTACTACTCTACACTGGCTCTAGTGGCCATCATGCCCATTAATTTCAGACCCCTCTTCTGACTAAGGCCAGGTGCCTGTCCCATCCCAGTTTAAAACTGCTTATCAGTTTGTCCATTACTACGTTTTCTTGCAGCTTGTTCCACTTGTTCACCATTCTTTCCATGAACAAGTGCTTGTGGACATCTTTCTTGAATCTCACATTTGAGGAGGCTGTGGGCCAGTCTAGCTTTCCTGTAGGAAACCAAGCTGAACAAACAGGATCATGACAAGCTAGCTAGGGAATGGGTGCGGTAGGTGTTTTCTTCTTCAGTTCCCACCAAAAATAGGGAAGTCACTATACTTATACATAAATTGCTTAAATGGTCCATCATCAAAGTAGTGCAGTATTCCCAAGGGAGGCAGGTCCAAGTGCTCATGGACACCCCAGAAGGCAATGTATATGGCCCAAATAAAGACTCCCATGGAACTCTATCATCAACTAGCCCATGCCATTAGCTCCCTTACCCATGCCCCTTCCCCAATCATTTTAGGAGGGGACTTTAACATTCCCTTTGACCCCTTGACCAACAGGTCCTCTAAGGGATTAGATGGTCATCCCAGGGCCCGTCTCTCTCAACAGCAACTCACAGTTGGCTTGGGGCTGTCAGATATTTGGAGGGTCTTTTACCCATGTGAGCAAGACTATATCTTCAATTCCACAGTACATGGCACTCATAACTGACTTGAATATTGGCTGACTTCAGTTGCCATTACCCAAATTTTGCTCGGTACTGAGATCCTGCCTATGGTCATCTCGGACCACTCCCCTGGTCCATCTCCACTTTGTCTGTTGACCCCAGACTTCCCACTCAACAACGTGGAAACTAGACACTCTCCTTTCTCAGGGACCCAGATTTCCAATCTTGGCTCACCCAAGAGGTGACCCATTTTCTTGCTGAGAATCCCCCTACAGCGTCTTCTGCTATCACATGAGAGGCCTTAAAAAACACCCTTAGGGGTGGTATTATGGGGTATGCAGCCAGAAGAAGGAGGCAGAGGGAGCAACAGCTTAAGAAGCTGGAAGAACATCTTAGGACATTGAAGCAATAGGCCAAGAAAATCCCACAGTTTAATACACACTCCCCACTAGGCCTTAGAATCGTACAAATATGAATGGAGATCAATGACCTGCTAGCTTGCAAAACAGAAGTGGCAATACTTCACCTGAGACATAAGTTTTGGGAGGGTAGAGAAAAGGGGGGGGCTCCTAGCTTATACAGTAAGAAAACGAAAAGTAGAGCGACATATCCCCAGCCTAACAGATCAAGCGGGGACATCCCATACAACACTGGGTCAAATTCATCTATAATAAAGCTATTCTCTTCCCAGGTTTATGCATCATAAAGAGCATTGGATCACTGTAAAGGAAAAGACTCCCTTTCATCCCTGCACCTTCCCAAACTCACCCCCCCCACAAGCAGCCCAGTTAGACCTTCCTATCTCTTCCATAGAATTTGAAACAGCTTTAAAGGAGGTGAACTGTAGCAAAGCTCCAGGGGGAGATGGCTTCCCAGTGGAAGTATGTCGGATAGTCTCCTCACAGGTTGCCCCCCCCCACTAAGCTCTATGAATAATAAAGAACTGATCACAGGCAGTTCCCCCCCACCCTCCTGGAAGCTACAATCCCTGTTTTCCCTAAAGAAGGTAAAGTCCCCACCTTTCCCACCAGCTATCGACTAATCTCCCTCATCAATGCGAACAGCAACCTGCTCACCAAAGTTCTCTCTACTAGATTAAATCCTCTGCTCCCCTCCCTTATACTCCCTGCTCAGGTGGTCTTTGACCCCGGCAGGTACAGTAGGGATCACATTCACTCCATTATAAACATCCTTCACTTCACCAAATCCCTCCCCACTCCAGTGGCAGCAGTGGCCATAAATTTTGAAAAGGCTTTTGATTCCTTGGAGTGGGGCTACTTAACACAAGTCCTATTACACTTGGGGTTCAGGGCACATTTCAGGGGCAGGATATCAGCCTTATGCCATCGCCCAATGGCTAAAATTCTAACCACGCAACTCTCTCAGACCCTTTCCTTTAGGACAGGGTACCAGGCAGGGCTACACCCTGTCACCCCTTTTGTTTGTCATAGCGGTGGAGCCTCTGGCTACTGCCATACAGCACCATCCTAAAATTCAGGGTATCACCATTGGGTATAGCTCCTACTCCACCCTCATGTATGTGGATGACCTCCTAATACTGCTGGTAATTTTAGACACTTCTCTCCTGGAACTCACAGCCCTCCAAGCTAATTTTGAAACACTCGGGACTGACAGTCAACCTCACTAAGACTGAGTTACTCCCCATGAATACATTAGCAGACCCCTCCCAGGTCACTTCCTTCGGTTTTAAGCGGGCCACAGAATCACTGATATACCTGAGAGTTCACATCTCTCCAGACCTCTCTAAAACATGGGAATTAAACCTGAAATCAGTCATAGCAGAGCTTAAAACTGAACTAGAGAGATGGCAAGCCCTCCATCTCACGCTTTTGGGGAAAATCTCTGCCATTAAAATGATCACAGCACTGAAACTCATATACATCATTTCCCACATACTCATGGGCCTACCTGCTAATTGATTTAACACCATTAACTTGGCCTTAGGGAAATTTATATGGGATCAGAAGAAACTGCGCTATAGCAGGAACAAACTGAGAGCCCACAGAAGGAGGATGGGGCCTATCAGGTCTATAAGGCTATAAGTGGTCCTACTCTGTGGCCCATACCCTGAACTGGCTTGTTCCCCTAATCCCCAATTCCCCCCAGTGGCCTTAGATGAAGAAATCAATATCTCAGGTGAATAACCTCTCATTATTGCTGTACAACCCCTCCCAAAGATGCTTAATGCCCACCCCACTATAGTTTCTTCAGTAAAAGCATGGCACTTAGTACATAAAAGACTAAAACTAGACCCACACCCCTTATGCTATACTCCAATTTGGGGAAACAGGCAACTCTTGATAGATAATAAGCCCATACACTGGAATCACTGGGAGACCGTAGGGATTACCACATTCAGAGATGTTCTAGAGGAAGGTGGAACTACCATCAAGCCCTTTACTGAATTAGTGCAAGGGGCAGGAATAAGGCGAGAGGATTTCTTGAGATACTGCATCTGCACAGTTCCATGCTTACCTACATTAAAAATGAAAAAGGGGGTAACTCAGAGTCAGGAAGCTTGGGCAAGTGGCTTTCCTCACCGAAGGGACTGGCTAGTAAAATCTACTATGAGCTATGAAACAAGGTCCCATCCCAATCCCAGGTGTCTAAGCTCAAATGGTAAAAAGCCCTAAATATCCAGATATGGGACTCCCAATGTAAGCTCTGCTGAAAACAAGCACTTTGCCTACCCAGATACCAGGAGTAAGCTTATTCAAAATAAAATCCTTCATTATTGGTATAGGACCCTGGAAATGTTATACAAATGCAAACTACTAAATAATAATCTATGTTGGAAATGCCAATCCAAGGTGGGAGATTTATATCCCATCATATGGCAATGCCACCTTTTAACCCCTTTCTGGGAGTCAGTGTGCGAATTGGCCACTCAAACTGTAGGGTCCACAATGAGACCGGATCCTATTATCTGGGTGTTGGGCTTACCACCTCAACAACCATGGCTGAAACCATCCCTAAAACATTAGTTGGCCCTTCTCAGTATCCAGGCCAAGTGGCTGATATTATGCAAATGGAGATCTACAGATATCCCCTCAATATCATAACTTCTTAACTCTCTTGCTAAAATGGCCTCTCTAGACCACTTATCACATGTTGTTGCCAGTACTTTCCCTAAGTATTATTCATGCTGGAATCCCTTACTTATATACCTGAAACCTAGAACTGGGATAGGATGAAGCATACTGAGCATGTTTTCCTTTGTCAGTGTAACTGATTTTTCCCTTGTAGCTGTATAATTGGATGTCCTGTATTATAGACTGCATACCATCACTGTAGAGAAAAGTGCTAATATGTACATTTAGTTTAGTTGCCTGTTCCTTTGTGTTTTATTCTCATATTTTGCATGCAGGTGAAGAGAATACACCACAGGAAGTAGCTGTTTAGTGTATCCTTTTGGCACTCAACAGTCACCCTTGCACTATTTGCTTCCTCCCCTGGTTGGTGTAAAGGATGTCAGCAGGGAAACCTTGGGTGGGAAGGGAGTGATGAAAAGCCATTGACCACTTAGGATGAGTGGATGCATACATGTACAGTATAGGGCCTATGGGCAGACTGGATGGGCCTAGCGGTCCTTATCTGCTGGCAATTTCTATGTTTCTATGTTAACTTGGGAAAGTACATTAGAATGTAAAACAAGGACTAGAAATATAACAAATTAGGGTGCTAAAGTGGGATCACTATTCTGGACATGCACAAATGCATATTCATGTCCCAGGGGAAGAGAGAGGAGATGAATATGCATTCACACATGCTCAATAGCATGGTCCAAGTTCAGGACCTAAATCTGTTACACTTGCAGCCCTAGGTTTACATTTTTATGCACTTTCCCAAGTTCAGCTTTATTTCTGCTTGTGAAAAATGTTGTTTGCTGAATTTGGGTATGGTAAGCCATGCGCAAGAAGCTCAAGGGGTCACTGGAGGATGCTGGGAGAGGAGACACTCCATCAGAGTGAGTGCTGCAGACTGTCTACATTGCATAATTAATGCGCTGTCAGTTGAGTTGCTTGCTCTGATACACATCACCTCTCCTGAGTCGCATCAGAAACCTGATATGAAGTGGACTTTGGTTGCTCTCCCTAGTGTCCACACCGTGGACATTGAAGTGCATCAACCCATGTGCATGACTTGGTGTTCTTAAAAGTCGACGATGTAAACAGGACTTTTGACAATCTGCTGGGGGAGCAGAGGAGATAGCATAGCACTACTAACCTGGCTCAGTGATCAATATACACAAAGCCAGAAAGCACTTGTCTTCCAACAGTTTCCTACTATTTCAATGCAAATCTGTCAAAGCCTCCCCTGAGAGCTTGGTGCCTCCAAGGAAGGTGTGATTCTCCAGTTGAGAATCCTAACAGCATCCTTCTGAGAGGGCTGGTTTCCACCAAAAACAAACTCTGGCAAGAGCCGATAGGGCTGCAGCTGAGGAATTTAGGAGTAAAAATATAGAATATTTGTTTTTTAATCTTTTTACACCAAATGTTCAACATAATCTTGTTATGACCCTGCCTCATGAAGAAGGGCAGAGCAAATTTTCAACTCCTGTCCTAAAGGTAATTTTGCACAGGGACTGCGGAATCAACTTTCAGGACACAAAAACACATTTTGGGAAGGAGCTGAAAAATGACAGCTATTGCATTCATGAGGTGCTGTAAAGAAATGGCTGTGTTGTAAATTTGTGGTACAAATATTGAAAACTACTAAATTTACTTAGCTTATTTTACAAAATTCAATGGTATGCATAACTTTACTGTGTTTTAGTATTTTTACACCAAATTTTCAACATAGTCTTCTTATTACCCCACCTCATGAACAATGGCAGATACAATTTTCAAGTCATGACTGAAAGGTGATTTCACACATGGGACACAAAGCCACCTTTCGTGATGTAAAAAAAAACATTTTGGCCAGGATGTGAAAAATGACAGCTGTCATATTCATGAAGTGCTGTAAAGATATGGCTATGTTGCAAATTTGGGGTACAAATGTTGAGAATTACCAAACTTCTGAGCCTGAATTTGCAAAATTTAATGTAGGCTCATAATTTTATTGTTTTTTAATACTTTGACACCACATTTTCAACTCCTGCTCAAAGGTTATTTTGCGCAGGGCCGCAATATCACCTTTTGGGATGTAAAAAAACATTTTGTCCAGGATTTGAAAAATGACAGCTGTCATATTCATGAGGTGTTGTAAAGATATGGCTATGTTGTAAATTTGGGATAAAAACATTGAAAATTACCAACATTATTAGGCTGTGTTCACAAAATTCAATGTAGGTTCATAACTTTATTGTTTTTTAATATTTTTACACCAAATGTTCCACATAGTCTTCTTATGGTCCCAGCTCATGAATAAGGGTAGATAAAATGTTCAGCTACTGCCCAAAAGGTGATTTCATGCAGGGACCATAAACTCACCTTTCGGGACAAATCTGCCTAATGACATTTCAATTGTTCATGAGGTAGGGTCCCAAAGAAGGCATATTGAATATTTGGGCCAAAAATATCCAAAATGACCAAGTTATGCCACTAAGTTCAAAACCCCATTAAAATACATTGAACGGCATACCTCTTTCTTCAGTTCACAGTTCAGCTTTGAAGAGTGAAGATGTGTCTGCAATCCAGAGAGGATTACGACACTGGACCTCTGGAGGGTAAGTAAGGACTTGGGAGGGGAGTGTGGGGTGGTGGATGCTGAGTGGGAGGGCGGGTGGGAGAATGGTAATGGCGCAAAAGACATCAATGTTTTCTTTTACAGGTTTAAAAAAAAAACAAAGAAAAATGATGGAGGATTCCCAATTGTAACATTGGGATTGAGCACCCCAGTCTCACTGTTGTGTTTCAGGGGGTAGGTGCTGAGAGGGAGGGTCAGTTGAGGGAAGGAAAAAACTATGAAAAAGGGCCACCTGGAACATGATCATGACATCGGGATTGGGCACCCCAATGTCATTGTAATGTTTCTGGGAGGGGGGGGTGGGATGGGATGATGGATGCTGAGAAGGAGGATTGTGTGGGGGGATATGAATAATTAAAAAAAAGGAAATTAGCAGTCATGGCTGAATACAGCAGAGTCTGCTGTGACCAAGATGGCTACTGAACAGTAGTGAGCATTTGCTAGTAGTCGCGCATGCACAATGCAGTTTGGCAACCATCTTAGATACAGTGGAGTGTGCCATGACTGCTGATAACCTAAAAAATAGTGCAGTGTGACTTCTGATGCAGACAGCGAGCAGAGGGATTCATGGTCATGGTCATGGAGGTGACTGTGTAGCAACTCCAACATGTTGTTTGGTTGGAATGAATGCGCTGCCTTCTTTTTTCCTAGCAAGAGGTCTGCAGGGCTATGCCTAGTGCAGCCCTAAAAATGTAGGGACACAACTTTTGTAGTTGCAGCCTCTCAAATCTGCAACTCCCTTCCACAGTTTGTATGATTTGCCCATACTGTGGGGTCATTCAAGAATCAGCAGAAGATCTATTTATTTGCACAGGCCTACCCAGATTAATTTATTGGAATTTGTTAACTGTTTATTTTCTTTATTTAATATTTAAGTCTGTCAAGTTGTTATGCTGTTTTAAGATGCTTTTATTGTTGTAAGTCACTCTGATCCAGCTGGAGAGGGTGCCAAACAAATAAATGTTGCCTTGTCTTGCCTACCCAAGAACAAGCTGAAAATAGGCAGTATTGACCTACCCTGCTTTCCCTGTCAAGAAACACTAAATTAATCAACACATAAATAAATTATTGAATATTTCAATACACTTGACTGCATGGTGGCAGTCCCAAATGGGCCGGCACTCAGAGATAAACACTGTTTTCAAACCATAATAAGTGCATCATTATATTCCTTTATTGGAAAATGTTTAAAAGGCATGCCACTACCAGGAAAATCACAGCAGTGCCAGAGTTGCAAACAACTTATTTTGGCAGGAAAGGTTATGTCTCACTTCTTGTACATGTTCGCACCCCAGCCATCAATACATATTGTAACATGGCATTAATAAAGTGCTTCAGATCCCGTGATCCGATAGGTGTAGGAGGGTCACGAGATGGCAGACGAAGCGGGCATTAACCCAGCTTATATGCCGTGCCTGCTTCGGCAGTACCATCAGCTGCCAGACCCCCAGCCTAGCAGCACTGGGCACAGCAGGGGAGCGAGTGTTTCAGGGGCAAGAGTGGTGCAGCGACGGGGAGACAAGCTGGATGCGGACGGAAAAGGGAAGGGGGGACAAGAAGCATGGGCACACCGAATGCAGACACAGGATCACGGGAGACAGATAGGGGATGCCGGCAAGCAGGGACTCAGCAAGAGGGAGGGAAGTGATGCAGGGGCAGGCAAATTTGCTATGCGGATGCACACCGCGGGATATCGGCAGCATCAAGGAGAGACTTCCATCGGTATAAAGGAAATACCCGCGCACATTGGCAGAAACACCGGACTGTGATGTGAGCTGCAGTGTCTTGTGTACTTACATCCCGTAAGTATGTAGACCGCATCAGTAAGTAAATGTTGGTGTCAAGGAAGATTGAAAAGTGTAGCAGAAACGTGTCCTCACAGCTCAGACTCCCCCTGTTATGTCGCTCCAAGCACAATAACCAAGTTCCTGGCAACTCCATTGTCCCGCGGCCCATGTTTACAAGTGCATTAAGCCACTCCGTTGGTGGCATCTAATGCGATTAATGCATGGTGGGGGCAGGTGGTAGCCCTCGGCCCTGGGCCTCAGGGCACCACCGCCCCCCTCCATGCATCAATCCAGCATTAGATGCCACCTCCATCGTGGCTTAATGCTTACTTGTAATCATATACTTCCTCTGTGACTATCCAGTTGAGAAATTTGTACTAAAAAAGATTAAAGGGGCCAAGCCTCCTAACAACAGGCTCCCGCTGAAAAATCAAACAGTTGTGACCATGCTCTTATGTTTCAATGTCACTGATGTCTCTCTGACAGAGACATCATCAGTAACGTTGAAACATTAGGGCGTGATCATATCAGTTTGATTTTCAGTGGGGAGTGCATTGTGAGTCATAACCTTTCCTGACAAAATAAATTGTTTGCAACATTGGCTCTTCTGACTCTTCTGTGATTTTCCTGGTGGTAGTATGCCTTGTTTAACATTTTTCAAGTAAAGAATGCAATGCTTTACTTGATACGGTTTGAAAACCATGTTTGTCTCTGAGTGCTGACCCATTTAGGACTGCCACCGTGAAGTCAAGTGTTCTGGGATTTACTGAAGCTCTGGGTATGTGCACTTAACTTAATTTGTATGAGTTGTTATTTGATGTGTTTTTTTCTGCTGAAATTAGTGAATATATTTTGATATTCCAGATCATGTAAGTGGTTACCATTGTATGCAGTTGTGAAAATGCTTAATGAGATTTGGACTAATGATACATAGATACATACATAGATACATAGACAGTGTCGGCAGATAAGGGCCTATAGCCCACCCAGTCCGCCCATTTAAGTTTGTAAGTTCAGTTTATGTTTTCCAGGAAGTCTGTTGCCCCTTACCCCTGACCTCCAGAATTCCTTTATGTCTATCCCATGCATTTTTAAATCCCGTGATTGTTTCAGCCCCCCACCACTTCCTCTGGCAGGGTGTTCCACTTGTCCACCACCCATTCTGTGAAGAAATTCTTCCTCACGTTTCCTCTGAATCGTCCTCCCTCCAACTTCATCCCATGCCCTCTAGTCCTGGAACATCTTTTTTGCTTAAAAATAGTGCATTCTTGCACCCTGTTCCAATGATGTTATGCTTGTAGCTATTGTTGTACCCACGGAGCAGGAAGAGGCATACCACAATAGGAAAGCATTCCACATAGGCCTGGGTGGAATGTTGAAATTCTGATAGAACAGAATTCTGATAGAATTTCTGAAAATTCTATGGAATTCCATCAGTAGCCTAATTTTGACATTTTGCATGCAAAATGGTTTTCGCAGATTAGTAATCTGCAGTTTTCATAAACAGCAGATTCTTTTCTGCAGTCTGTGCAACAATGTTCTGTGGTTTATATTATATGTGGAAAACTATTCTGCAGTTTACATAGAAATACTTTTTGGAATTTTGTGGAATTTAACAAGAAATTAAAAAAAAAAAAACAATTTGGAAACAGAATTGCCATTCTGTGTCAATTCTGATTCTGGAATTCACCAATTCCACAGCAAAAGTGTTCAAGTTGTAGGTAATGCCATGGGTTTCATCAGACAGGTGTTTGCCAAGTTCCCACATTATGCACATGATGACTACCAAATGGAGAGATCCCAGCTACAGTATGGTAATGTCTGCATGCACAGAAACCTGAACAGGTAGGGCTGATTGTAAGTGTGTATCTCACAGATATTACATTTTTTCAACATGTACCCTGCCTTATGTTGCATTTTATTGTGCCACACATGCATGTGACAGCAATTATCACTGAAGATATTTTGCCTGCTCCTATAAGTATGAACACAGGCTGCTGCACAGTTAAGGTGCAGCTTCACAGACAGACCGGGAGGTGTGATCACAGACACAGTGGTCACAGGGCACAGAGTCCCCTAGAAATCCAGTTGGGAGCTCCAGATTGCCATTACAGCATGTGTAAAGGCTGCAAGTCTGTGTTCTAGCATGCCAGATAGTCTTTCCAAGCCCCTTTCACAGCCTCTGATGGCACTTATTCCTGTGGAAACAGCCCCTATACCTATATGCATAGAACCTAGCTTGTAGTACTTAGTGCCGGATGTGTGCTGATGAAACCTATCTGGGTGGCCATGGTACCCACCTTCGTGTGCATGTCACCAACCTCACTACTTATGCTGTTTAGTCCCTGTTAGCTAGCCTTGGTCAGATGTAATCTTTGCCATTCCATTAACCACATCTCTTGGTTTATCACCTACACACCTTACTTCCTTTTGCCAGTGAGTGCTAGCACATATTTTGATGTCCTGATGCTCTGTTCTCTTGGTCTGCTTTTGCATGACCCAGGGTGTGTCCTGTGGTAATGTGGTGGATTCACCCAGAGTCTAGTGTACAGGTGCTATCAGGTGTGCCAGGTGGTGGTGAGGGTGCAAAGGTAGGAATCTGGTGGATGGCTGGACATTTGTCCTGTGTAGTGTTTCAGTGATTAGTGTGGGTTTCCTGTCCTCATGACCCATGTCAGCCTCATTCTTTCCTCACCCAGAGGCTGTCTGGAAATTGTCCCAGTGCCACTATCCTCCATGTGTGCTGTCTGCTGGTTGTAGCTGTATTTATCTATGGCTTGTCAATACTGTATAATCTCTTCCATCATGTGGCCCTACAAACTGAACCTATCTGGTACTGACATATTTGTATGTTGTCACTCACTGTTGGACCTGCTGGAGAGGCATCTCTTGGTCAGAGCTATGTATCTGACTGAAGCAGGGGCTGGCCATCCCTGTATTCACCGTCTGTGTTCAGTATGACAGGCCCTTATCTGTAGTAAGAGGTCTGAATTACTATGTTGGCACCTACAGAGTACTGTATAGAGTCAAGTGATACAGTATGGTACTCAGCTTTAATTATTTACCAGCCATCATCCCCACCATGGATGGATTGTTGAGTGAAGGTATTTATTACAATGTCCTTTGCTAGACTGAGCTCTGGCATGCACTGTTGTCCTCTAGCAGTGTCCCACTGGTCCTAATGGTAGACAGACAGCTTTTTTAATGCAATAGTGGTCATGCTATTTGTGCTTAATAGTAATAACTAGCAACTACATTTCATTTTTATTTATGAATAACTCTTATTCTAACCTTCAAGTGCTATATCATCTATGCAACTGCAGCTCATCCCAGGACCCTCTTGAAAAGTTGGTGACTACCATAAGTAAGGCTATCCTGGTATGTGAAAATCTATATAAAATAGATTTGTTGTTTTGGTAATTTGCACAAATTTGCTACAGGTCTCCATTAAACACTTAATGTTGTTAGTATCTTTTAAAATCAATCTACTTAAGCAAAGACTTTAGGGGCCACTATGACTTGACAAAGCTCTTAGGAGCGAGAACATATGGGACTCAGTGGGTGCACCAGCTTGGTCCTTCCCTGAGTTAAGCCTTCAGTTTTGAGGCAAAAAAAAAAAAAAACTTATTTGGGCATTATACCTGTGAACTTTGACTTTTGTGTTACCAGATGGGTGGATGTGTTGTATATTTTGGTTTTGGAACTGTTTTACTTGTATTAAGCACAGTGGGTCTAGGAGTGACCTTAGGTGCTTTGAGTCCAAAATTAATCAAATGAAGAAATATTTTTAAAATAATCGATTATGACAGCCATTTGTATTGACTGAGTACTAAATTGTAAAACTAAGGATAAATACTATTTTACAAATATTTGAAAAAAATTAAAACAAATACACTGAAGAGGACTAAGTATTTCAAAAATGCAGTATTGCTAAACGAAAAAAATATATATGTTGATGTTTTTAGCTGGCTAGCAAGTATTGCTTCCTTTAGTAGGATATACAATGCAAAATGCTGCAAACAATTTGAAAAACTGAAAAAGTTGCTTCAGCTGAGAGGGAGGAACCATTAATAACAGTCCTGCAGATGGTAATAGTATGTAGTGTCTTTAGTCACAGACCTACATACAGTATAGTGTTGGTGAGTACTGGCTTCTATTGCCTTGATATGCAATGTACTTTTAGGAAACTAACTATAAACTGGTTATGGTCTTCTGATCCCTCTACAAATAGATTATTCTGCATACTTGGCACCTGCTATTTAGAGAATCATCACTTTTCAACTGTAATAATGTTATTTTGATATATTGACCTATACATCAACAGCTATAAACTGCATCAAGAAAACATACAGCAGGGGAGTTTAAAAGTCATAAAATGAACACAATTCCAAGTTACAATAGGTCAGTGTTAGGAACTGCCCTAGTATTCAACTCCAAGTTACAATAGGTCAGTGTCAGGAACTGCCCTAGTATTCAACTTTAAGTTACAGTAGGTCAGTGTCAGGAACTGCCCTAACCGCCCTGTATGTGGATGACCTTGTCATCTTGGCCAGTGCCCGGGACATTGCCACCATTAACTCCCAACTAAATTTCGACTTCAAGCGCATCCAATCCTGGCTGGTGGAACATAGACTTATCATCAATCTCAAGAAAACCCAAGCCATGCTTTTTGGTTCCCAGAACAAGACAAAATCCTGCACTGCTCCCCTTCAAATCTATGGGTCTGACGGCTCCCCCCTGCAGACAGTGGCCGAGGTCAAGTATCTGGGTGTCACTCTGGACCCACAGCTTGATCTTTCCCTACACATTCGGAAAGTCTGCAAGGCAACTAATGGTAAGCTTGGTCTCGCTTACAGAGCCAAAAACTGCTTAACTCCAGCAGCTCATATGGCCTTAGCCAGAAGGGTCCTCCTCCCTACGCTCTGCTGTGGGCTAGTAACCTTTGCCCCACTACCTAAATCCAGTCTCTTGAAATGGGACACAGCCTACAACAACATCTGCCGCTTTGCACTTTCTTCCCTTCCCCTCACACACCGCTGTGATCTCTACACACGCCTGAAGTGGCTCCCTCCAGAGAAGCACCGCACCTCCGTACTTCATCGAACTTCATCGACAACATCGTCAGATTGGCCACCCCTTCTGCCCTCACCCTTCCCCTCAACCTTGGCACCCCATCCTACCATTTTAGGTTGAGGGCAACACTGGATCGCCTGGTTCCTAGAATTGGCTCCCTTTCGGGGGATCGGCCCTTCACCACCTATGCCCCAAAAATAAGGAACTCACTCCCAGCCCTCACCCGGTCCTCCCCCTCCCATCCTGGCTTCAAAGCCTCCCTTTGGAACTTCCTGAAATTATTCTCCACATGTCCCTGTACCTCGTAGCACACTAGCGCCTGGTATGCTGGGGTGTCTCAGTGTCCCCTGCACTTATCCTCCTGTAACTGGTCATGAAACTAGTACTGGACATCTGGACATCCTCTCACCATGCTCACTCCCTGCCCTCCTTCCCTAAGGGTTCACCTGTCCATCTAGACCCTTCCCCCTCCCACCCCAGTGTAACCCCCCCATTGCCCCCCCCGCTGGCACTTACTTCTGTTTGCATTAATCGAACCTGTTTATGTATTTTGCTGCTCGCTGTCGAATTCACTCTGTATGTTTCACAGCTGTATTTTATCATGTGCTAATCGTCTCTAATGCTGTTTTGCTACCTATTCATTCCCTGTTAAGTCTGTTATTTTCCTGTATGTTAAATTTGACTCTTGCTACCTACCCAATCCCTGTTAAGCCTGTTATCTTGCTGTATGTTAATTGACTCCTTCACTGTTCTTGTATGCATCTACCTATGTAACCCTCCCGGGTCGCACCTGAAAATAGGCACTTGGCTGTCTAGTGTGTCTTACCCGGTTAACAAAAGCAAATAAATAAATAAATAATATGCAACTCCAAGTTACAGTAGGTCAATGTCAGGAACTGCTCTGGTATTCCTAGACCAACCTTCTACTGTATCTTACTGCAGCTATTTACAAAATCTGGACTTATCTACAGAACCGTAGTTTACATCTAATTTTGGATTAAAAAATGCAAAACATAATGTAGATTTAAATGTTGCTCCAGGTTACACATGGTCTGACAACTGTGCCCAGGCACATGATGCAAGAATACTAAAATTTGCTGCAAGGAAATTGCTTGTCCCCTTCAGATCATATTTAACAAATCTTTACTTTCCAGTACAGTTCCAAACTTATGGAAATGTCCAATGGTCTCTCCAATTTTCAAGGGTGGACAAGCGGAGTCCCTCACTAATTACTGTCCAATATCTTTATCTATTGTTGGTAAAATTCAGGAAAGAATATTATATAATCAGACACTGGAACAGCTAAATAAATATGGTCTGTTGACAACAGCACAACACGGTTTTAGGGAAAGATGTGGCACATCGTCGGCCTTGGTCAGGTTTATGAATGACTTGCAAGTTAGTATGGATGATGATGAATATACTGGAGCAATGTTCATGGACCTGAACAAGGCCTTCGATTTGGTGGACCACATGTTACTGGTAGGTAAGTTAAAGAAATTGGGTTTCACCTGTGGTGCACTGGTTCCACAGTTATTTAACTGATAGAACTCAGCAAGTTAAAGCAGCAGTACTACGAAAAAAAAAAATTGCACTTCTTTGACAGTTTATTCCCTGTGCCCTGCTAATCATATACCTGGTACTCTTTCTCGCCGGCATTGTACTATCACCAAGTAATTTGTTCAGTTATTCTCTGCTTTATTCACATGTCTGCCACCCAGCATGTTGCACTGGAACCCCCTCTGCTGCCAACTGCACATGTGAATGACTTGCAGGGACATCGGGAATGGTCAGCTGAGGGTCCCTCTGCTGTTGTCAAAAGATCTGATGCGACTTGAAGAAAAAGCGCAGCTGAAATTAGTCAGCCGCCATATATGTTGTAGCGCTACAACACTTCAAATAAATTGCAAATATCTAAAAAACTAAAGACGACTGGAAAAAAATCATTTACAGGTATGGAAACTGGAACTTTGGCCACATGCTTACAGCAGAAAAACAGAATTTTGATAGGTCACTTCCTGATTTCATAGTACTGCTGCTTTAAAATTAATAGTACATTATCAGACTCAAGAAGGGTGGAATACGATGTACCACAGGGCTCAGTTTTGGGCCCCTTGTTATTTTCACTTTTTATAAATGAGTTACCATCTGTCTATACAGAATCATCCATTGTCTTATATGCCAATGATGCGGTGATATATGTTTCAGACAGATGTGTTGATATAGTGCAACAAAAGTTAGAGAGTATGCAAAGTTGGCAAATTAGTTGATCAAACATCATTTAGTGATAAATAAAAAAAAACTAAAGGTATGTTATTTTGTTCTGTGACAAAACAAAAGAAGATAATAGACACTTTTTCCCTTGCAGCAAATGATGGTACGCCAATTGAAATTGTTACTAAGTTTAGATATCTGGGGGTGACATTAGATTGTCATTTCAGTTTTCAGGCACATATTAATAAGCTGATAAACAACTACACATAAAGCTTGGAGCTTGGGCCAGCCCAGTGGTGCTGAGGGTTGAGGCACTGGACTCCACACCTCACATCACGCCGGAGACCCGTATTAGGGAGCAAGCCCAGGCTGCCGTGGTTTGGCAGGGAAGAGAGAGGGTCGAGTATCCATAGGACTGTTCTCCTCTCTTGGGGAGGGATCATGGGGAAGCCCGGTGCAGCAGCAGCCCTTGGTGGAGACCGGCGTCACTGCGATGCTTAGGGGCTCACGGGCGTAGGGAAGATGTTGGCAGCTGCATTCCAGATGTGGGTGGGAGCACTCACGTTGTGGGCTGGGTGGCGTTGCACATCCAACGTTGAGGGCGTAAATCCAGAAAATATCCTCCGCCTTGGATAGGCAATGGCCCTGTCAGTGCCTCCTCCACACACCCAATGCTGGTTCCCCATCACTGCCCCTGTGGTTTCCCCGGTTGCTGCCTCCTGTCCTGGGGAACCGTGATGAAATTGAAGATGTAGGGGAACACAGCAGGCGGTAGAGTGAGTCGGCGAGTGCAGTGGCCCAAGAGTGTTCTGAGATGGAGGGCCAGAAAAATAGTTGGGAAAAAAAAAAGCTTAGAGCTTTATATACAGTAAGACCTTTCCTAACTGATGAGGCTAGAAGGACAATAGTGATGGCATGCTTAATGCCAATATTAGATTATGGTAGGTTAGTTTGGGGCGGTGCTACTGAGAAAATTAGGCAACAAAGATACATTTTGTACAACTCAATATGTCGATTCGCCCTAAGGGCAAAATTCAGGGAACATCACTGTGGCTTATACAGCACACTAGGGTGGTTACTGCTCTTTAATAGAGATATATTACAGATAGCATGTTTTGTTTATAAGACAATTCATCTCACGAATATAAATCCAATGCACGATTTTTTTATGCAACAAACTTACATTCTCAGAATTCAATTTGTTTGACTGTGTTAAATTGCAAAACTACTAAATTTCAAAAATCTTTTACGTGCTGTGCTATAAAAAATTTGGAATGATCTGCCAGCTGATTTACAACATGCAACTAGTTTATATCAGTTTAAGACATATCTGAAAAAAAAAGTTACATAAACAGTCTGTATGCATGTGTTTGTGAATGTGCTGCCTTTGTTATTATTTTTATCTTCTTGTATTTTCATATTTCTGGTTTTAGTCTGTCATTTTTTGTATTTCATAAACGTTTTTGAGTGCCTTTGGCCCTCACCGGGTCAAGCCTGTAAAAGAGCGATGTGGCCCAGTGCTTTTTACCCAGTTATCAAATAAAATTAAATGAAAAATAACTGAACTTTGAAAACTGAATTTAATTATGTCAGAGTTTTACAATTAGACTTAGCCATGTCCTAGCTTTGAAAACTGGACATAGGCAGAGTTTGCACATATGTCAAGATCTGCACACATTAGAACATTGCTTTTAGAGATAGGCTTTGAAAATCTCCCCCGCTGTCTTTGAAAATGGTTAGTGTTTGAACCATTAGTACTAGAAACTTAATTAAAAAATAAAAAAACTTGGACCCAGATAGGAACAGAAAAGTGCTACATTAATACACTAATATAATACTTATACAGTTTTAAAATGTATTAATACTGTTTCAAAATGTTGTAAATTTGTTTAACAGTATATCAAAAGAGTTCAGAAGTAGGGTGCTGCAGTTTCAATAAAATCAATAAACACATTTTAACAATAGCAGCATTATTGCAAGAGGTTCAAAGTACAGTAGTTCTACTCAGAACTATAAGCAACAAAACATGGCTCTGTGATCCTAAAGAGCATTAGAAGCAAATGTGTCTGGCCAAGAGGAACAACATCAATATCACTATCTCCTACAATGTTCTCAACATAAGAACTATTAGAAAAACATGTTGATATTTTTCAAACTAAAAATTAACTAGTTGCTTCATGCTGCTGGACAATACTGATGCACCACAAAATTCATAGATTCAAAAGCAGTTTCTTCATTTCTAACATTTGTATTGCATATTCTGGCACCAAAGTACAAAAAGACAAGAACCTAATTGTTCACAAAAATCCAACTGGGACTGATCAAAAGTATGGCAGCTTAGATTCAATGCAAAGAAGTGCAAAGTAATGCACATGGGAAACAAAAATCCAGGGGAAGAGTACACAATGGGGAGTAGGTGATACTAACAATAACAAAAATGTAAAGGGACCTTGGAGTAGTCATATCAGATGACCTAAAGGTTGGTAAGCAATGTGAGAAGGCAGTAAGGAGGGCTGGAGTGGGGGTGGGGGGGAGCTGGAATACATAGGGAGAGGGATCACCAGTAGAAAACAGGAGGTTGTAATCCCTCTCTACAGACAATTGGTGAGACCCCATCTGGAGTACTGCATGCAGTTTTAGAGACCCCATCTCTACAAGGACATTGACAGGATGGAGGCAGTCCCGAGGAGGACAACTAAAATGGTGCAGGGTCTGCACCAGAAGCTATACAATGACAGACTAAAGGAGCTTAATATGTATATCCTCAAGGAAAGGGGGGCATGGTAGAAACTTTCAAGTACCTCAAGGGAATCAACAAAGTCAAAGAGGATAGAATATTTCAGAAAAAGAGATGTGAAAAAGCAAGGGGGCACAATTTGACCATAGAGGGGGGACAGGTCAGGGGCAATGTGAGGAAGTAGTTTTTCATGGAGATGGTGGTGGATGTATGGAATGGCCTTCCTGAGGAGTTTATGGGGTCAAAACAGTGGGGGAATTCAAGAATGCATGGGACAGACATAAGGCAATTCTGGTGGGGGGTAGGAGGAAGTAGGCTCTTGGTTAACTAGAATCTGCAGCTCATCCAATATGTAGGGTAATGGGCAGACTGGGTGGGCCAAGCAGTCCTTATCTGCCATCAAAGTCTATGTTTCTGTGGTCTGGGGACATTTATTAAGGAGTAGAAATCAGTCACAAATGTGTATGCTCCAACTTATTAGACACATTTGACTAATCAACATCTCCTACTAATTAACAATTAAAGCTGCTAAAATCTTTCTACCTAACTGATCTGATCTCCATTTTAGTACCCACTGTAGTATAATTACAAAGAAAGGTAATCAAATACTTAATTTTATATTAAGGCATATTAAGAGTAGAGACAAAAAAAGTTATTGTTCCCTTATATCAGACCCTGGTCAGACCCCATTTAGAGTGTGGTGCTCAAGTTTGGCCATCTTACAAAAAGAGCGATGTTGCTAAATTAGAGAGTGTACAGAGAAGAGCAACAAAGATAATAAAAGAATGTTACAATATGAGTTACCCAGAGAGACTTAAACATCTAGATATGTTCTCTCTACGGTATAGGAGACTGAGGGGGGATATCTGTATGACTTTTAGAGCCCTACAGGACAAAGCATTATGGTCAGATTATGGTCTAATTCATAAGGAGCAACTATATAATATTAGGGGACATCCATTTCAATTGGTAAATAACAGATGGAAATTACTAAAGAGAAAATCTTGGTTCAGTCAAAGAGTGATTAAACAATGGAATAGCCTACCATATGAGGTGGTTACAAGCAGTACAATGGAACAGTTTAAAATAAGATTGGATATTTTTTATCTAAATAATCATGGGACATCTTAAATTTAAGGCAAGCAACCTAAGGATGTCAGTATATATATATGCTTGAAAATCCTATGAAACCTATGAAACTGTAATTTCTACAGTATGTCTTAGTGGCCATCCCTTAGTTTTGCCCTCACCTTCTTGGTATAACCATTTTCCTGTCCCACCCTACCCTGAAACACACCACTGTTTTGGCCCTCACCACATCTTCTGGACACCCGCTCTACCTGCTTCACTTGTCCACTACCATTTGTTAGAAAAGTGGTTGCAGTTATCCCTCCTGAATCCCCCTTCCCCCGCTTCAATGAATTCCTTCATGTTCAAGTATTTGAGTCAGTGCATGAAAAAGGGCTACCAAATTGTGACATTGGTGATATTTTTTTAAATGCCTCACTTATCAACATTTTTTTGTTTTTGTATGCTGGTATGTAACTAATGAATATTTATTATGTTGCGGGATAAATCATTCTCCGTGTTCAGAAAAAAAATGTTTAAAAAAATGCGCATGTAACAGGGACATAAAACTGGAGATGTGCATGTAACAAGGGACATAAAAGTCTGGATGTGCATATAACTGGGGGCATGCATTCTGGATATGAATGTAACTGGGGACATATAACTCTAATTGTGCATGCACAGCTTGTTAGTTCCAAACAAACAATGCCCCCCCCAAAAAAAAACGTCAACAAATTTCAGTGGGTTGGGGATGGATGATAGGGGTTTCTGGAGCACAAGGGATGGGAGGGCCTTGGCACCCAACTAAGGATCTAAGGTTCGAGCAGACTCGATAGACCGTAAGGCCTAATCTGCTGGCAAATAGTATGTTAGTATGTTCACAAACATCAGGCCACACTGTGTGTGTCTTTGTTTGGAAGCCTACTGTGGTGTATAGGCCTCAAGTAGACCATTTGGAGCCCAAAAGTGAATCTTTAGGATTCCAAATGGTCCAATCAAGGCTGACAGACCACAGCAGCCTTCCAAACAAAGGCCCAGGCCATGCAGCATGCCCCCCCAACAACAAAAGATATGCAGCATAATTTAAAATACATTCTGAGCCACAAATGTGTGGAAACATAATGTTTGCTACAACTTGTACGGAGTCAGATCCCAAAAACACCAGGCCACATGGTGTGTGCATTTGTTTGGCTGCCTGCTGTTGTGTGTAGGCGTAGATCAGACCATTTGGTTTCCAAATGGTCTGATTAAGGCTGACACACCACAGCAGGCTTCCCAACCAAGGCCCTGGCCATGCAGCATGCCCCCCTACTGCCCCAACAGCAAAAGACACACTTACCCTGCCAAAGACCTGGCATCGAACAATTGCACACTGGATCAGGTCCCAAAACCTAAAAAGCACCAAGAAACCTGACATGCCATTCAGACTTTAAACAAAAATGACTGACACAAGCCATGCAGACTTGTGGAGATCAGGGCCATGAAACTGGAGCATGTGCCCAATGCAGAAAATGACTCCAAGCATTTCTAATGTGCATCATTTAACTGCCACAATCTGTAGTCCAAGCTATACGCCCCAGCACAAACCATGCTTTTGGCCAAACAAATGACCACTTTGAGGGCTGTGTTCATGAACATGAACATTAACCATCCCCCCAGGTTGAAAAGGCACCAAGCACACAATACTGTGCACTGAATGAATTAAGCTTCCTTGAGCAAGCACACTTTTTGGCTCCATTAGCAAGCACACTTTTGGCCCCCACCCCCTGTACATCTGGATGAAAAATAAATAAATCAGGCCACGCATAAAGACTCAAGTCACTGTGGCTGTGCTCATTCCCTTCTTTGGGTCTGGGTTCTTCAGGTGCATGTTGCCAGGGACAGGTTTCGGGGAGTCCACTTAGTGAACAGATGATACTGCACTGCATGCATTTCTGGCCCAATGTTCACTGCTCCAAATACACCAAATTATTAAAGGGTACTGGCCTCCCTCACAAAACAGCAACCACACAAAGGGCAAACAGTACTTTCTGCCCTACATGATTGATGAGCCCACCAAAAAACAAGATCCTGAACTGGAGCCAAACATCCTAAATGGGAGCTAAACGTTCTAAATGGGAGCAAAAATTAAATATAAATTCCCCTGCTCCCATACAGTGGCCATGGTGAAAGAAAGGAGTTGTGTAGCTTACTCGGTGATGAAGGTAATTCACCACGTAACTCTCTGGATGAAGGATCACCATGTAACCCGGGCTCTGCAGAGGACAAAAAAAATCTTCCACTAAAGTTGGCTGGAAAAGGAAGGGGCTTGCGACTGCGGGATTGCTTGTTTTAAAGAATTTGCAAGTCCAGTCCACTTTTAGCAACTTCACCAGAACACGCTGGTATAAGAGACCACTCACCCATTCCCCCCTGAGACTCATATGAACGTCCCAGGGGTTGGACATAAGGAGGTCATCAGTGGTTACTGATGATATCATGAGCATGGCATGGGAAAGGGAGGAACTCTGAGGGGAGTGTGGGCTCTGGAAGAAATGAAACAAGGCTGCCAGACAGCAAAGTTGAAAAAAAAACCCAGTAATTACCAATTTAAAGGGGGAGATGTGAATGTAACATAGTTGGACATAATGGGTTACATTCAAGTCCAAATGTTTGGGACTAACAGGTGGTGGGGGTGGTTGCGGCGGCACACAAACAATGCCTGTAAAATAAAACCAGGAGGCCAAACTGTGTATAACAACTGTTTATTCAGGGCCACATCACAATTCAGAGACAATAAACACCGTTTTGGCAACCTCCCTTACAATGTCACAAAATGGCCAACCAAAATAGTGGATTTTATCCAGAAAAAGTGAAGTTTCCATGACACAGCATAGAAACATAGAATTTGACAGCAGATAAGGACTGCTTGGCCCACCCAGTCTGCCCATTTCCCTACCTGATGGATAAGCTGCAGATTCTAGTTAATCAACAGCTTACTTCCTCCTTCCCCCCACTAGAATTGCCTTATGTCTGTCCCATGCATTCTTGAATTCTCCCACTGTTCCTGACTCCACAACCTCCTCAGAAAGGCTGTTCCATGCATCCACAACTCTCTCTGAGAAAAAATACTTTCTAACTACCTCTGAGCCGTCCCCCCTCTATCTTCAAATTGTGCCCCCTTGTTCTTGCATATCTCTTCTTCTGAAAAATACTACACTCTTGTATCTTAATTCCCTTGAGATACTTGAAAGTTTCTATCATGTCCCCCCTCTCTCCCTCCTTTACTCAAGGGTATACATATTAAGCTGCTTTAGTCTCTCCTCGTATGTCTTCTGGTGCAGACCTTGCACCATTTTAGATGCCCTCCTCTGAACAGCCTCCACTCTGTCTATGTCTTTGAGGAGATGGGGTCTCCAGAATTGCATGCAGTACTCCAGATGGGGTCTCACTAGCTGTCTGTACAGAGGGATAACAACTTCCTGTTTTATACTGTTGATGCCTCTCCCTGTGCATCCCAGTATCCCCCCAGCCCTCCTTACTGCCTTCTCACATTGCTTGCCCACCTTTAGGTCATCTGATATAATTACTCCTAGGTCTCTTTCGATTTTTGTTGTTGTTATTAACTCACCCCCATTGTGTACTCTTCCCCTGGGTTTTTGTTTCCCAGATGCATTACCTTGCACTTTTTGCATTGAATCTGAGCAGCCACGCATTTGACCATTCCTCCAACCTTGCCAAGTCCCTTTTCATTCTTTCCACCACACCTTGTGTATCAACCCTGTTGCAGATCTTTGTGTCATCTGCAAAGAGGCAAACCTTTCCTTCCAGGTGCTCTCCAATGTCACTTATAAAGATAATAAAGAGGACCGTTCCCAATACCGAACACTGCGGTACCCCGCTAGTTACCCTCCTTTCTTCACTGTGGACTCTGTTTACTATTACCTTTTGCGGCCTGTTGTCCAGCCAGTTTTTTATCCAGGCTACCACCTTGGGACTCTCTCCAAGGCTGGCTAACTTGGATATTAATCTTCTGTGTGAGACTGTGTTGAATGCCTTGCTAAAATCTAGGTAGGCCATATCCACAGCCCCTCCCTGGTCTACTACTTTGGTCACCCAGTCAAAGAAATCTATTAGGTTCATCTGACGTGACCTTCCTGCTGTGAAACCATGCTGCCTTGGGTCCTGTGCCCCACTGAACTCTAGATACTCAACAATTATTTCCTTCAGAAGTGATTCCATAATTTTCCCTACCTCTGCAGTCAAACTAACTGGTCTGTAGTTTCCTGCCTCTGCCCTGCTCCCACTTTTGTGAAGTGGAATCACATTTGCCCTCCTCCAGTCTTCAGGTACCACTCCATCCTCCCATGATTTGTTAAAGAGAGTAGTCAGTGGTGTTACTAGTTCTACCCTTAGTTATTTTAATATTCCTTGGTGAATCCTATCAGGCCCCATTGCTTTGTCCACCCTCAGTTTCAAGAGTTCTTTCAAAACCCTTTCTTCTGTGAATGGACTGGTATCGGCCCCCATATTCAGAGTTTCTCCCATGTTTGGTTTAGGCACCTTCCCCTCCTCATCTGTTGTGAATACTGAGCAGAAAAATTCATTCAGTATCCCTGCTTTTTCACTGTCACCCTCTGCCCATATTCCTTCTCCTTTATTAAGTCTCTGTATCCCTCCCTTGGTCTTTCTTCGCTCCCTAAGGTACCTATAAAAGGTTTTATCACCCTTCTTAACAGAGTTGGCTATCTTTTCCTCAGTTTGTGCCTTTGCTATTCTGACTGCCTTCCCTGCCTCCTTCTGCTTTAACTGATAATGTTCTCTGTCCTGCTCCTTCTGTGTTTCCTTATATTTCCTGAATGCTATCCTTTTCTCCTTAACCGTCCCTGCCACCTCTTTTGAGAACCATAGTGTTTTTTCTTTTGTTTTGTTTTATTGATTTGCTTCACACAAAGGCTTGTTGCCTCTGCGATGGCTGTTTTGATTATTCCCCGTTGTTCCTCCGCCCCTCCTTCATGCCCATTTGCTAGTGCTTTTCTAAGGCACTCTCTTATTTTCCCAAAGTCAGCCTTCCTAAAGTCCAATACTCTTGTTTTTGTATGGCTTGACTCTATGGCTGTGTTTATTGTGAACCACACTGTTTGGTGGTCACTTGTTCCCAGATGGCTACCCACTTCTAAATCTGAGATCCTTTCTCCTTCCCCGTTTGAGAGTACCAGGTCTAAGATTGCTCCCTCCCTCCTGAGTGGGTTCCAACACTAGCTGTCAGAGGCATGTCCCCTGTAGGACATCAAGAATGACCCTGTTCTTGGATGTGCCTGCAGCAAAGGTACTCCAGTTAACATCTGGCATATTCAGGTCCCCCATCAACAATATCTCCCCTTTTTCTGCCATTTTAAGGATGCCTTCTGTAATTTCCTTGTCCATTTCCTCCCCCTGAGATGGGGGTCTGTACACAACCCCCATGCTGATTGTGGTACCATTTCCTGTCTCCAGGGTGACCCATAGTGACTCATCAACTTCCTGTTTACTCTTTAGTTCTGTTGCTTTAATCCCTTCCCTTATATAGAGAGCTACTCCTCCTCTTTTACCCCTCCTGTAGACTGTGTATCCTGGCATGTTGACTTCCCACTCATGGTTCTCTGTGTACCATGTTTCAGTGACTGCCACAATATCCAGGCATCCCTCTTCCATTAAGGCCACTAGTTCAGGGAGCTTGTTGCACAGACTATGGGCATTAGTACTCATCACCTTCCATTTATTTTTTATGGCCTTACCCCTTTTAGCCCCTTCCCTGTCCTTAACACCTTTTTCTGCATTTATCCCTGTCATGCTCCCTACTGACTGCTCTGCCTTGGTGTTTACCTCTCTAACTACTGCGCTTTGTGGGGGGAGGCTGGGATTTCCCTGCTCCTTTTGAGTGCCTCCCCCCCCTTGGCTAGTTTAAATGCTTGCCAATGAAGCATTTAAACCTGTCACCTAGGATCATGGATCCTCAGACAGATGCAGACCATCACACCAGTATAAGCCTGCATCCTCCAGGTGGCTCCCAGTCCCCAGTGAAGCCAAAACCCTGAGCTCCATACCAGTTTTTCAACCATTCATTGAATCCCATGGTATGGAATACCCTAGCATCATCCTTGCCATAGACATGCAGCACCTCCGAGAAGGTTACCGTACATGCTACTTGTCTAAGGCCCCTCCTCAACTCCACAAACTCCTCTTGCACTGCTCTGATCCCATTTACAGCCAGGTCATTTGTCCCTAGGTGGACAATGACATCCAGCTCCCTCCTTGTGCAGCTGCTCGCAATCCTGAGGATCACTCCTGTCCCTCCAAGACATGGCGCCAGGCAGGCACCTTACCTCCCTATCCCTTCCTCCCCACATCTACCCCCTATCGATTGAGTCCCCACCAGGAGTTGTTTCCTTCCCCTGTGGGGTCTCGTTCATTCTCCTGTGGGTCTCCTTTGTGGAGTTCCCAGCATCCTCTTTGGTCTCCACTGCAGGTGCCTCCATGAGGAACCACTCTTTGCCAGAACAGCATATGAATTGTGGAGAGCTACAACTGGAGGGATGCACCTCTGTTCCACCACCCTCTCCCTCCCTCCCTGAGCCCACCTTGGTCCAACCACTCCTCTTTCTTGGCAACCTCTGAGGTAATGGTGGTGGCCCTGGTGGTCCCTGGGTGGGGGAAGAGGTTTCACAAATCCTAGCCAGGTCAGCCTGGAGACTGGCAACCTCCTCCCTCAGACCAGAAAGGTGATTGCAAACAGGGCAGCATTGCAGCCTCCAGAATGTCTCCCAGAACACTGCTGCTCCACAGCCATTGCACTGCACCACTCCCATCTGACTTATTTTGTGTTCCCTCTCCTGTTGCTTTGCATGCTTATTGTCTCCTCCCTCTATGTATTTTACACTTACTTTCCTACTGCCTATGTGCCCTTACAACTCTTACCCTTCCTGTTCTGGGACAAGAACTTCCTGTAGTCTTCAGTAGTCTCCTTCCTCCGTGCTTGGATTCAGACCTCCAGCAGCCAGGGGGGGATAAATAGTTTTTTTTTGAGGTTCCTTCAAGGTTGCTGAAACTAATATGTCTCAGTGATCCTTCCCTTCCTACTGCCAAACAGGAAGTTCCTGTTGTCAGTCAAATTCAGTGGCTATAAAACTAGAACTGGCTTTCAGTGGGAGGGTGGAGGGGTGGGAAGGAGGAAAATTAGTGAAAAATCTGTAGTTCTGGACTTCTGTTTCTTGCTCTGTAACCAGTTCTCTTCTGCCAGAAACAGCCAGAAGCTGTAATTGGAGACAGCTGCTTTTGCACACTTAAGCTGCTAAGCCACACCTCCAATTAGATTCACTCTCTGCTCTCAGTAAATTAAGGTGATACTGCCCCCCTTCCTCAGAAAAAACAGTTTTTTATTTACTTAAATGAGACCCCCTTCTTCTAATAAAGTATCTGTTTGCTTAATCCAAACAGGTACTACTCCTGCTGAGACAGAGGTGATTAATTAGTAAAAAATCTGTAGTTCTGGACTTCTGTTTCTTGCTCTGCAACCAATTCTCCTAGTTACACCAAGCATGTATTACCATCATTTTTTTTATTTATCAGCTTTCATGGGGCACAATAACATAATACAGCACCCACTGCAGAGCAGCAGTTTTCTAGTGTTTATCATGCTTTGGAAGTTGATCAGTCCAGTGGTAGACCCTTTTCATGTAGTTGCCATTTGTATTTAGGATGACCATTTCATTTCAAGTCACCCTATATACAATGTGCAGGTATTTTTATGATTCTGCCATGTTGCCCCTCTCCCTTTTAGTCTTCAGGGAGTATATTTCAAGGTCTTTCAGCCTTTCCTTGTATGTATTTTACCCCATACCCTGGATCATTTTAATTGCCTGTCACACCCCATGCCCTGGGTCATTTTGGTGCCTGTCACTGCACCACTGTCACTCTCTTACAGTCATCATGCAAGTGTGGTCTCCAGAACATTGTGCAGTACTCAAGGTGTGGGTGCACCAATGGCCAGTATAGTGAAATGATTCCCTCCCAGCTTCTGCATGCTTATTCCCCTCTCTCTACACCCTCACACTCTGTTAGCCTTCCACACTACCTTGTTGCACTGAGCTGTGGATTTTCTGGTTTTATAACTCCCAGATATTTTTCTTCTGCTATACTGTCTTTTACTATATCCCCATCATGTACTGCACTCTTGGGTTCTTCTTCCTGATGTGCATTACCTTAGATTTATTTGCATTAAAACTTGGCTGCCAGATCTTGCACCATTTTTCCAGCCCACCAAGGCCCTTCTTTAGTGCCCTAATTCACCTTTTAGTGTCAAAACTTGCACAGATCTCAGTTTCATACACAAAGGGGGCAGACTGTACTCCATATACCCACTATTCTGTTGTCTGTTGTCTGTGAAAATGATTAAGAGGGTTGGACCCAAGACTGAGGCTTCTGGTACCCCATTTGTTACCTCTTTAACATCTCAGAATTTGCCATATATCACTACTTGCTGTTTCCCACCCCCTAGTCAACTTTCCACCTATGATACTATTCACTGATCCACGCCTAGGACCCTCACTTTTTTGATCAGTCTCCTGTAGGAGACTGAGTCAAAAGCTTTACTGAAGTCCAGGTACAGTACGTCAGCAACCTGTTCTTTTTCAGCCACCCTCATCATCCAGTTGAAGAACTCTAGATGGATCATCTGGCATGGCCTTTTCAAGGGAAACCTTGGAAAACCCATGTTCCTTTTTGCCTTCCAACCCATTTCCCTCAAGAAAGTGTACCAGACTTTCCCTTAGGATTGTCACAAGTAACTTCTTCAATATAAATATCAGACTGACTGGTCTATAGTTACTTGACTTATCCTTCCTCCCACCACTTTTATACAGAGGCACAATATCAGTTGTCCTCCAATCCTGGGCCCACTTCTGTGGCCAGTGATCAGTTGACAAATATTTGCCAGTGGAGCTGTTAGCCCCTCTGCAGCTTTCTTGAGTTTTCCTAGTATGCAACCCAGATAGCCCTATTGATTTATCTTCTTGCAACCCCCTCAGCCCTTTCAGCATGTTTTCTTCCATGATACTGCTATGACTGATACACATAGTCTCCCTTTTTATACCCAGTTCCTTGCTAAAGAGCAAAAATATTTGTTCAATATCTTACATTGCCCTTGTCCCCCTCCTCCCATCCATCCACCTTTTTCAGATGCATACTGCTTTCTTTCATCTTGCATTACTCCCTGATATGTAAGAAAAACACCTCGCACCCACTTAACCCACTTTGATTCTGAGATCTATCTCAGCCTTTGCACTTCTGATCTTCCTACTTGTCAAGATTCACAAATATATGTCATATTTAACAGTTAATATGATTGTGTTTGTTAAGGAAATCATTTAAAAAATCCACAAATTAATGTAACCTCTTGCCTAATTTGCCTTAATTGTTGTTGTCCTTCTTACGGACTTTTCATAAGCTGTAGTTTTTTTGTTACTGTAAGATCCTGTCATGGAACCTATGTAATGAGCCTGTACTCAAAGGTTTAATCCGAGATCTTAATAAATACTTTGTGCAAGTGCCCTATATTGCACCAGACTGCCTAAATTAAACACTTCTTGTCTGTGCTATATACCCTTTTAGTCTGCGTAGATGTTTGTATGTCTTGGAGCCCTGTTACCACGAGCAACCAGGAAGAGATTCGCTGCACATAGCAACTGTTGCCAAGTGTGCATAGCACTGTGTAAAGAGGCTGTTTTTACTAATTGTGGAATTTTGTCACTGTGATTTGTGCAAGAGACACATATGAGTGTCAGCACAGTGGTTTATTTAGCACTTTTAAACTAATTTGGGGCTTTTTAAAGCGTGAGGGTGCTGTGACCCCAGGAGACAATTCTGGGTCATGCCAAGGATATAGCAACAAGTCCTGTGGTGAGCGGGTGAGTTATCCTTTGTGCAAGCACCCTATATTGCACCAGACTGCCTAAATTAAACACTTCTTGTGTGTGCTATATACCAGTTTAGTCTGTGTAAACGTTTGTATGTCCTGGAGCCCTGTTGCCACGAGCAACCAGGAAGAGAGTCGCTGCACATAGCAACTGTTGCTAAGCGTGTATAGCACTGTGTAAAGAGGCTGTTTTTACTAATTGTGAAATTTTGCCACTAGGATTTGTGCAAGAGACACATATGAGTGTCATCACAATGGTTTATTTAGCACTTTTAAACTAATTTGGGGCATTTTGAAGCACGAGGTGGTGTGACCCCAGGAGACAATTCTGGGTCATGCCAAGGATATATCAACAAGCCCTGCAGTGAGCAAGGTGAGCTCAGGCAGGGCACGTGCTCACAGGCACGGAGATGCATACAGAGACACGTGCGTCAATGCATGTTATGCGTATTGTGAGGGGTGCAAGGAGCCACTGAAGTTAGGTGGGACTAAAAAACACATTTTCTAAGGTAAAAAGCAGTTTTATGTTAACTATAAAGGGCATAATGGACTTCAATGCATTATTTCTGGGTAAGCAGGGGTCTAAGTGTATATCATGTGAAATGTACCTATTTTCGGAGATACCAATTCTTGACAACCCTTTTATTTGTTTCAAATGTAAGCAAAACACTGATATGCTAGTAGAAATAACATTTGGTACTCAACTACAGGCCCTTAAATGTAGCCAACAAACCATGGCATCCAGAATAAACTAAAGAGATTGTGGTGAATTACATACATAGATAAAAAAAATTATGTTCACAAACAACATACTGAGCACTTAAGTACATCCTCCCTACATCAAACAAATGATAATGATGATACAGGGAATCTTGATACCAGTAAACATGTGATACATAGAAGAACTCCTACAAAAAAGAGAAATAGATTAGAGGATTTCAATGAAATGAGTGATGATAACTGGTATACTATACAGGGAACTAGGCCAGCCAAAAAGAAGGGAAGGAAGGTGGAGGGATTCATGTTATCATTATCAAACAATTTTGACCCTCTGATTCAACTTTCAGATGAAGAACCAATTACAGATTTAACACCTGTTCCCCACATTATGTCCCCAAATCAGGCCACCAATGTCCAGCCTAACCTCGCACCCCCACAAGTGGTGGAAAATAGCAATAAAACTATCTTGTTTCTCCCCTTGAATAAAGATAGTGTTATTACTAGCCCTATAAAACTACAACTTAAAGGGGAAGTCTCCCATAGTTTCACACCCATATTTTCCCAACTCCTTATGTGTAACTGTTGTGTTCCTCCTCTAGTTGCCAGCAGTCATATTGTTGACCAAATCTAGATTATAAATACAAATATACAGCCCCCAGAAATTATCAATGTGTTTATCCTCCATTTTACCATCAATGCTGCTGGAGGATGATGTCATCAGAGCAACAGATAATGGTGCTGTACTAAATGCTGCTCCACCAGTAAACAGAACCCACAATGTTTGGTCCCCCACTTGAGTAATGGAGGAACTCTTTAAGTGCTGAGCACATCCTGAAGTGCAGATCTAATAGGGACTAGGACCATATGAATGTGGTTCAGCACTAATTTGACATGTATATACAGTATGCCTATAAGGAAGTGCCTGTATGAGTTGTGTTAATGATTTTGTTAGCAAAAACAGTCTACCTAATAAATGACTCTGGGTACAACAAGAGTCTTAAGTAGCATTATATAGCTGTTTTATTATGTTCTGTGTGTGTTAGCATTCTCTGTTTTGATTGACACCAGCAGTGAGACACAATCTTGCAAAAATGACCCTTTCCCTTTGTAACTAGGCACTCAGTGATTGGATGGCTGATGTAAGGCAATAAAGAGTTCAGCTATATCAAGGAATAGGTTACCAGGACATCAGCTGCAGCATATGGAAGAACAGTAATCTAGTGGTTAAAGCACAGGCACAAGAACTGGGAAACTTTGGTTCAAATCCTACTAAAGTCCCTTACTCTCTAACCCTTAACAAGTTCCCTAACCTCCTTGGGAACTGTGATGGCCCCTCAGGTCGATGACTTTAACAATGTCCCCATTCCCATTATAAATCATTAGCAGTGATGTGAGAGCTACAGCACTTCACTTTAAAGGTACTGAAAACAAACTGTGGCAGCCCCACCCCCCTTTGTAATGCCAGCATTTGAAGTAGGATGTCCCTCACAAATCAGATGCTACACTTCAGCTGTTGTAGGTAAACAAACTAATCAGTCTTAGTGTTTACAGTACTCTATATTTGCTTAGCTCATTCCTCCCATGTCATATGCATTCTGTGTCTTGGTATTTCCAGTCAGAACCCAGATGTAAGGAGCATTTGAAATGTAAAACAATGCACTTTATAAAGTAAGTGATCTAGCTCTCCACTTTCTGGCTGCTGAAAGGGAAGTGTATAATTTGTGCAAAGGAAGAATTCAGTCTTCTGCGATCGTTTGGGAAACTGCTCAAGCCTACCTTGTAAATGAATCCTGTCAAGGGTGTTCACCTGGTTCACTACAGAGTGACTGACTGACTGCTTGGTTGGTTGATTGGTTGATTAACTGATTCAGTCTACTGCTTTCCACAACATGTTACAACTGTCTCAGAGAGAAATGAGCAGTACACAGGAACAGCTTTTGTTTCCTGTGAATGAAATACTATTAGATGTATTATCTGCTCTACATATGCAGTATTGAGGCTACAAGTACCACTCCCTGTGTGAGTTGCATGACAGAACTGTCTTAAGCCATTGCAAACTTAAACTAAAATCAGGATAGACAGCATTGATACCCTTGTGTTTTGTTCTGCACTGTTGCTGCAGTGACATCAAGGAATGGGAGGGGCTGTAATACAAGTATATATATACTACACCTAAATAAAAAAGGTACAAGAATACTAGGGTGCATTATGTACAACATAATAAAAAACTCCACAGCAACAAAAAACTAAACCCTTGGGGGCAAAGGGAGACTGTAAAAAAAACTCACAAAACACCTTGATATACATTTAAATAATACTAGTACCAATCAAAACCAAAAAAAATATGGGTTGTCCTTCCTGCTCACAAATGCAAGAAGTCTCCATACTACAAAGTTAGATGAGCTAGAGGTATTACTCTATAAAGATAGCATTGACACAGCTGCAATCACCAAAACATGGTGGGGAGACAAGTCTAGTTGGAATGTAAATATAAATGGTTACAATACTGTATATAAAAACAGATCATCAAAAAAGGGAGGAGGGATAGCTTTTTTTACCAAAAATAATATCAAATATAAGTCCGTTAATGTACCCGATGGTGAAATAGCCAGTGAAATACTGTGGATTGAAATAATAAGAGAAAAACAAACTAAATTGTTGGTGGGACTCTGAATAGCTTAGATAAAAAAATTAATCAATCAGATATTATACTATTAGGGGACTTCAACTACCCAGGAATTGACTGGAAAAACGGCACTGCAAATAACAAAATGGAAAACACTTTTCTGGACTTATGTGAATCACATGGTTTAGCTCAACTTATACATATACCAACAAAAAAAAACAATATTCTTGATTTATTAATAACAGACATCCCCCATCAAATTAGGAATATCAAAATTCAGGACCCACTGCAAAATAGTGCTCATTGTGTAATAACTTTTGGAATAAAAATGGTATTGGAGCATAACCCCAGTATAACTACCTTTAAAAACTATGGTAGGGCTAATTTTGATCAAATCAATAAAGAACTAACTGCATGAAACTGGGACACTGGCCTTACATCTCCACATGAGCTTTGGCAGTTATTAAAAAAATAAAATACTCACCCTAGAACAAATGTACGTCCCAGACAAAGTAGGATATAATAACAGGGGCAAACTACCAATATGGGTAACCTCCTCTATACTATATCTGGTTTAAAAAAAAGAAGAGCTTATAGACCAACCATAAGATGTAACAATGAATACAATAAAAATAAATATAGGGCAATACTAGAAAGATGTAAGACTGCAATAAAAAAGGAAAAGAAAACAATTAGAATTTAAGCTGGCTCATATCAAAGATGGCGGCAAAAGTTTTTATTCATATGTAAACAACAAAAAACAAACAACTAAAACTATTGACCCATTGGTCATCAGTGATAATACCATACAATCCCCCTTAGAAATGGCTCAAGAATTTAATAACTATTTCTGTTCAATTTTTCAACCCTATTTGAAATACAAAAAAAAAGACATGGAGTGTACAAATAACACAGGTGATTATTATATGCCTGAAATAACTAAACAGGAAATAATAAACAAACTAGACACAATTAACATTAACAAATCACCAGGGCCTGGTAACCTACACTCAAGCTTGTTGAAAGAAATAGCATCCTCATTGATCGAACCATTATAGAAATTATTTAACTTGTCCTTAACATCTGGATTAGTATCAAGTGACTGGAAGACTGCACTGGCAACACCTGTATATAACAAGGGAAATAAGAGTGAAACATCAAATTATAGGCATATTAGCCTGACTAGTATCCTGGGTAAAGTGTTTGAGGGTATCCTCAAAACTAGAATAGAAGATGCCTTAGTATTAAAATATCTTGTGGGCCCTGACCAGCATGGTTTCAAAAGGAAAAGATCTTGCCTTACAAGTAACTTAGTTTTTTATGAAAGAGTAAGTAGTTTCCTTCATGAGAAACTACCAGTAGATGTAGTATACCTGGATTTATGTAAGGCATTCAATAATGTGCCACACCAAACCCTGATAAACAAAATGACATATTTTGGGATACACTCTGTGTTGATTAATTGGGTTAATGGGTGGTTAAGAAAATGTACACAAGTAGTACGTATAAGAGGATACACCTCTTCTACAGGTATAGTTACTAGCGTGGTGCCACAGGGATCTGTCCTGGGACCCATTCTTTTTAACATATTTGTGTCAGATATGACAGCAAATCTTACGAATACCACTATAAAATTTGCAGATGACACAAAACTTGTAACTAAAGTGGTTCACCTGATGAAATAGTGTTTTTTTCCAAAGACCTTCAAGAACTTGAATACTGGGCCAAACAAAATGGCATGGTCTTTAACACAAATAAATGTGTCATTGTGCATCTGGGTGATAATAACCCCAATGTGCAATTTATGTTGAATGGCTCACAGCTGATATCAGTAAAAGAGGAAAAAGACCTGGGAGTAATTATTAATGCAGATCTCACTTTTACCTCACATTGTAATCATATTGGGAAACAAGCAAACAAAATAATAGGCTGTGTAAAAAGATATTTTGTTCCAGAGATAGGGAGTGCATTCTCCCACTCTACAGAACATATGTGCATCCCCATTTGGACTACTGTTCTCCATTATGGAGTCCCTATCTTAGACATGACATCAATGCCTTGGAGGGGGTGCAGCAAAGAGTTACCAATATGATAAAATGGGTTGCAGGATAAAGGCTATGAGGAGCGAATTTTGGAGCTGGATTTGTATTCATTGGAGATAAGACGGACTAGGGGGGACCTGCTTCTGATGCTTAATATAGCAAAAGACAATGATCTTATGGCACAACTGGGAATGACCTTCAATATGAAAGAATGTAATCTTAGAAGCCATAAATTCCAATTATCATTAACATATCCAAAACTAGATATTAGACGCTCATTCTTTACTCAAAGAAGTATATCTGTATGGAATGAATTACCTAAATTATTGTTGGACACTGATAATGTAGAAATCTTTAAGACTAATCTTGACAAATTTTTATTAAATAAGGCATAAAGATATCCAGAGTCTGGAGATGAACCTATATGGGTTACAACCTGCTGTGCATCTATTACTCTTAGTATGTAACTTAGTAAATAATAAATAAATAAATAGAAGAATTTGAGGACTGGTGCAAAAGTACAGTGTTAATGCAACCAAAATCATAAACAGAAGTTTGACTTTTTTTGCAATAATTGACTTATTTTTGCATTGTGATTGTAACGAATTTGTCATCAATGTGTCAGTGCTAAACCAAAAGAGTTGCCGACTGCCCCACAGTTCCGTATCAGGGGCTATTGTACTTCACACTGCAGACAGAAGCAGGGTTCCAATGAAAATGAGATGTCGCAACTCATTTGAGCTGCCCTGGGTAAATAAATTGTAAATAACATCAGGATGCTCTCTATGATGTAAGCACCTCACCAGTTCCATATTCCAGTGCTGCCATCATAAATCCCCATCTTCTACTGAAATGACACATTGTGTAGATAATTACCTGCATTCACCCAAAGCAGGATCCCTCTGAAAACAAGATATTGCAACTCTGCTCATCACTAATGTGAAAATACGTTGCAACAATGGGTATAGTCAGGACCCCATTGAAAATGAGATACTGCATGTTAGCTGAGCTATCCTGGTTAACTACATTGTACAAATTAATAAAAGCAGCACACCAGTAAAAAATGAGGCACTGCATTTTAATCTTTATGGTTTTCTTTTTAATTTTCTGCTATTGTGGTGTAAATGTGGGACTTTTACATCACAGTATTTCAAGTACAACTAAGTCACACATTAATTCTATAACTCTTATCATATCAATGCATTAGTAGCCATTGTGACTCTGACCAGAATTTGTTTTCTGTAGTCCTGTAAAAAAAATTAATTGTGCAGGCAGAGACAGTAAAGGCTTGTGTCACATGTGAAACCTTTTTTTTGGGGGGGGAGGCAGCCCGGCGGTTGAGTAGCCTCTGTCTACAGTGTTATCAGCCATTTCCCACACACGCAGGAATGAGGACCGGAAAATTTTTTGTGTAATCCTGTAAAAAATAAATTGTGCAAGCAGAGCCAGTAAAGGCTTGCGTCACATGTGAAATCTTTTTGGAGGGAGGGGTAGCGTGACAGCTGAGTAGCCTCTGTCTGCAGTGACACCAGCCATTTACCACACAAGCAGAAGTCAGGACAGTACCATTTTTTTTGTGTAGTCCTGTGAAAAAATAAATTGTGCAAGCAGAGCCAGTAAAGGCTTGTGTCGTGTCCACTGCCTGCTCTAAGTACTGCAGGACTGATTTTTGAGCTATTTTTGTTTCATCTCTTAAAACATTCTGCTGATTCACCTGATTTTAGCCTATGTGTTACAGCTAATTAATGTACTTTCAGATTGCTTCTACACTACTACTTCTTCTAAAGTGAATCCTGTTTGAATATTTAGTCAGGATGGTGCTTTGGTGCAAACAATCTTAGAGTCACATAACTATACTGTTTTCTGCTTGTGCTAGTAATTTTATTTAGACCTGCCTGCTTCTTCTGCCTTCTCCCTCTCTCTCTCTCTCTCTCTCTCTCTCTCCCCGTCCCTCCCTAAACTCGCTCTGCTGTTTTTTTCTCCCCTGCCCACCTTGTCCGTGTCTCTAATCCTCTGGCTCCTCATGAATCTGCTTGCTGATCTTATCTCCTCCCTAACCCTCCCGCTTCCATCTCATCAAGACCATCTCATGTCTATCAAATCTCTCCACTGGATTTTCTCATTACTTATACCTTCCCTCCCTTGTTCCTAGGCTCACTCTGCCCAACCGGGCTCCTGCTGGAATCTGTGCAGGTGGCGGCATCCCCCCACAGCAGCAGCCGCCACTGGTCTACTCCCCAAGCTGAAACCAGAGAAGGACTTCTGGAGCACTAAACTACTGTCAGGAAGCCCAAAACACAGCCACCACTAGAGAAGTCTGCAATGAGCCCTGCTGCACTTGTCAGCTGCTGAGCCAGTGAATGCCTGGTAAGAGAACTGCAGCAGTGCAGCTCTAATTTTAAGTCCCGCAGGCAATGTGCGCTGGCTCTCCACCCCATCTGGGCAATTACTTTTATAGCTATGGGTGGTCATGTGACAAATAGCCCACTTTGCCATTTGCTCCTTATAGTCACTGATCACTACGGGCACTGCCTCACTGCTACTCCCTTTACTGGTTTATTTTCCTCTATCTACCTTATATTACTAGTATCTCCCTCTATCCCCAAACTCCAGCTACGGCAACTCACATCTACTGGACTACTATTAGCTTATATCAGCTATGGCCCACACAATACTGACCCTGGCATTCCTTGGTGTGGCATTACTCCAATTAGCCTGACTCTCTCTAATATTCTCTTCACCTGTGTCCATGTCCACACAGCTCACTCAAACGGATTACACTTTTTCAAACCTACTCTGCACACCACCTAAGCACCTTGATCCTACTCCACTCACACTCCCAAAATGTATTATTTATCTAGACTTGTGCACCATAAAAAAAGGTGTTTGTCACTTTTTCATTCCTCTACCCCCATTGTGCATAGAAAACTCTGATACCTGCTACTAATTGTCCTCATTCTAGCAGGTGATATTGAACTAAACCTGGGCCCCATGGCACTACACTCTTACTCTGATGAAACCTGGGCTAATACTAAGGGACTACGTATAGCGCATACCAACATCAGAAGTCTGCTCTGTAATCTTTCCGAGCTGGAACTCTGGGTGACTATCTATCACCCTGATGTTCTATGCCTGTCTGAAACATGACTCAAGCCATCCATCCTGGACTCCTCATGCTTCCTACCTAAATATAACTTTTTTTCTGTACCTTTATTAATCACATTACCCAGGAGGCCCCTTACTGCTCATCTCTCCTTTATGCAGACAACCTTGTTTTGTACTATAGCTCTAAGAGTATTTCAGAGATAAATCTTAACCTCTCCTCTGCCTTTCATGATGTTCCGGCCTGGGAGTCCAGGCACAGACTCCTGCTTAATGTGGGGAAAACTCAGGTTATGGTGTTTGGCATTGTGGCCAAATTCAGGCTGTCTCAAAGTCAACTGAATGTCGCATGCCGTGATGGTTCCCTACTAAAGTCGGTAAGCTCCTTCAGATACCTTGGAGTCCTGCTTGACGGGTCCCTCGACTTTGACCAACATATCATGTCCACATGTAAGGCTGTGAACTCCATAATCAGGCTTGCTTATAAGACTAGTCATATCCTGACACCTTCTGCCAGACTGGCTATTGCTAGAGGTATTCTGCTCCCCTGTCTGACTTACAGAGCTGCAACTTATGTTAATGCTTTGAATGGCATCCTTACACAGATGGACTACAATGTATAACTCCATCTGTCACTATGCTTCAGCATCTCTTCAACTCAAATATAGATGTCAGCTATTCGTCGACCTAAACTGGCCTTCACCCTCAAACCATCGACTGCTCTCCTTTGGCACCCTGATGGATAGCATTATTAGAACCAATGTCCCAGCATCTCTTGCTTCCCTCCTAATTCCTCCAACCTTCTCTTATGGCCTCCAGTCCACTGACCAATCCCTACTCCAATTGCCAAGATGCAGAATCTCCAAGGGTACCTGTGCCTTCTTCTGTGCTTCCCCCAAACTTTGGATCTCTCTTTCCCTAGCTGTCCGGAGTGTATCTAGCCACTCCTGTTTCAAGAAAGCTTATTGGTCTCACCTATGTAAACCCACCCAGTTGTATGTGCTTTAACCCCACTAACTTCTCTGCTACCAGCTCCTTCTCCCCCTACTCCCTTCCCTTCATAATTTTTCTGCTCCTACTTTCATTAAACACTACTGTGGTTCTGTTAAATGTATTTTAGTTATTTATCAGCTTAGCTGTTATACAATATATTTGTTTGATTTGCCTATGACATTTACCCTGGGCCTGTACTAGCTTTCTTGTCAGCTAGATGATTATGGTTGTCTACCTTATCTACTAGTTGTTCTATGTCACTAAAAGCTGTATCCTACTGTTGTAATCAGACTGTTCTTTCATTGCCATTGTATTCTGTTTAACTGTACCATGTTGTTACTTTCAAAAGCCACACCCTATTATTACTTTGTACTGTACTGTACTGTACTGTACTGTACTGCTTGTGTTTGTAACCTCCTGGGTCATGTCTGAAAATAATTATTTCTATGGCTAGCACATGCACCCAGTAAACAAAAACTAAATAAGTAAAATAAATAAATGTGTGAAACCTTCTTGGAGGGAGGGGGCAGCTTTTGGCCTTTGCATAGTAGCCCCAACTTGTAGTCTTGCTAGATAGCCAGTTCATATTCATAGCTTGCCTTAAAAAGTGCACTGATCATCAACATTGCCACCTATTTGCCCAAGGTGACAGAAGAAGGCAGTATGGTTAGGTATTGGGGTGTTTCTTGGAAGGGAGCTGGCTTCATTGGTGATCAGCAGCTGTTATATGTAAAAATTATTGTATATTAAAATAAATATGGAAGGAGTAGGCCAGCGAAACAAATTTCCAAGACAAAGACAGCAATTCACAAGAAAAAAAGTCCCCAAAAGTACATCAGCTACTGCAGTAGGTGCATCCTCTTTACTGATTAAAGCTTCCTCTTGATCTGAGTCCTTGTCTTCTGAGATCTCATCGTGTTTGTCTTCTGCTGCAGGTGATACCCAGTTAATAAACACAGGCCAAGTAAAAGGCAGCAAGAAAAGCTTAGGTGATGAACCAGCAACTAAGAGAAGTAGATTTGCCAAAGATTCTTATAAAAAAAACAAAAACAAAGACAGTTGCAGGCACTACATATAGTGGAAAGGAAAGAATAAGCACACATGCATACTTTGTGCCACTTTCTTAAGATTCTACTATGTCTCATTCCTCTGTGAACTCTTCAGAGTCAAACCATGTGAATAGCAGTGGCAGTGAGTACATTTCTGAAACAGAGGCACTGCATGATGGGGACTATGATGATGAGGTCTCCGAGCCAGAGGAACCTGTGAGATGCCAGATCAAAAAACCTGGGAAAAGGTAATCAGAGGAAAGGCCATTAGGGGACAGTAAAAAGGAAGTCATGTAGCTATGCCTGGCTTGCCTGTCTCCTCTGCTGAGGGTGTGCCTCACACTCAGTCATCCAGTGAGGACATTGAGGTAAATAATCAAAATATAGAAATTAACATAGACATGCCAGATGATCACTCAGAAGTTACAATGCCAGGGACAAAACCAAAAAGGGCATTCTCTCTGTTTGGAGCTTTTTTCACCTTGATCCAAAGAACAGTATGTGAACAATATGCTGTTTACGTAAGGCTGCTTTCAGCAGAGGAAGACAGGCATGCAATCTAGGAACATCATTCTTAATAAGACAATGACAGTGAATACATTCAGTTCAGTGGGTCAAGAATAAGTCACATGATGACATAGCAGAGGATGTTGCACAGGTTAATGTTTGTACTCACATTGGTGGCATAGCTAATTTTTTCCACATACAGTGTAAAGCCCACCAAACACTAAGCAGGACTTTGACTGCATCACCCCCTTTATCTACTAGATCTTTATCACAATCAGAAAGCTCCCCAATTAAAAACAGAATGAGTTCCTCTCTGTCTCCTCCAGCCTTCTTTAGCATGCCAGTTGCACCTCAGAAACAGTTAGTGATGCAGCAGGCTTTTGAACGAAGAATTAAATATGACCAAAGCCATCCAGCCGCTCAGCAGTTTAATATTACAATATCTGCAGTGATTGTGCTGGACATGCACCCATTTTCAATTGCTGATTCGGTTGGGCTTCAGCAGGTGTTGAGACTTGCTGACTCTTGATATCTGCTGCCATCACTGACATATTTCTACAGAAAGGCTGTGTTGCCTCTTTATAGGGAAGTGTGCCAGAATGTAAATAGTGCCTCGCAGTCCTTGGCTGTTGAAGAAGTACATAGAACAACAGATATGTGGATGAGTGATCAAACACCAAACTACATGACTGTCACCACCTACTGGGAATCATTGTCCCCTGCAACATCCTCTGGCAACACCACGGACCAACAAAATCCTCAAAAACAGGCCACCATCTGTATTGAAAGCTTTGACAAACAAAATAGGAAAATTACGTACCTACCGTAATTCTTGATCTTCTTGGACGAGTCTCCACCACTCATTCACACTAGTGGGATTAGCGCCGGAGGCACTAAGACCCATCAGACAAACTTTTGCTGGAGGGTCGGTCTGAGAGAGCGGCTTGTGAGACACGGCGCCTTGGCTTAGCGTATCTATGAGGTAATGACTATCTCGGCGGCGACCTCCAACCGCCCAGTACCTTTTTACCAAGGAGGTGCAGCGCAACTAACGTAAAGAGTAAACCCAACATTAAAAAAACGGACATAAGATAGTCCGTATGACCCGTGTAAGAAGGGTCAGCAAAGAAGTCCTCACGGCCTAAAGATTTGAGGGAGTGAAGACCAATACAGCGGTGAGCTCGGGGGATGGAGGGTGGGCGTGTGAATGAGTGGTGGAGACTCATCCAAGAAGATCAAGAATTACGGTAGGTACGTAATTTTCCTATCTTCCTGGACATAAGTCTCCACCACTCATTCCACACCAGTGGGAGAGTACTAAGCTGATAATCCCCAAAAAGGGGCTGCAGGAGAGCCAGAGCTCACACGCTCAAGATAGAAGCCCATTAAGGATAGTTCGCCGAATGCGGAATGTCGCCTAGCATGAACATCCAGTGCATAGTGCTTAACGAAGGTATGCACTGAGCTCCAGGTGGCGGTGCTGTATATATCTGCATTGGAACATTGCGACTTTCGCTAGGGATGCCACTGACGCCCTAGTAGAGTGAGCGACACTCTTACCTTCTAATTTAACTTGAGCCATGGAATAGCAATGACGAAGGCATGCCACTAACCATGAAGAGATGCATCTAATAGCTTACAGGTTGACCCAGCCGGGTGTCGCTGAAAGAAACGAACAGTTGCTGAGTCTTATGAATATCCTTGGTTCTATCTAAATAGAACCGCAAGGCTCTCTTAACATCCAAGGAATGAAGAGCTCGTCTCCTTCATTTTGGAAATTAGCGAAGTAAGCGGGAAGTACCAGAGGTTGGTTTAGATGGAATTCTGACACAACCTTGGGAAGAAATTTAGGATGAGTAAGGAGAACTACCTTGTCTCTTTATGGAATAAGGCATACTGAGGGTCCGTAACCAGGGCATGTATCTCAGAGACCCTGTGGGCTGAGGTAATGGCCACCAGGAAGGCAGTCTTCCAGGTAAGAAATTTTAGCTCACAGGTAGCTAAGGGTTCAAAAGGCTTCCGAGTGAGCATGTCCAGCACCAGGTTAATGTCCCAGGCTGCAACTGGATGCTTAACAGGGGTCTGGTATGGAGAATCTCTAAGAAATCTCTTCACTATAGGTAACTGAGCCAGAGTTAAGGAAGAAACCGGCTCATGGAACGCTGAGATGGCACTAGTGAACTTTAACTGTGGAGTACTGAAGACCTAAGTTTGACAGGTCCAAAAGATACTCCAGAACCTTGGCAGGAGGACAGGAAAAGGGATTCCAAGAGGATTTTGCACACAGAGAGAAAAACGTTTCCATTTGGAAGAGGCTGGGTGGCTGGCTTCCGAGCAGCCAAGAAGGATGTCTGAGACTCTACGGAGACGTTGGAACCTATCACTTCTATATATTCAGGAGCCAAGCATGAAGGTGAAGTGATTTCAGGTTGGGATGGACCAACGAACCCTGAGTCAAAAGACTGATTTGCAAAGGAAGTGGTCTCGAGAGGCTGCCAACATACTGTTGAGTAGAGGAAACCATAGTTGCCGAGGCCAGGAAGGAGCAATGAGAATCATCTTGGTCCCCGAGACTCGAACTTGAGGAGTACTCTGGATTAGAGGAAGGTGGAAAGGCGTGAAAGAAAGCGCTTTGTCCACCGCAGCCTGAACGATCCTGACAGAAAATGCCAGGCCCTGGATTTCTGGAGCAGAAGAGAGGCAGTTTTCGCTGAGTGGGATGCAAAACGTCCAGGTCTGGAGTCCCCACTCTTTGAACAGGGACCGAGCTACGGCTGGATCGAGAGACCACTCAGTGAGGGTCTGCCTCCGTTCTGCTGAGGTGATCTGCTAGGTCGTTTGTATACCTGGCAGATAAACCGCTTGAATCAGAGACTTGTGCTCCAAGCACCACTCCCACACCCTCATTGCTTCCTGCAAAGGGATAAGAATGAGCACCACCTTGCTTGTTGATGTAATACATCACTGCTTTGTTGTCCATTTGAAGGAGAATGTTCTTGTGACAAAGGACATCCTTCAGAGCTCGGATTGCATAGAGGACCGCCTCATCTCCAGGACATTTATGTGGAGATGAGTTTCACTGAGTCCATACACCTTGAGTGTGGAGGAGAGACAGTGAGCTCCCCATCCCATTAGCGATGCATCTGTGGTGATGGAGATCTGATGATCCGGGGAGCAAAGGAATCCTTCCAGGAGATTGTTTCTTGAGACCACCAGGTGAGAGACCTTCAAGGGCTCCGTCACCTTGATGGGATAAGACTGGGGGTGAGAGGTCGGGGACCACTGAGTGGAGAGCATCCATTGGGTGGTTCTCATGTGCAGTCGGGCCAGAGGGACAGTGAAGACCGAGGACGCCATGAGACCCAACATGCGTTGCATCGAGAGAGCTGTAACCGATTGGTTCTCCCTGATGTAACGGGCCATTCGAAGGATGTCGAGTCTTCTGTCCTCTGGAAGGAAAGCCTTCGCTGAAGAGGTGTCTAGAAGCATCCCTATGAAAAGGAGCCTCTGGGAGGGTTGCAGTTGAGATTTTTTCAAATTCAGCAGAACTCCCATGGACGTGAGAAGACGAGAAGTCGTTTGCATGGCTTCCAAAGTCCCTTGGCGGAAGGGCTTGCGAAGCCAATCGTCCAGGTAGGGAAACACTGGAGTCCGACTTTCCTGAGATGCGCCGAGAACTGCACAACACTTTGTAAAACTCAAGGGCCGAGGATAGCCCAAAGGGCAGGACTTGAACTGATAATGCTGACCCAAAGCTACAAACCTGAGGAACTTAGTGTGGGTCGGGTGGACGGGGATATGCTGGTAAGCATCCTGCATATCCAGAGAGGCCAGACAGTCGTGCTGATGCAGCAAGGGTAACAGGGTACCTAGGGAAATCATCTTGAATTTCTCCCTGGGGAGGAATTTGTTTAACTTTCTGAGGTCTAGAATGGGGCGCATCCCCCCAGATTTCTTTGGAACCAGAAAGTAATGGGAGTAGAACCCTGTGTTTCGCAGATGCGGGGGCACCAGTTCTATTGCCCTGTTGTTCAGAAGGCCCTGGATCTCCACGGTGAGGAGGTCTGACTGAGAGGCCGACAACCTGGGTTGTCGTCTGGGAGGACAATTGGGGTTTCAAGAAATTGAGAGAATAACCTCAGAATTATCCAGGCGACCCATTTGTCCGGGTTATGGACTTCCACTGGTTGTAGAAGTACATCAGACGACTCTCCACCTGGAGGAGAAAGTTCCACCTCGGGCAGAGTGGATGGAACTTGGGGCCAACGACTCATAAGGTAGCGCTGGGAGCTTTAGGCCCCTGCGCTTTCTGCTGGCTTCTTTGAGGTTGGGCAGGTTGGCTTTTATGGAAGCCCCTGCCTCTGCCTCGAAAGGACTGACGACTCATGAAACTGACGCCTGTTCACATGCCCCGAGAGGGGCAGGTGGAGGTCTGGCCAACTTAATGGCCGATCTAGTCTTCTGAGTGGCCCTAAGGCTTGCTCCACCTGAGGGCCAAAAAGAAAGGAGCCATCAAAGGCAGCGCCATCACCTGCTGCTGAGCATCATTCGTGAAGCAGAAGCACGCAGCCAGGAATGGCGCCGAGTACAAATCCTCGTGGCTGCTGAGCTTATAGCAGTGTCGAAAGCCCATGGCGTGCTTTGACCTGTTGGTTATTGACTCAATACCTCTAATAATGGTCAGAAGAAGCTCTGACTTGGAATCCGAATCTGGAAGAGCTTCAACCATTCTTTTCATAGAGTGCCACAGGATATACTCATACTGAGAAAAATAGCCTTGATAACTGGCAACACGATACTTAGAGTGGAGGCAGCAAAGACTCTCTTACCTAATGTATCAATCTTACGAGACTCTTTGTTAATAGGTCGAGCTGTAGTAGTTTGAGGAAGAACGACCTTGTCATTCTCTGCCAGGACTACAATAGGATCTGCAAAGGCTTGGGATGCCAAATGGGACGATCCTTGGGAGCTGAAAACTTCTTATCAATGGATTTAGCCACTCAGGGAATAAGAGCAGGATTATTCCATACCATTTGAGACAAGCGCTCGAAGGAAGGCTGGATCGGAGGAGTCAAACCGAGGGATCTAGCATGAAGATACTGGAGTCTTAATATCTTCCCAGGATCGATGTCTGTAGTCTGAGAGAAAGAGGATCCCAGGTTCTTCAACAGAGACTTAAAGGACAGGTCCTCGACCACAGGCTCTGTAGCAAAGAAAGATCCTGTTTCCTCCACTTCATCACCCAACCGGGTCTGGGTCAGGCTCAACATCATCTCCTGATGGTCCAGAAAGGACTGTTTGACAGGAAAGGAGGAAAATTAGGAGAGGAGGAAATAGCAGAAAACAAGGAGAGTCCCTGGGCCGCCGCCGAGATGGCAAACGGCTGAAGACGGCACCGAGGAGGTGCACGGGCGCCGAGAGGCACGCTGCTCCCGCAGCACCCCCCGGCGGCACTCTGCTGATGACAACGCACATGGTGCGGTGACGACGCTTATCGCACGGTAGCCGCTGGACGATGCCAGCGAACGGCGCCAGCGGACGACGATGCCTCTATCCAACGGCACCACCGGCGGCGCCGCGAGACCCCGCGGCACCGCGGACGGCACCGCAAGACCCAGCGGCACCGAAAATGGTGCCGACAAGCCAACAGACCCTGCAGAAGGTGCTGGAAAAGCCCCAGGAACCTGGAAAGCTAGAGAAGGAAAAAAAACAGGAGATAAGGGCATCGGTGAGGCCCCCTGTGCCGCAGCCATGTGAGGGGGGGAAACACCTAAGCACAGAGTCGCTGGCACCGAAGAAGGTGCCACGCAACTAGGAAGGTCCAACCGCCCTACCTGATCGCCGGAGGGGCCCGAGGGCTCCGAGGCAACCGAGCCAGGCAGAAGAACCAACCTCTGAGCCCATTGTCCATAAGAGCGGCCCACTGATGAAACTGCTCATCTGGAGTCCTACTATAGGCGGGAGGGACTCCATGTCGAGGACGACGATTATCGAAGTTGGCGACTCAAGAAGGAGACCGCAACTAGCAACGATAACCGAAAGGCCGACGCCAAGACATACCACAGAGGGCGACCGAGTGATGCCCTCTTGACCCAGGGGCCGGGCGAGCTGGAGGCCGAACGGTGCCGAGAATGCATCGATTATTTTTATGCGGCAGGGGACCGCCATCCCCCGGCATCGACTGACCGCTGTCGGAACCCCGCTGAGGAGAAGGAGGCTGACCGACCCAGCCCGCTGACTGAATAGCTTTCATCACGAAGTCTCCTCACCGCCACCTGACCTGCTCATGGTCGACTGGCCCAGTAGGCCGAGACTTCTTCAAGTAAAATTTAAATATTAGAAAAATTTAATGAAAATAGAATAAAATTAGCGATACTACTTATCGTGATAAAGTTACAAAACAAACTGAAAACTATGCGCTAGTTTGAAGTTTGACTCCGACAGGCGAGCGACGCCGCACTGAAGCGCACTCGACGGGCGGAAAAGGAACTGAGGCGTTGGAGGCACGCCGCCAGATGGTCATTACCGCTCGAGCCGCTGCTTGCGGCGCCGTGTCTCGCGGCACCGTCTCTCGCGCCGACCCTCCAGCAAAAAGTTTGCTCCCGATGGGTCTTAGTGCCTCCGGTGCTAATCCCACTAGTGTGAATGAGTGGTGGAGACTTATGTCCAGGAAGATCAAACAGTTCTCAAAATGACTTTCCCCAGGATTTGTGGAGCTAACATTGTGAAAGTATTAAAGAGTTTCTGCATTTACCACATTTTGCACATACACTCAATCTAATGGTACAAGACTTACTCAGTGAAGACAGGAGTTCAAGTTTAGTTTATTTGCTCAGTCATTGCAAAGATTATACAAATTCATACACAAACATCAAGTAAAACATATTAGTCTCAATAAATAAGCAAATCCATGTCAGGTTAGTATAACACATAAAAATAGTACCAGTGCACTAAATACAATTTCTTATACATACATTTGTACAAACTCCCTTGTAAATTACAATCTTATGTTATTATTCCCTTTTACTGTTCGACAAACAAGTTAACTGAAGTTCATATGTATCACTGTTATTGCACTAATGTAGGATGCCACTCTGTTTATTATTTGTTCATCTTCTGAAGTAAACATATTTAACAAGATTTCCTTATTTTGTATTTGTAATTCAGCCCAAATTAGATGTAGCCAGTAGGCCCTGGACTTATTATACTACACATATGTAAACATGGCATGTCACAGATCTTCATTCTCACTTTCTGTGCAAGTACAACACTTTACTGATTGTTCAGTCAACATTTGATACATTGCATTCAAAACATTACAGTACTGTGAACACATTCCATTCTGTACCTAGGTTACAGCTTCCTTTGGATGCAATCAGTTAGAATATCCAAATAAAATCTGTAAGCATGTCTGTTATCATTTTGAACTAGCCATGCTGAACTTTTTAAAGTAGCTATTGCTTCAGTATCCTTTAACTTTAACTAAATTAGTAATCCTCTTAGTGCAGTATGCTTTGCATTTTGTACTGATCCGGATTCCGCTATTGCCATAATCATTTAGGTATTTTAACCCATATTCTTGAAGTATGAAGTGAATTTTAGAAAGCCACTTAGACTTCAAAAATATAGAGAAAGCAAGGAGACCTCAGCTCTGATAAGGCAAGTTAAAACGTGATACTTTTTACCAGACAGATGGAGGCGGACTCTTTGCCGAAGTGATCAGGCTTAATCATGGTTCAGCTGGATGATGAGAACCAAAAGCCCCTCCGAAAAGTATGAATATTGGAGTTAATTTGAAAAAAAGTGCAGGCTTTGATGCAGCAAAATGGGATGGGGGTATATAAGGCCCTGGAACTATAGCCATACAAAACCAAAACTACCCTGGTTTTGCACACCTCTACTGTCAATGTCATTGCAGAGGTGAGCCTCCTTAACTGGGCACTGTACTCCAGGTGAGGCCCAGAAGTCAGCGATACAGGAGCAACACCTCCTCCATTCTCCTGCTAGAGATCCCCCTCCCTATGCACCCCAGCATTCTGCTCACCTTGCATGTTCAAGAATCCAGACAAGACATGCACCAATGCCCATATCCATGCTGCTGTGTTTGCAGATGGAAGCAGCAGTGGTGTGATGCCCTGTTCTCCACTGCCTGGCCCCATTTCCTCCCTGCACAGATGCTAGTGTTGAGGGGTTGGGAGTGAGTTAGGGGCACAGTGGGGATTAATTGAATGGCCAGCCCTCTGGAAGAGTGCATTCCCTGCTCCACACAGAGCAGGGGGATGTGGAATATAGCAGTCAAACAATGACTACCTTATTGCAAAGAAATGGATTTGAAAAAAAATTATAAATTAAAAACATATGCAGAGATAATCCCTTGTCTTCTATGCCAGATTAGAGAGCAAGAAGCAACCAGCAGTGGGGCTCAAAAAGCCTCAGTATGGCTCCAGCAGGGCCTCGGGGTATTTGTGCACCAGGAAGTCAGACTTCAGAGTGACATAATGCCACCAGTCCATGTGCACCACCAATGCTAGACACATGAGTAGACATGCATAAGGCTCAGGATCAGGTGCAGAGGGGTGGTATCAAGGACTGTGGGTGTGCAGAGGTCTCAACAAGAGTGAAGTAACCTCTGTGAACCAGAAACACATTGTGCACCCATGCATAGGCATGCAAGACCTCCTCAGCCTTTTCAAGATTGTGCACTAACTAATCCACAGTGATGGTCCAGCAGTTTGTGTTCATGGATCTGCATGCCAAAGGGTAAATTTGCAGATCCTGGAAACCAATCCACTGTCCCTCCTTGCTTGTGGATACTAGTGATGATAGGCCTGGGTCATGTCATGGGTCAATAAGGGTCAATGGTGGTCATTCAGTTTTATGCCTAACTTGCAACCAGTGTGTAACCATTGGGTGCTCAAAGCAGGAGACTGTGGGATACATCAGTCTTCCTGGAAAGGTCATAACCCTAATGGGCAGATTCATTAAAAAAATATTTAAATAAATTCTGAAAGGGTTTACAATCCTCCGTGCCAGCTCTGAGAGCTGGAGTGGTCATTGTGTGAGCATATCATGTTCTGGTACTATATGTCTTTTCCACACAGTGGCCCAGATATTCAAAAGAGTTGAGCCATGCACAATAGGGTTGCACCTGCACAAGTCCGAAAATGCACCATTCTGTGATATTCAGCAGAAGGCAGTTGCGCCCCCCCAAATCACGCTGAGCAACAGCTCAATGATAATGAAGGCATGCGAAACTGAAGGGGGACCATGCATAAATGGCGCAGTGTGATATTCAGCAATTTGTGCCATGTGCAATAGGGGAGCAAGCGGAAGTTGTGCCATAGCGGAAATGAGCCAAAATAAAAGGGAGCAAGGGAGAGGTGCAAGAATGCTACAGGGAAGCCACATATGATAGCAAAACACAGCAGGACACACTGGGCAGCAGGGACACACAGTGCCAGGCAGGAAAGGACACATGGAAGCAATAGCCACAGGGGAAGGTGTGGGGAGACATTGCACAAGGGGAAGGTACACCACACAGCAGTGAGGCAAGCACAGGCAGGTGTTCCCGGTGCAGGGGAAGTAGCAGTGAGGACAGCGGAGGGAATACAGTAACAGCTGCCGGGGGGGTGAACACAAGCCAGGACATGGCCAGTGCCACCTTCCAGATGGAGGCCGTTATGAGGGGGGTGAGAAGGTGAGCAGCAGGGGGTGTGGCCATGGAAGGTCCCGTCGGCGGTATGCCCCCAACAGGCAGTACCAAGCCCGCACCAGCTTCGAGCTGTACAGTGATACCAAGATTGTGGGCCGGTTCTGCCTGAATCGGGCAATTCTGAGGCAGCTCTGTGAGCTGTGCAGTGATGTGATGCAGGCACCCACACGACGGAGCCATGCCCTGTCAGTGGAGACCAAAGTAACAGCTTGCATGTGCTTGCTCACCACGGGTACCTTCCAGAGACCAACTGGGGACACCACAGGCATAATCCAGCTGGCCACGTCACGCCACCTCACCCAATTCCTCAGCACACTGCTGCCACATGCTGTGGAGTACATCCATTTCCCCAGCACACCGGCGGAGCATACAGCAAACATACAGGAGTTCCACAGGGTAGCATGTATGCCTGGTGTGCTAGGGGCAATAGACTGCACCCATGTGGCCATCCGCACACCACCTGGCCCTGAGTGGGCTGTATACATCAATCGCAAGGGCTATGCCAGCATCAACTGCCAGGTGGTGTGCAATGCCAGTGGGTGCATAATCGATGTCTGTGCCACACACCCTGGGGGAGCACACGATGCCTTCATCTGGCACCAGTCGGCACTGTGCCACAGATTCTAGAGTGGGGATATCCCCACTGGACACCTAGTGGGTGAGTATGCAAACCACATGGACAATCATAGGGCCTGGGGGGCATGGTTAGAGGTGACATGGGTAATGGCCTACATGGCCTGGGGCAGGCTAATGCTGATCACCAAACTAACCTCCACCCTCTATACACAGGTGATAGTGGATACCGACTGCGTCCCTGGCTGCTCACATCCTACCAGCGGCCCGCAACCCCATCACAGCAACTCTACTATGAGGCACACGCCACCACACGTAATGTCATCAAGTGGGTGTTTGGGATGCTGAAGGCACATTTCCGTTGCCTGGACACCTCCGGCAGTGCCCTACAGTATAGCCCCTCAAAGGCCTGTGGGCTATTCCTGGCCTGTTGCATCTTGCACAACATGGCCAACGAATGTGGGATAGCTGTACAAGTTGAATAGGGGGACAGCGATGGGGACGATGAGGACGCCGGTGACGATGGTGATGGGCAGCCCCCCATGGCCAATGGGACCCTCAGCTGCTCTGGCTGGCACAGCTGCACTGGTACACCATCATGGAGGAACACTTCAGCCAACCCAGGTAAGTCATGGGGCCATGTGCAACCACCAGTGGCTAAGGCACAACCCACAACCATGCATGGACACACACCAGGGGTGCATGCCATCAAGGGAAATGGCCGGGCATGGAACCACACACACAACCTGGGATGGGTGAGGTCTAACTTGCCACATGGATGGACACACACACACATGCACACACACACAACACACCAAACTTGCACAAAGGGCAGGAGGCACACCAACCCAGAATGCCACCCCTAGCCACACACATGTCCACAGACCACCACACCCACTGCCTGTCCATGTCCGTGTGTCAGATTCTAAGCACCATTGCACATTGGTGTACAGTGCAATGCAGGCATCATCATGCACATGCAACTGTGGACAGCAGCTGGGAGGGTGTGTAGATGGACTGTGTGACCGTGTGCAGGGCCAGGTACCCACCTGTGCACTGCCCACTGAAAGACACAATGCACATAGGGCAGCACCATACAGTAGCCACGTTGGGAGACAGGTCAGTCACGCGACACATTGCCCCAGCCACCACGGATGCGTGGGTGGCCCCACTGAGACCCACCAGCACTGACAGGCCGACCACTGGCCTCATGGGGTGGCACCGATGGTCTCCCAGGGGTTCCACTGAATGAACAAAACTGTGCTTGCGCAGGGGTCTGGAGCACACTGAACATGCTTGTGCCAGGTGTGCTCGGGATGCCCACTGCTGAACCCGGTGTCGACAGGGAGGGTGTCGCATGACACCGAGAATGGGGGGTGGACAGTGCACTGCATGGTGTCCGCAACACATGGGCACATGACTGTGTGCCCATTGTGGCCATGACAGCAGTGAATGCCTGTGCATGCCTGTCAATGGCAGCGGTCACATCCTCCCACAACTGGTCCATCCCTGCCAGGATCAGAGTGGTGTCTCTGCTGCGATGCTCCTCTGCCCACTCCAGAGCCGCACGCAGTGCATCCACCGATGTCACAAGCCACATCTGCTGCTGGACTGATGCTTGCAGTAGGCGGGTGTGCTCGTCCAAGAGGTCATATGCCTCCTTGGCATCCTGTCCCTCAGGGTGTGTGCAGCCCTGATACTCAGCACCCCTTGAGGGTGGACGCTACGCACCAGGACCAGGTCTGGGCATGTCCACAGGCGGTGCACAGATGCCGCTGCTGGACCCTGTACCCCCAAGCCCATTGGCCGACTGCTGATGCTGTCCCTCTGGCTGCCACTCCCAAGAGCTCAGTGGTGCCACTGCAGTGGATGCAACAGTCCCACTGTCCTGAACAAACACCAATGCTGCCCCACTGGTGCTGACAGGCACAGGCTGGGACTGTGCTGACACGCAGGCCTCCATGGCAGCACCACCCACAGCCATGGCCGCGATGTTACCTGATGTGTGGCCATCCCATGGCACACACGTGTCACTGCCCATGCCATTAGCCACATCATCATTGGTGATGGACTCAGCACCGGCCCGTGTCACAGCATGCTGGCATCCATGGATGCTGTCACGCTGGGACATGGGCAGGGCTTCCTCCGAACCTGTTACAACAACATCAGAGTGGACAGCCAGGCAGGCCCACTGTCACACTGAGCCACGTATACCTGTGGAGATGGATGGGTCCTCCTCCATCTCCAGCTGACTGTCCTCAGTGGACAGGCCCACCACCGTTGACCCATGCAGACGCTCAGGATCTGTAAGGGAAAACAAAGTCGTGTTACTGCATGTGACCTACCCTGCCCCCCCATAGACAGACCATGACTTACCATGCAGTGATGGGTCACCACCTGTCTGGAAGCCACCACCCGGAACACCCTCAATGGCACTACGCTGCATGCTTCCAGCAATCCTTTCCTCCTGTGGGGTCAGGTGTACCACCTCCGGCTGTCCCCCACCTGTCGCAGCTCATGCTGCCCTGATGGCAGCCACCTTCTCCTTTATCCTCCTCCTGTCTGTGCCCATCTTCTTCTTGCATTCCTGCATGGTGCGCTGGTGGCTGCCATGCAGGTTCACAGCACGTGCCACTTCCTCCCATGCAGCAGCACGGGCTTGAGGTGTTCCCTGCCATCCACAGAGAAGCAACTCCTGATCCAGGTAGGCCTCAAACAGGGCTTCAGTCTCGGCCTTGATAAAATTAGGCCTCCCTCCTCCTCCCACCACTGTGTTCCTCCTCTCCCACAACTTGCTCGGTCATTATTTAGCCTGTAAGAATGGCAGTTGTTACCTGTGACTGTGCAGTCCCATGCATGTCCCAAAATCCACAGTCCACACTCCCAAACAGCATGTAACTCACCAATAGACTGCAGTAACCGACTATGGCCACTGCAGCCCAAAGTCGCAGTTTTATAGCGCAACCCATGCAAATGAAGCAAGGTGCAACTTTAAGTGGATGCAAATTGCAGTGCTGCGCCATTGCATGGCTGATTAGCTGTTTTGCATATGACGACTGAATATTGCGCTGTTTGCGCTTTGTGCAATTGTGTTGAATGTGCTGAGCCAATGGCGCAGTTCTGTGACATGCATAGTACACACCTCACTGCACATGCCCGGGTTGCTGATGCAGGCATCTGCCATGCTGCTGACGTGCTGTGCACGGGAAGCAATGCAGGGCATGGCCACCATTGTGCCAGTGGCGCTATAGCGATGTTCACCTACATGGCGCTGTGGCACTGGGCCATCATAGGCGCACTGGGGCAACAACGCGGTAGGCCACTACTGGCGGTAGCACACAGGCAGCCAATCACGCTACACGCATTGGGTTCCAATGGCGCAGTGCGTGTCCATGCGCCAGAGACCCTTAACCCTGTGCCTGACCTTGGCCCCCAGGTGCCATGCATCAGGCATGGGTGCACCACTATCACGCTGTTCGGTGACCGCGCGATAGGGAATGGCAGCGCTGTACCGCGCAGCATCTGCACGTGGGGAGCCGCGCTGCAGAGTGCCATATTTGCAGACTGAGCAGAAAGAATGGCGCGCAGGATGGCTGCTCAATGGACGCAGTTGGAACTGGCCCACCTAGTGGCCATAGTGGAGCCACACCATGGACCACTGTTTGGGGAGGCACCCCTGGACAGGTCCAGGAGCCAGATGTGGGAGGAGGTGACCACCGCACTGGAGGAGGCAACTGGATGGGGGAGAAGTGCTGAGCAGTGCCGCCATAGGTATGGGGACCTGCGGTGGAGGGAGCCGGAGCTGCTAGCCCACCTGCGGGGATGTGCCAGTAGGGGGACTGTGCCACAACCAGGTAGGTGTTATGTCAACACACTTTTATCTTCCATATGGGTATTACAGTTGTATGTGTCCAGCACATAGGGGAGGGACCATCCGGTGTTGGCTGTGGTGGTGTTACCAGGGTGTGGGGTGGTGGGTCTGGCTGGGTGGGAGGGCACACACCTGGGGGCATGGGGGCTTTGCTATGGGATTGTACTGATGTTCCTCTCTCCATGTTTGCACCACAGGCCTGGAGGAATGGCGCCTGGCCCATGTGCTGTGTCGCAATGAAGAGGAGAGGGAGGCCAGGTGGAGCGAGGGTCCACAGCGCCCAAGGGACTGGCCTGACGATGGTGAGTGCCATACCTCCATGATTACTATTGCATGCTGTGTAACAGGGTGGGCAACGGGGCATGGCCACCATCCATCGACACCACTGCCATGCACGCAACTTGTTACAGTCAGCACTGTCCAGTGGCAATGCATGTCTGGGAGTGCGTCGATGGTGGTCCATGTGTGCACCGGGTACATGGCTGTGCCACTGCCTTTGCACCACATAGCCATGTCACTAAACGGCCATGGTGGTGCTGTGTGTGACTTGGCTGGTGGGTGTGTGCAGCGTTCCACATGGCTGTATGCACCTGGGTGGGCAGGTCATGTGGACGTGATCAATGTGGGTGGTCACACACCATCACAGAGGTATGTCCCACAGCCGTATGCCATGCACAGTGGGTGGGCTGTATGGGGCTGTGCATTCACACCTATTGACTGTGCTCCATTGTCCTAGGTACATGACAGCTCCATGACATCCGGGAGGCACTGCAGGAGATCCTGCAGGTGGCGAGGGCGTCCCTAGATATCCTTCGCTGGATAGATGAGACCGGGGTCCTGAGGAGGCACAGGCAGCGAAGGAGCCAGAGTGGGGAGCGGCGCTTCTGTTAAAAGTCCCTCTGCCCCTGATATTCCCTACCCCCTGGACCCACCCTCACACCCCTCCTTTCCTATCCCATTTGTCCACCCCTTGGTTGTGGCCTTCCCCCCCACCTTGTAAATATTGTTGTAAATAGTTACCTTTTATATGTTGTTTTAATACAGTTATTTTGATATGAATACTGTGGTGGTCTCTGATTTGCAGTGGGCTATAGGTGCTCAGCTGCAGTGGTATGCATGGCGTCAGGGGTGTTGCAGTCATGGTATGTGTGTGTGTCCGTGGGGAGGTGACTATGGTGTGGGGGTAGCTATCAGTCAGCGTCTGTGGTGTGTGTGTTGTGCTCTGTGCATTGGATGACTGTGGGCAGTGGTCCATGATGCGTGCTCTGTGTCCATGGCGCCCCTATCAGCCCGTCCGTGGCCTGTGCAGCTGACATCCATGCATGTCTGTGACCTGCACGGTCTGCTGGCATATCAGTGGTGGCAGTCCATGCAGGGCAGCCACTGTACCAGTCACACTGCTGGGTTGCCTCCTGTCACTGGTGTGGTGCATGTCTGCCTCGGGTGACACTGTGGCCTCCACAGTTGTTGACCCACCTCCATGCTGTGGCTTGTGTGTGTTGCAGGGGATGTGCACCACTGTCTGTGACTTGTGCTCCAGGAAAATGCTAGTGGCGTACAGGTCCACAGTGCCTGCGCAGGGTGGCTGGCACTCCAGTGCCATGGAGGACTGTGGGTTGTGTGTACACAGTTTACATGGGCCCACCCTGGGGGCTTGGTTGCCCCGCCACTGCGTCCCTGTGTTGTTGTGCCCTTGGGTATGGGTGGGTGTCTGTCCATGCACTGTGTGGCATCCGGTGTGGTGCATGCTTCCACACACCACTGTGGGTGTCTGTGCTGGCTGCTGTGGCCAGTGCTGGGTCGGGGTGTGTCATTGGGAGAGTGTGCAGGGTGCTGTACCACTGGTGGTGGTGTCCGGAGCATGAACTGTCCTATGTGGGGTACCTCGTGTGCCAACGCATGGTTGGTCTCTCAGCAGTACTTCGGGGAGGGGGCTGTGCATGGTGGCACCGTGTATGCCATTGTTGCATCGCTGTGTGCTGCCACCTGTGGATGAGTGCTCATGGTGGGGCTGCCTTACATGGTTCTGTGGTGCACAGGGTTGCAGTGTCACAGTGGGGGTGGTGGCATGCATGGGGTTTCCTGCAGTGGTGGATGCTGCTCCTGGGTAGGGTGTCTAGGGGTCACGGTGCAGGGTGTGCTCTGCATTGGGGGGATGGTGTGGCACGGTGTGGTCAGCCCTCCTTGTGTGCCAGTCACAGCTTGCTGGGGGATGTGATGGGGCAACATGGCCCAGCTGTGGGTTGGTTGCTGGTCTTCATGGTCCGGTGGTTATTCCAGCCTTCCCCCAGTTGCGCAGTGCATGGGGTGTGGGGGGACGATGTCTGTTCTGCTGTGTGTTCCTGTGCCCATCTGTGGCATGGGTGGTGGGACCCTACCTCCCTGGTTGTGCAGTTGCATTGCCCTGCTGCTGGGGGGCATCCCTGGTTGCGGTATGGTGCCTCTGGACTGCTCAGCTGCACATCCCTTGTTGGGCTATGGCGCATCTGATCTGCTCAGCTTTCCCTCCCTAGTTGCACTATGGCGCAGGTGGTGCGATATTCAGTTGTCGGCTGTAGGCGCAGGTTTGGCCGGCTCAGTTTTTGAATATCGCGCCTCTAGCGCATGGGCGCAATGGACTTGTGCTTGCTCCTGCTATTGCACACTTTTTGGGCACAGTTTAAATATCTGAGCCAGTGTGTTTTTTACACAGTGGGCTTGCTGGCATTTGTGAAGCTTCCTAGGTTTCATAACACTGCTGACCCCTGTGTGCCCCTCCTAATCTGAAAATCTTTACCTATATCATGCAGATATGCATCCCCACCAGCGTGCTTTCCCATGATTCAATCAAGTACGTAGACATATGTAAGCAGGGTTTTAAATAATTGATTAAAATTTTTTTCCTGTGACAATACTAACTGTAAATTAAGTATGTATATATGTTTTTTAGCAGTGTTATGTTTGTTAAACAAAGTGAGGCAAGTGCTATGCATTTTCACAATGTAGTAGCAGTTTTATGAGCAAAACGCTAATCAATTTTTAGAGTTAAATGAAACCCCAGTAAGATCTGAATCAAGTGCCAAGCCCACATCCAATACAATGGATTACCTAAAATACCCAACATATGAGCAGCATGCAGGCATGGGACACTTATTGGCTTTGTCAAGTTTCCTGTACATACAGAAGGACACAGGGGGCTTGATTTTCAGAGCCCAGAGGATGGCGCAATGTGCCTGCATCAAACATAAGTGATGCAAATGGCACCTTGCATCAAAAGATGTGGCAACCCCTATTTTTGAATGTGATGTGTTAAAAAGGGGAGCAGTTGCACTAAAGTGGCACTACACCAGCCTTGTGACCCAAATCAGGGCACATCAGGTTGCAAGGAAGCTTGTGCCATGGCAAAGCAGTAACATCTTTTTTTCTGCAATTTTGCAAGCCCCACCATGGCAGCAAACAGGGAGCTCATTTTAGACCAGCCAGTAGGTGGTCTAAGTGCCCTGTGTCACTGCTTGGCAGGGCAGCAAATGAGCTGTGGGGCTGGGAAGGTGAGGAATGGGGGCAGCAGGGGCACTGAGGGTGCCATAGAGCATGAAAAGGCACATTGGTGTGTACTGGGAGTGGAGACAGCACCTGGCAGAGATGCCAAAGGGCATATAAGACAATGAGGGGACTGGGTGGGGGGATTTGGCATTGTGATCCTGTTATGATATGAGCCCAGGTGGAAGCAGCTCTGGCACCTGCTCCACAGTTCCCACAGTTCTGTAGGGCAGGTGCTAGAGCTGCTTCTACCTGGGCTATGTCATAATAGGATCATGATGCCACCCCCCCATCCTCTGGCTATCTTATACACCCCATGGCACCACTGACAGTTGCCTCCTCCACTCCCTGTACCTGCCAATATGCCCCCCTTGTGCCCTATGGCAACATCAGTGCCCCTCCTGCCTCCATTCCCCACCTTCCATCCAGGGTTCTCCTCCCCACCTCTGTGTGTCATGTAAGCTTGCATGGGGGGAGGATCGACAGATCCCTCTGTCAAACTCCACAAGTGTGCCCAATATTTGGCGCAGTCCTTCAGCAACTCCTGGGTCTTTGGTGCAGGGACCCCTGATTTTACAAAATTGGGTGTAGGGTCCCTGATGCATCCGGAGTTTACCACAGCCCTAGATCACCACAAATTGTGTCGATCTAAGGGCTCTTTGAAAATCAAGCCCAGAGGGTTTGGGGATTGGGCCCTAACTAACTAAATATACTACAACAGTTGTGCAAGCAAGGCTCTGAATCAGACCTCATGGATACCAGTGAGCTGGCCTTCTGGCTTTACCTCTATTTTGGTGCAGGGTTCAGGATACCCATTATATCTATAAGAGTTTTGTTAAATGCTTCAGGCTGGTAATCATCTTGGGGTTGTTAAGTGGTATTCCAAGATTGCTTAATTTCATAGGCAAGACCTTTTTTTACAAGTCAGCTCTGAAAATCAGGCACATGGTTGGAGAGGATGTGCTGAGGTACCCTATAGTGAAAGATGTGCTCTTGTAGCACTTTAACAACAGTGTTTGCTCTTTAGCCTTTATTGGGTATGCCTGAGCATACCAAGTGTAGTGACTGGTTATCACCAGCATGGTTTTAATGCTTTTTCTATCCAACTCTGGGGACAAGAAATCCATGCACACCAGCTCCACTGACCACTGATTGTGATGTTTACAAAGGCTGTAACTCATTTGAGCAATGTCTTTCTCTGGGTGCAAATAAAAAACACAAAGGAGAACACACTACTTCACAATCAGAGTTGCTGCTGTTCAAAGGTAAGGAACCCCAGGACATGCAGAACAACACAGAAGTGCACACTTGGCGGGTATGCTAATGGCACAAACAAGGGTCAAAGGTTTGGCCGCTCTGGCTCAGAATAAAGCATGGCATGATAAAGTTCTTCAAAATGTTCCTTTATTTATTGTGCCCCAATGTTTTGCCTGTATAGGCTTCTTCTGAGGGATCTGTAATTAATGTATAAATATATTTTAATATACATAATCATTCACATATTTTTCCAAAAGAAAAAGAGAAAAATATTTTTTTTCCTTTAACCTTTTACATTATTTAACAGCTTCTTGTTATCCACTAAGTCTTTGATTCATCATAAATTTTTAAATTTTCACATTTTATTCGTAATTTCTTAATAGCCATTAACACTACAACTTTTACATTCCCAAATATTTCAGAATGAGATTGGCTTACTGTAGTCAAGTCTGCATGAAAATGCTACTTACTTTTCTTATCTGGGCTATTCAGCCTCCCCGTCTACCATCGATCCTGTCACCTTTTTCTTTGTTGTTATTATCTTATGTGAAGAGGAAGTAAAGTGTTACATACTTTTCCAGGCAACAGTCTAATATATCATACATTGCAGTTCAATGTGCTAAAAGATCATCAGGCTAACACTTACTTTTTTTTTTTTTAAAGAAAAGTTTATTTCTTTTCAAACACCAAAAAGACATACAAAGATGAAACATACCCGCGGGTAACCGGGAACACAACCCCAAACTGGCTGCGCGAACTATATACATCCCCTATTTACACACACACTGGAATGCCACCCCATCCTAGACCATCCAATCACAAGGAAGCTATCAAATGCCATTGTTAGTTGAAACATCTCCTTCTCTTTTACTCATGCTTCCCCAATATGCCACTCACAACTTTTTAACATCCCAAGATCCCAATTGATCTGGCCTTCCCGGGCGGTTATCCAGTGTGTCCCCTGAAAGAGGGAGAGTCCCGCTCCAGTGAAACCCCACCGACCTCAAGTGTTCATCCCTTGCGAAACATATACCCTGTTCGAACCAATTTTAAACGCCAGCACTAGTTAACGTTTAGAACTACCCATGCTATAGGGGATCTTCATAGATAAAAAGGAAGATCCTAATACCCACGGTACCAATCCCTTAGTACAACAACGGTTCTAACGTGCATCCATCTGCTAGCCATTGTCCGACAGACAGATCTGTGTACTATAACTTGTGTCCTGCTGCGAGTAAGCTGTGTCTAAAATTGCCCACCTTTTAATGTAAACCTCCTGTCTTCCCTCAGACAATAGGTGTTTTTTGATCTTAGCCAAGGCCCCCAGCAAGTCCTTCACCCATTGTTCATATGGGTAGACCTGGCCATCTTTCCAGTGTTTCACAATAAACGCCTTGACTATTGACCCCATTAAGACAAGGTGGAATCTTGGTGTGACCCCCTTAACCAGGGAGTAGTCACCTAGCACACAAACTTCTGGGGTTAAATAACCCAAGTAGTCTAAACTGGGGTCCAAGCCCTGTCTAATCTCGTTCCATAAAGGAGAAATTTTATCACAACTCCACATAATATGAAACAGATCTCCTGTTACTGTCCCACACCGAAAGCAGAGATCTGTCTGTCTCAAGCCCCTAGAACATAGCTTAGCAGGGTATAATAAATGTTATGAACCACAAAAATCTGCATGTTTCTATGTTTAGGGATTACATTGTATCTGATAGCTTTCCAAATGCTGTCCCACCTTAATCCTGAAGCCAGCACCTTATCCCAATAAGAGACAGAGGTGAGGGCACTAAAACATCGGGAATTCAAAAAAAGTTTGTACACTCGAGAAAGTGGACTAGTTCTATGAAAAGCCTCCTTCAGACTTCCCCATGAGAGAAAGTTATCTGTAAAGTCCCCCTTTCCCTCCCGGACTCCTGCAATCACTTGCTTGAGCTGTAACCTTTGAAAAAAGGACAGGTCATCACATTGTGGTGGCAAAAGTATTTCCCCCCCCTGTTGCATGTCCCTCAGACTAAGACCCTTCAGATATACAGCCCACCTCTGTCCAAGCACCTGACCTCCTACAGTCAAATTAGGGTTAGCCAAGATGGGCTGATCCCTTGATTTCACCTGGCATCCTTTTTGAGCTGGGGGTGAGAAACGACCACCAAGCCTCCAGGGTTTTCCTGATTGATTCCCCACCCTACCTTGCCCAAACCTTTTTGGCCCAACATACATAAGAGTCGGGGAGTAGCTCATACCCCCAACAATTTCCTCTCAATTTGTAACCAGGCAGGTAAGTATTCTCCCTCACCCAAATCTACTGCCCATTGGGCCATCAAGCCCAACTGACCCGCCACATAGTAAGCCTGGAGGTCAGGCAATCCAATACCTCCCTTCTCATAAGGCCTACACAATACCTTATATTTAATCCTGGTAGGTTTGCCACTCCATAGGAAACCAATCATCATTTTCCTAATTAGCTTAAACCACTTAACAGGGATAGTATATGGAGCTAGATAGATCGGATATAACAGCCTTGGCAGAACGTTCATCTTAATGATGCCTAAGCGTGCTGTAAAGTTCAAAGGTAGCTTGTTCCACCTTAAAATATCCCCTGAGATCTCCGAGATGATTCCCCCATGTTGGCAACTGCGCCAGATACTTGGTTTGCAGTAATCCAGATTCCCAAGTACTTCAGCTTATCCTTATTCCATTGCACCCCAAGGGGCTCAAAGTCCGCTTTAAAGACATGTGGAGTCAGAGGTAGGATTTATGCTTTAGTGAGATTCAGCTTATAGTTCGAGACCCTAGAGTACCATTCTATTAGATCTCTAACGGTCTCAAAACAGGTTGCTGTATCTCGAAGATGGAGCAATATATCGTCCGCAAAGACTGAGAGTTTTAAATCTAAATCACCAATCCCAATTCCTTGAACCCCGACCTCCCTGTTAATAGATCTTAACAAAGACTTCAGGTAAATATTGAACAATATCGGTGAAAGAGGGCACCCTTGCCGAGTTCCATTCTTAAGCTGGAATTCCCTCGATAGATAACCATTACATAAAATTCTAGCTGTGGGCACCGCATATAAATTCTTAATACCCCTAATTAAACCCTCCGGGAACCCCATCTTCTCCATTGTAGTGAACAAAAATAGGTGTGAGACCTGATCGAATGCCTTTTCAGCATCTAGGGAGATCAGGGCTAAAGGAAGCTGAGAGTCAGTGGCGAAATTTATAATATGATGTATTTTCCTGAGCGCATCTTTTGCTCCTCTTCCTGGCATGAAACCTACCTGTTCCTGACTAATTAAACTCGGAGCTACAGTTAAAATCCTGTTTGCCAAGATTTTTGTAAGTATCTTAATGTCTTGGTTTATTAAGGCTATAGGCCTATAGCTTCCCATAACATCCCTAGGCTTATCTGGTTTGGGTATTAGTGTAACATATGCCTGGTATAGGGTAAATGGTCGATACCATCCCGCATTATAGTATGAAAGAAACTTTAGTACAGGAAGTATAATCTGAATGTGCTTGATAAAATTTTGCCGTTAGACCATCAGGCCCTGGTGATTTACCTAGTGGAAGGGACCGAACCACCTCAATAATCTCGGAGGATTTAATGGGGACTTCCAATTCCCTAGCAAGAGTAGGGTCCACTGTCGGGAGCTGAATTCCCTCCAAGTACTTTTTGACCTCCTTTCCCCCCCACTTACTTTTTGACGCTGTACATATCATGTACCACAAATCTGTTAAAGATTCCCACTTTCTTTTAATCACTGGTATGTGTAGTTATTGTTTTTGTTCCCTTTTAAGAAAATATTCAGTTAGACATTTTGTTCATTCAAATACATGTTTTTCTCTGTTCCTTGTTCTTTTCATTTTAAAATGTAACATAGTTGCTGTAAGCATTAACCAAGATCACTAGCTTTTCATGAAATGTTTAACAAATATTCTCATTGTAAGTTGTTATTGCAAATATTGGAAATATTCACATTGTAAGTTGTTATTTCAAGTACTTGAAAGGGATAAATAAGGTTGATAAAGAGAGTCTCTTTAAGCTGAGTGGCAACCATAATATGAGGGGGCACAGTCTTAAGCCGGAGTGTGGGAGGTTAAGGAGGGAGGTCAGGAAGCACTTCTTCGCAGAGACGGTGGTGGTCACTTGGAATGCACTGCCAGAAGAGGTCATCTCGTTGAAGACAGTGGGCAGCTTTAAGAGAGGCTGAGACAGGTATAGGGGGAGGGTAAGGGTCATGGGTAGGGAGGATGGGAGGAGTGGGGAAGGAGGGCAGGGACATTAGCTCAAGCTGTGGACCCTACAATATGAGCAGACTTGATAGACCAAATGACCTTCCTCTGCTGGCTTCTTTGTATATTCGTATGTAAACTGAAAATTCTTGTTCATGATACTCTACTGGTTATGTCTGTTAGTCTGATGCTTTTCCTGGTTACTGTTTATCTATTACTTTCCCTTCTAGAGAGCCTGCTTCTGTTTTTTTATTTATTTTTTTTGCTCAGTTTCCTTTACACTGTTTTCAACTTGGCCAACTTGTGCCTTTATCAACTACCCTGTCTTTTTATACATACAGAGCCAAATTGCTTCCACAGACCTGTTAAAATGGAAGTTTTCTAGTGCAACCACTTCTAATGTTTTCTAATATGTCACACTCTTACATTTCTGATAAGCATTTTAAACCTTGCATATGCACATACATCTCAGTTACAAAGGCATTAGCTTGTAAATTGTTAAAGTAAAAAAATACTTTTTAATACATCAATGGTGTTTTACTACATAAACTTACTTTTTCTCTTAGCATCATTACTTTCCAACCTTCTCCTTCAGCTTGTGGGATTATCTGGCAGCAGGGAGCAGCCGAGTAAGCCCGCCCTCTTGTACCCGAGTGATGTCATGTGCTGGCCTGGAAATGTCAGCAGATGTTGCCATAGCAATTCCATTGCTAAGCAACCGCTTAGTCATTCAGGCACATAGCCAGTCTACCGCAGTTATTTGTAAACAATGGTAGCATTATGCATGCTAACATTACTGATCTGTTATAATGCCTTTCTAGGTGAAACTTATTCACTGATTACTTCGGTGTGTCTGAAAACAGTCTTATCATTTTACCCATCCTGGGGGACGATTCTGGAAGGGATGGCGCAATTCACGCCAAAGGCGACTTGTGCTAAACACCACTGGGCCAGGGACCCTACACCCAATTCTGCATCAGGCAGAGTCCCTGTGGCTAAGTCCAATGACTTGTGCCACCCAGAGTGGTGTGCAAAACAGAGGGCACAACCACAAAGATTGCTGCAAGCCTGTGGTACATCACTGAAGAAGGGTGCAAGTGCCCCCAGCAGCCCTGGTCCCCGATTATGTATGAAATAAAGGCCTTTTGTGGGCTCCTGCCCCTTCCAAGCCCTGATCCCTGAATGTTTAAGAACAAAAAGCCCTTTGTGGGCTACCGCCACACAAAGCCCCGATCCCCCATAAAACTGATAGCCCCCCAGTCCCGATCCCCCATAATATTAATAAAATCCCCTCTCCCAGCCCCAATCCGGATCCTGAACCCCGCACCCCACAGGGATAGTGTGTCAGAGTGAATAGTAAATATAAATAAAATAAAACAAATCCCGTAGTCCAGTATATCCCTGGTAGTCTAGTGGCCCCCACACCCAGCAGTGTCAGTCCACTCTGCTCCCCCCGACCCGTACCCAGCCACCAACTGGCACAGCCCACCTCTCACCACCGTGGCCAGGCACCGACTGAGCTCCACTATGGAGCATGTACCGTTAATAGTACGTGTCGTGCGAATGCTGTCATTCACTGAGCATGACTACTACCAGCACGCACTCACAGCAGAGGTCAGCTGGCAGCTGGCCATGGTGGTGAGAGGGCCAGCCATCTGTCGGCTGGGTACGGGTCGGGGGGAGCAGGGTGAACTGACACAGCTGGGTGTGGGGGCCACTAGACTACCAGGGATATACTGGACTATGGGATTTGTTTTATTTTATTTATATTTACTATTCACTCTGACACACTATCTCTGTGGGGTGCAGGGTGCAGGATCTGGACTGGGGCTGGGAGAGGGGATTTTATTAATATTACAGGGGATAGGGGCTGGGGGCTATCAATATTATGGGTTCGGGCTGAGGGCTGTTACTATTATGGGGATCGGGCTGAGGGGGCTATTTCTAACTTTCTTGGGAGTTTGTGGGTTGGGGGGTACAGATAGCCCTGTGGGGCATTGTATCATTGGGGAGCAGGACATGGGGGGTGGCTGCATGACCTGGGGGATGGGCTGGTGGCACATTGGTACAACCCTCAGTGAATGCAAAGTACACTTACACCAGCTATTTCATATTTCTTCAATACCTTACTGCAAGGCTCACATCTTAAAATTTCCAATGGTATGGGTTCTGGTGAGTAGCGCCCCCCCCCCCCCAAAAAAAATGTTTGTGCCTTTGTAGAAAAATTGTCACTAAGATTCCAAGGGCCAGATATTCAAAACTTTGCCCCAGGGCTAAATTAGCACTGCCTGATGGGCAAACTTAGCCCGGAGCACAAAGCAAGCCATATTCAAAAGGAATAGCCCAGGGCAAACAGCTTCTGAATATAGCATGGGAATGAGGCTGGGCAAACCTGACTGGGAGTACAGGGCAAACTTAGCCCTGGAATAAGACAGCTCTGAATATGGCAACCAGGAAGTGCAAACCACAACAGCAACACAGTACACAGTGATGTGAAGGTAGGTAGAGGTGAACTATGGGGCCAATGTGTGTGCCAGCAAATGCGTGGACCCAGTACAGCTGCAGGCAGCAGCATATGTGAAAGTACAGTGTGCAAAACTGTAAAATATTCCCCGAACTGTTTTCGCAGTGCTAACACGTTTGTGAAGGTTTAGCGCAGGGCTAAACTGTTAACCCGGTGCTAAACTTTGCCATATTCAAAAGTGACATGCAAATGAGCCTACTTAGGTAGCCTCTGGGCAAACATCCAGATTAGCATCTCATTATGCCCTGATTTGTATGCAGTTTGCACCAGGCTAACGGTTTAGCCCTGTGCTAAACCCACGCAAATGTGTTAGCACTGCGCAAACAGTTTTGGGAATATTATACAGTTTTGAACACTGTACTTTCACAAGCGCTGCTGCCTGCAGCTGTACTGGGACAACACAGCATAGGCACAGATGGTGGTGGTGCTGCATGCAACTGTCACATTGTAGGTCATGCTACAGTGCACAGCAGACACTACAGTAGCAAGGGGGCCAGTAGTGTGTGGACACAACAATTCCTATGGTATGTAGGGCAGTGATGATGACTGCACTATACATAGTGAGAGGCCCAACCTGCAGGTGTTTACTGACAGTGGACATTACTATTACACTGTTGTGTGACCCACAGATGCTGCACCTCTGGCATGGGATGCTCACAGTGATATACTGTATACATATCTGGCTTTGTGTGCTGTGGCAGTTGTACAGCTGTGCGGTATGTGGCTGGAGGGGCATATATTATCAGAAAGGCACACTGGCGTTGGGGTATTCCCAATACTGGCCCATCTGCACTGCATGATGTGTCCCAGCCTTGTGGCCACGCCTGGTCTGTGGCACAGCCTGGCCAGCCATACACTCTCCCCTCAACATTCCCCATGCCCACAGTGCTGCATGTGTGTGCTGGCATCTGTTGGTGTCCACAGAAGAGTGGTCTGCAGGTGTGTGCTGTATGGCCTATTTGCCCATGCTGTTTGGCCTTTTGAATATAGCAGACCCCCGCTAATCCCGTGCTAAATCTGCGCAAATAGTTTTTGCCCGGCGCAAAGTTTTGAATATCTGGCCCTAAGTGTATCTCTCTAATTTACCAACATGCCTGTCAATTTGAGTCCTCACTGAGGACCCACAGAGAGTCCAGGGTCCCTAGTTCAAAAATCCACCACATCTCTTTCTTCTCAACCATTTTGTTGTAATTTCCACCTCTGGTGGGTTCTGGTACATGTTCTAAGCCCCAGAATTGAAGCTGCACTACTGAGTGGCACCTGTCCATGTAGTGTTGTGCTAATAGTGAATTCTTGTCCTTTAGTCTTATTTTGCTTTTATGCTCTGATATTAGTTTTTTCAATTTCCTTAAAGTCTTCTAAACGTATAAATGATCACATGGTGCATGCCACTTTATTAAGCATTACAAAAAAAACATGGAAAACATGTATCAGTTCACCAAGGAATAAACAGAATTAATTTAGAGCCACATTATACAGCTCATATCAAAGTTTATTAAGTGCTACAAGTGGTAAAGAAATACCATTTAGATGCTCTCATGATATACGCTGTGGCAGCAGAAACATGCTGCGGTGACATCAGTATGTCTAACATTTTGCACACTTTATCAGAGAACATACACACACAAAATCATGCAAAAAGGCAAAAATATCTTGCTTACACAGGTACCGAAGAGGGGGCCAGAGGAACTGTGGCCTTGACCAAACTCCTCAGTGTTTCATGTTACACTGACACTTCGACAGGGGAGGAGTTGGTCCACTTATTATATAGTGCATATAAAGAGCCACTGCCCTAGAGGCATACATGGTCATATGACATTTAGAATGCAAGAAGCTGCAGGCAACAAATTTGGCTCCACAATATATAGAAGCTGACTATAAGAAAATGTACTAAATTAGTGCAGAATAAGTGCAAAAGTGGCTGGAAACCTCAAAATCAAAGAAGGAAAGGGGAGAAAAGACAAAAGAAAGGGAGAGGGTAGAGGTAAAGGGTTCCTGAAAAGAGAATAAAAGCAAATAAGTACATCAAAGAGAAGTACATGTACTGTAAGCAGGGACCAGAAATAGACTAAGTAATGTAAATGCAAGGTATGATTAAACATTAGCACCATGTATTGTCAAAGCTAGTGAAAAGTTCCCTTCAACTAAGAGTTAAAAGGATAGTGGTAGTTAACAATGCAAGTGTTCATGTAACAAGCATTTGTCAATGCCGAATGTTGTCGTGCTGGTATTGGCTTTGGTAGTGCTGGTGCGTGCCCTGCATTCGCCCAACAGCGGCTGCGCCTCCAAATCTCCACTGCCGCAAGATGGTGGCTGCGCAAGCACACCAACATAATAAAAAAGTGTAATGCAAAATGTTGATTAGTATAGATTGCGAGGGCATAGGTAGGGGATGTTTTAGAAAGGAGTGGAGAGGAAAGAGCAGAGGTGGGGAGGAATAATGTAAAAGCAGTTATGGAGATGGATAAGGGAGGAGAGGGTGTGAAACCTGGCAAACAGCGAAAAATAGAAACAAATACATTCAGTCAAGACCCCATTGTTCAAAAACAAGATTTTAACAAATTGAAACATAAAAAGGTGAGACCAAATCTTCAATAATATCTTCCCTTCAAATTTCATCGATAGTAGGCTGAAATCACCAAGTAAAAGGGTAGTATCAAGAAATTTAAAACAATTTCAAAAAGAACTCAGCAATTGAATAACACATAAATGAATCCTAAAAGGGTTCATACAGAATGACTGAAATCAATGATTTCATTGAGGTCTCTCAGTGACAAGCTTCCAAATCTGTAAATCCATCTAGACTCCTTGCTTCACCCTGTCCCCTCCATGTATACTGACTGGAACATGTTCCAGTGCATTGAACCTAAGGTGGTTTGGATTGCTCTGGTGGAACGGAAGGAAGGAAGAAAACAGTTACCCAGGGTATTCTCTTTTGTGCAGTTTTTACAGAAACAGAATCATAGAAAATGTCAGCAGAATAAGACCATTGGTCCATCCAGTCTGCCCTATTGTGTTCTATTCTATGCAGGACCTATTTTTTATATAGAAACATAGAAATTGCTGGCAGATGAGGACTGTTTGGCCCACATAGTCTGCCCATTTTTCCCTGCCTGTTTTCCCTGCTTAGTCAGAGTTATTGCCCTCACCTTCTCCCTTGCCCTGCTTTCCCATATGTAACCACAGTATTAAGCCTTTTACTTGATCCTAGCTATGTTTGAAGCCATTAACGGTTCTTGCACCCCATATACCATTGGAACAGTGATGCAACAACAGCAAACCCCCTACAGTGAAACCCTGATGGTGACGGACTTTGTGGCTATGTGGATTTCTACGTGATGGACTTTGCGGTGACAGGGGGGTAGGCACCTAACTCCATCATCTGTGCGATGTGGAGTTAGATATTTAGAGTAGGGGTTGGGGGACACAGACCCCACATGGGAGGATGCAGGGGGCATAGCCCCCCCACATTGAAGTGCTCGAGTGTGGCGGTCGGTGTTGGCGTATTGCGGGTCATTGTCGGGATGCGTCGGTGTTGGCAATGTCAGTGGGATCATGTCACTGTATGAGATGTCAATGGGATTGCTGTTGCTGCAGCTTGGTGGATCCTTTGCACCCACCATCTCTGCTGGTAGGTGTTCCATGCCTTAACCAACTCTCAGTAAAATAATACTTTCTCAAGTCCCTCCTGCATCCCCCCTCCTTCCACTCATGTCCCCATGTTCTTGGTTCATCATTCCTGCTGAATATGTCCTCACAATCTATCTTACTCATTCCTTTCAGGGACTTCGAGGTCTCTATCATATCACCCTTCTCCCTTCTTGTCTCTAGTGAGTATATGTTCAAAGCCTTAAGCTGATCCCTGTAGGATCTTCCCTACAGGCCCTGGATCATTTTGGTTACCCCATGTCGCACCATCTCTAGCCTGTCTTTGTTTTTTCTTTGGTGGGGACTCCAGAACTAGGCATAGTATTCTATATGTGGCCTTACTAGTGATCTATAGAGAGGCAATATAATCTCTTCCCTCCTGTATCAAATTCCCTCTTAGTACACCCCAGCATTTAGTGACCTAGCTGTAGGCCTTGTAACATATGCTTTATTGTTTTGGAGAGTCACTTATGACTATCATATTCCTTTCTTTACAGGTAGTGCTTAACTTAAACCCTCCAATGAAATATTCTGTCTGGGTTTTTTTGTTCCATATGTTCATCACTTTACACTTCTTGGCACTGAATTTGAACTGCCAGACTCTGAACCACCTCTGTAACCTGTGCAGGTCCCACTGAGACTCCCGAACCTCTTCCAGGCTGTCTACCCTACCAGAGAGTTTAGACACATCTTTCACTGTATTTGTTCTCCCATGTCATTGATGAACATATTGAAAAGGACTGGCCCCAGTACTGAACCCTGTGGAAATCCACTTGTGACCTCTTTCTCCCTTGATTTGAGCATGTTTACCACCTTTCTGCCATCTCTCCCTGCTAGCCAGCTGACAACAGTGGCACCCCACTATTTACTGCCCAGACTTCTAAAAATACCCTATTGAGAATCACTCTTTGTGTTCTCCCTATAGCCAGTTACCAAACCAGGCAGTAAGGTCCTCCCCTATCCCAGATCCATATTTTCTTATGTAGACTTTTATGTGGGACAAAGTTGAATGCTTTACTAAAGTCCATGTACAATATATCCACAGTTTGGCCTCTGTCAGCAGCCTTTGTTACCCAATCAAATTAATCAGTAAGGTTAGTCTGGCAAGATTTTTTTCCACAAACTCATGCTGCTTTCTGCCCTGTAATCCATTTGCCTTCAGGAACTCCACCAGCCTTTCCTTAATAATGGTTTCTTGCATCTTGCCCACAATTGAAGTCAAGCTGACCAGCCAGTAGTTCTCCAGGTCATCCAAACTAAAACTCTTGTGTAGTGGTACCATATCAGTGACCCTCCAATCAACCAGAACCTCTCCTTTCTTCAGTGAGCAATTGAAGTGGTCTGTCAGCAGTGCTAAGAACACTCCCATTGATTTATTTACTTAGTTTTTGTTGCCCAGGAAAGGAGAACTAGGAATTTCTGCCTATTTTCAGCCTCATCCAAGGTAGTGGGGGATACACATGGAAACCAACTGACACTGAACCAGATTAAGCTGTTGGTGGCCTTTTATCATCATTTCCTTTAGAAGACTTTGACGCATACCATCCAGTCCTCTGGTATAGCTCCTCTGTCAATGCACCAGCTCCCACCTGCTTGGGCATGATCACACAGATCATATGAACATACAAAATTGCCAGCAGAAAAAGGCCTCATGGTCTATCAGGTCTGCTAGAGTCTGCAGCTAGCCCCTCATCTAGCACCTGCCTCTTCCACCCCCCCCTTCCCAGTATCCCTTACCCTGTCCCAACCCATCTTGAAACTGCCCACCATCTTACAGGATACTATCTCATCTGGTAAGGTGTTCCATTTGCCCACCACTCTTTCTGTGAAACAATATCTCCTCACCTCCCTTTTGAATCTTCCCCACACCAATCTTAGTCCATGCCCTCTTATGTCCCTCCCCCTTCTCATCTGAAAAATCCCTTCTGTGTTGGTCTTGTTTATCCCCTTCAGATACTTAAAGGTCTCGATCATATCCCTCCATCCCTCTTCTCCTCCTGTGAATACATATTCAGCTCTCCCAGTCTGTCCTAGTAGGGCTTACTCTCCAATCCCTGGATCATCTTTGTGGTTCTTTGCTGCACCCCCTCCAACAATCTGATGTCCTTCTTCAGGAATGGGTGCCAGTACTGCATGCAGTACTCCAGGTGTGGCCTGACCAATAACCTATACAGGGGCAGGATAACCTCCCTCCTTCTGGAGGAGATCCCTCTCACAATGCACCCCAGCATTTTGTTGGCTTTTTCTGCTGCCTTCCTGCAGTGAGCAGAGTTGTTAATGCTTCCTGTAATGATCACTCCTAGGTCCTTCTCCTCTGTGGAGCTCCCCAACTGTACCCCATTCAAGTGATAATCCCTCCCCTGGTTCTTGGCTCTGAAGTGCAGAACCTTGCATTTCTTGGCGTTGAACCCCAATTGCCATGTTTCTGCCCACTCCTGCAGCTTAGTCAGGTCCTCCTGCAACACCTTCCACCCCTCCGTGTCATCAACCACAGCTCCCATCTTGGTATTGTCTGCAAACTGACTGATTTTGCTCCAGATACTGTGTGAGATATCTGGCAATAAAAAATCCCAAACAGCACCGGTCCCAGTACCAATCCCTGTGGTACTCTGCTTGTCACCGCTCTCGGTGACGAGAGGTTCCCCACCACCACCACCCATTGCTGCCTTCCCTTTTATCCAGTTTGTGATCCATTTCACCATTTTTGGTCCTGTCCCCACATATTCCAGTTTCCCCCCAACCTCCCATGTGGCACTGAATCAAAGGCCTTGCTGAAGTCCAAATACAGGACATCAACTGCATGGCTCTTATCCAGTTCTCGCATTACCCAGTTGTAGCACTCTACAAAGTTTATCTAGCAGAATCTTCCCACTATAAATCCATGCTGTTGACCATCCTGGAGACCATTTTTCTCCAAGAAACTCACTAGCCCCTCTTTTAGTATGGTCTCCATGAGCTTTCCCATGATTGATGTGAGGGTAACTGGTTTATAGTTTCCTGGTTCATCCTTTGGGCCACTTTTGTGGATGGGCACCACATGGGCCATTCTCAAGTCCTGTGGTACACATCCCGTGTCCAGGGGAGGTATTGCCAGTGGCCCCGCCAGGACCTCTGCCAACTCCCTTAGTATCCTAGGGTGAACGCCATCAGGTCCAGGTGCTTTTTCTTTTTCAACCTTTAATGCTGTCAACCCATCTAGTACCCTGCTCTCTGTAATCCCTACATCTGTCATCCCCTCCCCCGACCCCCTCACCTGAGGTATCTTCCCCTCTTCTCCTACATGAAAACAGAGCAGAAGTATTTGTTCAGTGCCTCTGCCTGCTTTGGCCCTTTCTCCACCCACCCCTGTCCTTCTTAATCCTCACAGCTGATCCTTGCTCTTTCTTCTCTGCTGATGTAGTAGAAGAAGTCTTTTTCTCCACTTTTGATTCCCTGCACCAGTCTCATCTCCCTGGATGCCTTGACCACCCTGACCAGTCTGGTAACCTCCCTGGACTTCCCCATGTATGTACACTTATTTTCACCCCACTCCAATTTCCTGTACTTTCAAAATGCTGCCCTCTTTGCCCTCACCCCTTCCACAACCTCCTGTGTGAGCCACCTGGGTTTCTTTGCCCTTCCCCTTCTTGCTTTTCTTCCTAGTGCAAGACTCTGTTGCCCCGCCAGCCCTTCCTTTATGATGTCCCATTTCTGGTCTACATCCATGTGTGGTTGCATTCCTGCCAGGCGCCAGCCCAAAATGTCCCCCAATTTCTTAAACTCAATCACCCTTATATCCATGCCCCCTGTTTCTCTCCCCGTGTTGGGTATGAACCACACTGAATAGCGGTCACTCCCAGCCAGTGATTCCTTCACTTCCAGATTCCTTACAGCTTCCCCGTTATCCAGTACGAGATCCAGAGTCCTTTCTAACCAAGTCGGCCCCTTGACCAGCTGTAACATAGGAACATAGAAACAGAATTTGACGGCAGATGACTGCTTGGCCCACCTTGTCTGCCCATTTCCCTACCTAATGCATGGGCTGCAGATCCTAGTTAACCAACAGCCTACTTCCTCCTACCCCCCACTAGAATTGCCTTATGTCTGTCCCAAGCATTCTTGAATTTCCCCACTGTTTTTGAGTCAACTACCTCCTCAGGAAGGCTGTTCCATGTATCCACAACCCTCTCTGTGAAAAAATACTTCCTCACATTACTTTTGAGCCATCCCCCCTCTATCTTCAAATTGTGCCCCCTTGTTCTTGCACATCTCTTTTTCTGAAAGATGCTACCATCTTGGCCTCTGTTGATTCCCTTGATGTACTTGAAAGTTTCTATCATGTCCCCTCTCTCCCTCCTCTCCTTGAGTGTATACATATTAAGCTTCTTTAATCTATCTTCGTATGTCTTCTAATGCAGACCCTGCACCATTTTAGTTGCCCTCCTCTAGACAGCCTCCATCCTGTCTATGTCCTTGTGGAGATGGGGTCTCCAGAACTGGACGAAGAACTCCAGATGGGATCTCACCAACTGTCTGTACAGAGGGATAACAACTTTCTGTTTTCTACTATTGATGCCTCACCCTATGCATCCCAGTATCCCACCAGCCCTCCTTACTGCCTTCTCACATTGCTTGCCCACCTTAAGGTCATCTGATATGACTATCCCCATGTCCCTTTCTATTTCTGTTGTTGTTATTATCTCACCCCCCCATTGTGTACTCTTCCCCTGGATTTTTGTTTCCCAGGTGCATTACTTTGCACTTCTTTGCATTGACTCTAAGCTGCCATATATTTGACCATTCCTCCAACCTTGCCAAGTCCCTTTGCATCCTCTCCACCCCGCCTTCTGTATCAACCCTGTTGCAGATCTTTGTGTCATTTGCAAAGATACATACTTTTCCTTCCAGTCCCTCTGCAATGTCACTTATAATGACATTAAAGAGGACTGGTCCCAGTACTAAACCCTGCAGTACCCCACTAGTAACCCCTTTTCTTTAGAGTAAACTCCGTTTACTATTACCCTCTGTATCCTGTTGTCCAGCCAATTTTTAACCCCAGCTACCACCTCAGGACCCACTCCAAGGCTGGCTAACCTGTATATTAATCTCTTGTGTGGGACTGTGTCAAATGCCTTGCTAAAGTCTAGGTAGGCCATGTCCACTGCCCCTCCCTGGTCTACCACATTGGCCACCCAGCCAAAGAAATCTATTAGATTCACCTGACATGACCTTCCTACTGTGTCAGAAAGCTGTCTTGAAATGCTTCTAGCAGGACCCACTCCCTTGCACTCGTGGTTGGTGGGGTGGCCCACTCCACCCCTGGTAGGTTGAAGTCCCCAAACACTACTATGCTCTCCTTCCTGCAAACCCTCCTAATTTGTTCAGCTAATTCCCTGTCCAGGTCAGTTCCCTGAGCTGGTGGCCTGTACATCACACCCATCCTCAGTGTCCTATTCTTTGCATCTTGGAACTGCATCCATAGTGATTCTGTCCTCCCCATCCCACCTTCTCCTCTTCCTCCCTTACGCACTTTATCCCCTCTCTTACATAGATCACCACTCCTTCCCCATTCCCCTTAGCCCTATCTTTTCTTAATAACCTGAACCGCTGGATCATTATATCCCAGTCCTGGTACTGGGTGGCCCATGTTTCTGTGATGGCCGCAATGTCCACTCCCTCCATCACCAAGAAAGCCTGTAACTCCACTATTCTATTCCTTAGGCTTCTTGCATTCTATGAGACCACCCTCCAGCCTGTCTCCTCCCCTTCCTAACCCCTCTTCTACCCCCCTTTATCTCTCCCTGTGCCACTTCCCCACCTCCTTTACCCATAACTAGGGGGGTGAGCTCACTAGGTTCCCTTTTCTGGACCCTTTTCCTATCAGCAGTCCCCTCACCACTCCCATTCCTAGTTTAAATCCACCTTTATTGATAAATACCCCTCTATTCCCTGTTTTAGTACTCTCTTCCCCTCCCTGCTCAAATGTAATCTGTCCCCTGAGTGTAGATCACTATTGCCACAGGTCTTGCCACAGTCTGACACTAATTCATACTCCTTGTTATGGCACCAATCCCTCAGCCACTCACTGAACTTTCTCTATCCTTTTTTCCTTACTGTACTCACACATGGTACCGGGAGTACCTCAGAGAATGCCACCGCCACCCCTACCTCCTCACACTGCCTACCCAACTCCTCAAACCTCCCCTTTACCACCTCTACCATCTCCCCCCACCAAGTTGTTTGTACCCACATGCATCACTATGTAAGGTTTCTCCCTCCCCCTCCCCCTCCATGTGCACTTGAGAAGTGCCTGCCCTGCCCACAGTCAACCCCTGAATAGTCTCCCCTTGACCCAGATATGACTGTGCCTTTCTCCCCTTCCGACCCATCTGACCCCTTTCAGTATAGAATCCCCCAGCACTAGTACCCCTATCTTTTTGTCCTATATCCTGTCCTCCTGTTTTTACTCTCCACATTTCCCCTGCTCCTTATTTCCTCTATCCACACCATTTCTGACTCCTGCATCTTCCTCCCATTTCTAATAGATCACACACTGTAAGAGCGGTCCTTTCAACTCTACTGCCGACAGAACTATTTGCTTCATATGTCTGCTTTACCTGTATTACCTTCCTCCCACCTCTGTCCTCTTTTCAGTCTGGCAATTTCCTCCTTGTTTTTGTTTCTGCTTCATATAGAGGAAAAAGGCATTGTCACCCTCTCTCACTTCCTCTGCTATTTTGAGCTTAGCTTCCACTTTCACCTTCTGCACCATCATGTTGGTCTCTTTCTGGTTGGTTAAGTTTACCACCTTATTTCCATATGATTGTTTGGCACTGTAACATTTAAAGGCCATCCTTTTTGACCCTACACCTTTCCTATCTACTTTTTATACCACCATGATTTCCTTCGATTTCTATTCTTCAGCACTTTCCTTATGCAGAGGGTAGTGATCTCTTCTAGGCCCACATTGATTATACTCCACTTTTGTCTACTTCTAATGCCAGCTTCACCTCATCTCACTCACAAATGAGAGCTTCACACATCCTACCAAAATCATCCCTCCTGAAATACAGTAACCTCATAGATCTCACAGACATGAATGAGCATGGAAGGTTATTTTTTTGAAGTTTTTTTTTGTCATCACCTAGCATCCCGATGGTTTGACATTTTGGTCTGAAATGTTCAGGGTAGAAAGAACTTTGGTTAGAGTGGTGATGTTTGCTGGTTTGATGAAAAATATTAATCGTTCCAAAGTTATAGGATTTTTCATTTGGATAGCTGTTTTGTATGAAAAAAAGAATTTGGTCCATATGAAAAAGGATTCTGTTTTGTATGGAGGATTATCTTTTTTTGTGAGAAAAAGTATTTTTTTGTATAGCTGCCATCTTGTTTCCATTCCCCCCAAAATTTTTTGAAAGCCCATAAAATGACATCCTGCAGAGACACCAACACATTTATCTTGTTAATCAGGACCCTCCTTAGGTGGATTCTGCAGTTAGTTTTTGGAAAATATCACCCAGAAATTTCTTTCCTACACATCTTAAAATCTTTTTTCATGACCCAAATTTCTTTTTTCTTATGGCCATATGAAAAAGAAATAGGGCTATTCGAAAAAAGATTCCCTTCATATGAAAAAAGAATGTGAACTTAGTTTTTTTCCACATTCCTTTTTCATATGAAGGAATCTTTTTTCATATGAACAACACAACCTCATGAAAAAAGATCCCCTCATATGAAAAATGAATTTGGACTTTGTTTTTTTCATATTCCTTTTTTGTATGAATCAATCTTTTATTGTATGAATGACACAACCTTCCGATAAAAGATCCCTTCATATGAAAAAATAATTTGGACTTAGTTTGTTTTTCACATTTCAACTTTAACAAACTATAACTCCATCAACATATGCAGTTGTGGGACAATCTAAATATCAAAACAAAGGTCTTAATGAGTACTATAACACTAACACATAACAACCCACCAAACATTTAGGGTCTATATAAAAAACATAACAATTAAAAAAATACTATTCCCTTAGGATAGCATTGAAACTTTTATAAGCTGTAACTCTGTCAAGCTTTGGAGTTAACAGACAATATTTATATTAATAGAAATGTCTTAATTACTAGTACTACACAAAGCCCCTAACAAATAATAAGTGGAAATGGTCCAGCCCTACAGACAGTTTTTTGAAGGAAGCACATAAATTGCTTTTCTGGAGGAATGGAAGCACAGGGATGGAGGGCCCTGCACTTCCACACCCACATACATATCAAAAACTAAGGAAAATAATGGCAAAAAATCTTTATTAATGCACTAGTTAGGGTTAAACTGACAAAAGTAGGGAAATGTGATGTTAGTGTTTCCAAACCTAACAGCCCACCCTCACCCTGTAAGCAGCAAAAGAAAAAGAAAATCAGTTTTGGCCATCCCGAGTCTTGGCAAATCAGGCCTGAGGTCTTTCTTGGGGTTAAAAACTACCTCAGTACAAATGCACTAAAAGTAAACAACAGGTAATGGTTGTATAACAGGATGTAAAAATGATTTGCTTTCTTTCAAAGCAATTTTTTTCTTTCTTTCTTTTCTTTTGCTCCTTTAAAAGCCATACAAAAAAGTGCAAAAAAAAAAAATGTGCAGAGAAAGTTCATATAAATACACAATTCACTTCATAGAAACACATATACAAAAAACCTTACTCCAGTCCAACTAGCCAGCCACTAATACCCCAGCACTTCACTGCAAGGCTTCCTCAGGGGGACTGGCAAAAAAAAAAACCTGTTACCACTTCAATACACCAAAGTGCTTCTGCTAATTAATAACAATGATTTACATCAATTAATCAAATTGTCTTTATAAATAAATGCTAAATTGATACTGATCATAAAATTAAAAAAATCCTGTGCTAATTGAATTGAATTATTCTGATCTTATAATTTGAGTGCAACTACAACCATCCAGTAAAAAGTTACAAATATTTTTTTACTTTTAAATCCTCAATCTCATTCAATTCATAATTATTGAATAATAAAAAGCAATGTCTAACAGATGTATTTTCCCTTCTGTCCTCTGCCATAATATAGTTTCAGATACAAGGGTTTCATTGCTTCATCCAACAACGTAATTGCTACTTATAAGCACTTGATCTCATACAGTTCTTATTTATAAAACAATAATTAGAAGCAATATCCAACAAGCTTGCTTCCCTGTTGTTCTTTATTGTAGTGTAGATTCAGAATGACAGGTTCTATTGCTTTTTCCACAGGCCTCATATCTGGAACAGTCCCATGTGTAAATTACTTTTCAGAGAAGAAAACTGCAAAGAACAAACAAAGTATTTTAACATGCAATAGGTACTTTGAGGAAAGGTTACAATAATATTTTTTTTACATATAACAGAGTTCTATCAGATTCTGCAAAACTCAAGCCAATTTAAAATGCATTCTCCAAGGAAAATAAATAGCACTTTAAATAATAGTGTAACCCCCCCCCCGTCCCCTTCTTTAACTAGCAGGGCTGCTCTTCTCACCACATAGTGTCTAGGGGCAATAGAGAGGGGTGGGAGTTTATAGAACACAGTTTATCTTACACATCTTTCTCTGAGCCTGGTATTAGAGACAGGCAACCAAGTGTGGCAAGTACCTGGCACACACCTGGTGGGACCATTTACCATGGCCAGCAACCCAGGTCCCTGGAAGAAAACATTTGCTCCTAATTGTGCTAGGTTTGGACTTCTGGACAGGAACTCCCAAGTAAATCCAGACACAGTGGAAGCAATAACAGTACTGTCCAAACCAGATTGGGATTCTAGAGTGTGGCTTTTATTCACATAACAAAGTAACAATGATCTCAAAGAGAAGATGGACTCCCACAGGGTTACTCATACTGGTAATGCAGATTACTGAGGTACAGACATTCCTGAATTCCCATTTAGCATAGGCATAATGAACACACACACAGTGAAGTCTCAGGTTCTGAAATGGAGACTGGCACACACGGCCAGAACTGATACATTTCCTCTCGATCAGTATTAGGACACTTTCACATTGACTAGGCACACACGGCCAGTACTAGGACACTTTCCCAGCTTTCATGAGAAATGCTGGTGGCACACACGACCACCAGAGCACATACAGGCTCAAAATCTTCCAGCACCCACTACACTGAGGTGAACTGAAAAACAGAGGATCCAAAGCCCACGTCTGGGTAACTATTTCCATCAGGCACTGACCAAATGCACTGAATGAAATATTTGAACTGGTGTCCAAACTAAACCTGGAGAGGAAAAAACTGGTTACTCGAGATGGGGGTCTCCCACCTTTTGCTTCCAAGTTTATACTCGGCCATTCATCTGGTTAATAACACCCTCACAGAAAACGTGCAGATGCTATCTTGAAATGTTTTTCACACTTAACATACTTCATGAATAAAAATTCTTTACTTGGACAGTCTCTCTCTCTAGACTCCATCATAGGCAGACACTTTTTAAAAACAGAAACAGTCTAGGTGACTGTGTCCCTTAGTCAGAGAAAACTCACCAAGGAATGCAGGTTCCCCTTCTGGGCTGAACACAAAAGAAGTATTCACAGTTCTGAAGTTCTCATAGGTAGCTTCACTAGACAGACTGGGTGAGGAGATTGCTCCTGAACCCTGAAGATCGCCCCCATCCCTTCTGGGAGGGGGCAAAGGAAAAACCCATTTGGAATGGTTTCCACCACTTCAGTCTCTGTCTTCTATGTTCTTCTTCTAGGGTGAGAACAAACTACTCAAAACACAGTGGTAGCTCTCTGTTAGAGCTGTCTGAGAAGCTGCCCAGCAGCTGCAGCCTCCTCCTAGAACTCCACTCTACCAGCTCCTCAACATTCTAAAGCTATATCTCTTGCAGCTAGACAAGTGTGGCTTATGCAGCTACTAGAGTTCTAAGATTACATCATCACTCCAACTCACTGAAACTGAAAAATAGAGTGTGACACTATGAAATCCATTTACTTAGCATTTCACAAGCTGCCTATCCCTGCCTGCCACTGGTTCTAACTGGGATTCTAGTAACCCCTGGGAACAAGGGGGTTACAATAAGATACTTGAACATATTCATTGGGGTTGTCAGGTCTAATGCTCTCCCCATTCTTAAATAGTCTGGATAGCTGAGCTTATTTGCTGATGAAATAGGTGGAGTCTTAAGGTGAATAACCTCAGGCAAGACCCCAGGCATGATTTGCCAAGACTCAGGGCAGCCAAATCTATAATGTTTTTTCCTTTTGCTGTTTACATGGTGGGGTGTTACAGCTGGAAACCCTAACATCACATTTCCCTGCCTTTGTTGGTTTAACCCTAATTGGTGCATTAATGACTTTTTTGCAATGAATTATAGTGGCGTGGTAGTGCCACAATATTTAGGGTTGAGCAGGGGATTTTATGTTAAACTTCATGTTTTGAACTTTAATATCTTCACAACAGTTCAACAGATTTGCATGACATTTTGCATGTGTGGTCTAGTGGTATTAGAGATACAGCAAAGTTTAATTTCATCACCAAAGTTCCAGCAAAGTCGGGAATTTCATCCTGCAGAATATTCTGTGGGTGCATAATGCAAAGTTTCGCTTTCCCGTAAAATGCAGAAATGTGCCCACGAATGGCAGAATTTCACCTGCAAATGGTGGAATTTCACGTGAGTGTCGAAATTTCACCATTTGTGGGTGAAATTCTGCATTTCACTGGTAGAATTTCATATTTTGCACCAGCAGAATATTTCACACAATGCGCACATTTCTCAAAATATTTTAAGGAACAACATTTGTGGACTTCACCCATCCCTATGTGGGATAGCTCTCTTGACATGTCAAGTTTTGTTTCAGTCAGATGTGCAGATTCTGAGATGTGGATAGCAAAACAACTTAAAAAATGCTGTTTTTTTTTGTCATCGCCTTGCACCCTGACAGTTTGGAATTTTGGTCTGAATTTTTCAGGATAAAAAGGGGTGGCCCACAGATGTGCCTTTTGCTGGTTTGGTGAACACATTTTAATCTGTTCTAAAGTTATTTAATATTGACATTTTGGTTCTGATCAGGCTCAGTAAGTACTTCAAAATAACTGTATGAAATGAAGAAAGAACCCTTTTTGGTTTGGAGCAAATCCTTTTTTTTGTGATGGAAAAATCCTTTTCTGCCATATTTTTTCTGTTTTTCTCTAAAACTAAATATTTAAACCCCACAAATGTGACATCCTGGAGAGAGACCAACACATCTGTCTTGCTCATTGGTACTCCATTAGGTGGATTCTGCACTTAACTGTTGAAGAAATTACCTTGAAATGTATTTTTTTCCACGTTTTGCCCTATTTCATGATTCACTTCAATTTTTTTCACTTGGACTCACTACAAAAATTTTTGCATGAATGTTAATATCATATGTAAGCAAGAGGGCATGAAGGGGTGTGTGTAAACCACATTTTTCAGCATGACCAGGGGCATAGTAAGACATGAGGCCAAAGGCCGAGTGACTTCAGTTGTTGGCAATGCTGTAAAATGTGGTTTACACACACCTCTGAGTGAATCATTGTGCTTATAAAATTGGCTCCTTTTCATTTACTTTTGACTATTGGGAAAAGTATGTTTATATGTAGAAAAAATAGATTTACTTGTGTGCATTTGTGATAAAATAATCCTTCCGCCCACTGCAAGTGATGTCATTGATAACATCATTGTATTATTGCCTACTTTCTTTTTCCTGTTTTTTTTCTCTGTTGTTCTCCACATACAAGATATGGAATTTTATCATGGAATGTTTACTGCAAAATACATGGATTCAAAATTCTGCTCAGTTCCACTAGCAGAATGTTTCACTCCCAGCACACTGTGCATACAGGCAACACAGGCCTTTGTTGCAGCCAGAGACTTAGTTATCTCACTGTCAGGGCAAGAACAAGATACTGTAGTTCCCTGATAAGCAGGCAAAATAGAAGGGGGATTGTTTACTGTCAGCAAAGAAACAGTCATAGTGAAAACTATAAACAATACTTATTGTTTCTAATTTGTTTATATATGTAAGGACATTGTAATAATCAGGGAAACATCATTTAATTCATTTGTTTTATTTTTTATTTAAGGTAGTTTTATTTTTAGGGCCCAGCTGAAGTTTTTTTTACAGTGTAAAGGTAGCAGCCATGTCTGTGGTGGAAGATCAGTTCTGGCAGTAGGGGGCCTGTGTTCCAAATGCCCATTGATCTGTGTTGCAGACTTCTCACTGCTGAGCAGTCCTTTTTTAACCATGTGTAAACCATATTTTACACATAAATAAGAGATTATATGACTTTACCCTGCCATTTTATAAAAAAAAGTTCCATATGAACGAAAATATCAAAACGAAAATTTTCATTCATTTAAAAACTTTTGTATATTTTCATTCATACGAAAATTGTCATATGATATTTTTATTCATGCAAAAATGTTCATACTCAATCCAAATAAAAAATATTATATGAAAATATCATACGCACATTTTTTTATAATAGTTTTGTTCATAAGAACATGTTCATATATTTTCATTCAAATGGAAATTTTCATATGATACTTGCATTCATATGAAAATTTTCATACGATATTTACATTCACATGAAAATTTTTAAAAGTCCAATATAAAAAGTCCAAACAAAAATATTGTATGAAAATGTTTGTATGACTCACTGCCTCCATAATTATTTAATCTTTCCCATGGTGTCTAGTGGCTCCCTCACCCTCTGATTGCTGTCCATGTAATGATAAAGTCTTTCCCTGGTGTCTAGTGGCACTCCCCACTCTTGGATTGCCATCCCTGTAATTACATTATTTTTCTCTGATGTCTAGTGGTACCCCTCATCCTCTGATCACTGTCCTCATAATGATAAAGTCTTTCTCTGGTGTCTAGTGAAGCCACTACCCTCCAGATGCCATTTCTATAATGATAAAGTCCATCCCTGGTGACAAGTGGTACACCCCCACCCTTCGATCACCGTCCCCATAATTACATTATTTTCCCTAGCTGTACAGTGCTGCCCCTCACCCTCTGATCACTTTCACTGTAATGATAAAGTCTTTCCTTGGTGTCTAGTGGCACTCCACACTCTGGTCACTGTCCTTGTAATCATATTATTCTTTCCTGATGTGTAATGGCACCCCCCACTCTCTGATCACTGTCCTCGTAATGATAGTCAGCTAGTGACATCCCATATCCTCCAATTGTCATCTCTGTAATTACATTATTTTTCCTGGTGTCTAGTGGCACCTCTCCCCACACTCTGATCACTATCCTTGTAATGATAGTCAGTTTGTGGCATCCCTCACCCTCCGATTGTCATCTCTGTAATTACATTATTTTTCATGGTGTCTAGTGGCACACCCTCACCCTCCAATCACTGTCCCCATAATGATAAAGTCTTTCCCTGGTGTCTAGTCACACCCCCACCCTCTGATTGCCATCTCTGTAATTACATTATTTTCCCCTGGTATCTAGTGGTGCCCTCCCACCCTCCGATCACTGTCCCTATAAAGTTAAAGTCTTTCCCTGGTGTCTAGGGGCACCCTCCATGCTCTAGTCACCATCCCCATTATGATGTTGTCTTTCTCTGGTGTCTCGTAGCACCCCTACACTCTGAGCACTGTCATGTCTGAAATAAAGAAAATGGCCCCTTGATGTCTTTTTAAACCTTTAAAATAGAAAATGGTCCCTCACCAATCTGACCCCAACCCCACCCCCCACTGAGCACCCACCACCCATACCCCCTCACACCCCCACATACCTTTTCTCACCTGAACAGGTCCCAGGATGAATATACAGTCTCCAATTGAAGACATGTATTGCTGCTGGAAATTGTGACTGCTATATGACAAAGAAAGGTAAATGTGGTTCAATTCATTTCAATGAGGGTTTCAACCCTGAGGCATAACTTTGCCATTTTTGCATATTGTGACACTACATTTTCAACATGGGCTTTCTGAGACTCCACCCCATGAACAATGCCAGTGGAATTATGGAAATCCATCCCAAATGGCAATTTCATAGTCACTTGGTGATATCACCTTTCAGGCAGTATTAGAAAATTTTCACCACTCTTGTTCATGAGGTGGGATCATAAGAAGGATATGTTAAAAATTTAGCATTAAAATATGTAAAAATGGCAAACTTATGCAAATCCATTCACATTTTGCTATGCTCACTCATAACTTTGGTAATTTCACATATTTTTGACCCAACATTTTCAACATACAGTACCCATTTATTTACACCACAACATGAACGTGACAGCTGTCAGTTTTCAAATCCTGGCCAAACTGTTTTTGCACCTGTGGTGTAGAATGATGTTGCAGTGGCATGGAATCATGTTTTCTGGGGATTTGAACATTTTCAGTACTGGGTACATGAGGTGGGGTAATAAGAAGGCTATGCTGACAATTTGGTTGCTATTGTCCTATAAATGGAAGTGCAAGGCCCTCCTGGACCTGCGCTTCCACAGCAACATACATATATGCATCTATGAAGGGATGGGTGTGCAGGGCTCTTTGTGCCCTGCATTCCCACAGGCAAATAAGGATATGATTACAGTATCTCAAAAAGTATGGATGGATGGAAGTGTAAGGCCTGGAGGGCCCTGTGCTCACACAGGCAAAAAAGGATATGATTATACTATCTCAAAATGTAAGGAAATTCTTTGTAAAAAAATGCATTCATAGATCCTGACATCATCTCTCTAACAGAAACATGGCTATCACCAAAGATCCCAGACACAGCAATTGTCCTTCCTGGCTATAACCTGTTCCAGCAGAACCGTACCTCAAAAAGAGGGGGGAAGGGGTTGTATGGTTTACCTCAAGAATGACATCAAAGGGCAAATACTGCCAATTAGCTTCCACACCAAGGAAGCACAGGTTCTAACACTAAAACTTAATATTGGCCAACAAAACAAAGTACTACTATTATCCACCATATACCTGCCTCCTGGGATGCTACTCACTGGCTTCCCACAGCTCATAAGCCACCTCAAAGAGAACAAACTAATCTGGGAATATATAATCCTAGGGGACTTCAACATTATTTGGCAAGCACAGGATGCAGCGACAGCTACAGACCAAATAGCTGGACTGTACCTGACCCAACTGGTCACACAACCCACCAGACAAAACTACCATACAGGAACAAGCACCCTCATAGACTGGCTACTCTCCTCCTGTCCTGAACATATCGCAGCGGTAACAGTCCTACCTGGCACCATCAGTTACCACTCCCCTGTACTACTTACCTGGACTAACAAGTTCACCAAGAGTAAGCCTAAAACCACCAGGAACAGATCACTAAGGCCTGGTCAACTACACTCCTTCAGGCACTACCTAAAAGGGGTTGACTGGTCCCCACTGGATAGAGTCAAGGACAGAAACCAAGCACTGGATTACTTCTGCAGTATTTTCACTAAAGCCTGCAACATCTTTGCTCCTTACAAAACAAAGAAAGCCAGAGGAATCACCAACCCCTGGCTGTCCAGCCCTCTAATTGAACACATGCAACTCAGAGATCACCTGTGGCATAGGGCCAATGCCACCAGGAATCTAGCTGACTCCCAAGTGTATAAGGCAGCTAGAAATACCTGCACAAAACTCATATGTCTGGCGAAAGCAGCTTACTACAATGACCTCCCAGGAAAGACCTGTGGTAGAGGGAGGGAGGGAGTTCTGGGACTCTGTAAAATCTCTCATAGGTAGAGCCTGAAGTGCCCCACCTTACCTTATAGTTACCACCTCTGGCACACTGCAAGACCCAAAGGAAATCACTGATGCTTTTAATGTTGCATTCATGGACCTCAGCAATGTGTTGCCACCTGAATACCTAAATCACACCCTTGCAGGCCAGCAGCACAACCTCAACACTCCATCACCACAGGATAATGTTACCCCACCATTCTACTTCAGACAAATCTCCACAGGTGAGACCATCAAATATATCAAACAGGTTCTTGGTAAGACCAGGATGGGAAATGACATGATCACTATGAAGATGGTAGCACTCACATTAAATGAACTTGTGGCGCCGCTCACCAAGATATTCAATGCCTCACTGAGATCTGATATCTTCCCTGACAGGTGGAAAGAGGCTCTAGTCACATCTATTTTTAAATCATGAGACAGAGCTAACCTAGCAAACTTCTGGCCCATCTCGATTTTAGCCCCTCTCTCCAAAGCACTTGAAAGGGTGGTCTCAGAACAACTAACTGAGTTCCTAGAAAAGCAAAGCCTTCTCTGCTTGCAACAACATGGATTCTGACAAAACCACTCCACCGTCACGGCGCTAGTAGAGTAAATCACTCAGCTTTATGGGGCCCTAGATAAAGGGATGGTGGTGGGGTCTATCTTCATAAATCTCACCAAGGTCTTTGACAGTTAATCACCAACTGCTACTGAAATGTCTCCTCTCTACAGGATTGTCAATGGAATCTGTGACCTGGTTCCATAGTTACCTCACCCATAGATCTCAATGGGTCAGGATCAGCAATACAATCTCCAAGCCCAGGGAAGTGAACCTAGGGGCCCCCCAAGGTTCTAGCCTCGGTCCTGTCTTATTCAGCCTCTTCATAAATGACATGCCTTCTACCTGTCTTGCACACTCTGTACTCTATGCAGACGATGCTGTTATCTCCATCTCAGGGAAAGACCTGGGATCAATTAGCTCTGAACTTCAGCTCAATTTTCATGCATTGGAATCCTGGTTCACCAGAAATAAACTGCTACTCAACTACAAAAAGACAAAGAGCAAGCTCTTTAGCACTCCACAGAGCAAGATTCAAGGGTCCTCATTGCATATACTTAGTAGCGAAGAAGTACGAGACCAAGTCAACACATTCAAGTACTTAGGGATTCAGCTTGATGACACCCTCACCTTCACTGCCCATGCTGAGCAACTGGTAAAGTCCACCAACATGAAGCTTGGCATCCTGTACAGATACCACACCTCAATGACACCGGCTGCCTGAAACTTGTTATGTGCAATTCAGTCCTCTCATCCATGGATTTATGGCCTTGTCATATATGGGGCAGGCACAGACACAGTGCTTAAAAGGGTCAAAACCATCTTCAACAAGGCCTTCTGCCTGGTCCTGGGAGTACACAAAATGACTCACTCTTGTGACCTATACAAGGAAACTGGCTGGCTCCCACTCCACCACAGACTCCAGTACCAGGCCTGCCTCCTTGCAAAAAAGTCCCTGATGGGGTCCATGCTTAGTGCTACTTCAGCACTCTTTGAGCCTGCACAACTATCTAAATGCACAAGGAGTGCCTCCAGGGCTGTTCTAACTGTTCCCTTCAAACAAACCACCCTTGGCCAAAGATCCCTTTCCTACTCTGGGCCTAAATGGTTCAATGATCTGCCTGCAGACCATGCTGACTCCCCTAGACTTGGCCACTTTAAAAATGGACTTCGATCTCTTCTTGCCAGCAAATCTGACTGCCAGTGTTTCTGTTAACCCATGACCTCTGACAGCAGTTCTCGTATCCGTAAAACACTGCCCTATCTCACTTCCACCCTCCTGTTCCACAACTGCCCACTTCCCCCCAACCTCCCACCATCTACTACCTCCCCTTGACAAAGTCTGTCCTTGGCTGCTAAAACTGCATTTCTGCAGACTGGGAGCACCCCGTCTGAACTGCAACATGATTGTTAAACACAGTACTGCACTTAATTAATGCTGCATTAATATGTTTCTCTGCAAGTGTGGTCCTGTTTCTCCTTACTTCTTGTACCCTGCTTAATATTGTAACTGCACACTAATAACACTTGTTAGTTGACGTCTTTCTGTACTGCAATGTTTCATTACCTGTAAATGTCTTGTACTCCTTGTTGACTTGGAGCCTTTGTAAACAAGCCCCTGGCTCAAAGGTATTAATCTGAATTTGAAATAAATAAATAAACATTTAGGGTTTGGGCTAAATTGAAAAAAGTAGAGAAATGCGGTTTTAGTGTTTCCAACCCTAAACCCCCCCCACCCCTAAAACAAATCAGGGATGCAGTCTTCCTGGGGGTTGTCAACCCTAAAGCTTACCCAATATGTGTGTATGTTTCTGGTGTGTATAGAACAGGGTGAGCTTTAGGGTTGACAACCCCAAGGAAGACTGCACCCCTGATTTGTTTTAGGGGTGGGGTTGGGGTTTAGGGTTGGAAAATCTAAAACTACATTTCACTATTTTTTTTTGCTTGAGCCTGAACCTTAAGTGTTGCTTTAACACAGTTTTTGTTTTGCAAAGACTATAGCTAAATGGACAATGAAGGCAGAAAAAGACCTATCAGCCCATCCAGCCTCCCCACCCCGCTTAACTACTCCACACTGACCCTAGTGACCATCCCTCTCCCTTATTTCTGCTCCCCCTTTCTAACTAATCCCATATGATAGTCCCCCCATCCCTGCTAAAAGCAGCTCACTGATTTGGCCTGTGTCACTACCTCTGACAGCTTGTTCCACTTGTCCAACATTCTTGTTTGTGTAAAAGTTACAGACATCCCTTTGAATCTCCCCCTGTAATTTTGAGTGAATTCCCTCATCCCTGTAGTTGAACTAAAGAAGGAAAGTTTCTTGATGTCCACCCTTTTTATCCCATGCATGTACGTGCATGTCTCAATCACGTTGCCCCTTTCCCTCCTTTCCTCAGGAGTGTACATATTCATGTCCTGCAGGCATCTCCTCCTATGTTTTGCCACCTAGTCTACTGACCATTATGGTTGCCTTGCACTGTACTGCTTCCACCTTGTCACAGTCTCTCCTCAGATGTGGACTCCAGTACCTTGTGTAGTATTCTATGTGTGGTCATAACAGTAACCTGTACAATGGGAGTATCACCTCCCAAGTTCCTACTTATCCCCCATCCCTATGCAAACTAGCATCCTGTTTGCTTTGCCCAAAGTTCTATTTCAATGTGCTGTTGTTTTAAGGCTCTCTGATATCATGACCCTTAGGCCCTTTTCCTCCATGGTACCTTCCAGCACCACACCCCCCATATCATATTGCACCCTTAGGTTCCTCTTCCCAGTGTGTATCACTTCACATTTATTATCATTGAAGTCCATCTACCAGATGTTTGACCAGCTCTCCAACCTGCCCAGATCGTCCTTGTGTTCTCTTGTCCCTTCCCCGTATCCACCATTGTGCAGATCTTTGTACCATCTGTGAAGAGGCAGATCTTGCATTTGGTGCCTTCTCCATGTCACAAATAAACCCACTGTAAAGGATCAGGCCAAGCACCTAACCCTAAGGTACTCTGTATGTTACTTCCCATAACTCTAAAAAATCCCTATTAATTTTTACCCTCTGTGTTCTCCCTCTCAGACAGTTCTCCATCTAAATTGCCAATGTTTCCCCACCTCTAAATTCCTTATTATTTTTTTAATCAAGGTTTTTATCCTCGCTGTGGCTGGAACTGGGCGGGCTACCCACTTTGGCCCTGGGTGCTGACGGCCGACTAACTACCTCATCCACCTTCTCCTGTTCATTGTTTCAGTGGTCTGGCAGGCAGGGCAGGTCTTGGCACTCCAGTCAGGGCTTCACTAATGCCCTAGTTCCACCTCATTTTCCACCTTAATTTTCTCCCCTTTACACCTAGAGGCCACAATAGCACATGCACATGGAGGCGTGCATGTGCTCTGGAACTGGCAACCCCAATTCATCCTCCCCTGGCCTAACACCAACCCCCCATCTGCATGGCACTACACATCAAGCCTCCACTTGGTGGCAGTCAAGTGATGGGAAGGCTTCATTTTCCACTGTGGGAGAGGAGAGCTGCCAAGAGGCCACATCATCATCTCCAGGCCCTCCTCCCCCAGCTGACCCCTGATGACCCAAGTTCATTCCCGATTTTGGGTCGCTGGCATGGGAAGAGGTAAGGCACAGAGTGCCTCAGCCCTCTGCACCACTGGGCCAAACTAGTTCCTTATTTTGTTGAACAATATCCTTTGAGTGACTGAGTCAATGACCTTGCTGAAAACCAAGTATCCCACATCTACTGCCTGACAGCTATCTCCTGCCCTGGTCACCCAGTTGAAGAAGTTGTCCAGATTCATCTGGTAAGACCTTCCCCTCATGAACCCATGTTGTGTGGGGTCCTGTAGTCCATTCCCCTCCATGAAGTCAACCAATTCCTTTCTTAGTAAAGACTCCATAATTTTTCCCACTATAGATATCATGCTGACTGGTATATAGTTCCCTGGCACATCCTTCTTTCCACTCTTGGATAAAGGTACCATGTCTGCTGTCCTCCAGTCACTAGTGACCACCACAGTGGCCATTGAGCAGTTGAATATATCTGCAATTGGTCCTGCTGTCACTTCTGCTACCTCCTTCAACATCCTTGGGTGTAAGCTATCAGGTCCTCTAACATTATTTAATTTCTACCCTGTAAGCTTTTCCAATATCATTTTCTCCATTATTTTGACCATGCCACTTAAGCCCTTGCTGTCCTCACTTCCCCTCTTAACTTCACATTCAGACAGTGGCTCATCCTACTTCTTAGTAAATACAGTACAAAACTATTTGTTCAGTATCTCTGCTTTCCCTTTCTCCCCCACCTGTCATCTTTGCCAACTCTTCAGTCCCACAGTACCTACTTTTTACCTAAAGGTTCTCTCAGATGTACCCGAGGAATGCCTTTTCCCATAGCATCACTCCCTTTCCCAGCCAGAACTGTGTCTCTGACTTGGCCTCCTGCACCTTCCTACTGGCTGTCTTTGTTGCATCCAGTTACTTTTCCCTATCCTCCTCCTCTCATTGGTTTTTATAACCATCTTTACTTCACCCATTAATCACCTTGGAACCTTTGCCTTTTTTCCCTTTGATAACCTCATAACAGAGATTTCTGCCTCTTCTAGCATTCCTTTTTTTAATGTTTCCTGGTTTTCCTCTGCTCCCTCCATCAGTCCTATACTGCTTGAGCATTTTTCAAACTGTTTCCTCATCTTGCCAAAATCCACTTTTTTAAATGTCCATACCCTTACTGTGTTTGTCACATTGATGGTTCCTGTATGAACCTCCAGGGCCACTGTTCCAAGGTTCCTAAAAACTGAGTGGTTCTAGGACTGCTACATTGTTGTTTTTTTTAATTATTAAAAGTCAACAGTTTTATAAATCATTTTAGCAGTCATAAAAAAGCACCACAAAAAGAAAAGGCAGTAAATTACATCACAATATCTCACACGTCAATATGCATCTAAGCTTTACATGTAGGTCTAACCCTATTAGTAAAATATACTTGTGGTTTCTAGCCCACTAGCACTCATCTTACATAGGGAACTAACTATCTGAGTAGTATATTTCTGTATCTTTTAGCTATTTCTATAAAAGATTCCCACATTATAAGAAACTTTTATCCATTTTAAAATAGTGCATTCCTTCAAATAAGTGTAGGTCAACTATTAAATTAAACCAGATTCTTACTGATAGAGGGCTCACATCTTTCCACCTCATTAAAATACATTTCTTAGCCACTAAGAAAACCAATGATATTAATTTAGTCTAATGGTCTAACAAGTTTGGCAAGTTTGCAGCCCTATTTTGAAAGCCCAATAGTACAGCCAGCAGATTCCTCTTAATTTTTGCTCCCACAGCAGATTCAATCACATTCATTAAGGTATCCCAGTATTTGGTAAGTTTTTTACAGGTAATGAACATGCATAAGAGAGACCCGGCATTTTCCTGACACCTAGGGCGTTTTTCATTTATATCAGGATTAAATTTGTGTAGCTGTGAAGGAGTCAGGTATGTCCTATGGAATATGTTGAACTGGATCTGTTGGAGTTTACTTGAATAAAATTCAGTAAGTGGGTAATTAAGTATTTTATTCCATTCGTACAGTCCTAACAATATCCCTAAGTATTGTTCCCATTTACTCTTCAGTTTCTCTAAACCAAATGAAGAGGAGTCCATTATCAATTTATATATTTTAGATAATGGTTTATTGTTGGTGTCTATATTTAGCATTATCTGTTCTATTGGAGAGAGATTCCATCTCGGTTTATGTTTAAAAATAAAATATAGAGTTTGCAGAAATCGGTAAAAGTGTTCAGTGGGAATATTGTATTTGCTTTGACTTTGGTTAAACATCAATAGTACATTGCCTTCATACAGATTTTTAATTGTGGGGATGCCATGCTTCTCCCATAATAAATAGGCAAGATCTGTCATGGAGGGTGGGAATCCATAGTTTCGATATAATGGAGAGAAAATAGTGATGGGTTCTGTCCTACCAGAAGCTTTGTTAATTTGTTGCCAGCATTGTACACAGTTTTTAGTAGCTGTCAGGAACTTGTTTTTGCTATTTTTTTTATTATAATAATGTGAAAATAAAATTCTTCTGGGACTTTGATACTTTAGGAAATTCTTTTCAATACCAGAGCTCTTAGTGTCCTCCCCCCTGAAACCAGTCTGAAAAAAAAGAATGGGTTTGAGTGTCAGCAAATGTTTCTCTCCAAGGATCAGTGATTCTTAGGTCATCCATATGTTCTCTGCAAACTTTTCTTATGGATGCCATATTATCAGTATATGATATAGTTTTATCTAACCTAGCATTCATTGTGAAATTGAAATCCTTCTCTCATGATATAGTTCAGGGTTTTAAATAATTGATTAGCAGTTTTTTTTCTTGGGACAATACTAACTGTGCAGAAAGCATTTATACTGGTTTTCTAGAAGTGTTATGTTTGTTAAATACAGTGAGGCAAGTGCTATGCATTTTCACAATGTTTTAGAACTTTTATGAGCAAAATGCTAATCAATTTTTTAGAGTTAAATAAAACCCTGTAGTGGCTCTTGAAAGTGGCTACCAGAAGAAATAAATCCATGAAAATTGTGTCACTTTGATTGACCATATACATTTACTAATGTTGCAGATCCAACAGGGCTGTGAACTTCAGTGATTACGAATCTACCAGCAGGGTCATAATATGATTTTCAAAAAGTGAATGACAATCCTTTTTTAAAAAAAAAAAAATAGCAACCCCTCTAGATGCAGAATCATAATTAGCAGCTCTGCGTTCCCCAAATTTTTTGGAATAAAAATAAATCTCTTTGGTAGAAAAATGGATCTCTTGTAAAAAGAAAATATCCACATTATTACTATTTATAGATCTCTGGACTTGGTTTGCTTTAACCTTGTTTTTTAGTCCCCTGATATTCCATGTCAAGATTCTAAATCCCATTTTGATATAATGGTTTTCCTTTCTTAGCAAATTTGTAGTATTTTTAAACACCAAGTTATGAGCCATACCTGTATACTTATATAATTTACCATGAACTTGTATGCCATGCTGAAATAAACCACCTTACTTATAACGCAAAGTATCTCCCATAACCTTTTAATACAACAAGTAATAACAAATGAAAAAAGAGACTTTTCAGTACCCCCCATTAATGTTCCTACCCCCTCCTCTCCCCCTTTCCCCTTTACATCAACGGAAGACAGCCTCATTTACCTCTTACCTGGGGTGATAGGTGTGCCCCCACATTCACTTCAAGTACCACATACCGTGAAGTTTGGAAAGAAGAAACACTCAAGTGGCTTTTAAGGAGAAAGAAAACAGGTAGAGGAAGTTGAAAATGAGGTTGGTCAAAGTGCCACCTCTTTCCCGAAGCACCTTGTCATTATGAGATGTGATGAAAAGTCTAAAGCGTCTAGCCCCTAAAACAGGAAAGCAGAAAATAAAAGTCTTTAATTTTCTTAAGTTCTATTATCCTTGATAAATCAGGGGCAAGAAGACAAAAGGTATTTATAGACAACACCTATGTATACTCCCATACCTTTTCTCTTTTCTCTCTCTCTCTGCTCTTGCTTCTTTTTTCTCCATTTTCCCATTACATATATCTTTCTTATACCTTCCCACTGTAAACTTTCCCTTTTACCTCAGTCAGAAAGTATGAGATAGCTCCAGGGCTAAGTAGTTTAAATATCTCAGTCTCACTTCAATGGCCTAGTAAGTAGCCTCATCCTGTCCAGAATATAGCAAACATTACTCATATTCACACATTTTGCTTTCTTACAACCCCGAAGCAGCCAAAGGGTGAAACAATCCTTCAAGTAGCAATATCTGCAGTAAACATTTGTCAGAGTTATGACTAGGATAGTTATGGGTTTGAGCCTGGGAATAAGCCTGGGAGTGGGTGGAGGAGGCTTCTTGGGTACGGTCCGATGTCTGCCCAGTGAAATTAGGATTATAAAGCATTTCCTCTGCCTCCTTGGGATCAACAAAATACCTTTTTCTGCCTTGCCAAAGAAACATAAATTTGTGGGAGGAAGTAAGGTGTATTTAATCCCTTACTCTCTTAAAATGCTCATCAATGAGTTAAAGGTTCTTCTGTCTGTCATAGTCTCTATACTGAAGTCAGGGAAGGCTTGAAATTTAATACCTTTAGCACTCAATCATTTTTTTCTGTTATGGTTTTGTGAAGTAGAGTATTTTTATCTTGGAAGTAGTGTGGTTTGATATGTACAAAACTAGGATAGTCTGAGTTAGCTTGTTTTCTATTAGTTCCACTTCTATGTGCCCTGTCCAATATAATTTTTTTTGTCCGGGCTGTGGTCTTCCAGCTGCAATAGTTACCAACTCTTTAAAAAAAGGGATGGGATCCCCAGTACCTTCTGCACCCTCAGGAATTTTCCCAAGTTTTAGATTTCCCCTTCTTGACCAGTCTTCTTGGTCCTGTACTTTTTTCATCAGTGATGTCAATTGGGTAGAGTGTAGGACAACTGTTTTTTGTAAAGGGCCCACAGTATTTTCTAGCATTCCAACTCTGGTTTCGACCTCAGTAGTCTGCATTGTTAGAGCTTCAAGTTTAGCGTTGATGCCATCTACCTCAGATGTCATTTGGACTAGGGTTTGCTGCAACATTTTAATTCCACTCAGAACCTCCTGGTTGAAAGCTGAAGTATTGCCTTGAGTATTCCCTTGTGTACTCGTTCCTTTTCCCCATGGTCTCCTTTCTGTATTCTCCATTGTTGTCTCTTGGAGATTTGTCCCTGTTGTGCTGAGTGGAGAAGTGCCCTCCAGTTTCTTCATTATGTCTGGGCTCTGTGATATTTATATTCTCCCCTTGATTTTTATTTTCAGAGTTTTGGAATAAGCCTGGGAATAAGCCTGGGAGTGGTTTGGCAGAAGACACCAGGAGAAAGGACTGCTGTGTGACTGGACTTCACTGCTGGGACTAAAGAAGTAGAACTCATGTACTTGGAACTTTAATTTAGGGTAAAAAAACTAACAAACAAAACAAAAAAGTGTGTGTCTGAGTTAACTGAACTGAGGTTTTCTGAACAGTTATCTAGATGTAAATCTCAGGTGATTGAAAGGACTTGATAGCTGTGAGGTTTAAATTACTTGTAGAAAAATCTAGTAAGTAGGGGTAGTGGCTTAGCAAGAAGGAAGCTATATTTAAAGACTGCCTTAGAAAGATTTTGCTAGTAGCTTGGCGGAAGACACCAGGAGAAAGGACTGATGTGTGACTGGACTTCTCTGCTGGGACTAAAGAAGTAGAACTCTTGTACTTGGAACTTAAATTTAGGGTAAAACAAACTAACAAACAAAACAAAAAAGTGTGTGTTTGTCTGAGTTAACTGAACTGAATGGTTTTCTGAACAGTTATCTAGGTGTAAATCTCAGGTGATTGAAAGGACTTGATAGCTATGAGGTTTAAATTACTTGTAGAAAGATCTAGTAAGTAGGGGGAGTGGCTTATCTAGAAAGAAGCTACATTTAAAGACTGCCTTAAAAAGATTTTGCTAGTAGCTTGGCAGAAGACACTAGGTGAAAGGACTGCTGTGTGACTGGACTTCTCTGCTGGGACTAAAGAAGTAGAACTGTAGTACTTGGAACTTTAATTTAGGGTAAAAAAACTTACATACAAAACAAAAAAAGTGTGTGCTTGTCTGAGTTAACTGAACTGAAAGGTTTTCTGAACAGTTATCTAGGTGTAAATCTCAGGTGATTGAAAGGACTTGATAGCTGTGAGTTTTAAATTACTTGTAGAAAGATCTATTAAGTAGGGGGATTGGCTTAGCTAGAAGGAAGCTACATTTAAAGACTGCCTTAGAAAGATTTTGCTAGTAGCTTGGCAGAAGACACTAGGAGAAAGGACTGCTGTGTGACTGGACTTCTCTGCTGGGACTAAAGAAGTAGAACTCTTGTACTTGGAACTTTAATTTAGGGTAAAACAACTAACAAACAAAACAAAAAAAGTTAACTGAACTGAATGGTTTTCTGAACAGTTATCTAGGTATAAATCTCAGGTGATTGAAAGGACTTGATAGCTGTGAGGTTTACATTACTTGTAGAAATATCTAGTAAGTAGGGGGAGTGGCTTACCTAGAAGGAATCTACATTTAAAGACTGCCTTAGAAAGATTTTGCTAGTAGCTTGGCAGAATACACCAGGAGAAATGACTGCTGTGTGACTGGACTTCTCTGCTGGGACTTTATTAACCTCCTTCCTTCCCCTCCACCCTCCCACCCAAAGCTAGTTCTACTTTTATAGGCACAGAATTTGACTGACAACAGGAACTTTCTGTTTGGGAGCAGGAAGTGAGTGATCACATAGCCACCAAAGACCCCCCATCCTAGAAGGGCAAGAGTAGCTCTCTGGACCCCTCTAGCTGCTGGAGGTCTGCCTCTGAGCAAGTAAGGGGTCTACTGAGAAATACAGGATATTCTTGTCTCAGAACAGGACAATCAGGAGCTTAAAGGGCATACAGGCAGAAAGTAAGGAGAGAGAGAAAAAACAGAGGAAAGAGTAAGGATTGCAAACAGTTAAGGGGCCAGAAATAAGACATGATGGGAGTGGTGCAGTGCAGTGGCTGTGGAGCAGCAGTCTTCCAGGAGACGTTCTGGAGGATGCGGTGTTGTCCCATCTGCAGGCACCTCTCTGGGCTGAGGGAGGAGGTTGCTCATCTGCAGGCTGAGTTGACCAGGATTTGTGGGACCTCCTCTTCCATCCAGGGACCACCAGTGCCACTGCCATTGCCTCAGAGTTTGCCAAGAAAGAGGAGTGGTTGGACCACAGTGGGCTCAGGAAGGGTGAGGGTGGTGGAACAGAGGCACACCCCTCCAGCTGTACCTCTCCACAATTCCTATGCCATTCTGGCAAAGTGTGGTTCCTCTATAGAGGCACCTGCAGTGGAGACCAAGGAGGATGCTGGGAACCTCCACAAAGGAGACCCACAGGAGGGTGGCAGGGGACCCTGCAGGGGAAGGAAACAACTCCTGGTGGGGGAACTCCATTGTTAGGAAGGTAGAACTGGGGAAGGAAGGGGACAGCGAGGTAAGGTGCCTGCCTGGTGCCATGGCTTGAAGGGACAGGGAGTGAATCCTCAGGATTGCTGGAGCAGCTGCACAGGGGAGGGAGCTGGATGTCATTGTCCACCTAGGGACAAATGACCTGGCTAAGAAAGGGATTAGAGAAGTGCAGGAAGAGTTTTTGGAATTGGGGAGGGACCTTAGACAAGTAGCACACACAGTAACCTTCTCGGAGGTGCTGCCCATCTATGGTGTAGGAAAGGCTAGGGTGTTCCGCACCATGGGATTCAATCAGTGGTTGAAAAACTGGTGTGGAGCTCAGAGATTTGGCTTCATTGGGGACTAGGGGTCTACCTGGAGTGATGTAAGCCTATTCTGGCATGATGGATTACATCTGTCTAGGAGGGGAACTAGGATCCTAGGTGATAGGTTTAAATGCTTCATTGGCAAGCATTTAAACTAGCCAAGGGGGGAGGCACTGGAAAGGAACAGGGAAATCCTAGCCCCCCCAAAAAAACCACAGAAGTAAGTGTGGTAAACACCAACATAGAGGTGTCAATAGGGAGAAGGGCAGGGGTAAATGGAGAAATTGACAAAGGCAAGAAGGACAGGGATGGGACAAAAAGGAGTAAGGACATCAGGAAATGGAGGGTAATGAGTACCAATGCCCATAGTCTGGGCAACAAGCTCCCTGAGCTGGTGGCCTTGATGGAAGAGGGATGCCTGGATATCGTAGCAGTCACAGAAACATGGTACACAGAGAACCATGACTGGGATGTTAACATCTCAGGGTACATAACCTACAGGAGAGATGGGCAGGGGAGAAGAGGGGGGAGGAGTAGCTCTCTATGTAAAGGAAGGGACAAAAGCAACTGAACAAAAGAGTAAACAGGGAGGAGAGGAGGCACTGTGGGTCACCTTGGAGACTGGAAAGGACACCAAAATCTGCACAGGGGTTGTGTACAGACCCCCATGTCAGGAGGAGGGAATGGACAAGGATATGATAGAAGGCATTCTTAGAATGGCAGAGAAAGGGGAGATATTGTTGATGGGAGACCTGAATATGCCAGATGTTAACTGGAGCACATTTTCTGCAGCCACATCCAACAGCAGGGCCATTCTTGATGCCCTACATGTGGTAGGCCTCAGACAGCTAGTTTCAGAACCCACTCATGAGGGAGCAATCTTAGACCTCATACTCTCAAACGGGGGCAGTGAGAGGATCTCAGATCTAGAAGTGGGTTGCCATCTGGGAACCAGTGACCATCAAACAGTGTGGTTCATGTTAAACTCAGCTACAGAGTCAAGCCATGCAAAAGTGAGGGTACTGGACTTCAGGAGAGCTGACTTTGGCAAGATGGGAGAATGCCTCAGAAAAGCACTAGCAAACAGACTAGAAGGAGGTGTGGAGCAACAATGGGGAATAATCAAAACTGCCATCACAGAGGCAACAAGCCTTTGTGTGAAGCAAATAAACAAATCAAAATGAAAGAAAAAGCCACTATGGTTCTCAAAAGAGGTGGCTGTGAAAGTCAGGAAGAAAGAGATAGCATTCCGGAAGTATAATGAAAAACAGAAAGAGCAGGACAGAGAGCTGTACCAGTTAAGGCAGAAGGAAGCAGGGAGGGAAGTCAGAAGAGCAAAGGCCAAAACTGAGGAAAAGATAGCTAACTCAGTTAAGAAGGGGGGATAAAACCTTTTATAGGTACATCAGCGAGAGTAGAAAGACAAAGGGAGGGCTATTGAGGCTGAATAGAATGAACGGTGGGTGGGCAGAGGGGGACAGTGAAAAAGCAGGGATACTGAACGAATATTTCTGCTCAGTATTCACAAAAGAGGAGGGGGAGGTGCCTAATCCAATTAACAGAAGCACTCTTGATAGGGGAGTCGATCCCAGTCCTTTCACAGAAGAAAGGGTTCTGCAAGAACTCCTAAAACTGAAAGTGGACTAAGCAATGGGGCCTGATGGAATTCACCCCATAATTCTAAAAGAATTAAGGGAGAAACTAGTGAAACCACTGGCAACTCTTTTTAATAAATCATGGGAGGATGGTGTGGTACCCGCGGACTGGAGGAAGGCAGATGTGATTCCCCTTCACAAAAGTGGGACCAAGACAGAGACAGGAAACTACAGACCTGTCAGTCTGACCTCTGTGGTAGGGAAGTGATGGAGTCACTTCTGAAGGAAAGAATAGTTGAGTACCTAGAGGCCAGTGGGGCACAGGAGCCAAGGCAGCATGGGTTCACAGTGGGAAGGTCATGTCAGGTGAATCTAATAGATTTCTTTGACTGGGTGACCAAAGTACTAGACCAGGGATGGGCTGTGGACATGGCCTACCTAGACTTTAGCAAGGCATTTGACACAGTCCCACACAAAAGATTAATCGTCAAATTAACCAGCCTGGGAGTGGATCCCAGGGTGATAGCCTGGGTAAAACATTGGCTGGACAACAGGACACAGAAGGTAATTGTAAATGGAGTCCACTCTGAAGAAACAGGGGTTACTAGTGGGGTACCGCAGGGTTCAGTATTGGGTCCAGTCCTTTTAATGTCTTCATAAGTGACATTGCAGAGGGACTGGAAGGAAAAGTATGCCTCTTTGCAGGTGACACAAAGATCTGCAACAGGGTTGATACACAAGGAGGTGTGGAAAGGATGAGAAGGACTTGGCAAGGTTGGAGGAATGGTCAAGTATGGCAGCTAGGATTCAATGCAAAGAAGTGCAAAATAATGCACCTGGGAAACAAGAACCCAGGGGAAGAATATACAATGGGGGGGAGGTAGTAACAACAACAAAAAAGGAAAGGGACCTGGGGGTAATCATATCAGATGACCTTAAGGTTAGCAAGCAATGTTAGAAGGCAGTAGGAAGGGCTGGGGGTATACTGGGATGCATAGGGAGAGGCATCAGCAGCATAAAATAGGAAGTTGTTATCCCTCTGTACAGACAGTTGGTGAGACCTCATCTGGAGTACTGTGTCCAGTTCTGGAGACCCCATCTCCGCAATGACATAGACAGGATAGAGGCAGTTCAGAGGAGGGCAACTAAAATGGTACAGGGTCTGCAAGAGAAGCCGTATGAGGAGAGACTAAAGGAACTTAATACGTATACCCTTGAGGAAAAAAGGAAGGGGGGACATGATAGAAACTTTTAAGTACCTCAGTGGAATCAACAAAGTCCAAGAGGGTAGCATCTTTCAGAAAAAGAGACGTGCAAGAACAAGGGGACACAATTTGAAGATAGAGGGGGGTTCAGGGGCAATGTGAGGAAGTATTATTTCACAGAGAGGGTAGTAGATGCATGGAACAGCCTTCCTGAGGAGGTTGTAGGGTCTAAAACTGTGGGAGAATTCAAGAATGCATGGGACAGACATAAGACAATTCTTGTGGGGGGTAGGAAGAAGTAGGCTGTTGGTTAACTAGGATCTGTGGCCTATCCTGTAGGTAGGGAAATGGGCAGACTAGATGGGCCAAACGGTCCTTATCTGCCATCAAAGTCTATGTTTCTATGTATCTGCTCATTATGTTCATACACAAGAGGTACACCACCCATGTTGGCTCCCAGAGCCTTAGTAGAAGGTCTAGCTAATATATCCAAATGGGAGAGCTTCAAGATATGCACAGGGGGTTTATTTTTAGGGATTTTACCCCCCCCTCAGTTGTACTAGGGAATTCCTTGGAAGAGTCAACCATGACATTTTTATCTACTACATCAGGAAGTTCAACACATGGTGGGGGTACAAACAATATTTCTGTAGTGCTACTATTTTGATTAGAGAGAGAGAGAGAGAGAGAGAGAGTGGCCAGGTCTACCCTGCACTAGTGTTCTCATTCTGGAGATCAATAGCCACAGTGTCACTTACATTGTAAAGATTTGTTGTGAATTTCCAGAACCAATAAAACAGTTCACTCCAGAAATACCAAGTCTTTCCTCATTTCCACCTTCTTTCCCAGTCACAATGATCACATTATCGAAGGTCGGCATTACAACCTTTCCCTTAGGCTGAGAATCATCCAGTTCATCACCAGAGGGAGCTTCTGCCCTTGAATGAACAACTTTACCCGAGATAGCCATGCAAGCAAACTCAGGATTAGCCAAGGCCTGTCCATCTCCCACTTCAGGCAAATCCCACAACAAACAATCCAATGACTGCAAGTGAGGCCCTGATGTTCCTGTATACATGTTTTCTGTTGCATCGTAAAACAAGTTACCCCCTTCAGTCGGTATTGTTTTTGTTCTGGTATGCCTGGGAGTATTAGATAAAGAGGAGATAGCAGTTGGCAAAGAAAAGGGATTGGGGAGCAAAGTATCAATATTTTGAATCCCCCCGACTAAAGCAAAAGGTGCATAAGGTGCAGGTATTACCTGGTTATTTTCTATGCTCTGGGTTCCCTCAGTCTACATTCCAGCAGTGGCAGGTAATCCTGGTTGGAACTGCATTAAATACAAGTTGATGTATTTTTCTTTCTTGTTTTTAATGAGCGCTTTATCTGGTGGAGCATGGGTCAATACTTCCTTTCAGCGAGTTATTTTCTGCATTCTCAATGGAGCCGGGGCACCTCTCTGCCACTGACTCAGAAAATGGGGAATCCTGTGTATCTTTCTGTAAACAGCAATTAGCAGTCAAAGAATACTGCACACATTTATATTTTCCCAGTGTAAAGAAGTTGAGGTAAGATAAGGTAACTATCAACGTCGGCAGTGTTTGTAAGCGTGCAGTGTTTTACCATGGCATTAACAAATTTTGAGTTTGAAAACCATAAGTGTGTGGAGCGTCACACACACACACATATCTCCTCAAGCAGCCATCTTGGATCTGCAGTCTGACTGCTACATTGTTGATCCTCATACTATTAGTGAGCACCAGATGCTGCAGAGCCCTTTCCCTTGTTGGGCCCTAGGCTATCTGAACTAGGAACAGCTCTTGATATGCATCCACCAGGTTCTAGTTCCTAGTACTGTACTTGCTGCTGTCCAGACTTTCCATATTGGCATTGGATCAAAGGTAATAATTCCAATTGAAATGACAACTCATCATATTTTGTTATGACCATAACATTTTCCAAATTTTAACCCTAAAGTCAAATTTAATTTACAATTTTCTCAGTGCAATGGACCGATCTTAAAGAAAGTAAACAACCCAAAGATTCTTCCAGTTTCAGATATGTCAGTAATGGTCTTAAAAGGAAATCTCAAAAGCACACAACAGAGAAGAGCTTTTGAGATTCAACTTGTTTTACATCTCAATATGGTAGCAGATGAGATGAACATAGATCTGGGTTTCATGGGACATTACAGAATTTAACATCCACAGGCCTCTTCATCTTCAGACTGACATATTATAGGACTTCAGCATGTGGGGGATATGTGTGTGTGTGTATGTGTGTGCGTGTATGTGTGTTGGGAGGTATGTGAACATGGGCAGGTGTGGGGCTTGCTGTCACATTGAGGTTGGCTTCTATTTAGACACATGGAGTCACAGTGTGTTATTGCTCTTACTTCACACACATAATGAATATTAATTCCTTCTTACTATTTACCTTCACCCGGGAGTGTGGTTGATTCCATTGCGCCATATTCAGATTCCCTAGCTTGTTACTGTACATACAGTAGTGTTATTATAGACTGTCACATTTTTTAACTCTGAACCTACTGGGGTGCGAGATCTCATTTGCATGGGAGTCCTTGGCAGATCTATTTATATTAGGCTAATATTGTAGTGATTTGTGGAAATGTAGGTATGTTAGGACTCTTGTCTTAGATACAGTATATACTTTATATGTACTTCTAGTTACCTTACCCTGGGGAGGATGGACATTTTATTTTATTGTGGTTCTATCCAGAATCCTTAGAGATGTTACTGCACAGATAGGAATAAGGTTAAATAGTGTCACATTTTTACTCTGTAGATATTAGGATACATGATCCCTTTTACTTGGGATTTCATGTCAAGTTGAATTTCTTTGGGTAACAATTGCAGTGATTGATGTGGATGATGGTGCATTAGGAGTGTGTGTGTGTGTGTGTGTGTGTATCTCCCTAAAACTAGTTATCCCCCCACATTAAGGGGGTGTGGGGTGGGGTAGGGTAGGGTGTTTTGTGTGTGTGGAGGGGAGGAAAGAATTTAATTTGTATTTCTTATTCAGATTCTTTAGACATTTTCAGTATATCAGGTTGTTATGCACTGAGAATTTATTGACATCATTACATGTAAGGTTGCATGGCCTTAATTCCTTTGTGGTCCTTGACAATAATTTTTTGTTTGACACTTATACTGTCAATTTATATTTGTATTATCATTCATGAAGTCCTATTACTACACTATTGGCTTTTGAAGTTTATGGGGCATAATCTCTAGCTGGAGAGCATAGCTGGGTAATGGTTCTAGCTAAATTTTACACATCATACAGTGTGCAACTACTGATCTTTTTAAGGAAGCTTTACTGGTTGCCCTTTGTCTGTAATACATACATAAATGTTTCTTGTACTGTTAAGACAATCTTAGTATGTCTTTAATCTGGGTGGGGTTGTTTTTCAGTAATTGCATTCTTATACACATTGTGACACTCATAATTTGATTTAAGAGCCATCTGCTTAAGTAGTTATCTCATCTGTCAATTTAATTTATATGCAGTAGGGTTCTTTGTATGTCTTCTGCACTAAGCACCTCTGACCCAGAGACTCTCCTAGCTGAAGGTGACATGGTACCATTTAGCTTCTCTGACATCATCTTCTGTTTTTTTTAAATGAGTATTTTAAACTAATGGGGATTTTTTCTGGGGTTTTTTTCCTGCATGATCTGGGTGTTAAAAGTATTGTTTTTTCTAAATAACTGTCATTATGCTTCTGACGAAGGACTTGTTAGTCCGAAAGCTAGAGCACTTTGTTCTTGTTGTTACTTCTATGTTGGTCCATTAAAAGGTACCAAATCATTTGCTTCTGGATCCAATTACTTAGTAAGGCCATTTAAGGTGTAGAATACATGTGTACTTCTTATATTTTTGTGTGTGGTTATGCTTGTGTTTTATTTCACACAGCCAGCTTGCAACTAAAACATCCACTTGCTTATAATTAGATTAAATCATAACACCAGAGACCTGTCTGTTCCAAACAAGTATGTTTATTGGTAAACAGACCAGTCAGTGCTCCCTATCTAGGTGAGCCCAGTGTTGTTTTTCTGTTTTCAACATTATTAATTGCCACTCTTGGTCCTCACCTCTTCTGCTGCTGTTAGCAATCACATTTCTACCTACTACTCCAGAACCCACCTTTAGTGTTATTCATGCTAAGTGTATCCTGTCCTCTGTGATCCAAGAGTTGCCTCTGCCAGGTACAGAGGTATATTTCTTCCCCTAAATGCTCACTGTCTAGTTTGGTGTTTTTTTTGGGTGAAGAGAGAGTTGTCATACTGCAGTCATCTTGGTGGCATTCAGAGGTTTTATCTACAACTGTTGTACTCCTTTTCCCAATCCTCCAGAACACATGATCTGAAAATGAGCTGTTCTCTTCTCATGATCTTTTTTTTTCTAATGAATCAGTTTTATTTAGTTAGATAGTCAGTTTTTGTTGACTGTAAAATGAGGACTACACAAATAGTAAATTTTCAACCTTTTAAATACATGAGTACATTAAATACTCCATAATGTGTTGCATGCTCTCCATGCTACAGCCATGATGAGTAACATTAAAGGTGGGTGCTGGGGGGATTGGATGGCTGGCAGTTGGTAGGTGGACAATAGGCCACTGTAACCTTATCATGTACAACTGCTTGGCAAGCACATATAGACTGCAGCCAACTCTAATATTATTAACGTTTAAAAAACAAATGTTATGATTGTTCATATTCTATAGAATTAGCTGATGTAATTGATAGTTTGATTCTGATTCCTTTTTTCTTTTTATTTGTGGCAACAGACTGATCACCATACTGGTGTTACCACAGAAAAATAAATTTGTTTACAGTCCTTGATTAGCTCCATCTGGACCTTTCTTGGACTTGTGAACACCCCCAACAACAGTGTTTAGCTACTCAAGATGCAGTGGGAGGAGGGGGTACTATTGCATCATGAGTGGCTGCACTGTTTGGGGTGTTCTTAACATTCAGGAAGTATGCAATAAGAACAGATAATGGATTTGAAACAAAACAAGATTGGGTATAATTATACTATAAGTACACATTTTAGTTCTAATTAGAAATGAATCAGATGAAACAGCCAGCAACATCAAAGAAATTTACAGAAGCTAAACAACCGTGAAATGTGAGTTTTCAACTAGAAATACAGTATTATGATGCAAAAATGGTTGTCAGTGTCCCTTTAAGCAACATGGCCCATTTACCTAACTGTGAGAGTTACCTTTTGTAGACAGCGTTTCTCATTTTCTGTTCAACCTCTGAACATTCCTCAAACTGAGCAAGACAATGTATTTCCATACACCTTTGTTCAAATATGCCTTTGTTATGTGCACCTGACAACCATACTACAAATCACACATTCAATAAACATGAAGTAAATTCATTACCCTCTCAGTCATGAAGTGTCTCCTTTATTGTTTTTTATCTTCTTTTTATACAACAGTACCAGTCTATTCAGCATCAGTGTGAAAGACAATGGCCATGTGTTTGAAGAGTGATTTATGACAGTAGAAATGAGAATCACCTCATCTGTGTCCTCCGTGTGGGAAAAAAGTTTAATAATAATGATTGAATGTTCTCATCATGACATTACTCTGAGTGACTATCACAAGTTGTTTACTGTACTGCACGTCCCAAATCACTCAACTAATCTACAGATCAATTTAAAGTAAAAGAAGTTTAATTAGAATGTATATTAACTTTGAAATACTTTATCTAGTCAATTAGTTTTTGGAGCTGTTTCATTAACCTTCACAAAGCAATCTTTCTTAGCTCAGCCAACTCACACATATTTTTTTAGTTTTTACATTACTTCCACCACTTTCTCCACAGTACTGCCTCTTCTGAGATAAAATCCACTTTCTTACTACTAGCAGCAGTCACCTCATTTTCAACTGAAACCCAGCTTAACACCACTTTTAAATCACTGCATACTAGTGAAGTGCATATCGGGAAAATCCAATTTGGGGTATGTCAATTGAATGGTACATGCTGCTAGCCTTATTTAAAGTGTAGAACCATAAAGTCCTGCATCATGCCCAGTAGTGATGGATGAAATCCTTTACACTTCATGTGGTCTTCTCCATTGACTAAAAACATGTGTTTTTTTGTGTAGGCTTCACTGTGACATGAGAGGGTGGGATTTTGCTGTGACATGTTACCTAGAGGCACTTTATTTTAAAGTTTACTTTATACTGTGTTCCATCCACTGCCACATGAATAGCTTCTAACACCTTGTAATTTTTATTTGATTGTGATTGTTCATGACCTGAAAGTGTTATTTGTTCGTACCCGTTGAAATTGTACTTTTACTATTTCCTTATCCTCCTTCCCCTTCACCCCCAACCCCCACCCCAGGACACATCTGGAAAAGAGCTGCTACTCAGCTCAGTACACCTTTCCTGGTGAAACTTTTGAAATAAATAAATAAAACAGACCTGAAGGGCTGGGATTTTGCATGATGCTGAAACTTTGCTGGTGAAGTAAAGTATATACTTTTCAAAGTCTGTGTTGTAGAGCAGGTGACATGGTTGATTTCCTGTCCAAATGGATGATCACATGGTACACACTGCAGCAGGACATCCTCCTTGGGCCCCCATGCCTATGCAATTAGGGAGTACAGAAGGTGGGAGTAAGATGTGTCACTCATGGCTCAACTAACTCTGTCTTATTAAAGTCGGAAAAGTTATAGTTATTGCAAAAGTCTTTGCTCAGTTTGAGTGCTATGACTTGGTAGACAGAATTTAACATGCTTTTATTCAGAAAGAAGATATTTTTAGCAGCTATTTTAATACATTTATCTGTGTCATAGTGTTCCCAGTACATCTGAGCCGAATCTGTAGGGTAAGGAGGAAGTGTCAGCTTCAGAGTTATTGACTAAATGTTTTAATATTTTTAATACTCTTTTTATTTCTGTATTTTTGCACCAGTATAGCATTTTTGTTTTTGTGGCCTGTGTTTTTGACTACTAATATGAGTGGCCATAGCTCTCCATACTGTACTGTGATACTGGAAGTGAGACAAGTTCTTCCCCAGTAGAAATAATGTATAAGACCTGCTGGTGCAATAGTAGAGCTATTGCTTGCAATATTAGCAACCCAGGTTTGGGAATGAGCCCAGGCAAATGGAGTACTGGTAGAAGAAGAAATAAGCATCAGAAATGAAAATTGAGGCAGAAGGAGACTATAGGTCCATCAAGTCTGCAGAAGGATTACGGAGATCTTCTATGGGTCCTGGAACCTAGCCCCTCCTACTCAATGTCTGTATCATTGGTACCTAAATGAGCCTTTGCTCTGTCTCACTCTCTCTTAAAAACTGCCTTGGTCTTAGCTCCCACCATCTCAGCAGGCAGTCTATTCCATGGTGCTATGACCCTTTCAGTGAAGTAGTGTTTTCTTAGAGCCCTTTTAAAGATCCCTCCCTGTAGCTTCCATTCATGCCCTCCAGTGGTTGAGCTGGTGACCCTATTAAAAAGTTCAGAGTAGGGCACCTTATTTATGTCTTTCAGGAACTTGAGTATCTCTGTCATATTGCCTCTCTCTCTCTTCTAGTCATAAGAGAGAACATAGTCGGCGGATCACGTGATGAGCTAGCTGACGAAGGACGTCTCGAGCGCTGCTCCCAGGCCCCATCGAACCCAACAAAGTTTTAAAATACCTCCGTTTTTTGTGCGAGGGCTGAATCTGCACTGTCCGATTCTTAAAGGACACCCACATCCTCAGAGGAGTCTGTTTTGCCGATCGGGGGAGCACCTTGTAGACATACGCCGCACCAAACCGTTGGTCGTAATGGAATGCGGAAGCCCCGAGGTCTTGGACGCACGAACGCTGGCATTGAAGCACCCCAAGCCCCCATCGCCAGTGCCAGAAGAGCAGGAGGACCAACTGTGTGTGGAAGGGAAAGGCCAGGCTACCCCCGATGACATATTATTTATTTATTTATTTATTTGCTTTTGGTAACCGGGTAAGTGCGTTAGGCAACAATCCTGCCTATTTTCAAGCACGACCCGGGAGAGTACAAGACAAAAGGAGTCACAAAGTACAGTGGTAACATAATGACATCAGACTGTACAGACAAAAAGATTGAAATTAAAGCAGAACCAAACATTTTCAGGTACAATCAAGTCAAGTACAAGACAAAAGTGCCACAAGTTAAAGTGATACATAATGACGTAATGACATTAAGGTGAACAATAGGCTGCAGGCAAAATATACCCAGTATACATAGAGGTATGGCAGCAATTTAATACTCCAGGATGCTCATAACAAAGCTTTAATGTTGCAGCAATTGAAGGGGGGCAGGGCCCCCGGCCGGTGGTCAGTGGCAATGTTATGAGCAACGGCAGTGACCAAGTGTGCTGAGGTGAGAGAACAACGAGTTTTTGAAAATCCGGTGGGAAGAGGCAGTTTTGACCTGAAGTGGGAGCGAGTTCCAGAACCGAGGCGCGAAGTACGAGAAAGCCTGTTCCCCAATTTTTGTGGTGCAAGGTCTACATGTTAGCAGGGGTGAGGAGGAGGATCTAAGTGAGTGAATTTGAGATACGGGGTAAGCAGGAGGGCCAGGGAGTCCGGTCTAGGGGGTCTAGTTTGGGAGTCAATAAAGCAACCCAGAGAGAAGGCCCTGAGCTCTTTGGGTGGCAGCCAGTTTAACCCAGAGTAAAGGTGGCAGTGATGAGTGAGGCGTGGGGCGGATAAGGCGAATCTGCAGATATTATTATAAGTAGTGTCCCATCTCCTGAGAATGCTGGGGTTAGCTGAGTAAAGAAGAGGAAGACAGTATTGGAGCTGCGGGAGAAGCACCCCCCTTGCTACGGATATTCTAGTGGATGGGGTGAGGGAGTGTCGCACCCGGAAGGCCCCACCAATTTTCATATTGGCGGCACGGCAGACTGTGTTTATGTGTGTAGCAAAGTTGAGGGAGGGATCAAGAGTGACCCCAAGGTATTTGAAGGAGGACGTATTGGTGACCGAGGAGCCATCCGGGCCCCGAATCAGAAGCTTTGGGGCCATGGGGGAGATTTTTTTTGCAGAGCCAAACAGCATGGCAGCGTTTATCCAGGTTCAGATGTTGGTGGTTGTTCTGAAGCCATTGCTGAAGGACCTGAAGGTCTTTTGAGAGTGAGAGGTTGATGTTTGCGATCGAGTGGGAACCAGAGAAGAGAACCAGATCATCAGCATACATGAGAATGCGGCTTTGGCAGGATTGGGGAATGTCGTTTAGGTAAAGGGGGAAGAGTAGAGGGCCAAGGATGGATCCCTGAGGGACACCACGGGTGATCTGTCTGGGGGAGGATATAACCTTATGAAAGGCTACGGCCTGGGAGCGATTGTTAAGGTAGCTTTGGAACTAAGAAAGGGTGGGGTCGGAGGCCCCCGTGGCTTGGAGCTTTGACAGCAGGAGTTGGTGATGAACCATGTCAAAAGCTTTGGACAGGTCAATGAAAACGGCACCGGTGAGTAGACCGATATCCATGTTGTTTTTTATGTCACTGGTAAGTTGGGTTAGGGCCGTGGTTGTGCTGTGACCAGGCCTAAACCCATGCTGGCAGTGGGTGAGGAGATTAAACTTGCCGATGTGGTCTGAGAGTTGACGATGTACAAGTTTCTCAAGAACCTTACTAAGAGCAGGCAGGAGAGAAATGGGGCGGTAGTTGGTCATTTGTTTGACGTCTCCCGACTTATGAATAGGGATGGTTCTGGACATTTTCCAGGCTGATGGGATGGATGAGGTCTTGAGAGATAGATTAAAAAGTCTGGTGACCGGCTTGGCAAGCCAAGGAGCAAACTGTCGGAGAATGCCCGGATGGATGCCATCAGGGCCAGGCCCCCCCGGGCTGGGATGGATTTAAGAAGTTTATGTACTTCATGGTACGTGGTCGGAGAAAGCGTAAAGAAGGGATGAGTGGGGCTTGAGGTTGAGGGAGCGGACCTTTCACCCTGGATTACGTCAGAGGCGTTGAGGAGGTGAGGAGAAGTAGGAATTGAAAGCATTGGCAATGGTAAGGGGTTATTACAGTGAGTGCCCTGTATATTCATGTCAGTAGGAGTCTGGGGCTTATTATTACCAAGAATTTCCTTGATTTGTGCCCAGTAAGTTTTAGGGTTGTCTCCAGAGGACTTTAGAAGGGTCCTGAAGTAGGTGCTTTTAGCCAGGCGAATTTGTTTTTTGGAGTTGTTCCAAGAAGCCCTGTATGCTTCAAAGTCGGCCTGTAGACCAGAGAGAGCTCTTCCACGCAGCCCAAAGTTTGTCCCTAAGTTTCAGCATTTGGAGAAGGGGGCACTTGAGCCACTTGGTCGCCTTCCCTGCCACCCTGCGGGTAGAGGTGGGGATGTGAAAGTTTTGCAACGGGAGAAGGACGGAGTTGAAATAGTCAGTGTCCTGGTTTATGTCTTCAGTTAAGTATAAAGGAGACCAGTCAACAGAGCCAAGGTCAGTTATGAAAGCGTCCGCCCTTAGGTGGGATATGTCAGGGAAGGAAATGACTTTATAAGGAAATGAGGGGATGGCGGTATCCCAAATACAGTAAGTAGGATAGTGGTCGCTAATGGTGTCTGGGAGAACACCTGCCGTGTTCACATAATCCATCCTGTTTGTGAGGATCCAATCGAGTAGGGTGGCAGGCACCCCACCGGGAGACTCTCGTGGGTTCCTGAATGAGCTGGGAGAGGTTAGCCTTACTAGTGATAGAAGATAGGTGGGCTGAGTTATTCTCTGACCAGTCTAGGTTGAAATCACCAAGGCAGATAATGTTGTTATTGCCTGTCCCAGATTGTAGGTTGTCCATAAGTTCTAAGAGACCCAGGTTGGAGTTTTTGGGAGGGACATATATGCAGAAGATATGGAGTTTCTTTACACCTCCAAGTAAAAGAAGGGTATGTAGTACTTCGCAGTTTGGCAGAAGGGGGTCTTGTATGAGTGTGACGTTAAGATGTAATTTGAAGTACAGTACAAGCCCCCCACCTTTTTTAGTCCCCGGGCGATCAGCTCGGAGCATGTTGTACCCGGGAAAGGAGCACTGTGAGTCTGGAACAGTGGGTTTTAGCCAGGTCTCAGTGACGGCTAATATGTCCTGGCAGTTCATGTTCATCCAGTCCTGAAGATCGGCAAGATTGACTAGGAGGCTTCTAGCATTGATATGTGCCAGGGTGAGACCATTGGATTTGGAGGTATAGCATCGGGGGTATTCCTTGGGTAGGTACCTTAAAGCGGACCGGGATTAGTCTCATATCCCCAGCTCGTGTTAGGTAGAGGGTGCAAGTCCAGGGTGATCTCCTTAAACAAGTCCTTATTGTCGATTGGGGGGAGAGATTTGTCCTGACTGGGCGGGGCCTGGTTAGCAGGAGCCGTCGCTTGCTGATTAGTGCAGTAGAGAGAATAGGAGGTGGTGAAAAGGAAGCGATTAAATTGGAAAACTTAGAAATAAAATCGCTCCTGAGGGGGCTAGTGGCTGATTTCTCTACTGTTAAACCGGCATTAAGTGCCCTGGCACAAAGAATGGGTGATGTGGAAGCCAGAGTTGCTTCCCAGGAGCGGAAAGTTTCTACACATGATCAGGAGCTGGTGGTTTTGCGGCGACAGATTAAGAAACTTGAAGATAGAGTTGATGATCAGGAATCTCGGAGCCGGAGAAATAATTTGATTATGGCAGGTCTTCCAGAGCGATCAGAGGGCCCTGACTGTATAGTTTTTATCCAAGACTTATTGCTGAAGCTACTGGGTCCGACGCCATATGGAGATGGCGTATAACATTGAGAGAGCACATCGGTCACTGAGAGAAATGCCCCCACCGGGGGCTCGTCCTAGGGTTGTTATCATGCGCTTTTTAAATTACAAGGAGAAAGCCCATGTTCTTACTAAGGCCAGAGCACTTAAGACCCTGCATTGGAATGGGGCATCTCTATGGCTATTCCAGGACCAGACACCTGCGATCCGTGAGAAACAGAAAGAATATCTGGACATAAAGAAAAAACTATACCTTGCTGGAGTGAAGTTTAGAATGCAACACCCGGCCACTCTGGTGGTAAAATTACAGTCTGGAGATCGGAGGTTCCTGACAGTGAAGGATGCTGCTGAGGGACTGCGAATTGAGTTCCTGGATCTGTCTAGACCTGCGTCCTGAGGATATGGGGGGAGTGAAGATCGCAGTTAATGCTGAAATGATGTGCAGTCTTAGTAGTGGAGACTGAGTGGTAGAAGTTCCCTACAGCTTCCTCGAAGGGACATTCTGGACTTCAATTGAATTGGAGGGGTTCCCCCATGGGTGTGGGTGTTTTTTTTTTTTCTTGTCTCCTCTTACTATTACCCAGGAATATGGGACAGGCTGAGGTATACTGTTGCGAACTATGAATAGTTCATTATGATATGCTATGGTTATTTTTTTTCGAGCATAGCCTTTTGGAGGGGGTGTATTAAACCCAGCCTGGTTTCAGAGGTACTTAAATGGTATGGGGGACCTTAGGCAAAATAGGGAATAGAGTATAATACTTCGTAATTATAATTGCTCCCTGGTTTTATGGGGTGGTATTATTGGGTATAGCTAGTGATAATAAGATTTTGATTGAGAGAGAATAATAATGGGGTTTACAATTCTAATAAGGGGAGTCTAGCCCTATGGGGCACATGGGGGGCTAGGGGCTATGTGTGCTCATTAAGGGTTTCGATGGGCATGGGGGCGCTCTCAGGGGTTAGCTCATCTCTGTCTCAACTTGTGTTAGGAGGGCGATCGAGGGATCGGGGATTAGGCTAATATGGGGAAGGTCTGGGGGGGGAAAGAGAGAGAAACCAAAAAGCAGATGAAAGTACTCTGGCAGAATTTGTTGATGTGAAAGGAAGGGGTATGGTATTATATTGATAAATATTGATATTATATCTTGGAATGTTAAAGGCCTCAGAGAGAGGAAAAAGAGGTTAGTGATCTTAAAGCATATATATCAGTTGGGGGCCCAAATAGCAGTATTGCAGGAAACTCATTTACTAAAGGAGGAATTAAGCCTTATGAAAAGACTATGGGTGGGCCAAGTCTTAGGAGAAGGGAAAGCGAAAGCTTCAGAGGGAGTGGCGATCCTGATTGGGAAAAACTGTCCATTCATAGTATTGCAAACTAGAGCAGAGAGGATGCTAGAGGCATATATGTTACGGGTACTATCATGGGTAGGTTACTAACAATTGCCTCTATATATGGTCCAACCCCCACTAACCCAGATTTTTTTGCCTCGTTGGAAATAGATTTAGCTACTTTTTCATCCCATCCCCTGATTTTAGCAGGCGATTGGAACCTGTGTCTTAATAATCTGCTTGATAGGAACCCCCCTTCTAAAAAGCCATCTTCTGGGGAGCAGGTAGCCATGGCTAGATTACTTGAGGTAACAGCACTGGTGGACCCGTTTCGGATGTTTCACCAAGGGGAAGGTAATATGACCTTCTACTCAGGGGTGCACAAAACCCAATCGCGTATAAATTTTTTTCTGGTCAATAAAGAGGCTATGCGGGGTTCTAAGAAAGTGATCACTCATAGTAGAATTCTATCGGACCACTCTCCGGTCCAATTGACGTGGGTGTTGGAGTCTATTCAGATGAAACCTTTTAGATGGAGGCTAGATGAATCACTGTTTTCAGATGATAATATGTTATTCAGGTTGGAGGAAGCCCTGCGGGAAATTATTCAGACCCAAATCCCAACACTCCATGATAAGAGCTTAACGTGGCCCACCTGCAAAGTAGTATATGCTGGGATAGCTCAAAGGTGTACAGCTAGAAGAAATAGTACGAGAAAAGCAAGGGAAGAGTTCAAATGGGGTGCTATTAATTCACTTGCTCCTTTAGAGGGTTCCTCAGAGGAGGCTGATATTGAGCTCAAGGAATTAAGGGAAGAAATGACAGACATCCTATTTGGTAAAATAGATTCCTGGTTAGACAAACCTCATGCTAACTATTTGTTGCAGGGGGACATACCTAGTCGGCTTCTTGCAAATAGAATTAAAGAATGGGAAGCAGCTCGAACAATTCCTTTAATAGAATACCGGGGGGGAAATTATAACAGAACCACAGAAAATGGCGGATGCCTTCGCGGACTCTTACATAGAGATTTATCAAATGGGCTCCCTCAATAATGAAGCAGAGTTGCGGGGGTTTCTGGAGAGCATAAGCTTACCTAGACTGGACCAAACGCAAGCCCAGGCATTAGAGGCCCCCATATCAGAATTCGAAATAAGGGAGGTGATTAATGCACTACCAAAGGGCAAAACTCCTGGACCAGATGGGCTATCAGCTCAGTTTTATAAAGTCCACTCCCAAATCTTGCTACCTCTATTGAAGGATTTATTTTCTAATATTATGTCGGAGGGGGTTCCGCATTTGCCCCTATACCAGGCTTACATTTCACTTATCCCTAAGCCAGACAAACCTAAAGAATTGCCTGGGAGTTACAGACCCATTGCTTTAATGAATCAAGATATTAAGCTGTTAACCAAAATATTGGCAAATAGGATCTTAAAGATCGCTCCTGTAATTATTAGCCAAGAACAAGTCGGATTTATGCCAGGTGGGGCGCATGATGCGCTTTGGAAACTTCACCATCTGCTGAGTGCGGCTTCTAATTCTAGGCTAGCCATGGCGTTAATTTTATTGGATGCTGAGAAGGCCTTCGATAAAGTCTCCCATTCATTTCTATTTGCAACAATGGAGAAGATGGGCTTTCCGGAGGGCCTTCTCAGGGGCATCAAAAATCTTTATGCTGCTCCTACAGCTAGGGTTCTTTGTAATGGCTACCTATCAAAAGAGTTTCGCCTCTACAATGGGACCAGGCAGGGATGTCCCTTATCACCAATTTTATTTAATATATATCTCTGAGCCCTTATTAAGTGCAATCCAGATGGACCCAACAATTCGAGGTTGTTGTCAAGGGAGAAATGAAGTTCTCTGTTTTGCAGATGATATATTGCTGCATATGCAGGATCCTGCAAAGAGTTTTAAAGGCTCTTGAAATTATAAGGAAATTTTCTAGGGTATCAATTATAGTTTAAATCTGAACAAGCGCAGGTTCTCCCCTTACCCCATATACCTTTAGGGCCGATTTTGAACCTTTACAATTGAATTGGGCATTAGATAAGATCAAGTACCTAAGTCTGGGTCACTGCTAATACGCGGAAGGAGTGGAAGCAAATTTAAATAAAGTGCTCTGGCAGCTAAAGCTGATATAGTTAGGTGGAATAAACTCCCCCTGAATTTGTCGGCTAGAATTGGCCTAATTAAAATGAACCTATTGCCTAGATTATTGTATCCAATACATTTGTCCCCGTACAATATTTCAAGGGGTTGGTTTATTAAGACACAGAAAATACTTTCTGACTTCTTATGGAATTCTAAACCACCTAGGAGAAAGGGCACTATATTGTCCCTTCCCTACAGTATGGGGGGCCTCAAAATCCCGGACCTTCATCTATATTATGTTGCGTCACAGTTAGCTATAATGGGGCGGTGGAATAGGGCTCAAGAGGAAGAGGGATACGTTCCAACCTGGTTACAGATCGAGACAAACTCTTACAGATATGGGTATCTCCCCAGCAGTGCTGTTTCATATCAACCGGAAGACTTGCGAAAGAAGGGACACATACTCAATCTATAAATCTATTCTGGCTTGGTGGGCGTTTTATCCCAGACCAGAAAAAGTCTCAGCGAGGGTTCGAGGGACAACCTGTCTTGGACAACCCTAACTTGACCATTGGGGTCAAATAATTAAGAAAAACTGGGCCCCAACTACTTAATTGCAAATGGGCAGATTTTGTTGTAGAAGATAGGTAGTCCTCCAGCCAGTGTAATAGTATTAATTTCTTTAAGAGAATGCAGATTACCAAAATGGTCAGAAGATGTTGAGGAGAGCAGGGATGCCCAGGGTACCCCGTTCACTTGGGATAATCTCAAGGAACTCAATCTTTTACAAAAGCCTCTCTCAAAGGTATATAGGGTGCTGCTGGACTATTTAAGTAGAGGCACCTCGGCGAGGGTAACATATTGGGGAAAAAAAATCACTCATCTGGGGCCGGATTGGAAAGAAATCTGGAAGAGCTCTGGTTATTTACCTATACCTAAATATAGGACCATGCAGTATTTTATCTTTTCTAACATGTACTATACCCCTTCCAAACTATGTGCTAGAAGGCTCAGACAGACAGATCTTTGTTTTAGATGTGGCCTGAACCAGGGATATATTGCATATATTTTGGGATTGCCCTAAGATTTACCCCTTTGGGTACAGGTTAATCAAAATATGGACCCCATTCTAAATTATTCGGAATTTATTTTACCTGAGATTTGTGTTTTGGGGGACATGGTTCAGATTTCTGGGGCGCATATTATGTACCATATAGCGTTGATGTCTGCCCTAGTCAAAGCCTTTGTCCTGAGTCACTGGAAAAGCGATTTAATCTATTCATATGACCAATGGGTAAGGGATCTATTGAAGACACTTAATAGGATTAGAGTCAAATGCTCAGGGATGGAAGGAAGGAGCATATGACAAGAGGGTGGAGAACCCTGGAGGCAGTTTATTTAATCCAAGTCAAAGGCCCTCAGGCGAGATCTGTCTGTCTGAGTGTAGTTAGTCTAAGTCTATAGATAATTAGTAGATGCATAGTACGGACTTGTACTTTTCATTTTTTTCACGTTTACTGCAAGGAACTATGTATACTTATGTTGGCCACTATTAGGACTGCACAGCGAGAAGCCTATTTTCTGCCATGTATTGGGGCTTGGGGGATTCTCTCTCTCTTTCCTTGGGACACAGCAGCAGGATGCACCCCAAATTATGGATCATATATGGTAGGTAGGATAGGAGATGGGGGTTCCCATCTAGTTTCTGGTCGCTTATAATAAGGCTCGATCGTTTAGGCTTAAGTACAAAAACTGCTTGTCGACTGGTTAGTTTTCTTTTTTTTTAGGGCTATAAAGAGGGGTGATTACTGCAGCTGTGTATGTATATAGTTAGGAATGTATATAGTTGTCCCACCTAGTTTGAGGGGTGGGGATCCGGGATTTACCTGGGTATCAATGTCTGTTTGTCTGTATGATTAAAAAAAAAAAAGGCAATAAAGATGGTTATAAAAAAAAAGAGAGAGAACATAGTCAGTGTCTTTAGGTGCTCCTCATATGATAGACCCTGGAGGCCTTGTATCATCTTGGTTGCCCTCCTCTGCACAGCCTTTAGCCAATCTCTGTCCTTCTTTGGGTGTGGACTCCAGAACTGGACACAGTACTCCAGGTAAGGCCTCACTAGGGACCTACAGAGTGAGAGGAACACCTCCTTGTTCCAGCTATCCAATTCCCTTCCTATATACCCCAGAATTTTACTGTATTTGCCTTATTGTAAGCTTTGCTACATTAGCTTAACTGCTTCAGGGTATCACATATCATGACCCCTAGGTCCCTTTCCTCTTGTGAGGCACTGAGTGTGATCCCATTAAGCCTATATTCTGACCATGGGTTCCCTTTCCCCAGATGCATTACCTTGTATTTTTTTGCATTGAACTTCAGCTGCCAAACATTTAACCATCTTTCCAATCTCGGCAGGTCTTTTGCAAATCTCTTATTGCCTCCATGCTGTCAGCCTTACTGCCCAGCTTAGTGTCATCCATGAAGAGGGCAAGCTTGCCCTGAATGCCTTGGCCAATGTCACTTATGAACACATGAAAAAGGATCAGTCCCAAGACAAAGCCTTTGGGCACATCCCTAGTAACCTCAACCACACCTGACCTCACCCCATTGACCACCACTCTCTAGCTTCTGTCCTTCTTCAAATTTTCCACCCACCTGACTATGCTTCTGGCAGTGTCCAGATCCTCCAACTTTCTTAACAGGTGCCCATGCAGCAACAAATCAAAGGCCTTACTAAAATTGAAGTAGAGGAGATGCACTGGGTGGCTCCTATCCAGTTCCTTATTCACCCAGTCAAAGAACATAATGAGGTTCATTTGGCATGACTTTCTTGCTACTAACCCTTGTAGTCTGGCAACCAGGAGACTGCTCTTCTCCAGGTGTTTTACTAGGTTCTGCTTAATTAATATTTCCAATAATTTCTTGACTACTAATGTGAGGATCACCAGTCTGTAGTTGCCGGATTCCTCCCTACTTCCTCCCTTATGAAGGGGTACCACATCTGTTCTCCTCCAGTCACTTGGCACAGTTTCTGTCTGTAATGAGTAGTTAAACAAATATGCCAAAGGGGTCCATCAATTACTCAGCAAGTTCCTTCATCACCTCTGGGTGTAGTCCATCAGATCCTGATGCTTGGTCCGCTATTAGGTCCATCAGTGACTGTCTGACCCTGTCCATGGTAAATGTCAGCATATCCATTCGCAGGATCCCCTATCAGCAGCCTTGATACCATTAGCCAGGATAGGCCCATCATGTTCTTTTGTGAATACCAAACAGAAGAAGTTGTTCAGAACAGTGGCCTTCTGTTCATCATCTCCAATGATCCTATCATCATCTATGAGCCAAACTATCCCTTCTTTTTTCCTTCCTCTTTTCCTGAATGTAAGTGTTTGTTCACAGCCTTCACTGCAGTGCTATCATCTTAGTGACCGCAGGTGGAAGCACAGCAAAAGGTAGAGTGGATGTCAGCCAGGTTTATGGCTGGCATGCCCTTGTGTGTGCCTCCACACTGAGCCCCTTGCATGCTGATATCCTACAGGGCAGGGGGAAAACCAAGAAAATAGCCCCAACACAGCAGATGATGGAGCCCATGATATCTGGTCCCCATGCCACCACCGGCTGCAGTATCTCTTGATACAATGCAGTTATTTAGTGGTGAATTCCCCCACTTTCCATCCCAACTTTGGGGATAGAGCCAAGGCTCTATGGATGAGACTGCCACAGGTGGGAGTGCTGTGGTGGAATGGACCTTGGGTGATCCTGAAGGGAACTAGTGCTGAAGAAAAATGGGAGGCATAAACAGAAGGTTATAAAAACATATATAAACAAATCCTTTTTTGAATGTGTCAGGCAACTGCCAGTTTTTTTGTGCAGGTTTGTGAATCCACTGTCCTGTTGTGCACCTCATTATTTAGGCAGCAGCAGTTTTTAACTGAAAGAAGTATTACATGAAACACATATTTTTGGCTGTGTCAGACAACAGTCAGTCATTTCTTTAAGTAGGGCTGTAAAACACTGGCACTACTATATTGGGTGAACCCAATCTGTCCAAGATGTCAGAAAAACCAGCTACAAGCACCACAACCATTGGATTATATGTATGAGTTTAGATTCAGTCTTGTGTTCCACAACACCCCCCGACCACCTCCTTTCTCTATGATCAGCTGCTCACTTCAAGGGTGGGGCTGCAGTGGGGAAATAAATGATGGCCATATGTATTGTTCTGGAGTTGGGTGCATGATGTTAAGCTGTATGACCCAGTATGTGCCAGGATCAATAGTAAATAAGGCCCAGAGAATGTTCTGAAGGAGCTACAAAGCTGCCACCACCACAGAAAGTTACCCCAGCCATCCAAATCCTATATGTGGGAGTATTTTTCAGTGCTCAATTAACTGAAGCAGCTCACTTTTTTTTCTAATTATTAAATACTGTATATTTACAATAATAATAATAGTAAATAATTTAATATGAAAGCAAGCACCGAAAGTTACTTGTTCACATTGTCATGTTTCACTATGGTTTTCTTCTTTGCAACAGCATGCTGAGTGCTGTGATCACATCAGTATTGCAGCAACAATGGGGCTGCAGCAGTTCTCAGTTGTTGTTCAATTAATTAATAAATACAATGTTTATAATAATCATCAATAATAATAACTAATAATAAAACATTTAGGATTGCATTGAAGTTACAAGCTACTTTGTTCAAATTCTCACATTTCATGGGGGAAGGCAAAGGTACAGTATGCTATTTTTTGGCACTGATCTAAGAATTTCACCTCTAGTGGCACACTGTGAATTCCTGACTATCCGTTTAATGATTACCTCATTTCTGAAAACCAACAAACTAAAATCCGATTATGTTATGTGCCTCTGATGGGAAAGCTGTGTATAGAACACACTCGGGGAAGGGGCAGTGCATTCCATAAACTGGGAGCACATCAATTTGCTCCTGTCAATTCACTCCCGGAAAATGCACTCCCGACAATTTGCTCCTGTTTTTTTTTTGCTCCTGTGGCATTCTGGTCCCTGTCAATTCACTCCCACTAATGGTTTTTATGTGTCTGCATCATGTATCCCTCTGCTTGCCAACCTAAATGCACAAATAAACAGGGATTTATTGTACAAGGCCAGGGTCCCTTGCCCTGTCTGCTGTCTGCTAGACAGTTAGATTGGCAGGTTCACAGATGTGCAGCTCCCAGGCTGCAAGTTACAATAAATCTTCTTTCCTGGGTTGGCAAGCCGAGAAATAAATCAAGCAGGTATCAGGCAGTATTGTACTGGAAAAGAGACTGACACCGTAACATCAGCACATTTCAAGACAGAAATTACCCTAGCTCCAAAAGCTAAATCTAATATTACATGAATAGACCATATCTGTCCGCTAAACGCACAATGTAATCACAACAGGCGGGATACCCTTTACAGGCTGGGAGCTGCGCTTTCAGCTGCAGTGTCCTCGCTCGAACTCCTGGTGGCAAACTGCTTTAGGATTTGTTAATCAATATGCAATGCTACATGGCTCTGAAGCAGTGTCGTCTTCAGAAAAAAATTAAAGAAAAAAGGATTAGGCAGAGGAAGACTATTGGACTGAGTAAGGAAGATTTAATATAACCATGGGTCAGTATGTCTGATGTACTGTGCGTCTATCAGGCTCCTCATCACTGGAGCTCTCTGACTTGTAATATCGTAACTGCTAAGCCGTGGGCTGCATTCAAATGACTTGCATTTATCTTTTTTAGATCCTATGCAGGCTGTAATCACTGTGTCTATCATAAGTATCATAGGTAGAATCATGCTTTGCAGACTTACGTCCTTTATGCTTGCTAGTTAGATTACCCATATTTAATTTCATCATTCATTACATTGTCTAATCTTATTTTAAAGACATTGACATTTTTACTGCCTACTACCTCCGCTGGGAGGTTGTTCCATAGGGTAATAACCCTTTGGCTGTACCAATATTTCCTAGACAGCGTATTCCATTTATCAGATCATAACTGTAATGGGTGCCTCCTCCTACTACTAGCTCTGTCTTGATTAAACTTTAAACTGTATTCTGCCATAAAGGTGTTTTGTCCAATTAACCTGTGCAACATACATAAATCACCTCTTATTTTCCTGTATTGTAATAAGTATAAATTAAGTGTTTTCAATCTTTGTTCATAATGTATCTGTTTTAAACCCGTAATGAGTCTTGTAAAACAGTGTTGGACTGCTTCGATCTTTTTTATGTCCTCCTTTCTATATGGTGACCATATTTACACACAATATTCCTGCTGGGGCCTAACCAGTGCTACACAGAACAGGAGTAGAACCTTTCTAGTTCTACTAGAAATATGTTTAATAATACAAGTCAACATCTGACTAGCCTTTCTCACCTGATTTCTACAGTTTATATTAAATTTAAAATCATGACTTATTGTCACACCCAAGTCCCTTTCACATGTTGTTACAGTTAGTGATTTATGATCAAGGGTATAATTACACTGTCTATTTTTGGGACCCAAATGCATAACTTTGCACTTGTTAATATTTAATTCTAGTCTATTGTGTGACATCCAAGAGAAAATATGGTTCAGTGCATCCTGCAATATCGTACTATTTTCAAAGTGTTAACCACTGTTCCCAATCTGCAGTCATCTGCAAATTTGGACAACCACAGATTTGGTAACTCTATTTTTAATGAGGTGATATACATATTAAATAATACTGGACCCAGCACCAACCCCTGGGGGACACCACTCGTAACTCTGACCCATTCGGAAAAAACTCCATTCACCACCACCCTCTGCCATCTCCCTGTCAACCAATTTGTAATCCAGTTAGTAATGTTGGTGCATAATTTAAGATTCCTTAGTGAGTTAGTTAATTCCAAGTGAGGTAGCTTGTCAAAAGCTTTAGCAAAGCCCAAAAATACTATGTCAACTGAGATTTTGTTATCAATCTCTTTATTTACTTTTTCATAGAAGTTTAACAGATTAGTTAAGCATGATCTGTTTTTAGTAAACCTGTGCTGGTATGAGTCTATAGCTCCTACTGTTAAGTATTCTTGGATGTAGTCCTTAATTATCCCTTCCAGTAATTCACCCAATAGGGAAGTCAGACTTACTGGTCTAAAATTTTCTGGTTTTGAAGTAGGTCCTTTTTTGTGAATTGGCACAACGATGGCTACCCATCAACTTGGTGGGATATCACCAGAATCTAGGGAATGTTGAAATATGTTCGTCAAAGGTTTATGGATATAGTCTGCTAGTTCTTTCAAAACCCTGGGGAGGAGATCATCAGGGCCTGGGTCTAGATCTGAAATACTGTAGTTCCATTACTCCCCTGTTACATTGTATTCAAGATCAGGAGCGGGAGTGGGTTGTCAGGGAGCGAGATCCGTGGGAGCAAATTAACGAGAGAGAGAGTTGACAGGGAGCGAAAACATGGGAGCAAATTGACATAGACCCCCATATACTGCTGAAAATGAAGAATCAGTTGATTTATATTTCTGTGCTTCTGTGAAGCAATAATCTTGTTGTGTAGCTGAAAAGTGCAGTTTTATTTTGCTAGTCCAAGAATTACAGCTCTACTGGCACTAGGGGCCCTATGCACGAACATAAAAGTTGCCTATGCGCCATGCAACCAAGGCACAAAGGTAGTTTCACATGTGCGTGCCACATGGCAGGGGTGCCACTGACCCCCAGCGGCATTGACCAAGGGCACACAACACACTTGCACATCTGCCATCGTAGACCCTTGGGGAGCATCGTACTGTGGGCATGTTGGAGCATGCCTGCACTAAGCCACATAGCGCCAGGCACAGGGGAGCACCGGGTACGCCATCTGGGATCAGGCATAACCTGGTATGCACCCCTGTGTTCTATTGCCACTGGGTGCAGTGGGCCAACACAATAGACCTCCAGGCTGTCTCAGCCCACAAGACTGCAGGGGCGGTCTGGGGCAGCATCCTGGGTGACTGCCCGGCAGGAGTCCAACTGGTGCCATTGTGCATGGCTGGCCCCAATGCTGTGTGCCAGCTGCATGGGCACAAGGGAGCCACCATGGGATCCGGTATGGGTATCCGATTGGTTGCACGCCCGGGTTTGCCATTCCACCCCTGACTGCCCATGTGACCCTGTACGCTGAAGGGGCATGGCTATGGACAGACAGCCCCCGTCATTTTCCTCCGCTACTCCCCATGGACCTACTGTATGCCCAAGACCCTTGGAAATGGTGGTGCATGCGCGTGGAGGCACACATACACACTGCAGCTCTAGATAGGGTATCCTCCTCCTTCCCCCATCGCATAATGTCGATGGATCTTGAAGTGATGCCGCTTCTCTGGCCTCCATCAGGGAGTGGCCAAGCTCCGAGGATGCCAGCTACCCCTTCCTGAGGTAGAGGGCCGCCAGCCAGCAGCCTGCTGTAGTCCTCTCCCTTCCCCCCAGCTGACCTCCAATGACCCAGGATCATTCCCAAACTCGGTTCACCGGCGTGGCTTGAGGTGTGGCATCCAGCGTCTCAGCCATTTGCACCATGAGGCCGGCTGAGTAGGAGCTTTCAAAATACTTCAAAATTCCATATCTTGCTTCAGGAATGAAAGAAAATGAGAATAAAAATGAGTAACTTGATATTTGTGCTAGAAAAACATTATTGCTGAAAAAAAAATGATATGGTGACTAACAAATACTGCTTTTTTAACCTTATGGTGTAGCATATTTACAAGTACAAATGCCTTTGTGTCTTGCATTGATTTTGGTAGTTAGATCAAGACTTTTTCTATATGAACTGTACGTATAAGGAATGATGAATTTTATAAGTAGATGCTTTGTGCAAAGCCTTATAGAAAAATTGTATTTTGAAGTACAACTGTCAGTCAGTTAGAATTGGGTGACTGACTGACGTTGCTAATAGAACTTTATCTGTCTTTTTCTAGCAAAGGGATCACTTATTTGGGATTTACTCTGGGAGTTACTATATTTACATTAGGATAGAAGTCTCAGTCTTTTTGGTGCCCCTTTTGTACTCCTGCTGGCCCCCATGTGTCTGTATTGCAGTGGGGGACTGAAGGAGTGAGTCTTAAAAGAAACCACCTGCTCGTGGGTTCAACGATCACTGCACAGCTCAGTGTGCACACATTTTAGCTGGATCCTGTTTGAATGTGCAAGCTGGCGGGTCAGCTCATAGACTGCTGCAAGCATTATGGTGCTTAAAGTTAAAGATGCTCCAGTGGCTCTGGCGAAAGTCCACTTCGTGTGCTCTGGCCCCAAGGACAAAGCAGCAGCATTAGGGGTCTGGATGCACATAAGGGGAGGAGGAGGAGAAATAAAAACTTTCAACAAGTGCTCTTTAGTGCTATTACTTTATAGGAGTGCTGTACCTTAAAGAAGCAGCTAAGGCTGCTATGTGAATGGAGCCCTGCCTACCGCCTTGGAGGACAGCACTACGGCACTAGTGACAGGCAGGGGGAGCCTGCCAAAACTTACTCTGCCACTGAACAACAGGGCAGCGTGGCAGCTACAAACTATGGGGGCCATTTAACTTTAAAAATGCTCTGGAGCCCTGCATCAGACAATGAAATGTTGGGACTCTGCATAAACTGTTTTGCAGCAGCCATATTTACTGTGTTTGACCTGCCAAGAGCTGCAAAGCAGCCAACAGGCGTCAAGGAGCCTAAAGGACTATGAAAAGGGAACTTGTGGGAAAAGGTGAGGGTTGACTTGGCACCTTTTCCTATGACCAGTCAGGCAATAAATGAACATTATGCATATTAATTTGCCTGGTAGTCAGCCTGGTTGACAAACTGGGACCCTGATCTGATGCCCTGAGTCTGGGGTAGATCCAGTTTGGAGCAGTTGTCTTGGAGCTTCCACCGTGTGAGGATGCTCTGCTGTGTGCTCTGAGAAATGTTTGGAGAACTACCTGAGGCTTTCACAGCCAATAGCCCAGAGAAAGTCTGATCAGTTTCCAATAACAGGAAAGCCATAGAAAAGGAGAAAACTGTGATTCCAGAACTCTGAGCATTCAAAAGGCTGAAGTTGAGACACTGAGTCCTACTACAACCTGGGAAGATGTCCAGAGACTGTGTGCCTGCTGAACTTTGTGTCACAGCTGTCAGCTTGCAGTGTGGCTGAAGCCATCAATAGTCTAAATTCCTGAGTTTCAGGAGAAGAGTCACTGCCAACAGAGGATGGTCTGGGGAGTCAGCCAGGTAATGTCACAGCCAGGCACTATTCATCGTTTTCTCCTGAGGGTTGGATGCCTGGACAGGTGGGGTGAGGCATGTGGCCCTGGTCCCCAGCATTGGTCTGTCCAGCACTTGTGACAACATAGAAGAAGAAGATGACAAGCTGCAAGAATCTGCCACTCTGCAGAGGTGACCAGCTGTAATGAGCCTGATGTTTCAGAAAAGCATCCATGAACTGTAACCTTGTTTGAAGTCCCAGAGCCAGCGCTTGAAAGAGCTTCAGCCTGCCAAGCCAAAGACTATTCTGCACAACTGTGAGTAAAATCAGGGCTTGCCCTAAGCATGGGGGAAACTTGTGAAACAGCTGCCACAGAGTTACTGAGTTGGGACACTGGGCCTGAAGATGCCAAGTTACCAAATATTTATTTGCCACAAGTCCAAAAAGGGATTCAAATTTAATTTAAATTATTAAAAAGTGCACCATCGGTGGCCAACCAGCTGCACTGTATAGGCCTGCAACTATTCCACTGGGTACCCAGAATAGGCTGTGGAAAGCTCTCTTTTTAGTGAACTGTGGAAATCTGATACCAATAAGGAGGCGGGCTATACTGTACTATCGTGTTGCTGCTGGGGGGTGGGTACTGTGCTTGTTTTTTCATTTTTCAAAACCATTTAAATCAGTTATTGCTCTCTGCATCTCTTGTCCTCTTTCCTATACATTCCATGTATAATAATATGTTTGTTATTATTTTTGAAACCTGTCACTTGAGCATATTATTAGCTAAAGTCAGTAATTGCAAGTACAGTACATTGAAATTATGCATTGGTTTCTGGTTTTTCATGTGTGGGGTGACTACAAGGGAAGGTGGGTAGGTACAGAATCCCAGGGGATTGTACCAGGCAGACATCTGGCCCACTGTAATTTAACTCTGGGTGGAGACCTCACACTAACTTTTATTGGGACCGAACCCCCTTTCCATCCAAAACAGAGCCCCCGGCCCCACAACCTTGTTTGACCCCCCCCACAAGGCAGGGGTAGTAACCATTGTATACGCGATGATCCAGTTACATGGCTATAAAAGAACTCTGCCCACGCTACTGTACTGCCAGCTGGGTGACCAAAGGGGGCAGTACAGTGAGTAGGTAGAATAGGAGGGGCAGACACCAGCCAGGAAACCATGCATGGACACACATTGGTCCCCCGCATGTGTTGACACCAGTAGGGTTAGGGGAGAAACTGAAGGAAAAATGGCTCTGTTTCAGCCCCCAGAGTAGAAGTCTTGGTATATCCAGGTTAGCACCCCCACCTCTGTCCACAAAGCCTGACACATGACTCAATTGGATATTCATTTCCCCTACCCCAAATGTCACCTGGGCGGGCAAACCATGACTTTATGGGGGCCATAGTATGTGAGGTAGAGGCTGTGGGAGGTGCTGGGAAAGTCTCTGAAAAGGCAAACTGGAGAGTGCTGGGGCATGAAATGCATATTAAAAAGTAAAAAATAACCATCCCAGTAGGAAGTGTTCTTTCACCTATTCACAACCTGTGAGTTTAAATTTGGTTTGGTGGTCTTGACCTACCCCTGGTATTTATTAATTATTTTATAGAATATTATTGTTGATTTTTAATCATGAAGGACAAGTAATACATAACACAGGATAAGGTACACTTTGGTTACATACAGTGTGACATGACAATAACATGAAAGAAACAAAAATGTATCTCTACAAATAAGCAACAGTAAAATACATGGATTACAGAGCATGCTTTTAGTGCATCCTGCTACCTCAATAAATGCATTCTTGACATCAATTGGTGTTTGTTGTCTTTTTTACACACATTATCCAACACTTTACAGAACTTGTTACACAAGGCCTTTCTGTAATATCAGTGCCTCTGTGGCTGGCAAGGAGCCTATGAACTTATCTTAGCTTTTTAGGAATAGCTCTTTCCTCCCCTTTAGAGTACACATCAACGTCTCCAGAGCCAAGTCCTTTCAAGTTCCAGAGTCCATTATTGTGTAAATGTGGGTACTGTGTGCAAGACCTGTGTGTTGTGCACGCAATGTCGTGATGATTTAGTAGTACCCTGTCCCACCTGGAGCGGGGTTCCCATCCTTCTGCCCCTATGTCTTCCATGCCAAAGAACAGGGACACTGGAGTGCATGATATTGTTCTGCTCAGTACTCTGGTGACTTCGTGTCATGGCAGCCCAGAAGAGTTGGAACATCTAGCAGCCCCAGAAATAATACATAAATGTGCCCATTGGCACCTTACATCTCTCAAAGATAGGTGAAATTGTGGGCAATGTTGTGCAAAATTGCGGAATTTCATATTGTGAAATATTTTGCAAAATTTGTGCTTTTTGTGAAATATTTCATTGGTGAAATGTGAAATTTGGCCCACGAAATGCAGAATTTCACCACTCATAGGCAAAATTCTGCCACTCACAGGTGAAATTCCACATTTCACCAACAAAATTCTACATTTTGCAGGTGAAATTTTGCATTTCGCATTTGTAAAATATTTTGCGGGATGCATGGAATTTTGTGAAATGTTTTGCATGGTGAAATTCACGATTTCAACTGCGAAATAAAATTCCTCTCCATCTCTAATTGTGGGACTAAATGTGTGAAGAACACTTGGGGGGCAGTACAGCCTTTGTATACATTTATACTGTGATTCCTTGAATTTGTTACAGAGCAGGAGTCTCACATGTTGTTTAAGTACATAAAATTCCCCCATATATCTAATTCCTTTCTCCTCCCATCCTTACCCTCTGTCTTGTAGTCGTGGCAAAAAATTTTGGGTTCCTGGCATAGGCGTGATTTTATTTTGACATTTGGGGGCAGGATTTTTGTGTAATTAATTTAAAATTACTGAAAAAATGTGCCCCCCCCCAAAAAAAAACTTTGCTTATGGTTCCTGGCTATTGCCACCAGGAAGATACTGTCCTCTTTTGACATCCACCGGCAACCAGCATCTAGTGTGTATCTGACCAGTGGGTCATCCCATCCAGCTGTCCCAAAGATCCTTTACCCCTCGGGTGTAAAACATACCATCAGCCTGTTCTGGGATTCTATCTTCATCTCAGTTCAAGTGAACTGGCTGTCTCATCTCTGTTGACCCAGTCTTGTATGTACCTTCGTTGTGCAACTTTAAAATATACCTTAATATCTGGGAAGACCAATTCTTCATGCCCTGTTGTACTTTTAAGCCTCTGCAGGCTCATTCTGGATCTCTTGTTTTGCAAATAAATGTCATGAAACCCCTCTCCAGCCTCTTAATATCCAACTTGGTAGGGCCCATTGGGAGCATATGCCTTACATATAGTATTCCAGGTGGAGCATTCATCTTTAACAGGTTTATACACCCCAGCTACAAGACTGGCAATTCTCTCTATCTCTAAAGTTTGGCTAGTATGGTGTTAAACAGAGGTTGGAAGTGGCCACCCCGGTGGCACTGAGGGTTGAGGTACTGGACGCCACACCTTGCGCCATGCTGGCGACCTGGGCTCGGGAGCGAGCTTGGGCACCGGTGGTTGGCAGGGGAAGGTGAGGATTGAGCTCCTGTTGGGCTGCTCTCCTTCCGGGAGGGGGAGGCTGGGGATGGCCTGGCATGCCAGCGGCTCCTGGTGGAGACCGGGGGCACTGCAGCATGCTTGGCAGCATGTAATCTGCGTGCCCTGATGCAGGCAGGGGTTGCTATGTAAGCCTTGTGACTGGGATGTGCACACGCATGGGTGGGGGAGAGATCTCCAGAACAATAAAAGCCTGGTCTGAGAGGCAGGCGATGGCATCTGCCCCCATGCAAAAGGCCGAGTCCATCCTGCCTGCCTTCCAGGTTCCTCCACCCAGGTCCTCTTCCACATTGGAGACTGTCTCTAAGTGTGCCCAAAAAAGGAGGGGGCGGCCCCACCCCAGACAAGTTAAACCAGGGGTGCTGATCGTGGACAGAGGAGGGGGGAGAGAGGAGGCATAGGTAGGGGGACTTTAGGTAGCACAGGAAGAGGCAGGATGCCCGAGAGAGGCCCCCCAGACTGTGACCGGAGGGAAAAAGAGTTTGAAAATAAAAAAAAAAAAAAAAATAGAGGTTGGTAGTTTAAAGAGTAAAGACCTCCAGTGTCTCTACACACTTTAATGCATAAATATGTGAGTACTGTCACAACTGTTTTAAGTTCCCACTCTGCTCTCAGTCTGTCACTTCGTGCTGGCCTCAGACTCATCAGTTCTGATTTATGCAGGTTTAGTCTGTACCCTGAAAACTCAGCAACTCACCCCACATAATTGCTAGTGGCTCTGTAGCTAGATCAAATGGTAGGGCTGAGAGTGGAGCTTAGAATAAAGGAAGGCTCTTCCAGGAGCCAATTCATGATAAGAACATGCCTCCCAGCCCCTGATGGACCGATCCAGGGCTCTGGCCTACTTGCCTGTCAGCTTTCTGCTGGCTCTTAGGAAGTAGGTCACCAACTGGTCCCTTGCATGAAGGATCCATGTGAAAAGGACATCAGAGTCTGCCCACTGGAGTCAACCTAATGAGGCAGCTGGCAGCCAGATACTCTGCTGGACATTCTGTATTTCAGCTAACCCAAGAATATCAAGTGGACCCTAATAGCCAGTCTCCAAATATACCTACAGGGTGGTGAGGAGCTGATGCAAACCCTCAACTATAGGCTACATTGAGGTAAGAAAAAAACTACTAAGCCATTTCTTTTTCTTTTTTATTTAGTATGCTTTTTCATCGCAGTTGCCCAAGGCTCAGCCCCTGCTTCTTGCCTGATCCCCTCTTCACCTCCATGATCCCCTTAATGGCAGTACCCCCAGCTTGTCCCCAGGATAGGGCTGCTCAGGCAAGTTCAGGACCCCCATGTCAAGGGTGCTGATAGGGAGTGCCCACTGGCATTGCCTCTTTGGCTTGCCCTCCAGGGCGGGGCATAGGGGACGGGCTCCCCCATCACAGACACTGGCATTAGGTCACTGGGAGATAGAAACATAGAAATATTGATTCTGTCAGCAGATAAGGACCATATGGCCCACCTAGTCTACCCATTTTCCTACTCACTGCTGCAGCTCCAGATCCTATTTAAACGGCAGCTCTCCTGCTCTGCATATCTTCATGGTACCCTTATATCTATCCCATGCACTCTTGAACCCCTGTATTGTTTTCACACCCACCACTTCTGCTGGAAGGCTGTTCCACAGCTCCACCGCCCTCTCATTGAAAAAGTACTTTGCAACATTACCCCTGAACCTTTCACCCTTCAGCCTCATATCATGCCCCTTGTTCTTGTGCAGAGTTTTCTCTGAAATATGCTTTCCACCTACACTCTTTATTCCCCTAAGGTACTTGAAAATCTCTATCATATCTCCTCTCTCCCTTCTTACCTCCAGTGAACAGATATTAAGGTCCTTTAGTCTTTCTTCATAGGGCTTCTGGTGCAGTCCATGTACCATCTTCATTGCTCATCTCTGGACTGCCTCTATTTTGCCAATTTCCTTCTGGATATGTGGTCTCCAGAACTGGATATAGTACTCCAGCTGAGGCCCCAACAGTGATCTGTACAGTGGCATCACCACCTCTTTCCTCCTGCTTGTTATGCCCCCCTATGCACCCCAACATTCTGTTTGCTCTCCCAACCCCTTTTTCACATTGTTTGGTCACCTTCAGGTCATAAGATATGATAACCCCCAGGTCTCTCTCCTGACTTGTGGTGATCAGAATTTCCCCACCCATCTTGTACTCCTCCCTTGGATTCCTGTGGCCCAGGTGCATGATCTTGCAGTTTTTAGCATTGAAACTAAGTTGCCAGACACCTAACCACTCCTCTAATAGTCTTAGGTCCTTTCTCATTTTTCCCACCCCCCCCCGGTGTGTCCACTCTGTTGCAGATCTTGGTGTCATCTGTGAAGAGGCACACATTTCCCTCTAGATAATCTGCAATGTCGCTAATAATGACATTGAATAGGACTGTCCCCCATCACCGACCCCTGTGGCACCCTGCTGGTCATCGCCCTCTCCTCAGATTTCTTGCCATTTACCACCACCCTCTGAGTCCTGTCCCTTAGCCAGTACCCAACCCAATTTACCACCGTAGGATCCACTCCCAGGCTCCCCAATGTATTTAGCAATCTCCTGTGGGGGACAGTGTCAAAGGCCTTGCTGAAATCCAGGTACAGTAGGCTACATCCACTGCCCCTTCCTAATCTACCACCCTGGTTACCCAGTCAAAGAAATCTATAAGATTCATCTGACAGGACTTTTCTGTTGAGAATCCATGCTGCCTTGTATCTTGTTCCTCACTATCCTCCAGAAACTTCACAATCCTCTCCTTTAGTAAGGATTCCATTAGTTTCCCCACTACTCAGGTCAGGCTTACAGGCCTGTAATTGCCTGCCTCCTCTCTGCTTCCACTCTTGTGCAGAGGGACCACATCTCCCCTCCTCCAGTCCTCAGGTACCTCTCTTGTCTCTATTGATGCATTGAAAAGTACAGCCAGTGTAGTTCTGCCACTGGCTCCACCTGTGTTCTCTCACATAGCAGCAGTGCTGAAGCAGAAGTAGCTTGTCTCAGGTAGCTTTGTCTTTCTGTTGTTGGTAACTTTCTAGAGGTTTTGAGCTACCCTCAGCTAGGATCACATTCCAGGTACTTGTGTTACATTCTTGTGTGTTCTTTCTCCTGGCAGTAGTTTCTGAATTAGTTTAATACAATTGTTTTTGTGATTTTTTTTTGTGAGTTTGGGATTTATATTTAAACAGGCATTACTAGCAACCTTCTGGAAGCTTCTCTGTTTCCCCCTCAGCTAGGATCAGTTTACAGCTAATTTTGTTTAAATACCTGTGTGTTCTCTCACATAGCAGCAGTGCTGAAGCAGAAGTAACTTGGCTCAGGTGGCTTAGCCTTTGTTTTGTTGGTAACTTTCTGGAGGTTTTTGAGCTACCCTCAGCTAGGATCACATTCCAGGTACATGATTGTTTTTGTACAGCAGATGGGCAGGAAAGGAGACACCACCCACCTACCCACCCCTATTCCCACTCTCCCCTGGTTGCTCTGCCTCTTAGACATCAACAGAGACACACCTACTAAAAGGCACAGGGAACATTTGGCAGCACCCTACAAGATAGGGCCTATCTGAAAATACAAACAGCAATACAAGGAAAGAGCATTCAACTAGGTTAGTAAAGGCACTTGAAGCAGAAAGCAGAGGAGAAATTTAGCTGAAAAGGGGAGAAATGTAAGAGACAAAATGAACTGAGAAGGAGGGGTGGTAGTAGTAAGCAGGTTCAGGATGATGCAGAGAGTGGTGCAATGCCCTGGATGTGGTGCAACAGTCTTCAGAAGAACATTCTGGGTACTGTAGTGCTTCCTCATATGCAAGCACCTCTCTGGGCTGAAGGTGGAGGTCACCAATCTCTGGGATGAGCTGGCAGGAGTACTGGAGACCCTCACCCCCACCCAGAGGCCACCATGTCCCCAGCCTATACCACAATGACCACCCAGGTAAATGGCAGGGTGGACTATGGTGGGCTCAGGGAGATTCAGGGGAGGGATGCAGAGACACATCCACTATCCAGTCCAGCTCAGATACCCCTTTACTGTTCTGGAGTAGCGGAAGAGCCCTGCAAAGGAACCCGAGGCTGAAACAGGGAGAATGTGAGGATCCTCCAGCAGGGGGACCCAGTGACAGGAGGAAGGTCAAATGCCTTCCAGGAGGCACAGCTAGAAGGGAAGGGGAAGATCCAAAGGATCACTGAAGCAGTGGTGGGGGGGTGCAGGATGTCATTGTCCATCTGGGAACGAAGGACTTATCCAAGGACAGGGCTAGCTTGGAAAGAAGACTTCATAGGTTGAGGTGGGGGGGGGACTTATGGAAAATAGCAAGCTCCATGACATTTTTGGATGTGCTGCCAGATCTTGGCAGGGAGGGGGATAGGAATATCTGCATTAATAATTTCAACTCTTGGTTGAAGGCCTGGTACAGTGAGAAGGGGGTATGACTTCACTGGGGACTTGGGTCCTACCTGGAGTGATGTGGTCCTATACAGTGGGGACAGGCTGTATCTGTCCAGAAAGGGGAAAGTAGCCCTCAATAAACAGTTCAAACACCTTGCTGATGAGTGTTCAAACTAGCTGGGGGGCCAACAAGAAAGAATAGACAAACTCTAGCAGCCCACCCACACATGGCAGAGACATCAAAATGATCTTGCCAAGGTCACCTGGAACAGGCAGAAGGGGATAAGCAAAGAAATTGGGAACACATGTTAATGTTAACAGGGATGTGAGGAAACTACAGGGAACCAAAACCAGGAGTGAATGTAGGACAGGCAGTAATACTTGGAAGGCCATGGTGACAAATGCCTGCAGCCTGGGAAATAAAATCCCAGACATGGAGGCTGTGATAGCTGAGGCAGACGTGGACGTAGTAGCAATAACTGAAACCTGGTACACTGCCAGTCATGGGTAGGAAGTAAATATACCAGGTCATACTCTGGTTAGGCTGGATAGGGGAGGCAAGAAAGGGGGAGGAGTTGCCCTGTATGTCAAGAAGGGTATAAAGGCAACACAGATACAGGGTAGGAAGGGGGAGGCCAAAGCACTGTGGGTCACCCTTGAACCAGGAAATGGCACTGCAATATGCACAGGGGTGATATACAGGCCTCCAGGTCAGGGGGAAGAAGTGGACAGGGACCTTGAGGATGAAATACACAGAATGGCAATGAAAGGTAAGATTCTGCTGATGGATGCCAGATGTGGATTGGACTACTCAGGCAGCTGCTTCAGCCAGAAGCAGAGGCATCCTAGATTCCCTACAAGGGGCAGGACTCTGGCAGCTGGTGCTTGATCCCACCAGAGACAGGGCAAATCTTGATCTAGTAATGACCAACGGGGAAAGAATCACTGATGTCTGGGTGGAGGGGAAACTAGGATTCAGTGATCACCACACAGTGTGGTTCAGCATACAGACAGGGATTCAGTCAAGTCACACTAGGGCGAAGGTTTTTGATTTCAAAAAGGCAGACTTCGCTGAAATGGGGAGAGTTATTAAAAATGCCCTGAAGAATAGGGGGACTGAGGGGAAGGGGAGAGCAGTGGGAGAACCTACAAGGAGCCATAATGGTAGTAATGAACAAATGCATCAAATTGGTATCAAAAGGCAAGAGAAAGAAAAGGCCATTATGATTCTCAAAAGAGGTTGCAGAAAAGGTAAGGGCTAAAAGGGCAGGATTCTGGAAATATAAGGACACCCAAAGGAAGGAGGACAGAGAGGTGTGCTGAGAGTGCCTAAAGGAAGCAGGGAGGGTGGTGAGGAGAGCAAAGGCACAGACTAAGGAAAGTTTAGTGCAGACACTAAAGAAAAGGGACAAGACATTCTACAGGTACATCAGCAAAAGGAGTAAAACTAGGGGGGGAATTGTAAGACTTAAAGGGGGAGGAAGTGGAGTGTAAGAAGGGAGGCATGGATAAGGCAGAGATACTGAATAAATACTTCTGTTCCATATTCACAGAAGAGGGGGAGCGACAGGGACCACAGCCAAGCATCAGATGCCAAAGGGGGAAAGAGGTGGACAATAGTCCATTCATGTGGGAGAAAGTCCTGAAGGAATTCACCAAATTGAAGGTGGACAAATCAATGGGACCAGATGGCATACACCCAAGGATAATACAGGAGCTGCAAAGAGAGCTAGCAGAATCTCTGGCAGCATTGTTCACCAAGTCACTTAACACAAGAGGGGTGCCAGAGGATTGGAGGAGGGCACATGTCATCTCTCTACACAAATCAGACACTAGGGAGGAGGTGGGCAACTATAGGCCAGTCAGCCTCATCTCAGTAGTGGGGAAGATCATGGAGCCACTAGTTATGGAGAGGATAATGGGACATCTAGAAGCTATTGGTGCCCAGGACCCTAGACAACATGGGCTCACAGTGGGTAGGTCATGTCAGACAAATCTCATAGACTTCTTCGACTGGGTGATGAAGGAAGTAAATCAGGGGGGTGCGGTGGATGTAGATTACCTTGATTTCAGCAAAGCCTTCAACACCGTCCCACATAGAAGGCTGGTTAACAATATGGGTACTCTAGACATGGGAGATAAGGTAGTAAACTGGGTTAGGAACTGGCTATGGACAGGAGACAGGGTGGTGGTAAATGGAGTGCAAGCTGGGGAGAGGAGTGTAACCAGCGGAGTACCCCAGGGATCAGTCCTTGGACCTGTTCTGTTCAATGTCTTAATCAGTGACATTGCAGAAGGGCTGGAAGGAAAGTCTGCCTGTTTGCGGATGACACAAAGATCTGTAACAAGGTAGATACTCCGGAAGGGGTGGAGAAGATGAGGAGGGATCTGGGGAAGCTTGAGAAATGGTCTGCAGAGTGGTAACTGAGGTTTAATTCAAAAAAGTGCAAAATTATGCACCTGGGACACAGTAACCCCGGGAAGAGCTACATGATTAGGGGGGTTGCTGACAGTCACCAAAGAGGAAAGAGACCTGGGAGTTACTATTTCAGATGACATGAAAATGTCAAAGCAGAGCACAAAGACCACAGGGAGGGCCAGTGGCATGCTGGGGTGCATAGCAAGGGGTATCACTAGCAGAAGGTGTGAGGTACTGATGCCATTATACAAAACCCCTGATCAGACCTCACATAGAGTACTGTGTGCAGTTCTGGAGGTGGCATCTTGAAAAGGACATTAGCAGACTGGAGGCAGTCCAGAGAAGGGAGACTAAGACGGCACAGGGCTTGCACCACAAGACTTACAAGGAGAGATTAAGGGACCTCAATATGTACTCGCTGGAGGAGAGGAGGGAGAGAGGGGACATGATAGAAACATTCAAGTACCTCAGGAGCTCAAACTGTGTGTGTGGGGGGATCTTCCAATACAGGAGGAGTACAAGAATGAGGGGGCATGACATGAAATTGGAAGGTGGCAGGTTAAGAGGGAATGTAAGAAAGTTTTTCTTCATGGAGAGGGTCGTGGACGCATGGAATGGTCGGCCACAAGAGGTAGTGGGAGCAAGCACTGTGGTTGGATTTAAACATGCATGGGACAGGCATAGGGGAACCATAGAGGTTAAGTGAGGGGGAGGGTCAAAAGCTGTATTCAAGTACAGGAATTACGGAAAAAACATGGCTGGGGTCACGTGATGCAGTGCAGCTAGAGGAAACATTTTCATGGAGCTCCCGTTACCCGCCCGTCTTCTAACTATTTTCAACCTACAAATTCGATATCTAAAGCTATATTCTACATCTAGTGTATAGATAATACTCTTCAGTACTTGGCAGCATCTTGCGTTGTGCATATTAATGCATTTGGAAGCAGATTGAGATGGAAGCGGAGATGAGGCCTGCTGGCATGACGCACACCCCACCCTCTACGCTGGAGAAATCTTCAAAAAAATCTAAAAACCAGAATTTGGGGCCTGCAGTAAAACTTCTCTAATTCCTCTTACTGAGAACCGTTTCTTGCAAGAGCTAATTCCTTTCAAGGAAACATTAGATGATATCTCTGCTGAGCTGAAATCACTAAGGGGAGATCTCAGTGCCCTAACCACCAGAATGGGAGATTTGGAAGCCAGAACTTCCTCCTTGGAGACCTGGAGGGAAAGATAGACCCAGAAATCATTCATCTTAGACAACAGATCAGTAAACTGCAACTCAAAATGGAGGACTTAGAAGGAAGGAGCCGAAGAAACAACTTGGTGATACTGGGCCTCCCCGAGTCTGAGGAGGGCCCTGATATTAATCTCTTTCTCCAGAAGTTTCTAAACAAAGTTGTTGGGCCTTCCCTCTTAATCCACAATATCATATTGAACGTGCTCATCACTCTCTTAGACTGAAACCTGCTGCAGGAGCCCCGCCAAGACCTATCGTTAGTCAATTTCTAAGCTTCTTGGAAAAACAACATGTTCTATCAAAGGCAAGAAAATTACAGGCAATTCTATGGAGTGGTTACAAGCTGCGTATTACCCAGGATCTTCCCTACAAGATGAGGCAAAAGTCCTCAGCATTTCATTCTACAGTTAGCAAGCTGATCGCAGCAGGCATTAGCTACAAAATGATCTACCCTGCCAAGCTTCAAGTTGCCATTGATGGTTCCTGGCTCTCCTATGAATCCCCAGACAAAGTGGCATCAGATCTCTCAATCAAATTACCTAACCTGTTTAAACCGGGCTGAATTGCTGAGGCAGAGCTAAGAAGTTACCTCTTACTACATGCTGCATTTTTGGACTTTCTTTTTTGGTTTGTGATGCCTCATTTCTCTCTCGTCTGGACTTTCTGGTGAAGATCTCTCAATCAAGTTGCCTAGCCTGTTTAAACCAGGCCGAATCACCGAGACAATGCCACGAAGCTACCTCTTGCCACATGCTGCATTTTTGGACTCTCACCTTTTGTTTCTGGCTTTTCTTCTCTCTCTCGTCTGGATTATCTGGTGGTGGGGAGTGACGGCTTTGGAGTAGTCTGTTGGAAGGTTGAGTGGGCTTGGTTGTGCGGTGGTTCATGGAGTCAGCTTGCTGGGGGAGGTGGGAACTTGGGGTGCAGAGGCGGTTTCCACACGACGTGAGTCTGGTGGGACCTTTTGTTCCCCCTAGTAAATATTGCTTCCCTGGTTCCTCTTGTCCTTCCCTGGCGCAGGTAATTAGGCTTTCTTAATTTCACAGCAAATTGGACAGAAGCACTCATTAGGATATCCTGGGGTATTCTTCAGGTGTAGTTGGTGGGTGGGAGGTTTATTGAGTAAAGGGATGAGCTGGGCGGTAATGAACATGAGGATTGCTGTTGTTGGGGGTGAGCACTTTGGAGGAGGGGTGGCAGGGCGTTAGTCCGATCCTGTTTGCCTAACACACTTCTATATTTGAGAACATAATTTTTACCGCTGATGGTCTTGATGGCGTAAAGCCTGTAGTTGGCCCCCTGGGCTGGGGGGGGCTGACTCTGATTCTTAGCATCACCATAGGGGTCTCAGGGTTATTATCCCCTACCCAATTCAGTTCGGAACCTATGCTGGTAATGTAATTCGGTTATTTCTCTTGAGGGTTTAAGGAGTTCAGATGGCAATTGGGGGGCTGGAGGCAGGTAATGAACCAGCCGCTCAGCAGTTTGTCCGGGGCTATTTTCTCATGGTGATGACCGGAATCCAGGAGACCCAGGTAGGCTCTCACTTTCTAGTGAGCTCTGGTTGCATCTAACCCAGGTTAATGGGGCTTTCTCCATACAACCACGAGATTTTGGTCAGGTTCTCATCTTCCCCAGTATTTTTGTAGGCTTAATCTGATTTATCTGTCTTGGGGAAGGGGGCTCCGTGGGAGGGTCAGCCCTGGTGGAACTGCTAAATGCACCAAAGAGAGGGGGGGGAGAGCAGCCCAGATGTTTTTTTTTTCAGCCAGGAAGTTCTCAGTACTTATGACGGAATTACTCTCTACTTATTAGCTGACACTTCCTCAGGTTACCGGTTCATGTTTACCTCCCGGTACACCCATCTAGCAGTGGCTTTTGGGGCTTTGTTCCCTGTCCTAAGCACTATTACTTTCAGTTCTTTTCAAGAAGTAGTCAGGGGAACAGTTGTATATAGTTTCAGGGATGCGGAGGGAGGGAGGGAAGGGGTCTTTCTTCCTTAGTTCAGGATTTGGTAAAGGCTGTAACACTATGTCTGAAATTTATACTGCTTCAGTTTGTCTTTACTGGTCTCGAGGGGAGGGAGGGTGGAGGAGTGGGATTTGGTCTACGGTGGGTTTTTGGGGGGAGGGAAGGATGTGCCATCTAGGGTGGTCTGCTTTTTCATATTTTCATAGTCCATTGCTGCACTGTATATTAGATAATGACTGTTACAGCGCTTAACATTGCTACGTGGAATGTAAGAGGTGTCAGAGACCTAACTAAAAGGTACCAGGTTTTCAAAAACTGTTCTTTACTGAATGTTGATATTCTCTTGATGCAAGAAACCCATTTGCTCTCATCAGAAGTCAAAGGGCTTCGCCGTCAAGGTTGCGCTCAGGTTTTTGCCTCGGGGGTCATCCTCTAGTAGGGGTGGCCATCTGGTTAAGCATATTCCCTTTCTGGCAGAAGAGCTTTTATTGAACCATGAAGGTAGATTCATTATTGTGAAATGTTTGCTCTACAATGTGAAGATAACACTAGGGGCGATCTACGCCCCAGTAGGGGGTGTACCCAGACTTCCTCATGACTTTGGCTGAAAAGTTGAGTGGACTCTTACCCTCAATGCTAATAATTGGGGGAGACTGGAATATAGCTCCCTCACAAGATCTGGATATATCTTATAGACCCCTGAAACCACTCTCTTCTTTGCAACTAGCCTTGAGGAACTTTATAGACTTACTGGGCCTGTGTGACCCTTGGTGTTTACTTAACCCCACAAAACAACTCTTTCCTTATTACTCCCAAGTACACAAGACCTGGTCCAGAATTGACCTAATACTAGTCAGCAATAACCTTCTGTCAGGAGTACTCCAGTCTGGTATTGAGCCCATAGTGGTGTCAGACCACTCAGTGGCTTGGATTTTGGTCTCCTAAAACCCGCAGGTACAAAGAGATACCGCCTGGAAACTAAACACCCAGCTTTTAAAAGACAAGGGCATAGTCTCCCATATCAGATCCCTAATCACTTCATTTGTTGAGACCAATACAGGTTCAATCGAGAGGGAGGATCTGCTTTGGTGCTCCCTTAAATGCTTCATTAGGGGTACATTTATTAAACTCGCATCTAGGAGGAAAAAACAAAGGGAGGTCAAGATCATGTTATTGTTGAACCAAAATAGGTTGGCAGAGAATAAGTTATCCTCCTCCTCTTCCCAAGCTGATCTAGAAACCATAATGAAACTCAAAAACGAGTACTCAGATTGGATAAGAGACAAGGCAGAGTATGCTCTCCTGAAAACAAAGGCCCTCTATCTTGATCAAGGGGAGAAATTGGGTAAAATGCTAGCTTTACGGTTGAGAGACATTGAGGGCTCGAGATAGATTCCCTCATTATTATCTTCCGATGGTTCCCTTAAAACTTCTCCTAGGGATATTTCACTAATTCTTTAGTCATTTTATAAGGAACTTTATGGCAATGGTACCTTCCACCTCTCTCATTCCCTTGTGGACCAGTTTCTGGAGGGTCTCCCTCTCTCTACCCTCCAAACTCACCTAGGAGAAGCTCTGACTACTCCTATCACGGTAATGGAAGTGGAGGAGGTGATCAAGGAATTTGCTCCGGACAAAGCTCTGGGACCTGATGGCTTCCCTTCCAATTTTTATAAAACTTTTGGGAAGGAACTGGCCCCTCTCCTCACAAAATTATTTGAATACATGTTTAACACTACCACTCTGGACCCTTCCTTGCTGGAAGCCACTATTGTTCTGATACTGAAACCAGACAAATCCCTGACCGACCCTGCTAGTTACCACCCAATTTCACTTCTTATTTATGACATTAAAATCCTGAAGAAAATCCTATCCCTTGGAATCAAAAGGGTCTGGCTTAACTTGTTGAGTCCCAAACAAGTAGGTTTTGTTCAGGGCAGGTCCTCTATAGACCACCTGCGTGCTCTCTCACATATTTTTCAAGCAGCCCAGGACTCTCAAATCCCTATGGCTCTGATATCATTAGATGTGGAGAAAGCCTTTGATAGAGTCCATTGGGATTTTCTCTGGATTATATTAAAGAGAATGGGATTCCCAGAGGTCTTTATTCAATGGATTAAATCGGTCTACCAATCCCCTACTGCCAGAATTTATTGTAACAGGGTTTTTTCTTCTCGATTTTCGCTATTAACAGGCACCCGGCAGGGCTTTCCCCTGTCACCTTTCTTGTTTAACCTCTATCTGGAGCCTCTTCTTCTCAGAATCAAAAATTCTCCACTGGTCACGGGATGTTTCATTCAGCAGCAGTCTCTGGTTCTCTCGGTCTATGCTGATGATATTCTCTTACACTTGACTAACCCTGAAGTATCCCTAACACATATATTACACATCATAGCCCAGTTTGGACAGGTGGCTAATTACAAGCTGAATCTAGCTAAATCAATCACATTTCCACTGAACGTCAACATGCTTCAGGTCAACTTTTCCCAGTTTGGTATGAAATGGGCCCCCTCCTTTCTCAAATATTTAGGCATCTTCCTTACTAAAGACCCTGACCTTTTCAGGAAGCTTAACCTAGACAATCTATTAATTAAAATTCAACAAGACCTTCAGAGTTGGTCTGCCCTCCCTTTATAGCTGTGGGGTCATATTAGTATTGTTAAGATGAATGTGTTGCCTCCGGTTTTCTACCCACTTAGCCTAATGAACATTTTTTTACCGATGTCCTATTTTCATCACTTCCACAGGTCCATTTCCAAGTTTATTTGGCAGGGTAAACAGCCCAGGAAAGCCTTCTTAAAACTTAATCTACCCAAAGCGAAGGGAGGGCTCCGTCTTCCCAACTTTATGCTCTATTACTGGGCAAGCCACATGGCAAAAATTGGGAGGTGGTATGACCAGAGGGTGGATGAGTTTCTACCAATTTGGGTACAACTTGAGAAAAAGATTCTAACCGAGTTTGGCCTTCCCCCATCCAGACTCCTCTATTATAACCTATCCACTTTGCCTCCACTTTTACAGGGGAGCGTCATTGGCACTTCTATCAAGGTGTTGAATCAATGCTGGCACTTTTTCAATCTCTCTCCCAGGACAGACACTTCCCAACCTCTTACCCTAAATTTAAATATTAGGATCGGGGTTGTCCCACTTTCTCTAGACTGGCTTCCCCAGCTGAGAGATTGCTGTGTCGATGATTTATTCCTGAATAACTCTCTTTTATCTTCCGGGGAGTTTCTGACCAAGTATTATATTCCTCAGAAGCACATTTTTAAAGTTGTCCAGTTATGACACCTAGTGGCTTCCAGCTTCGGCTCCAATCCTACACCGTCTCAAATTAAACCCTTCTTAAACCAGATTCAGGAACAAGCAACTAAGGCCCATAGCATTTCTAAGCTTTATTCTTTCCTTTTGGACACTAAATTCCCAGACTCCCTGACTGGTTCCAAATGCTGGTCTTCTCTTCTGCCAGATACTCTTCTAGGTTGGGAACACATTTGGGTAGATACATATCGATATCTCTCTCAAGACAGACATAGACTCACTCAATACCATATATTGAACAACATGTATTATACCCCAGTCAAACTGGTTAAATTAAACAGACTATCTTCAACCCTATGCACAAGGTGTGGCACAGTGGAAGGGAACCTGGTACACATTTTCTGGTATTGTGAGAAGGTGGCTCCCTTATGGCAGTCCATCCAATCTAACTTAGACCCTCTATTGGACCTGGATGATTTATTCACTATAGAAGTTTGTATCCTAGGGAAGCTTTCCAATATACAAGTGATGGAGCATAGATTCCACATGGCCTTAATCTTGATGGTTGTCAAAAGATTGGCCCTTAGGCATTGGATGGACCAATTGGTTATCTCGTATGCAGAATGGATCAGTGAACGTTCTCTCTGTTTTTGGACTGAAAAGTTAATAGCAAGTTCTCAGAATTGTCTGGTTCCGTTTGAGCAGAAATGGGGCAAATTGTATGCTCCTTATTTGAATTAATGTCCTGTTGGGTACACCTCTAGCTACCTTAGCAGCCGATACACCTTTATGTATTTCATATGTATCAGAATCAGCTCCCTTTCTTCCTTTTCTTCTCCTTTCTTTTCTTTTTTCTTTCTTTTCCTTTATAGAAGACACATCCTGGGGGTTGGGGGCCTGGTGCCTGGGATTTGGGTGAGGGGGGCAGGGGGTATTTCTCATTGCTTTTCCAGATTCAGGGATTTCTGTAAAATGCTGTATATTGTCACTCTTCAGCTGCTATACAGTTTATGTCATTGGTCATAATGTGTAATCTCTGTACTGTTCTCTCAGGTACATTACCTTTATATAAAATAAAAGAAGAACTATAATTTCAAGTACAGGAATTACAGGCAGACTGGATTGTCTTCAGAGGAGCTGACTTTAATAAGATGGCCAACAGAGTTAAACTAGCCCTGGCAAGAAGAAATACAGGTGAGGGGGTATAGGCAACGTGGGCAAGCATTAAGGATGTAATACTTGAAGCAACATCCCATTATGTTAGAGAGAAAAGGAAGTGCAACAGAAGAAGGAAACCACTTTGGTTCTCAAAAACAGTAGCAGAAAAGGTCAGAGCCAAAAGGCTGGCCTTCAGGAAATATAAGGGAACACAGCGGGATGAAGATAGGGAGGCATACCAAACTTCCCTAAGGGAAGCAGAGAAGGCAGTAAGACAAGCAAAGGCCTAAACGAGGTAACACTAGCATGAACAGTAAAAGAAGGTGACAAGACTTTCTATAGATACATGAGTGAAAAGAGAGGGTATTTCTAAGATCAAAGGGGATAAAGGGGCATGTGAGGAGGAGGACCATGTAAAAGCATCTATCCTAAATAGATACTTCTGCTCAGTATTTACTGAGGAGAAGGTAGGGCGGGGCCCACAGCTCAGCACCATGGACACAGGGGGAGGAAGGTGTGCACTAGTCTCTTCACAAAAGAAAGGGTCCTACAAGAGCTTGATAAGCTCAGGGTGGACAAGGCAATGGGACCTGATGGCATACATCCCAGGGTACTAAAGGAGCTAAGGGTGGAACTAGCAGAGCCATTATCAGAATTGTTTAGTTAGTCTCTGAGCACAGGAGAGGTTCCAGAAGACTGGAGAATGGCTCATGTGATCCCGCTCCACAAGAGTGGTAACAGGGAGGAGGCAGGGAACTACAGACCAGTCAGTCTTACCTCAGTAGTGGACAAGATTATGGAAGCACTCCTTAAGGAAAGGATAGTGCAACACCTGGAATCCATAGGAGCACAGGATCCAGACAGCATGGGTTTATAAAAGGAAGGTCCTGTCAAACTAATCTCATAGATTACTTTGACTGGGTAACCAGAGTGGTGGACCAAGGGGGAGCAGTTGATGTTGCCTACCTTGACTTCAGCAAAGCTTCCGTTACTGTTCCACAAAGAAGATTGATTAATAAGCTGGGTAGGCTCAGGGTGGCTCAGAAGTTGGTCAACTGGGTGACAAACAGGTTGACGGGCAGAAAACAGAGAGTGGTGGTAAATAGTATACACTCAGAAGAGATGCAAGTCACAAGTGGGGTACTTCAGAGATCAGTCCTGGGGCCAGTCCTCTTCAATATCTTCATCAGTGACATTGCAGATAGACCGGAGGGAAAGGTTTGTCTGTTTGCAGATGACACCAAGATCTGAAACAGAGTAGATGATCCAGATGGGGTGGGCAGAATGAGAAGAGATCTGTATAAACTAGCAAAATGGTCGGAACAGTGGCAACTGGGGTTTAACGCAAAGAAGTGCAAGATTATGCACATGGGGAAGAGAAACCCTGAAGCCACCCATAGGTTGGGAGGGGAGTTGCTGGCAGTCACAAGGGAAGAAAGAGACTGGGGCATCATCATCACAGATGACCTGAAATCATCCAAGCAGACCACTAAAGCAGTAGGTAAGGCTAGGGGGATGTTGGGGTGTATTAGTAGGGGTATTACAAGTCGTAAGAGGGAAGTAATCATCCCTCTTTACAAGACACTGGTTAGGCCCCATCTGGAGTACTGTGTGCAGTACTGGAGGTCACACCTTCACAAGGACATTAATCAAATTGAGGCAGTCCAAAGAAGGGTAACCAAAATGATGCAGGGATTGCATCAGAAAACGTATAAGGATAGATTAACGGAGCTCAATATGTATACCCTAGAGCAAAGGAGGGAGAGAGGTGATATGATTGAAACATTGAAACATCTTAAGGGCATTAACAAGGTGAAAGAGTCTAACATGCTTCAATATTAGAAAAATAGCAGGACAAGAGGACACAGCATGAGATTAGAGGGAGGCCGATTAAGGGGTAATGTGAGGAAGTTCTTTTTCACAGAAAGGGTGGTGGATGAATGGAACGGCCTACCTCAGGAAGTGGTGGATATGAATACAGGCATTCAGACAGGCATGACATAGGCTTAGGGGAGCAATACAGATGATTATGAATAGATAGGCCATTGACAGAGCAAAGGCCGATGGCACATTCATAAGGTAGAAAAAAGAAACAGGCAGGCTGGATGGGCCTTACGGTCCTTATCTGCCATCAACTTCTATGTTTCAATGTTTCTCCCCTGAATATCTCTCTTACTGAGTCTTGGCCTCTCACCATCCCCTTCCCTGCTGAATACTGAGAAAAAATACTTGAGATACGGCAGTGGTGATCAGGGCTGGCAGAGCGGAACATCATGAAGGGTGACCGCAGAAATTTTTCTAGTGAGAGACCCCGGGGGCATGGTGTGCAATGACATTGGGCGCTTGTCATGTGCAGATATCTGGCACGTCCCCCACAACATTTCTGACACTGGTTGCTGCTGGCCCCTGGCCTCTGTCCGGGGTCAGTCATGCACCAGATACACAGCCCACCATCCCCCTGGAGAAGGAGAGTCGTCCCTAGGATATTCAATCCTTATCCCCCTCAAGTCAACCCTCTGATTCCTGAGTCCATTCCTGAACCCAGATCATTGGCATCTCAAGCAAAAATCCAACTGCTGTGCCAGTGGGTCGGCTCACTACTAAGCCATTTCAAGGTAGCACAGAGTGAAGGGGAGGGTTGCTTCAAGTGACCTTTTTAAGTCTAGTGGGGGCATTTCCATGGCTAAGTGGTTGCTTTCAAAGCTTGTTCTGTGGGTGGGGGGGGCAATAATATTAAAGTTATAGTACCATGGTGCTTGAATTAAGTCCCTCTGCTGTTTGGGAGGTTGATGCATTAAGGAAGGGGAATCTCATTAAAATTCCTGCAAGGTTGCACAGAGGACTCAATTTGACATTTCTAGGGTTCAATGGTTTAGAATTGTGGTGTTTGAAATATTTCCCTTATTCACCCCCAAGCTGGCCACTATCTGGACAGGTTCCCCTAGCCCCATCACCTGATTCCCCTGGGACTTACCTGTTTTGAAACATTTTCTGCCATAGGACTTGTTCAAAAGGGTCCAGTCATTGGTGTGGGACATATGAGGGACCAGACCATCACCCAGCTGTAGCCAGAACATGTTTTTTTCTCCATTTTCTGCTCTGGGACCCATGCATGTATAATGCTGTGTGTGTACTCTGCATCCGTGGAGATGCCACCTCAGCATCTACACATGGGGACCCCTTCCTCTACTGTTCCACTGTGCTGTCTTACAGATTCCTCCAGGTGGCAGCTGACCAGAGGGATGTGCAAAACCCCCCTCCTCAAGGTAGGAGAGCTTTCAAGGGATATTCATCCGTCCCTCCCCCAGCCAGCACTAAAGTGACCCACATCCAGTTCCAAACACAGGATTACACTTGCTTGACTGGCTCCATCTCATTTTTGTATTAAGGATCCCAGATCTGCATAGACTACTCCAGGTAGGGCCTTATTAGGATTGCTTTCCTACTGGTGACTCCACCCACCCGCATTATGATGCATCCTAGCATCTTTCCAGCCCTCTTACAGTTGCTGCACACTGCTTGTAATCTTCAAATTGGCTGACTGTCAACAAAGATAAGTTAATTTTAATTTATAAAGACTTTCATTTTGGGGATTAAAGATGCTGGAAAACCATCATTTTTGTGATTAAAAATGGTATATAACTATGATATTAGTTGTCATGTCACAGAAATCCACACAGTTATTTGTATGGTACACATCTCATAGTGAATGTGTCTATGCGCTAAAAAACAACACAGATTTCATCACATTTGAAACTGTCTAAAACATCATGTGTCAGATATTCAAAACTTAGCCTGGGTGCTAAGGGGTGTCTGCCCACACTAACTGGGTTTTGCATGCAATTTGTGGGTGGGGCCTAAATTCAGACACACTCACAACACGGGTAAAATCTGTTTGTGCCTGAACACTAATTTACTGCTGCACTCGTGCAAACGAGTGGGTTCTCCCCTGCATCTAGGTGCAACAGAAAATTGAGAGGTTTGCACAGGTGATAAATGCCACCTGAATGGGCGCAAGTTATTGTCTTAGCAAACCCCGATTTAATGGAGTGAAAGGCCCTGGTGGTGGGCAAAAGTACTGCAGCCGCTGGTACTCCCCTCACCCCCAACCCCAGTCCATGTACGCACTGGATGACCTGGAGTCCAGTGGCACCCCCTGTCTACCTGTCACCCCTCCCCATAATTGTTTAGCATTTCCCTGGTGTCTAGTAGCACCTACGGCCCTCCAGCACCTGTTCCCATAATTACTGAGATTGTCCCTGGTGTCTAGTGGCACCCCACCACCCTCCAATTGCCTGCTATGGTATTAGTTAAGCTGTCCCTGGTGTCTAGTGGCACCACCCACCCTCCAATCACCTGCTGCAGTGTTACTGAAGCCGTCCCTCATATCTAGTTGCACCCCCTGCCCTCCAATTGCTTGCTGTTGTGTTATTGAAGCTGTTGCTGGTGTCTAATGGCATACCCCTCCCTTCAATTGCCTGCCACAGTGTTATTGGAGTTGTCCCTGGTGTCTACTGGTACCTGCCATACTCAGATCACCCATCGCCATCTTGACAAAGGCTGTCCCTGGTGTCTAGTGGCACCCTCACCCTATGATCACCTGCCAAGCTGTTACTGAAGCTGCCCTTGGTGTCTAGTGGCACCCCCACCCTCTGATCACTCACTGCGGTGTTATTTAAGTTATCTCTGGTGTCTAGTGGCAGCCCCCATCCTCCAATCACCTGTCCCTGTAAGTCTGTAGATTTTCCTTGGTGTTCAGTAGTTCCCCCCCCACCAAGCACCCATCCATGTGTCACCCAGTGCCCTGGTGGCTAGTGACCCCCACACACTGCCCACACTGAGTACACTGCCCTGCAACCCTCCTCATCCCCCATGTCTCCATCCGGCACTGCACAGGGGATACGATATGGTGATTGGCACAGTCTTCCACTCACTACCTCGGCTGGCCACATATGGACTGACAGGGAGCATGTGGACTGTGTACTGTAAACATTATGCATGCTCCCTCTTTGGTACACAGTCCGTGCATTACCTGTCTTTCCATACAGCAGCCAGCCGAGGTGGTGAGAAGAGGGCTGTGCTGGTTGCCGTATTGGATTCCTCATGAAGTACCAGATAGAGAGGTGGGGGGGGGATGGCATGGTGGAGTGCTTAGTGCAGGTGGTGTGGGGGGTGCTGCCCACAAGGACAGTGGATGACACCTGGATGGGTGCTCAGTGATTGATGGGCACCACTGGACCCTAGGGAATACCTACAGACTCATGGGGACAGGTGATCAGAGGGTGGGAAGTGACAATGGAAACCAGGGACGACTTCTCTCATATGGTGATGATTGATAGGAGAGTGGGGCACCAAGAACAGCTTAAATAATGCCATGGTAAGATATCAGGGGGTGGAGGGTGCCACTGGACACCTGGGAGGACATTTCAATTGCAGGGACAAGCATTCAGGGTGTTGGGTTCTTCTTGCATCATGTCTGACATGGCAGCCGGCCACAGAAGGGGTGGAAACCTACCACTGCTTCCCGCTCGAATGAGCCCATAATGTGCATGCATATGGCCCCTTAGCACTTTGCATGCTTATGGTCTCTTTTGCATGTTGTGAGCTGAATATCGTGCCAGGGTCTCCCATCACAATTGGGTCTGGGGTGCTGCTCTCTGTACATCCCTGTGAGGTGCATACAGCCCAGATCCCCATCAGGGCAGCACTACTCAACTTAGCTCTGCCCTGACATGGTCCTATATTCAGTTGGATAACATCTGTGCACTATGCGACTGAATATTGCATCCTCAGGGTCATGAGCAAGTGCAGCACAAACCTTTGCACACCGTTTTTGCCCATTACTGAATATCTGGCCCTGTGAGTGTTATATGGTGTAGATATCACAGCCTTGTCAGTTTGACAATGGTCATCTTTAAACGATCCATAAAAAGGGATTACATATGAAATATCTAGGCAGTTTTCACAAATGCCTGTTATTTAGTCTTCATTGGCCTCCATATTCAAATGGTTAGTGTGGTATTAACCAATTAGCACCAGGCTAACTGTGAATAGCACCGGTGGTCAGGGGCCATATTGAAAGGCACCTGGTGCACCACATGAACCTGACAGTGCCAAAACCCAGCCCTTAATGTGGCACATTGACTTTTCCCCCCCAATCGTCCATGCTAGGCTTTTGAGACATGTATGCCTTGGGGCCCAGTGGTCCCTGCCCCCCATCACCCATGCTGGGATTTTTAAAATATGTATGCCCTGGTGTTTAGTGGTCCCCACCATCACCCATTCTAGGCTTTTCAGACATGCCCTGGTGTATAGTGGTCTCCATCTTCACCCATTCTGGGCTTTTGAGACATGCCCTGGTGTATAGAGGTCCCTCCAATCACCCATGCTGGACTTTCAAAATGTGTTCCTTGGTGTCTAGCAGTCCTCCTCTAGTCACTCATGCTGGACTTTTAAAACATTTATGCCCTGGTGTCTAGCGGCCCCCCCATCACCCTTGCTGGGCTTTTGAAGCATGAATTCCTTGGTATCTAGTGGTCCCCCTCTGATCACCCATGCACGGCTTTTGAAACATACTGCCCTGGTATCTGTTGGTTCCACTGATCACCCATGCTGGGTTTTTGAAACATGTATGCCCTGATATCTAGTGGTATCCCCATCCCGATTGCCCATGCTGGACTTTTGAAACATGTATGTCCTGGTGTCTAGTTGTTACCCCCCAATCGACTGTTCTAGGCTTGTGCAGCATTTATTCCATGATAGCTAGTGGTTCCCCATCCCACAATTGCTCATTCCTGAGTGAAAAATGCAATCCCCCTGGTAGTCTAGTGGACCCACTGAATGGTTGCTGAATGTCCACCCAACCCACCTGCTGGGGACTCATCACCCCTCGCCCCCCCACATTCCAAGACACCAGTCAGTACAATATCAATGGCAACCTGCACAGCCTCCACTCACCTCCTCAGCTGGCTGCTGTCTGACTGTCAGTGAACAATCATAGGTACAGGTTCATAATTGCTCACTGACTGTTGGATGGTGGTCAGCCAGAGAAGTGAGCAGACGGCTGTGCCGGTCATCATTGATGTGGTACTGACCAGTGTCCAGGGTGTGGGAGCTGTGGGGCTTTTGATCCTGAGTGGGTGGGTCAGGGGTTCAGCAACCATTCAAGGGAAAGGGGTCCACTAGACTAGTAAGGTGGGTTGCACTTTTCAATGGGGAATGAGCAATTGATGATTGGGGGGACCACTAGATACCAGGGAATAATTGTTGCACAAGCCCAGCACTGGCGATTGGGAGAGATCACTATACATGAGGGCATACATGTTTCAAAGAATCAGCATGGGCAAGGGGGGGGGGACATTAGACACCAGAGAATAAATGTTTTACTAGTCCAGTATGGGTGCTATGGGGCTGCGTAGCATACTAATAAGCCCATATACAGTAGGGTATGCTTTTTGTTTGCGTAAAATATTTTTGTTTGGATAAACATCAAACACCAGTACAGTTAAAATAAGTTCATACAGCACTGCCAGCAACTTGAATTTACAAATGAGAAAAGCAACAAACATCAGAGTTATAATCGGTAAATGAAAGGGAATGACAGTCAGTGTGTAAGTACACCCAAGCAACTTGATGAGGTCTTCGTTTGCTACACTTTTTGCAAATACACACCATAAATAGTAATGTACAGTACAATGGACAACTCCAAATATCCTGGGTTGGAAAGATCCCTTCCTCTATTGCTTGGGACAGGGAGTCCCATATATCCTCAAAGTTATCCAGAGTGCCATTTGCACTGTGTTGAGTGTGCTGTTTTCAAACTGCTGTATAGACTTTTACTCCAGTGAGCAATTGTAGGTGAGTGACCATGGCTAGCCAGGTTTGTGATATTGTTTTCCAGGTGCTAATTAGTGCTAAATTCCATAGTGCAAAGGCACTTCCAGGGAGAAAGGGTCTTTCTTCAACACCCAAAAGAAGCTCCACTGGTGAAATGGGGAGAGGGCACCCTAACTCCCTTATAATGAGTTTGTGCACTTTTGACCAAAAGCTCCCAATTTTGTGATGTGTTAAGGTCATATGCAGGAAATTACTCTCCCTTGCCTCACATTTTGGACACATGGGGCATTTTAAGGAGTAGAAGTGATGCATTTTAACTGGTGTTAGGTAGGTATGATACATAAAGTTCAACTGCACCTGCCTGAGTCGAATACTCCCTGCACATGTGCTTTCCCAGACCCCTGCATGTCTTTCATATCTAAGCCTTTGCTCCATTTTGATAAAATATATCTCCTATGGGGGTAGGAGAGCCCCACATGAGCAGGGTGTAGATGGCTGTCAAGGGACTACCAACTGGGAAGGGGGTTGGAATACCATGTGTTCTACTGGAGACAGGTTGGCAACTCCTCCATCACCACCCATGGATCCCCGCAACTGGTATCTGGCTCACAGATATGCAAAAAAATATCTTGTTGAATAACATACTGTGTTTTCAGATCTACAAAGGTGTACAACTTTCTCCCATAATATACTTGCTCAACTTTGGCCAGTCGCAGCTTTTGTTACCTCAAAAATACCTGATGCAAAAAGACATTGTAGCCTTGTTTCTGCTTGCAGACAGATACTAGTTCAGCTTGGGGTGAGATAGATTCAGGGTGCCCAATACTGCCATGGACTGCATTCCAAATCTTTAGGGTGTTTTTAGTATAAGGGTTTGTCAGGCCCATACCTGATTACCAGATAGGGCCAGGGATAATAACCCCTGGCATATTGTTGAGCCTAATTCCTCCTCTTCCAGCTGCACCCATGCTGATCTGTATTTCTCACTACCCACCAGGAGGAATGTCAACTGGGCTGCTGAGTAATAGAAACATAGACTTTGGCAGCAGATAAAGACTGCTTGGCCTATCTAGTCTGCCCATTTTCCATACCTACTGTAACACCATAGACCCTACTTGATCTCTGGTTTAGCCCTCCCTTCCCTAATGACTAAGGTTCCCTTATGCTTATCCCATGCGTTCATGAATCTTGCTACAGTTTTGGCCCCCATCACCTCCACTGTAATGTTGTTCCAGGCATCCACCACTTTTTCTGTAAAGAAGTACTTCCTTACATTTCCCCTGAGTCTACCTCCCCGAGCTTCATAGCATGCCACCTTGTTCTTGAGCATCTCTTTTTCTGAAAATTGCTTCCCTCTTGTACCTTTTTTATACCCGTGAGGTATTTGAAAGTATCATATCCCCCCTTTTCCTCCTTTCCTCCAGGGTATACATATTGAGGTCCTTTAGTCTTTTTCGTAGAGTCTCTGGTGCAGGCCTTGCACCATTTTAGTAGCCCTCCTCTGAACAGCCTGTACCCTATGTCCTTCCAGAGATGTGGTCTCCAGAACTGGACACAGTGCTCTAGGTGAAGTCTAACCAATGATTTACCATATCACCATACCCCTCTTCCTTCTGATGACACCTCTCTCAATGCACCCTAGCATCCCACTGGCTCTCCCCACTGCCTTGTCACATTGTTTGGCCACCTTTAAGTTATCAGATATGATTAGTCCTACTGTAGGTCTCTCTCATGTTTGGTCGTTGTCCTACAGGGTCAATATGTCATATGCTCTACAGCACATGACATGAACACGTAGTAGGAATAACGCAGTAGGGAACAGTGAGATGCAAAACCATGAAAGGATGTATGTGCAGTAGTGCACCCTCTCACACTTCCCTGTACAGGATAAGGATCCTGCTGGGATGAGGGTCCACCAAGCAGCTGCCATGGCTTGATGGGATCAGAAACTGGCAGCAAGTGAGGCAGGCAGTGCGTTTGGGACTAGGTTTCAATTCCTGGCCTCAGACACATGGATTTTTACATTTTTCACATTTTGTGTGATTTTTACTGTAACCCCTCACCCCCAAATTTGGGGGGGCATGGGGGGCACAGCGCCCCACAAAAAAAAAAGACATGCTGCTGGCAATGTATTGCACTGTATTGGCAGTATGGTATATTGCTGTGGCATAATGTCTTGCAACATTATGACACCATGGTGGTGGCCATCAGTACCACTCCCCCATCTTGTACTTCACCCCTGGGTTTCTGTGCCCTAAGTTAATAATTTTGTACTTCTTCACATTGAAACTCAGTTGTCACACTCTTAACCACTCCGCAAGCTTTCTTAGATCGCTATTCATTTTTTCCATCTCCCCTGGAGTGTCTACCCTGTTGCAGATTTTAGTGTCATCTGCAAAAAGGCATACCTTCCCTTCTAGGCCCTTTGCAATGTCACTAATAAATACATTAAAGATGATCAGTCTCAGTACCAGTCCGTGTGGCACCCCGTTAGTCACCCTCCCTTCCTTGAAGTGAACTCTGTTTACTACCACCCTCTGACACCTATCCCCCCAACCAATTCCTTACGCAGTTTACCACTTTTGGACCCACTCCCAGATTGCACAGCTTGTTTACTAGTCTTCTATGTGGAACTGTGTCAAAGGCCTTACTGAAATCCAGGTAGGTGACATCCACCGTTCCACCCTGTTCTATTTCCCTGGTCACCCAGTCAAACAAATCTATCAAATGTTTTTGACATGTTCTCCCCCCAGTGAACACATGCTGCCTTAGATCCTGTAAGCCACTGGTTTCAAGACATTCCACAGTCCTTTCCTTCAGCAGTGGTTCCATTTATTTCCCCACCAATGAAGTCAAGCTGACCGGCCTGTAATTGCCGGCTTCATCCCTGCTACCACTTTTGTGAAGTGGGACTACATCTGCCCTCCTCCAGTCCTCCGGGACCATTCCCATCTCCAGTGAGTGGTTGAACAGGGCTGTCAGAGATGTAACCAGAACCTCTCAGAGTGCCTTCAATATCCTTGGATGCATCCCATCTGACCCATTGCCTTATCCACTTTCAGATTTGCGAGTTCCTTCAGGACTCTCTCCTCTGTGAAAGGACTAGTGTTCAGCTCCCTTCCTTCAATGTTCCTGTCACTTATCTGTGGTCCCTCACATTCCCCTTCCTCTGTGAATACTGAACAAAAATATTTATTCAGGATGTCTGCTTTTTCTAGGTCCCCCTCCACACTCTCCTTCCCTTCCCTCCTTAGCCTTACAATCCCTCCTCTGGCTTGTCTCCTTTTGCTTACATGCTGACATACCTGAAAATGTCTTATCTCCTTCCTTTACTGCCTGGGCTATTTTCTCCTCTGTTTGTGCCTCTGTGCTCCTGACTGATTTCCCTGCCTCTCTCTCTGCTTCTTGTGATACACCTCCCTGTCCTCCTCCCTCTGTGTCGCTTGATACCTCTTAAATACTAACATTTTGCCCTTACTTTCCCAGTCACCTATTTTTACCTCTTGCCTTTGCTTACTTGCCTAACACAGAAGTTTGTAGCCTTGCCTATGGTCCCTTTTAGTTTTGCTCACTGTCCCTCCACTCCACCCTTGTCCTCCCCATGCCAGGGCATCCCTGAAGTATTCCCCCATCTTTGTAAAGTCAGCCCTCCTGAAGTCTAGGACCCTTGCCTTTGTGTGGTTTGGTTCTGGCACTGTACTTATATTGAACCATACTGTACAGTGATCGCTGGTCCCCAGATGGCCATCCACCATGACATCTGCAACACTGTACCCATTGGTGAGTACAAGGTTCAGTATCACTCCCTCATGATTTCACCGGAAATGTCTCCTGTTCAGCACCTGGAACAGAAACAAGCTTGATTAGTGACCGTACCGTACTGGGGAAATATGGTATACGTGTTGAATGGGCAGGTGTTGGATAGCCGAAGCCAGTCTCCTTGGAGGCTGTCTTTCATCACAGACTTTTTCTGGGGAATAGTGGACTTCGTGGCATTGTTCTTCCAGACTTTGATTCAGCCAGATCTATCGAGAAAAGGAAATCGGTCATGCACGACTTCCTCTTCAAGATTCGACGATGGACGAGGGCCTCCAGGAAATCCTCGACGTAGATTTGGTCGAATAAATCATGGTGGGGGTCCAGCTGCTCCTCCAATGGGTGGTGGTGGATGAGGAAGTAATGCCTGCTTTTGTAAAGCAGGCAATTGGATGTGCACATTCACAAGGTTAATGTGAAAAATTAAATGAAGATGGTCCATGGAGAGTGTTTCTGAAGTACTGTTGGGAATGTGTACGTCCACCTAGAGTATTGCTCTCTGCAAAGAGATTCATGAAGTTGTACTGGGAATACCTATTTGTAGGGGCCAGTACAATGGATCAGCAATTCTGAAAGACAGTAAATGTTTATGGAAATGGCTTTTGTTCCTTCAAGCCTTTAAATATAGTTTGTGAATGTATTTGTAGTTCTGTATTGTTATTTAACATACTGTATATGATTCATTTATTAAAGGTTTGAAAATATATTCTTTTTCTGATTTCAGGAAAACGTTCAAGACAATTTCTTTATAATAAATAGGCAAATACCAGAACATTACAGGAGCAGTTTTTAAATCTGTTCTTTTTTTAAGTTTATAGAAAAGAACCATCACATTTAAATGTGATATGGTCTAAATTTGTCATGGCCACAGTTTTACTGAATTCCATTGTCTTTTCAGAAGTCTTTTGAAATAGAATAATGCATGGACAACCACACACAAAACTAGGTTTCCATCAAGGAATTGAGACGACATCATAGAAGACTGCAAAAATGAAGTTCAAAAAGCCCTTGGTGTCACCTCAACTCAGATATGGAAACATTGAGTTGTGTAGTTTCCCATACCTTATTTTTTACAGTATATAGTTTTGTTTTGTAATCGTAGTTTAAAAAAGTCCCTCCACCTTGATACTTGAAGATTTTTATCATAATTCAAAATATCCACCCCACACCCAGCTGTTTCATAGACACCCACCCAGTGTCACAAATAGTTTTAATTATTATTTAACACTGTAGAGCTTTTTGCTTTGTAAAGCAGTCCTGTGTCAAGCAATGATCCTCACTAAGTAAATGCTCCCATTTAAACTACATTGTGGTTATACAAGCGGAGGCGCTTACTCTGCGAGGATCCTCACCCAGCAGAGAACATCTGTGCAAAGTATTGAGAATGTTGGATGTGAAATGTATTAAAACTACTATTTGTAATACAGGGTGAGTGGACACTACGTGGCTGACATGGGTATTTTCAGTAAAGAAAAGAAACTGCAAGTTTGGGGGAGGATAGTATAGATATGAGGGTTGGGATTTCAAAAAAAAATCTGAAACATTTTAATACAGAGGGGCAGTTTTGATCAGTGTAAATAACTCCCTGGAGGAGAGGGAGGAGAGGAGGGAGAGGAGGGAGAGAGGGGATATGATAGAGACATACAAGTATCTCACAGGGAGGAACAGAGTGCAGGAATACACTATTTTTAAGCGAAAAAGATGTACCAGGACTAGAGGGCATGGGATGAAGTTGGAGGGAGGACGATTCAGAGGAAACATGAGGAAGACTTTCTTCACAGAACAGGTGGTGGACAAGTGGAACACCCTGCCAGAGGAAGTGGTGGGGGCTGAAACAATCATGGGATTTAAGAATGCATGGGATAGACATAAAGGAATTCTGGAGGTCAGGGGTAAGGGGCAACAGACTTCTAGAAAAACATAAACTGAACTTACAAGCTCAAATGGGCAGACTGGGTGGGCCATAGGCCCTTATCTGCCGACACTGTCTATGTATCTATGTTTCTATGAGTCGTCTCTCTTACTAGTTGCCTGAGGAATGCCCACTGCAGGGAGTCCAGGATGTTCCTGCTCCAACTGAAGCTGCAGCTGGGATGCTCTAATCCACATCTGGCAGATTGAAGTCTCATGATTTACTCAGAAACTAACCCATTTATTAAAAATATAAAGCAGTGGAATTGCTTTATAGATGATTTTTTTATGTGTGTGGGAGGGCCCAGAGTAAGAGATTGAATTGTTTATGAAATAGCTGAATGATTCAAGCAACATCAATCTGAAGTTCATGCATAGTAAAAGCAGGACAGAAATCAATTTTTTAGACCTCACGTTGTTTGTAGATGAGGACAAGAAAATACAGACCAAAATTTACTGGAAAAAAACTGCAACCAACAATGTACTAAGAGCAGACAGTACCCACCCTCAAGCACTCTTCCGGTCTATACCATTTGGACAGTTTCTGAGGTTAACAAGGAACTGTTCTAGGGACAAAGATTTTGAAAAAGGAGCCAATGTGATGAAAGCAAGATTTGAGGCTAGGGTTATGATAATAAGATGCTGGACGGAGCTTTAAAGAGAGCTAGAAAAGAGGACATATCACAATTATTGAAGCCAAAAAAGCAGAACAGAACAACTGAGAAACTCTCTGTAACATTTGTCACAGAGTATAGCAACCAGGCTGGATAAACAGGGGCCATTATTAGAAAAGTTTGACCAATATTACTTAATAACCCTTTGCTAGCGGAAGAGGTAAGCACAAATCCAAGAATTACATTTTCCAAAGCAGAGAGCCTGAGGGATAAATTGGTTCATAGCAGGTATACCATAAAGAAAAGTGAGATAAGGATGTGGTTACCACCATTGCCATCTGGAATGCACAAATGTGGTCAGTGCAACGTGTGTGTCTATTGCAATCCAGGAAAGGTGTTGAATTTAAAGGAATATGATTATAAAATAGAAATAAAAACATTCCTGAATTGCAACAGCACATACACATGGCATTTGGTGTCCATGTAACCTGCTATATGTGGGGAGCACGGTCAGACCTGTTCAACAGAGGATGCAGGAGCACATTAGAGATATAAGAGCAGGTCTGATAAATAAACCACTAGCAAGACATTAGATGGAGAAAACACAACCAGAATGTGGATGGTACAAAATTTATGGCATTGGAAAAAGTAGCAAGCAACCCAAGTGGGGGGAGGGACAGGTTAAAAAAGCTTCTTCAAAAGGAGAGTTTCTGGATTTTTACACTGAATAGCCTCCAGCCCAAGAGTCTTAAGACAGAATGGGATTTGAAGCCTTTTCTTAAGAAAAAGTAAGAGATAATAAGAAACAATGAATAATTAGTTCATTAGTGCCATCTCATATTTACTTCTTCACTTTTTCCTTTTAGTTCTTACCTGGCAACTAGTCACTATGGAATGTGAATCCCCCAGCAATCTGCCTTGAAATTTTAAAGGGAGTGATCATAGACACTGTCATTGGCACCAAGAACTTTAAAGTGCAGTTATGTTAAGTAAAATAAAGTAATACATTAGAACAAAGTGCCAAAAATGTGTCATTATGTGCCAGAAAGGTATTAGAATTGTGTTGAAGTTATGTTTTCTTAATAAAGGCAAGATATTAAAGGTAACAGAGATTTCAACTGGAAAAAAGTAAAATGTAAAGGTAAAATGTCAATTTCATTATTATTATTTTCTTGGCTTAAAAGCCTTAATGATGTGTGTTGAAACCAAGCTCCAGGTTTGTGGGATAGATGCAAGCTGGATTAGAATGTGCCATAACATGTCAGTTGCTAATGAATTGAATATAAAGTTTTGAATGGGATTCTGATATGTGACTGTGTTAAACGTGTTCATTATGATTTTGTTTAAACAATCCTAATATTACATAAAGAAATGCAATAATTAAGTTTCATTTACATTCAGAATTGTAAATCAGTTTATTGCTGTGATGTAACTGTATTTTTGAATTTTTTTTTTAGTTTTAGTAGGTCAGAGGTTCAAATCCTCCCAAATCCACTTATACGCTATTATTAGTTTAATGTTGTAACCAACAGGAGGCACCCTAGTGAAATAAAAAATGGCTATTTAAGGGAGGAATATCCAAACAGACCCCACCCCTGAAGATGACCACGCCCTGGTTGAAGCACTGGGGATATCCGGATAGGAGTTGCATACTTGATGTTTGAGAGGCGAGCCTATTATAACTTTCTACAAAAATAAATTTTTGGAATCTGGAATTAGGAACAGAGTCTTGTCCTTATTTCAACTTGAGTGCAGTGATTTTTTGGAAAGCAGTTCCTTGGGTTTTGGCCTGCATGTGTAGTGCCTTCTGATTGGGGAGGGGTGCATGATGGGGGAGGGTTGCATGGTACATGGCTTAGGAGCCACACTTTATGGCTTGGAGACCATAATCATTCAAGAGGCTGTACCCCTTTTTAGCAAATGGTGGATCCGCTTGGAGGGTCCCCTCTGAGAAGGTGGATGGTCTGCACATAAAAGCGGCTTACTGACACTACCAAGCTGTACGCAATCAATAAACATGAGCACCACTGGAAAAGGCAGTTATAAAAAAGTTATTACTCAGATAATAGTTCTAAAGTGCATATTCAGTGCAATAAAGTGCCACACATTAGATGGTTGGAAGAAACAGAAAAATGAGACATTTCTCACCATAGACCCCATACCAAAGGGGGTGTGGGACCTACTCAGACAAATCATTTTAAAGATTTTTTTAAAAGATTTTTTTTTAGTGTAAAAAAAATTTGAATTTAAAATGAAAATGTTTAACTTTGCAGAATACTTGAGATTTTTCTTTGTGGAAAATGGAATTTGCTAACTGAAATTAAAACTAAGAATATTAGAACTATAGTATGCACATGACAAGAATCTGTTATAGTTATAAGAGTACCTGGACTGTTTAGAGATTAACAATCCTGATTGGCTAAGAATGATGTCATGATTTATAAATAAATTATACAATGGCAAGAAAGAATCCTGGTCTCTGATTGGTCAGTTTGGGGCTGGACCTGTGGCATTATTCCGGCACGATGCCACAGATCTAGTCTCTGCACTGTGAACCCATTTGGATGATGCCCACCACCAGGATGCCATCTCTCTGTTTTTGCATCTTCTGTTCAGAAACAAAAATATTCTTTAAAATTATTTTTCTATTTTGTATATAACAGCAAGCCATTGTATAATATGAATAATGCACTCCAGAGTGTGTGTGTCGTTAGGGATAACACCACGTCTGGGGCATTGGATGCACTCGGCCTGCGGCCTCGTGTCCAACCCCCCCCAGGCGTGGCGTTATCCCAGCACGACACACACCCTGTCATGCATTATTCCTTTAATAAAAGACTGTGCAACAGCAGAGGTGATGTGAGAGAAAATAAAAGAGGATAAGGAAAGGGAAGCAATGAGCTTGGAAAAGGGGGAAGAGAAACAGTGGAGGAGAAATGAGAATCATAGCAGTGGAAATGGCGAGAGACATGGGGAGAAAGGGAGAGGAAGTAATGACAGCACATAGCAGCTATTAAATTTCCAATACTGTGTGGCCAAGTTCATATATAAAGTTATGGACTCCAGAATTCCACATAGTATGTCAAAGTTTTTGAGACCATATATTGATGGTCATTATTCTAGACATAGGTCAGACAGTAGGTTTCTCGAGATTCCTTTTATGAAATCTAAAAGTGGACAAAGATTCTTTGCTTATATTGCTCCATTTATTTGGAATGAAATTCCTCAAGATATTAGGTGGTTGTGTTCTGTCAAAAAGTTTGCCGATGCATTAAGGATGTATTTCGAATCTCAATTTAATTGTAACTGTTTTTTATGAATTTTTTTTATGAATTTTATATGTAACAAAGACATTTTTGTCTGCAATTTGCTGCATTGTATATGTATGTTTGATTATGTATTGTCTGTATGCAATATATGTGGGTCGCACCTGTAAAAGGAACTTGTTTCCAGTGTGCTTACCCGTTAAGCGAATAAACAAACAAAGTATTGATTAAATGAACACTGCAGAAGAAGCTGCCTCAGGTGGGCCAGAGATCAGGAAACCAACTTGTTGGAGGAATGGAGTAGTAGACTGGAGGATAAAAATGTAATTCATAGTTACATAGTTATTTCCAAACTAAAAAAGACATGATGTCTGCTAAGTCTGCCCATTTCCTTCCTATTATAATTAATGCCCTTCCAGAATGTAGTGAGACTTAAGGTTTTCTGGATGTTGATGGCAAAGTAGTTGGTTTTGGAGTCCCTGGTAGCCTATGAAGTAGTATTGTCAAGGTGTTTATACCAAAATTTGGCTTCGGATATAAGGTGGGAGAGTTGGAAGCTTTATGCTGGTACCGCACAGTCACATGGACTTTTATAGAAGTAATTACGTTTGTGATGATCAGGAAGGATGGGACCCCTAAACACATGGGGCTGGATATTCAAACTGCGCTATTTTGTGGCGCAAGCCCTTGCGCTGCACAAAATAGTTGCGCAGGGGTGTGGCCGGGGCGATATTCAAAGGAGTTGCGCTATTGAGCAACTCCTTTGAATATCACCCCAGCTTCACAGCCACTGCATAGTCATGGAACTTGCGCCACGCAAGTGGTCAGAGGGAGCATACAAGTTACGGTGGTGTAGTACCATTGCGCCATGCGCAAATTTCCGATATTCAAAAGGTGACATGCAAATGGGACCATAATTCATACAAGGCGCGGGGGCAATTCATTCTCATATCTGGACTGCCTTGTCGGTATAGGCTGCATGCCCATTGGCTCTTGCTCTGCACCAATGGTGCAGTTCACCGGGCAGTCAGTCGGCGGGCAGCGGGCAGTGGGAGGGTGAGATGCTGCCGCCACCGCCGGGGAGCGGGTGGGGGCTTCGTGGGTGGGTGGGGTGGGGGACACTAGATCACCAGGGATATGGTCTTGGGGTGTTGCACATTATGCAGCCCGCGATCGGGCTTAGTGGTCCACTGGACCACCAGGGATATGTTCGGGGTTACTTTTCAGCCCGTGATCGGGCTTAGCGGTTCACTGGACCACCAGGGGTATGTTCTGGGTGGGGTGTTTAACTTTTCAGCCCATGATCAGGATATGTTCGGGGCAGTTTAACTTTTCAGCCCGCGATTGGGCTTAGCGGTCCACTGGACCACCAGGGATATGGTTCGGGAGGGCACTTTGCTGCCCGCTATTGGGCTGGTGAGGAGGGTTATTTAGGTTTTTGCCTGCGATCGGGCCAGTCGGGGGTGGGGATTTTTACACTTTTGCCCATGATCGGGCTGCAGTGGGGGCACAGGGAGTAGGTTGAGGGCCAGTCACAGGTGGCAGCTGCTGTGTTGCGCCCTGCAATGCAGCAGCTCACCTGTGGGTGGCCCTCGACTTACTCCTTGTTTTTTTGGCTCAATGTTGTGCAGGTGCAGGTTGGGGGTTGCGCCTGCACAACTCTGCACAGCCCGCTGAATAACGGGCTGTGCAGTTTATGCATGGTTCCTCCCCCTCCAGTTCAGCATGCATTCATTTGCATTGCGCTGTTGATCAGCTTGCCTTGGGGGGCGCAACTGCCTCCTGCTGAATATTGCAGAATGGCGCAATTTTGGACTTGCACAGGCGCAACCCTATTGTGCATGGCGCAACCCTTTTGAATATCCCACCCATGACCTCTAGGGGTAGATGTTTTACCTCAGATAGTAGTGGATTTAGCATGTAAAAGGAGAGAGACCATCTATGTAAGTAGATGCAGAGATAGAGGATCAGTCAGTGGATGAACGGGCAAGGCTACCAGGTTGACAAACATGAGTAACATGCACCAAACATGTTTATTTGGGTGGTGGAGGCTCCTGAAGTAGTAGACTGTATCTAGTGGTCAGTAATCATAAACTAACCTTACAGTAACTCTAAATAAAGCATCCATCTCCAACTGCCCTTGTCTCTATAAAGAAAAAATGCATACTCACCCAGTGTAGTTTATCACTGAGACCATGGTCTTTTATTCAGGTTAGTTTCACATCTTCATCTCACACCATCCCACTTCTGGTGTTAAGGGTAGTTTGCAATTATTATACAAGTACCACCAAAGCCAATGTGGGGAGTGGCATTTTTTCCAGCAAACATACAAATTGGTCACTAATCATGTCTAGTATTTATTTATTTATTTATTCATTCAATTTTGATGACTGGGTAGGCCCACAGGGCCCGAAGGTCCCTTTTTCAGGGGCGACCTGGAATTAGTTACAAGAAGGAGAGTAATTACAGCAGTGTACAAGGAACATAGAACTTAATACAGCAGATTACTCAATACTTAACACATTAGGGTGACATAAGGCCACAGGGGAGTTGAGCCATTCAGGTTACAATCTGGCCAGGCCACCAGTGGAGTTTGTTACAATACAGTGGGTGAGGGTAACAGGAAGGAGGTTACAGGGTACAAGGTGGGCAGAACAGTCCTGAGTAGAGGGTAGTAATAGTATTGGTTCTGGCTAGTGTAGGGGAAGGAGGAGGTGATTCACAGATTTAGGAGAGCAGCAGGTGATGCATGGGAAACAGGATAGGACTGTTAACAAGTACTGAAAAGATAATTGCTTGGGTACATGGATAGAGTGGGATTGTACTCACTGGCAGGAGTAGACACTGGCATCTAGTAAGTGAGCATGGAGTCCTTTCCTGAATATTCTGAGGGAGGGGGCATCCTGGAGGTGGGGATGGAGTTGGTTCCAGAGGATTGGGGTGGCAGTGGCAAAGGATTTGCCACCAGTTGTGGTCTGCACCCCAGGTACATCCAGGAGGTTTCGCCCAGAGGTGCGGAGAGGCCTTGCTGAGTGCTTGAGAACCACAAGACCATCCAGACAGGAGGTACCAGCTTCAACTAACAAATGACAATGACAATGAGAGGAGATGACCAATTCTATGAGTGAGTACTTTGATAATCGGGAGTTGAGCCAAGTGACCTCAGTGATCAGATGGATGGAGTTTAGGGCTTGAATTCCTTGCACTTGTTCCTATAGGATGGGAAGTTCCAATTGGTACTGGGATGTTAAAGGACCAGGGAGTTCCCAGATGAGGTGAGAGTGAACACAAGAACATAAGAACATAAGAAAATGGCCAGCAGAAGGCCTCTCAGTCTTTCAGGTCTGCTCGTAATAATAAGGGTTGTTTCCGACTTTCTGTTTACTTTTGGGGCCCCCTCCCCCTTCTCCTTCCCCTGGATTTCTGGTCTTCCCCCTTACAAGACCTCCTGCCATTCCTTTATGCCCATCCCAGGCTTTTTTGAAGGCTTCCACTGTCCTTGACTCCACCACCTCCTGCGGTAGTTTGTTCCATTCCATCACCACTCTCTCTGTAAAGAAGCGTTTCCTTACATCCCTTTAAAATCTCCCTCCCACCAGCCTAAAGCTGTGCCCACTGGTGGTGGTGGTGGTCCTCCTATTGAACAGGTTCCCCCATTAGCTCTGTTAATTCCCCTCAAGTACTTGAACATCTCTATCATATCTCCCCTGTGCCACCTCTCCTTCAGTGTGTACATCCCCAGGTCCTCCAAGCTCTCTGCGTATGATCTATCCTGTTGTCCTTCTGTCATTTTAGTGACTCTCCTCTGTACCCTCTATAACATGTTTATGTCTTTCTTCAGGTGTGGGTGCCAGTATCTTACTCCATTCTTCAAGCGTGGTCTAACCAAAGACCTGTACAGTGGCAGAATAACCTCACTCCTCCTACTGCTAATTCCCCTAGCAATAAAGCCTAGCAATGCAGCGTAACATCCTATTCACCTTTGCCACAGCATTTTTGCATTGTGTTGAATGTTTCAGGTGCCTAGAAATTATCACCCCCAGGTCTTTCTCCTTCTCTGATGGCATAATCTGGACTTTTCCAATGTAGTACTTTGTTTTCGGGTTCTTTACCCCATGTGCATCACTTTGCACTTTTTGGTGTTGAACCTGAGCTGCCATCTCCCTGCCCATCTTTCTAGTTTGGCGAGGTCCTCTCTCATCTCCTTTATCCCTTCTTGGGTGTCCAACCTCCCACCGAGTTTGGTGTCATCCGCAAACATGCAAATTTTTCCCTGAATTCCTTCCCCTATGTCCCTAATGAACATATTAAATAGCACTGGTCCTAGCACTGACCCTTGAGGGACCCCACTGGTGACTTCCCTTGTACTGCAGAACTCCCCCCCTACCACCACCCTCTGTGTCCTGCTGCTCAGCCAGTTATTGATCCATCTAACCAACCTTCCCCCCACCCCAGATCCTTCGGTTTCATTATCAGTCTTCTGTGTGGTACAGAGTCAAAGGCTTTGCTAAAGTCCAGATATATAATATCCACCACCTGTCCTTTGTCCACTGTCTGGGTGACCCAGTCAAAGAACTCAGTCAAGTTTATTTGACATGACCTGCCTGACATGAACCCATGCTGTTTACTATCCTGCAGGCTATTTTCCTCTAAGAACTTGACCAATCCCTCCATCAATATCGTCTCCATTAGTTTACACAGAATCAAGGTTAGGCTGACCACCTGCAGTTGCCAGGGTCCTCCTTAGGGTCACTCTTATGGATTGGCACCACATGGGCTATTCTCCATTCCTCTGGCACTACCCCCCCCCCGTGTCAAGAGAGCTATTGAAAAGTATTGTCAGTGGGCCACCTAACTCTTCTGCAGTCTCTTTTAATATCCTGGAGTGTATTTCATCTGCCCCCGGAGATTTTTCTACCTTCAAATTCATGAGCCCCTCCCTCACCCTTTCTGTACTTATTGTCCTTCGTGGATCCTCTCCAACTTCCTGCTCCTTTCACTGTGTGGTATTGGGCCCTTTCTTTCTTTGGTAAAGACAGAGCAGAAGTAGTTGTTCAATATCTCCTCTTTTGCCCCATCTTCCACCACTATTCCTTCTCCCTTCTTCAGCCTGATTATGCCTTCCTTTTTGTCCCTTTTTTCTTTGATTATCGAAAGAAGGCCTTATCCCCCTTTTTTATCCCCTCTGCTATCTGGAGCTCCTTTTTTGCTTTTGCCTGTATTACCTCCCTTTTTGCTAGTTTAGCCAGCTTTTGGTACTCCTCCTCATCCTCTTCCCTCACAGATCTTTTGCTTTTCTTGTATGCTGCCCTCTTATCTTTCACTGCCTTAGCCACCTCTTTGCTGAATCAGCTGGGTGGTTGAGTTCTGGCCCTCTTCCCCTTCGTCTTTATGTATCTGACTGTAGCATTTTGTATGACCCCTTTGATCCTGATTTCCTCCACACCCAATTTTTCCTTTAGGTTCCCAAGGTCTTCCTTAATCATCACCATCATTCTCTTAAAATTCACTCTCTTGAGGTCTAGCACCCTTGTCTTGGTGGGGATGTTCTCTCTACCCATGTCCAGGTTAAACCACACTGTGTTGTGGTCACTTCCACCCAGGGATTCCCAATATCTATGTCCTGCATGTGTTCACCATTGGAGAGCACCAGGTCCAGAACTGTCTCCCCCCTTGTGGGACTGTTCACATACTGTGTCATGAAGCCATCTTGGATTGCATCCAGGATTGCCTGGTTTCTGGCACAGGATGTGGCTGGACTAACCCATTCTATTTTGGTTAGGATAAAGTCACCTACCACTACTACCTCCCCCCTTTCTGCTGCTGTTGTTAACTGAGAGCATAACTCTCTGTCTTTGTCCTCTCCCTGACTGAGCAGTCTGAATATGATCCCTATCCTTATCTTCTTTCCTTTGTTTGTCTGGAGTTGGAGCCATAGTGCCTCCGTGCTCCCCCCTGCGAACTCCTCCTACATGGCGCACACAATACCTTCTCTTATGTATGCTGCCACTCCACCCCCCTTTCCTGTCTCCCTGTCTCTTCTATGAAGCCTTTAACCTGGGATCAATAGGTCCTAGTCCTGGAGTGCTGACGCCCAGGTCTCTGTAATGGCTGCAATGTCTACCCTGCTTTCTGCTAAGAGAACTTGCAGTTCAGCCATCTTGTTACCAAGACTGCGCACATTCAGCACCACCACTCTCCTCTTTGTCTCTGCCATGCCCCTACTCTTCCTCTGACTTGATCTTACCTTTCTTGCTTCTCCTCCATTATCAGAATTAATGTCCTTCCCTGCTCCTTGTCCTTTAACTCCGCTGCTGTGGTGGGAAGGCACTCTGTTCTCCCCTTTTCTGCCTCCCACCCCCTTAGTAGTTTAAACCTAGCTCCCTTGACATGTATTCCCCTATTTTGGTTTTAATTTTCTTTCTCCCCTCCCAGGTCAGGGTCACTGCTGTAGAGACTCTTGTTGCCCTACGTGTCTCCTCACTGATCTATAAGACAGAACCCCTCCTCCCTACACCAACTGCCTAGCCATCCGTTAAATTCCCTTATCCTTTCCTTTCTAGCTGTGCTTGTTTTTGGTACAGGAATTATCTCCGAGAAGGATGGTGAGTTCACTGTCTGCCTACATGCTACAGCTAAATACTTAAATCTGTATTGCACCACCTCTGTCTCCACCCCAGCCAAATCATTTGTCCCAATGTGCAGTGTCAAGTCTGGTTTTCTCCCTGCCTCTCTTATCACTTCCCTTATCTTCTGAGTTGCGTTACCTGCCTCCATTCCAGGTGCACACACCACTGTTGTCCTCATATAGATGTTCTCATTCTTCCTCAAGTGTATACCTTTTATTATCAAGTCCCCATATACTATTATTTTATTTGTTCTAATTTGCTCATTCCCCTTATCATTCCTCCCGAGGCTCCTGCCACCTGTATTGACCATTCTTGCTGTATTCTTTTCCCTTCCCCCTTTTCTGCCTCTCCCTCTTTTCTGTCCTCACTGTTACCTCCCATCAAGATCTGTGTCTCCTGGTCCTGTTCTCCTACAACCTCCTTGGTCACCTGCTGCAGCACCATATCCTCCATTCCATTGTGTCCTTGGGTCTCCTCTGTCAGTATGCATATCTGTTGTATGTTGTCACCCCCGAGCCGGGGGTTTCCTTTTCCTCCAGTACTTGCCCTGAGTTCCTTGTTTTAGTCCCCCTGTTTCTGTCATTTTCTCTCTCTCTTGTCTTACCCTATCATATGGGTGTTGCTGGTCCTCCTGCCTTATCCCTTGCCTTCGTCTGTCTCCTTCCTGCCTCTCCCTACCACTGATATTCCTTATTAGCTGTTCAACTACTCCATGTCCAGTTTGCCCATGTATATTATCTCCATTCCTTGGCTTACATTTCTGTTCTTCTACTCCATGTCCAGTTTGCCCCTGTATATTTCCTCCAGTTGTCCTCCCTCAACTCTCCCTTCTGCCCTCCTCCTGTGGGTGTTGCTCTTCCTGCTGACCTTTCCTTTGCCTTGTTAAATTTCCCCTCTCTATCTACCCCCATCATGTGGGTGTTGCTCATCTTGCTGGCCTTTTCCTGGCTCTTGCCTGTCCTCCCTCCACCTTATGTCCTCCTCCTTGTTGATTTTTCCTAGTCCATGTGCATCTGCTCCATGTCTAGTTTGCCCCTGCTTCCTGTTTCTGCTGCCCTCGGTCATATCTTGAAGTGTCTTATTGAGGTTTTCTATCTCCATTTTTAGCTTTCCTATGCTCCTACACACTTCCCTTCCCCCCGCCTTCCACAGTGTCTCCATGAATACAACTGCCTCACAGTAGTTACAACCTTCAATCCTGCTCTGGTTGCCCTGCCCCTTGTTTCTTCCTCTAACATCCCCCATTTTAAAATATGCAAAATTTCACCAATTTACTGACTTACATACTAAGCTACTAGTAAAATACCCTAAAGATACTCCAGAATACACTACTGACTACTTGATTATTGGTTCAATATTCTGTAGCTTATACCAGATTAATTACTAGGTTAACATACAGGTACAATTCAATTTCATTGCAATGTATTTAAAATATTTCCCGGTCACTTCCTCCACACAGCTCCCTCCCTCTTGGCTCTATATTGTGCAACATTTACTAAATTCGCTACTAGGTTAACATATGGGTACAGTTCAAATGGCAGTGTAATGCATTTAAGATAGCCCTCGGTAAGCAGATACTAGACTGGTAGTAGAAGTAGAAGTAGATAAATTGACTGTAATGACTTGGGTTACCCTTTTGACCCTCAAAAGTCACTGTGCCCCTGTTTATATTGCAGTCTCAAAAGTCTCTGTGCTCGCACCAATGATGAAGCAGCCTGTCCCCAGGTTAAGCTTTTATGATGCCTTCACAGTACCTTCCGAGTTATTTTTTGGGTTTTTGAAGATTCTCCTGCAGTCCTGACTCAGTATATGACCTGGGATGCCCCCTTTGCTGTGCTCCTTCTCCTGCCAGTTCCTGATGGGTGATCCTCCATCTAGGTATGCCTCTGCTTGCCTCTTTACCCCAATGGTTTCATTTGGGAGGAGCTCCAGAAGACCATTTACTACTGGAGGAGAGTGGGGGATAGGTGGCTGGGTGCAGAAATTCAAATCTCGGAGCAGCTTCTGTGCTCGTCTCGTTCTCCAGCACTTCCTGTGGCTTTCTGGTGCAGGGGAAGAGGTGGTCCCAGCATGGACCCGACTGCCTCTTGCCCCTTTGCATCAACTCCCGAACAGCAGCTCTGAAGCTAAGAGGGGCTTCACTTCTTTTATTTAGTTTTGGCACCTCCTCTATGCTGTGCCCTGATTGGCCCAAGCTTCTCTGTTTCGGCCGCAGTTTATATCAAGCACCTGTTTCAGCCTGGGACCGCCGATCACGATATGAGGTAAAAAAATTCAAATTTTGGAGCAACTTCTGTGCTCTGTTCCTTTTCCGGCGCTTCCTGTGACTTTCCAGTCCAGGGGAAGAGTTGGTCCCAGCGTGGACCTGACTGCCTCTTACCCCTTTTGCATCAACTCTTGACCAGTTAATAATAGTGGTTAATAATAGTAGTAGTATATTTTATTGTTTGGGACACCCTTCCTCAAAGGCTTAGGGCACCCTTACAGCAACATTGCAATTACATAAATACAAAACAAGGTCAGAAACAGAATAAAAACATATACATATAACATCTCAAACATAGTTGGAAACAACTGAACCTGTTCAATTATCCTAGATTTCCCACCTCAAACCTCGAAGGCCTGTGCAAACAAAAAAGATTTTCACATGTCACATGAAGACCTCAATAGACAGAGCCTCCTGGAGGTACCCCGGTAGAGAATTCCATAGCGCTGGGGCAGCTACCTCACAAGCCTGATCCCCAGGAGAGGTAAGAGAGAGGACAGAAGATCTAGGAGGGAACCAGGATTGCTGTAGGTACCACACAAAATAACCCATGTATACCTGCGTGACTACAGTAGATGTGCAGGCGAGGATGGCTATGGGGCTCAAATATGTCTGGAGTAAGTCAGCCTGGATCTGTAAGACAGGAGAAAGCATGCAACATTCACCCAGACAGGCTACAGAAAAGTACATAAAATATGAGCAAAGCTGGGGAAGGGGAAATGCTCCCTTAGCAGACTCTTACCCTAAAAAAGAGCTCATTTAGAGAGGGTCTGTTTTAATATATATGTACTGTATGACCTATGGAATATACATTATTGGCATTATGTCCCTTATTTATTGTAGACCCTGTTTTGTCTGGTGGCCTAGTGGCAAGTAATGGGAGAGGCAGTGCTACAGCAGGCAGCATAAAATGAATATATTTTCATGTCAAACTTGTAGGGAGAGACCAAGGCCCCCATTTTCAAAAATGGACAGTTGTACTACACAAAACATAGTACAGTGCACTATTTAGTGTGCTGCCATTAGGGACTGTATATTCATACATGCATAGTGCCTTGTCTGGCGTGCACTGCATGTATGAATATCGGGCTGTGGATGCACCGCACAAAATGCAAATGCACTTTTTGCCACATCCCTATGCCAGCAAAAGACACCCAGGACCAAAGAAGGACAGTGCATCCCTGTCAAGAGAATACCTTTGCTCCTGGATGTAATATTCAAATGGCATCTTGGTAACAGCCACTCAAGGCATGCAAGGTACTAAGAGGCCATTTTCATGCCATTATGTGGCCATCAGCAGCTCTGTACAATGCCTCTGTGCCTTTGCATGCATGCAGGTACTGTGCAGAACAGTGGTTGTTGCACCTTGTCTCACCTAAATCCCTGTAGGATAAAAATCCTGGTAGTCCACTTGTACTCCTCCCCACACCTGATCCCTGTTGTAATAAATTGACACTGGTGTTAGTGTTACCCCCTCATTTGTCTGATCCCTATTCTTATAAAATAATCTCTTGTGCTAGTGGTAATCCCCCACCCAATCCCCATTATAATTATTACATTATCCCTGTTGCTGGTGGTACCCCTCTGTAATATAGAGTTCATATATCTCATCCAATGTTAATTTTAGCCAATCAGCCTGTGCCATGTCATTTGACAGGTGGGTGTGTTTATGCCCACAACCAAAGAACAGCAGTTACTGACGTAAGCCCCATGCATGGAAGTATCACCTCTGACCCCAGAAGTAAGCCTATGGTGACCTCTAGGTCACAGTAACCCCCCACCAGTCCTGGACTGGTGAAATTGCACTTGATCAGCATCTGCCAGCATAGCATTGTTAAAACAAAGTGAAGATTGCTGGGGGTGCATCCTGCACAGACTTGAAAGAGGTAAGCAGGTGCAGGACAATGCTTCAGTACAGATGAAGTGTTGGCAGTTTGTCAAGAGTGCACTGTCTGAAAGCTGGCCCAAGAACAGCATCCCAAAAACAGGTCTCCTCCCTCTGGTGGGGGGGATGTACATGTGTTCTGCTTATTGGCTGCCACCTAAAGGTTCTGGGTGGCTGCACAGTGGTATATTAGGGAAAGTGTCCCACCTGCTTAACATCAGGGGCATCTCCATTGAGATGGAGCTTGAACAATGCATCACTGTCTGCATGCACCATAGGCCCAGGGACAAAAACTGGATGAAAACCCCCAACCTTGGCAGGATAAATGTTTGTTCCCTTAAAGAGCCCCTGACACCATTAGAATAACTTGAAAAAAATGTGAGAGTTAGACACATTCCAGTTTATTATTCATATATTTTCTATAATTCTTTTCTTTTTGTCTTTATTACTGAGCACAGTTGTATGAAAGAGGATTATTGTCCCTTGGTCTTTATCTGCTCTTTCTGCTTGCTTACACCTGACATCATAATCCTCTGTTTATGGCATCATAATTATCTCCACAGCAACAGATTATGATGTCATAAACCAAACTGTGATGTCAGGTGTAGGGAAGCAGCCAGAAGAGATAGGGCAGCAATCCTGTTTACATGCAATTGTTCTTAGTAAGAAAGAAGGAAGAGTGAGAATTACAGAAAAAAAAATATTAAATATCAGCTAAATTGTTTCTAAATATTCCTATTTCTCAAAATTGTCACAATGATGTCAGTAGCTCTTTACAGGGTCCGCATCAGTGAGCTCTCTGAGGTTCGCTGGCAGAGGACGGATGGCAATCAACAACAACTATGTCCCAGAGAAGCCAGGTGATGGGCTGGGGGAATTGGAACAAAATAGGACAAGTCAGCAGTACAGGAGGTAAAATACTAATTAAAAAAAAAGTGCACTGTGTGATATCATGTAAGTAGGACTGAGACATGGTAGAAGTTTTAATCACATTGTATTTGTAGCAAAAAATGTTCAGTAAAGAGGGGGTTACTCAAAGACTGTGAAGGGGCTCAGAAAGAACACTCTACCCTTCTACATCTTGTGGGTTTTAATGCTTCACCAGCTTCTCAATAATTCATTATGGAGAAGTGTGGTACCACCTCCCACCCGATCCCTGGTGCTACCAGTTCCACGTCCCATGTCAATCCCCATTTGTAATAGCACATTTTCCCTGGTGCTAGTGGTACCCCCTGTCCTACAAAACAAGAAGGCTCTCATCCCAACCAGTCTGCACTCACCAACCTCACTCTTGTCTGACACCTGACCCATCTGAATAACCTAGTCATCAACAGCTGGCAGAGGGGTTGATGGCAACCAGCAAAAATTCTTCTCTTCCTACCTTGGCCAGCCGCAGTCTGAAAGAGTGGCACTGACTGCATGTGAACTGTACAGCAGAAACAGCTGTTCTACAGTATGCATGCACTCAGATTCAGTCAGATAGATGATGGCTGTCTGAGGTGGTGAGAGGAAGATCTGTGCCAGTTGCCACCCACTGCTCTGCCTACTGATGATGACTAGGTTATTCTGGTGAGTCACATGCCAGATGAAGCTGATGAAGGAATTTGGATGCGGTGTGGGTGAAGGGGGGGCATCTTGTTTTGTGGGGCAGTTAGTAACAATAATGTACCACTATTACCAAAGGATGTGTGTAGATAAACCATAAAATGGAGAGGCGGGTGGGAGGAGGGATGGGATGGGAGGGGGTTGCCTCTAGCACTAGTGCAAATTTGCTATTAAAAATGGGGACTGGGGCAAGGGGGGCACCACTGATACAAGCGAAGATGTGCTATTACAAACATGGATCAGGTGGGGGTGGGTCCATTAGCATCAGGGGAGATGTGCTATTAGTAACGGATCAGGTGGGGTGAACCACAAGCACCAGGGAAGATGTGCTATTACACAGTGGGGACTGGAGTAGGATGGGGCTACCACTAGCATCAGAGAAGATATGATATTACAAAATGGGGATTGGGATGAGAAGGGGCTACCACTAGCACAAGAGAAGATGTGGTATTACAAACAGGGATCAGGTGGGGGGGGGGGACACTAGCACCAGAGAAGAGGTGATATTACAAAATGGGGATTGGGGTGGAATGGGACTACCACTAGCACCAGAGAAGATGTGCTATTATAAACATGGATCAAGAGGTGGGTGGACACTAGCACCAGGGAAGATGCACTATTACAAAATGGAGATTGGGGTGGAATGGGGCTACCACTAGTACCAGAGAAGATGTGCTATCACAAACAAGGATTGGGAGAGGAAGGCATACGACTAGAAAAAGGGAAGGTGTGCTATTCCAAACCACGATCAGAGTGGGATGGGGCTACCATTAGCACCGGGGAAGATATACTATTACAAACATGAAATTGGGATGGGAGGGATGTAGTACTAGCACAAGAGAAAATATGCTGCTGCAAATAGGGATCAGGGTAGATGGGGGCACCAGTAGCACCAAGGAAAATGTACTGTTACAAACAGGGATCAGGGTAGGAGGGGTCACCACTAGCACCAAGGAAGATGTAACATAATAACATAGTACATAGTAACATAGTAGTTGACGTCAGAGTAGGACCACTAGACCCACCTAGTCTGCTCGTATTCCCTGTCTTTATCAGCAGTCGCTGACCCAATCTGGTCATTGGCTTTTCCCTCTCTTCCTCACATCTAGGGTTTCCTTATGTTTAGCCAATGCATGTTTGAATCCCCCCACTGTGTTAACACCACCACTTCCTGTGTCAGGCTATTTCAAGCATCTGTCACCTTTTCATTGAAGAAAAACTTCCTCACATTTCCCCTTATCCTGCTCTCCTCCTATCTCATATTGTGCCCCCTTGTCCTTGCACAATTTATGTACTGAAGATATCACCCACCTGAACTTTGTTCAAGCCTTTAAGATACTTGAAGGTATCCCCCCATCTTACCCACTACTGCAGTGAGGCTGATTGGCCTATAGTTTTCTGCCTCCTCCCTGCTACCACTCTTGTGAAGAGGGACTACACTTGTGCCCTTCCAGTCCTCTGGAACCACCCCTGTGCTGAGTGACTTACTAAACAGGATCACCAAGCAGTGCTGCTAGCAACGTCCATAATTCCTTTAAAATTCTGAGGTGTATATCGTCTGGTGAGGTCCCATCATTTTGTCCACCCTTAGTTTTGTGAGTTCCTCCAGGACTCTCTCTTCTGTAAATGGACTGGTGTCTACTTCCTTCTCCCCATTGTTTCTGCTGTCTAGTTGTGGTCCCTGTCCCTCATTCTGTACCATGAATAATGAACAGAAGTATTCATTCAGTATCAATGCCTTTTCTGGGTCACCCTATACACACACACCCCTTCCTCCCCTTTGAGCCTTACAAGCCCTTCCCAGTCTTCCTTCTATTGCTAATGTATCTATAAAATATGTTATTGTCCTACAGACGAGGCATACTGATGAGTCCTGGTAGGACGTAAAGCGTGTCTGTGTTTTCTGTTGGCACCCTTTGCAGACTGTGTGAGAGGCCTTTTGGCACCATGCATTTCTGCTTAAAGTTGAACCAGAATAATATTTTGTGGTGATTTGCATATACAGCCCATGATATTTTGCATTATGGGGGTATGTGTGAGTTTGTATTTCTTTGAAACTTGTCTTACCGGACAATGCACTTTGGAGTAATCCGTGCCTCAGTACTTACGCACTAAGGTTCTTTGTCTTTTAGCTTGTTTTGGTTTTTATTGGGCTCACTACAACCCAACCCAGACAGACCAACTTAGGGGAGCTGATTAATTCCATTGGGGTGTCATACAGACAAGGCACACTGATGAGTCCTAGTAGGAAGAAACACGTGTCTGTGTTTTCTGCTGCCACCCTTGCAGACTGTGTGACAGGCCTTTCAGCACCATGCATTTCAGCTTATAGCTGAACCAGCATACTATGTAGTGGTGATTTGCATATACATCCCATGATGCTTTGCATTATGGGGGTATGTGTGATTTTGTATTTCTATTAAATATCTTGTCCACCATCTTTACCGTCTGTGCTAATCTCTCCTCTGTTTGCACCTTTGCGCTCCTAACTGCTTTCTGTGCCTCCCTCGGTCTCTCTACGTACACTGCTCTATCCTCCTCCTTCTGAGTCTCCTTGTACTTTCTGAAAGCCCCCATTTTGTTCCTCACTTTCTCTGCCACCTTCTTTGTGAACCATAGTGAGTTGTTCCTTCTTTTTCCCTTGTTACTCAGCCTAATACACTGATTTGTCTCCTCCACTATGGCTTCTTTTAGATGTGCCCACTGCTCCTCAACCCCTCTCTCTGGACCCCTTCTTGCCAGCCAGGGCTTCTTTGATCTCTCTTTCCCCATCCTATCAAAGTCCGCCATTCTGAAATCCAGGACCCTTGTCTTTGTGTGACTCTCCTTCGATATTGTACTGATGTTGAACCACACTGTATGGTGGTCACTGGACCCTAGATGCCCATTCACCCGGACTTCCTTGAGCCTGTCTCCATTGGTCGGCACAAAGTCTAAAATCTCCTTGTCCCTGGTGGGCTCCTGAACCAACTGCCTGAGGCCTGTCCCCTGCAAGGATTCTATGATGTCTCAGCTTCTGGCTGAGGCAGCTGCCAGGATGATCCAGTCCATGTCTAGGCATGTTAAAATTGCCCAGCAGCAGCACCTAACCCTTTGCCGCCATACCAGGTATTTCTTTTACTATAGCCCTATCTACCTCCTCCCACTGTGCTGGAGGCCTGTAGATCACTCCTGTACAAATTGCTGTGCCATTTCCTGGTTCAAGTGTGACCCATAGTGCCTTGGCCTCCCCCTGTCTACCCTGCACTGCCGTCGTTTTAATATCTTCTCTGATGTAGAGGCCCCCCCCTTTACCCTCTCTATCTCTCCTGTGTAGAGCATGCTCTGGTATATTTACCTCCCAGTTATGGTTTCCAGTGTACCGTGTCTTGATAATTGCCACTATGGCAAGGTCTGCTTCTGCCATCAAGGCTGCTAGGTCTGGGATTTTGTTTCCCAGACTGCGGGCATTTGTATACATGGCTGTCCATGTGTCACAGTCTGTGTCTCCTGCTTTTTTACCTTTGCCTTTCTGCCCCCTCCTTCCTTCCCTGTTTTTTTCTCCTGCTGCCTTTTTAGCTCTGCCTTATCTCTTGTAATGGGCCCAAGAATATATGTCCAAGTTTCCCAGCCTGTCCCACTTCTATGTCTACACTTGCCATCCTGTTTCCCCTTTCCAATCCTGGTTTCTTTTTTTTTTTTTTTGCTGCCTCCCTTACTCTGTCTAACCTCTTGTAATGTACTCAAGAATATATGTCCACAACATTTCCTCCTGTTCCACCCTGCTAGCTACTCTAACCTGTGGGGGTTAGCTGCCTAAGTCTCCCTGTTCCTGACTGCCCCCCCTACCCAACCACTGACAAGTTTAAAGGCTTGGCAAGGAAACATCCAAACTTTTCATTGAGGACTGCAGTCCCTTCCCTGGATGGATGAAGGTCGTCCCCCATGTACAGTCCCCCACCACTCCAGGTGGGTCCCCAGTCCTATTACAAATGGAGATTAGTGTCAGAAGAGGCAGTAAATGCTGCTCTGTGTGATGTCTCCACACATACAATGGTGTATAAACATTGTGCAAAGCTACTGATTTATTTATTTGTTGAAAATTAGTGACCAGGAAAAGCACACTAAACCAAGCCTCGGTTCCTGGTGTGACCTAGATGGTGGTACAGGGAAACAAATACATTCACTAGTAAATTACAGTCAACAGAGACAAAGCAATGTACTGGCAATATGGCTATGCTGAATGTTCAAATTCTGATGGATCAAAATTCTGCTGAATTTTGGAAAATTTCACAAAATTCCATCAGTAGCTGAATTCCAACATTTTGCATGTGAAATGGTTTTCATGGATTAATAATGCACAGTTTACATGAATTTTAAATTCTTTTCATGTAACTCTCAGAAAAAAATATTCTGCAATTTATACGATAAGTGGAAAATTATTGCATGGTTTACATAGAAATGCTTTTCAGAATTCCATGGACTTTAAAAATAAATTCTGAATAGCATTTGCCATTCTGCACCATTTCAATGATAGAATTCTGCATTCTGCTCAGCTCTAACTGGAAATACACAGTACAATTCTCATTAAACTGTTTCTCCAATGAGTTATTTTAGCATTTCTGACTGAGTTGCATAACTGTTGCAGGATACAGTGCAGGGCCCTACACAAACTGTTTTGTAAGAGTTATAACTCAGTTTTGCATAGCATTGTGACCCTACTACAGATGCACTCCAAATGAGTTGCAAAAACATTTTGAAGACATTGGCTCCTAAGCTTGAAGCCTACGCACTGCTTATGTGCAGCATGTAGGCTTCACTATGGCCAGCTGCCCCACATTGGAGTACAGAGGATCCCAACAGTAGTCACTAAAGGGGTGTGCGCCCCTTGCACACCTGATCCCTAGTCCATCTGCAGCACTGCATGTGCAAACGTACCAAGAAAATAGAGGTGGCACTACATTCTGCACCATGCACTATGATGCAGAGAGCCTGCAGAGGGGGGCTCAGGCTATATGGGCAGGGATCCTGCTGTAGCTGCTATGCATCCCCTAAGTTCTGCAGTGGCTGAGTATGGTGGGACAAATGATCCTGCTTTGCCATCCTGCCCCAGCCCTCTGGACATTTCAGGGAGGGCTTGGGGCAGACTTTGGGACACTTGCCCATTCCAGTACAGTTCACAGGTTCTGCCATGTCCCACAATCCCCTGGTCCATGCAGAGCAGGGGATCAACTCAGCTGGCAGGTTGGGCATCTGATTAGATACCCACCTGAGTCCACCGGTCTACCCCCTGTACACCAACACACATATTGGGGCAGGGCCATGGACAGGCGGCTGGCAATAGTGAATGGCGTGTGATATGTGCCTGTCCTGAGGTAGGGGTGGGTGCGAGCTGGGTACGTGCCTGTCACATATACCAAGCCCACATGAGTGCATAGGCCCCACTGCTCTTGATCTGGTTATGCACTGAAAAACAATGCAATATGAGTTGCAAATGCACTGCCAACTATAAAATACAATGCTAAACCAACTCATTGGTGGGACAGTTTAATGCAACGTGTAATGTAAATGGCCAGAAGGAAAAATAAACAGTGGGAAGGTGCAGACAAAATGGGCAGCAAGAATAAGAGCAGGCAATATGTACAATCCATGGCAATATATACCACGAAGTGAAGTTGTACTGACAATAAATACAATGATATATATATAATTGTAGTGCAGTCAGGAAAAAGGTGAAGAAAAAGTATCTAGAAATAAGACCTCATATACTATAAGTGGTCACTTGCATACCTTTTGAGAATATTATTTTGCACGTATTTGCAAGGAGGTTGGACTTACATGATTATTTAGCGCTGCAGGATGTGAATATTGATCGTGAGATGTTAATGTACAGTATATCAGGTCCTAGCCCATTGGCTGCATTAGCTTGTTATGTTTATTAATTATGATCAAATCAAATCAAATGTTATTTATAAAGCGCTTTTCAAAATTATCAAAGCATGAATACAATACAGATAAAACAACCAACAATAAAAATACATTTATAAACAATTAAAAAGCCGTAGGTTGGCCTAAGCAAAGGCTTTCTCAAATAAATAACTTTTTAAAGAAGCATTGAATTGTTCTGTGAACTGACACTCTCGAATCCGAAGAGGTAGAGAATTCCACAGGGTTGGGGCCACAAAATAAAAAGCTCCAGCCCCTGATGATTGCAGATGAACCCTGGGAACCTCTAGCAATCCCTCTTCAGCAGAGCAGAGCGAGCAAAGAGAGCGGTAAGGCAGTAGGAGATCTTGCAAGTAGTCCGGTCCCTGACCGTGTAGGGTCTTATAGGTCAGCAATGCGACCTTGAAGGTGATTCTCCATCGCACTGGCAGCCAGTGCAGTTGGTGCAGCACAGGTGTGATATGGCAAGTTCTTGGGAGTCCCATCAACAACCTGGCCGCGGCATTCTGCACCAGCTGCAGGCAACAGAGATCCACCCCCAGCAACCCTAGATATAGAGCATTGCAGTAATCAAGAAGCGAGGAAACAAAGGCATGGACTAATACAGGAAGATCATCGTGTGGAACAAGGTGTTTTATCCGGGCAATATTCCTCAGATGGTAAAAAGAGGACTTGACAACGGCCGACACCTGTGCCTTCAGAGTCAGCTCGCCGTCAAAAATTATGCCCAGATTTCGCACCTGTTCAGAAGGTCTCAGCTGTTTATCTCCCAGCACAAGGCCTGAGAAAAGTCCAGGAGACAACTTCTCTACATGGTGACCTGAGTCCACCACCAGCATCTCGGTCTTATCCGGATTTAGTCTTAACCAGTTAGCACTCATCCAGCCCTGAAGCTCAGCAAGGCAGTTGTTAAAGACCGATAAAGCATAATTTTGTTCGGGTGCAAAGGACATATAGAGCTGAGTATCATCTGCATAGCAGTGAAAATTCAGCCCATAATGCCCTATAATGTCCCCCAACAGCAGCATATATACCGTGAACAACAAGGGGGAAAGCACAGAACCCTGCAGCACCCCACAGGACAGAGCAAAGGGAGCTGAGGAAATAATTCCTGATACTACCCTCTGAGTTCTGCCCGTGAGGAAAGATTGAAACCATCTGAGTACTGTCCCTGATAGTCCACAGAACAGCCGAAGGCATTCTAGCAACATCCCATGGTCCACAGTATCAAATGCTACAGAGAGGTCGAGGAGAACCAAGATCGAACGGCCCCTCTGATCTCTCGCTATTAGGAGATCATTAAGTACCAGAACCAACGCCGTCTCGGTACTATGCCTCTTTCTGAAACCAGACTGGAGAGGATCATAGATTTCATGGGGGGTAAGAAAGTTCTCGAGCTGCAACATGACTACTTTCTCAATAACCTTGCCCAAAAAGGGCAGGTTAAAGATCGGTCTGTAGTTAGCGAGACAGTTTGGGTCAAAGGAAGCTTTCTTCAAAAGAGATGTCACAGTATCCTCTTTTAGAGACTCTGGAAACACCCCTTGGTCCAAAGAGCACCAGACTATCTCAGCAAGGATTGGTCTGATCACATCCATGCACCCCACAAGGAGGCGTGCAGGACCATGATCCATACTACAGTAAATCGGTTGCAAGCCCTGGACAATCTTCATGATATCCAGGATCGCTGGCCGGTCAAAAACCATCTAGATAGATCAAGGGCCTGTAACCTCACATTGACCACTGTCGTGCTCATTTGAATGCAAACTGTGTATCTCTGACCTGATCGATGACACCTTATCATCAAAGAACCGAGCAAACTCATCACACTTTATTTGTGAAAAAGTTCGCCAACCCCACAGACAGGTTGGATTGCACAATCTGTCCATGGTCCAGAAGATTTACTAACATACTATTTGCCAGCAGATTAGGCCTTACGGTCTATCAAGTCTGATCGAACCTCAGATCCCTAGTTGGGTGCTGAGGCCCTCCCCTCCCTTGTGTTCCAGAAACCCCTATCATCCATCCCCACCCCCCTGGGACAGGTCATCATCTGATACATCCACTTTCTGTGTCTGTCCCACCCTTTCTTGAATCCCTCCACTGTGGATCTCTGAGCCAGCTCGCCAGGCAGTGCATTCCAAGGGTCCACCACCCTCTCAGTGAAAAACCTCCTCCTCTTTTCCCCCCTCACCCTTCCACCTTCCAACTTCAAACCATGCCCTCTAGTGATACCTCCCTGCTTTAGTCTAAAGATCCCCTCCATGTTTACCCTATTTATTCCCTTGAGGTACTCGAAGACCTCAATCATGTTCCCCTGTCTCTCCTCTCCTCCAATGCAAACAGGCAGAGTTCCTCAAGTCTGTCCTCATACGTCAAATCCCCTAGCCCTCGTATCATCTTAGTTGCCCTCTTCTGTACCCTCTCCAGGAGCTACATAGATACATAGACAGTGTCGGCAGATAAGGGCCTATGGCCCACCTAGTCTGCCCATTTGAGCTTGTAAGTTCAGTTTGTTTTCCTAGAAGTCTATTTCCCCTTACCCCTGACCTCTAGAATTCCTTTATGTCTATCCCATGCATTCTTAAATCCGTGATTGTTTCAGCCCCCACCACTTCCTCTGGCGGTGTTCCACCTGTCCACCACCTGTTCTGTGAAGAAATTCTTCTCATGTTTCCTCTGAATCGTCCCTCCTCCAACTTCATCCCATGCCCTCTAGTCCTGAAACATCTTTTTCGCTTAAAAATAGTGTTTTCCTGCACCCTGTTCCTCCTGTAAGATACTTGTATGTCTCTATCATATCCCTCTCTCCCTCCTCCTCCAGGGAGTACATGTTCAGTTCCTTCAACCTGTGTTCATAGGACTTGTGATGCAACCCATGCACCATCTTTGTTGCCCTCCTCTGAACCTTCTCTACCTGTCTATGTCCTTACGTAGGTATGGTCTCCAGAACTGTACACTGTACCAGGTGGGGCCTCACTAGTGTCTTGTAAAGTGAATTATGACCTCCCTTTTCCTGCTGGTGATGCCCCTGCCTATACATCCCAGCATCCTATTTGCTTTACCTGATGCCTTGTCACACTGTTTCCCTACCTTGAGGTCATCAGAGATGACAACCCCAAGATCCCTTTCCTGCTTGGTGCATGCTATATCCTCACCCCCCAACTGATATATTGTGCCAGGGTTTTTGTGCCCCATATGCATTATCTTGCACTTCTTTGCATTGAATTTCAACTGCCAAACCCTTGACCATTCTTCAAGTTTCTGCAGGTCCCTTCTCATTCTGTCTACACCCTCTGGTGTGTCTACTCTGTTACAGAGCTTTGTGTCATCAGCGAACAGTGAAATTCTGCCTTCTATATCCTGTGCAATGTCACTGATGAAGATGTTGAATAGGACCGGTCCAGCACTGATCCCTGTGGTACCCCACTGGTCACTCTTCCCTCTGTGGAGTGACAGCCATTTACCACCACCCTCTGTGTCCTGCCACCCAGCCAGTTACCTACCCACCACACTACTGTCCTGCCCACACCCATATTCCCCAGTTTGTGTAATAGTCTTCTATGTGGCACAGTGTCAAAAGCCTTGCTGAAGTCCAGATAGGCCATGTCCACTGCCCTCCCTGATCCACCTCCTAGTCACCCAGTCAAAAATTCAATGAGGTTGGTCTGACATGACCTCCCTGGTGAAACCATGCTGCCTTGGGTCCTGTAGTCCATTGACAACCAGATGTTCCACCAATCTCTCCTTCAGTAGTGCTTCCATGATCTTTCCCACTACCGAGGTGAGGCTGACTGGTCTGTAGTTCCCTGCTTCCTCTTTGTTCCCACTTTGTATAAGGGACTACATCTGCTGTCCTCCAGTCTTTGGGTACCTCCCTGTTTCCAGTGATTGGCTGAACAGGATAGCCAGAGGTTCAGCCACCACCTCTCTCAGTTCTTTAAGGACTCTGGGTGCACCCCATCTGGCCCCATTGCTTTATCAGCTTTTATTACTTCCAGTTCCTTCAGGACCCTTTCGTGTAAAGGGACTTGTGTCCATTTCTGTACCATTCTCACCCCTTGTACTCCCTTCAGACCCATTACCCCCCTCTTCCTTAGTAAAGACTGAGCAGAAATACCTGTTCAATATGTCAGCTTTACTGTTGTCATCCTCCACGCGGATCCCATCCTCCCCCTTCAGTCTCACTATCCCTCCCTTTGTCCTTCTTTTTTCACTTATGTACCTGTAAAAGGTTTTGTCCCCTTTAACCACTGATTTTGCAATGTGTTCTTCTGTCTGAGCTTTGGCTTTCCTTACTGACTTCCCTGCCTCCCTTTGTTTCTCCTGGTACTTCTCCCTATCCCCTTCTGCCTGTGTCTTTTTGTATTGCCTGATGCAATCTTTTGGCTTTCACTTTCTTTGCTACCTCTTTGGAAAACCATAATGGTCTCCTCTTTCTTTTCCTCTTGCTAACCTGCTTAATGCATAATTCTGTTGTTCTTATAATCCCCATTTTAAATACTGCCCACTATTCCTCAATCCCTGATTCCTGTCCCATTCCCCTTAATGCCTCTTTCAAGCATCTCTCCATTTTACCAAAGTCTGCCCCCCTAAAATCCAGGATACGTGTTTTTGTGTGGTTTGCTTCTGCTCTTTCTGTGATTTCAAACCACAATGACTGGTGGTCACTGTTACCCAGGTGCTCCCCCACTGTTACCCCCATCACACTGTCCCTGTTTGTGAGCACAAGGTCCAGTATTGCCTTCTGCCGAGTTGGTTCCATGACCAGTTGCTTGAGGAAGGCACCCTGAAGGAGTCAGGATAAATCTGCTCCTAGCTGATGCTGCTGCTGGGATGCTCCAGTCCACGTCTGGTATATTGAAGTCTCCAACCAGTACTACCTCACCCTTGTCTGCCATCCTTTGGATGGCTAGCATCAGCTCCCTATCTGTTTCTTCCTCCTGGGCTGGTGGTCTATAGACCACACCTGTGCGGATGGCTGGCCCCATTTTCCTTTCCAGCTTAACCCACAGTATCTCTCCCCCATTTTGTTCCTCCTGGATCTGTGTGGCCCTTATGTCATTTTTCACATACAGTGCCACTCCTCCTCCCTTCCTGCCTGCTCTGTCTCTTCTGAATATGTTGTAGCCAGGTATGGCCATCTCCCAGTCATGATTATCATTACACCAGGTTTCAGTGATGGCCACAATGTCCAGGTCTGACTGTACCATGACAGCCTCCAGATCTTCCATCTTGTTGCTAAGGCTCCTGGCATTTGCACACATGGCTTTCCATGATTTGACCTCCCTAGACTGCTTCATTGTTCTACTCCAGCCCCTTCCTTGGTTGTCATTTATCCCTGGTTCTCCTTGCTGTCTGCCCTTCTGCTGAATTTTGCCCCTTTTCTGCTTATCCACCTTTTGGACACTAATCTCCAACTTTTGCACACTGCTTTGCAGAGATAGCCACTCCTCTGGTTCACTGGTTCCATTACTAGCTGTGGGGGGTGAGCAAGTAGGTACCATCCTTGCTGGCCTGCCACCCCCCTTTGCTAGTTTAAATGCTTGTCAATGTAGCATTTAAACTTATCATTGAGTGCTTGGATTCCCCTCCAGGATGGATGCAGGCCGTCAGGCTTGAACAAACCTCCATCCCTCCAGATGGGTCCCCAGTCACCAATGAATCCAAACCCTTCCTCACAGCACCAGTTCTTCAACCATGAGTTAAAGTTCCTAGTGCATGCACTCCTATGCTCTCCTTGCCTCTCACAGGTAGTACTTCTGAAAGTGACAGAAGTAGCTACTTGCTTGAGACCCTCCCCAGTTTCCTAAACTCTTCCTGAACTTCTTTGGCTCCCCATTTGCCAAGTCATTAGTACCTAGGTGGATAATGACATCCAGCTCACCCTCCTGTCTTGCCTTCCCAGTGATCCCAAGATCTTCTCTTCCATCCTCCATGCCGTGGCACCTGGTAGGCACCTCACCTCCCTGTCCTCCCCTCCTGTGTTCCTAGCTGGATCCCTCTTATGATGGGAGTCCCCACCAGGATTAGCTTCCTCCTCCTCTGGGGTCCACTGCTTTCCCCACTGAGGTCACCTCCTTGCCTAACCTCCACATCCTTTCCTTCCACTTCCTGGGTACCTCTATTTGGTTGTCCTCATTTGCCAGTGTGGCATATGAATTCTTGAGTGGAATAGGATCTGGGATGTGCCTCTGCCTGACTGCTCTAACCCTCCCTGAGCCCACTGTCATCCAAGTGCTCCTCGTTCTCGGCATCCTTTGAGGCAGCTGCATTGGACTGGGTGGTTCCTGTACAGGGGTGATGGTACTCCTGACCCAGTTTACTTCCGCTCTGAGTCTGGCTACCTCATCCCGCAGTCCAGAGATGCATGCAGATGGGGCAGCACCTCAGTGTCAGAAGGTCTGCCTGAATGTAGTGCCCCACAGCCACTGCATTGCACCACTCCCACATTATACTGCAATTCCACTACTTATCTGCTACTGAAGCTCTCTTAGTTCTCTTTTTATTTATTTACAGTACTAAAAATCCTGTAACTGATCCTCAGATATATATTTTTTTAAGGAAAAAGAAACCAGTAAATAAATAAATGAGTCAAAACACTTGTCGTGCTGAGCTTTATGTCCCTCTTCAAGTGTGGTCTCCAGTACTGTACACAATACTCAAGGTGTGGTCTAACCAGTCCATTGTACAGCGGCAGAATCACTTCCTTGCTCCTAGAGGTGATCCCCCTTATGATGCATCCCAACATCCTGTTTGCCTTGCTAGCCGCTCTCCTGCACTGCTCAGAGTTATTCATACATGCATCCACCATGACCCCTAGGTCTTTTTCCCCTATTGAGGCCTCCAGCGCCTCCCCTCCCCAGGTGTACCTGTGTTTAGGGTTTCCCCGCCCAAGATGTAATGCTTTGCACTTGGTGATATTAAATTTAATTTCCATGTGTGAGCCCAGCTTTCCAGGGTGTCCAGGTCCCCTTGTAGGGCCAACCTCCCCTCTTCTTCCTCAACTATTGCTCCCGTCTTGGAGTCATCAGCGAAGACACTCATTTCACACCCTATACCCTCCCTGATGTCCTATATGTATGCATTAAACAGGATCGGACCCAGGACAGAGCCCTGCGGTACCCCACTACCAACCTCTCTAGGGTTCGAGAGCTCCCCACAGACCACTACTCTCTTGGTGTGTCCAGCTAGCCAGTTTTCAATCCATCTGACCATCAAGGGCCTACTCCCAACCCCATCAGTTTCTCCACCAGATCATTGTGGGGACAGAGTCAAAGCCTTGCTGAAGTCCAAGAATAATACATCCACAGGCTTTCCCTGTCCAGTTCTGATGTTACCCATTCATAGAACTCCACAAGATTGGTTTGACATGATCTACCTGGCACAAACCCATGTTGCCAACTATCCAGACCTCCCACCTCCTCCAAGTACACCTCCAATCGTTCCTTTAGTATACTTTCCATTAATTTTTCCACCACCATGGTCAAACTGATGGGTCTATAGTTACTTGGTACTTCCCTCGACCCCCCTTTATGGATTGGCACCACATGTGCCTCTTGCCAATCCCTAGGTACCCTCCCTGTCTCAAGTGACCTGTTGAAGAGCTCCGCCAAGGGTGCAGCCAGTATGTCCACCAATTCCCATAGTACTCTTTGATGAATGCCATCTGGCCCAGGAGATTTGTCTTTCTTTAGGGCCTTGAGGGCTAACCACACCCTTTTGGTGGAGATAGCATCATCCGTCCCCTCCACCTTACTGACTTCTTTATCCTTATCCTGATGTGACACCCCTGGGGTACCTCTCCCTCCCTCTTGCTCCATTTCTGTTGCTCCCCTGATCCCACTCACTGCCACTTCTATCCCCATTGTGCCTTGCTTTGTAGATATCCCATCCCCCTACCTAGTGAACACAGAGGCAAAGTACTCGTTAAATACCTCTGCCTGGTCCCTCGCCTCTTCCACCCACCCTCCTTCTGATCTCAATCTGCTAAGATGGCCCTTAGTTTTTCTCCGCTCCCCAATGTACCGGAAGAACCCCTTTTCCCCTCCATGTATCCCCTGTGCCAGCCGCTGTTCTTTACTGACTTTGCCTCACCATCCGGTGACTTTTCTAGATGCAAGATGGTACATTTCCTTATCCCTATCCCCTCTTGTTGTTTTATATTTTTTGTAGGCCTCCTTCTTTTCTCTGACCGCTACCTGAATCTCACTGGACCATCAGCATGGTTTATGTGACCTTGCTCCCTTACGTTTCACCTTAGCACAGGTCCTGACTGTCTCATGAAGTCCCGGTTTTATGACCTCCCATCTCCTTTCCTCATTTGTCATTGATGTAATCCCCTTCAAGTGATCCTTGAGAATATTTCTCATGCCCACAAAGTCCGCCCCCCTGAAGTCCACTGCCAGTGTCCTAGATCTCCCCCTCCCCCATGCTTATTTGAAACAAGACAGTATGGTGGTCGCTCCCAGTCAGGGGATCCTCTCAACCAGGTCCCTACACAGATCCCCATCTGCCAGAACCACGCCCAGGACATACCCTCCCTTGTGGGCTCCATCACATGCTGTGTTAAGAACACATCCTGGAAGCCATCCAGCAGCCTCTGCTCCTTGGCCTCCTTACAGGACATGGTTCCCCAGTTTGTACCTGGCATATTAAGGTCCCCCATCAACACCACTCCTTCCCCTTTTGGTCCACACTGGGCAATGATGTTGTCCAGCAAACCATCCTCCAGAGCATCACCCATGCGGGGGCCTATGTACTACACCCAGCTTGACCTTACCTCCTGCTGGGGATCGTAAGGTGACCCATAAGGCCTCCATGTTTCCCTCTGCCTCTTCTACCCTAGCAATTTCTATGTCATCTCTAATGAACATAGCCACTCCACCCCCTCTGCCCTCCTTTCTAACCTTCCTAAGCATAGTGTACCCCCTGCGTTTAGGTCCCAGTCATGGTTTTTGTTGGCCCACGTCTCCGTGACCACCACCACATCCACCCCCCCCCGAACAGCATGGCCTGGAACTCTGGCAACTTGTTTCCCAAGCTCCTGGCATTTATTAACACCAACCCCCCCTTATCCCTGATACCCTTTTTGAGCTGGTCGATTCCTTGACGCAGCTATCTCCCTGGACAGGAACTCTGCCTTCTTACGGGAGATTTCTGATTGATAGTCCAAGTAATAGGCCATCAATCTAAGCCTGTCATCTTCAGACCAGATTTCCGCCAGCAACGTTCCAGTCTTCGCCCAACCCTCCTCAACATCCCATCAAACCAAGGGGACCGAGGGTGAAGGGAGAGGGGGCGAACACGGACAGGAGCTATGGAATTCAGAGCCCTCAACACCATATTATTATAGTGTAATACTAAGACATCTGGATCCATGCACTCCACAGGCCGACTCAATGGGTCCAGAACCGTCATCAGATCCACAGGGTAACTCCCCTCAAAGGACGGTACTGGACCATCTCCAAAGCGGTTGGTCTCAAAGGGGGGGCCGCAAAATTAAATAGTGCAGAGATCTCCACCCCCAGGGTGAACACCAGATCCAAGCAGTGACCCTGAATATGGGTAGCAGCAGTAACAACCTGTGTGAAGCCCAACAAAATCATCAGTTGGAGGAAGTTTTGGCCAAACAGCGAGAGTTCGTCATCGACCCAGGCATTGAAGTCCCCCAGGACCAACCACCTGGAGGGCTCCAGCACCAGGTCGACAAAGAAGTCTGCAACTTCCTGCAGAAAAACTTTCTCGTCACCGGGTGGATGATAAACGAGAAGAATTCTGCAGCCCACAACTGCACCCATGATACACTCAAAGGATCTGGGGGTCACCACTGGAACTTCCACAAGGCCCGACTTCGATTTAAAACAAATAGCAACCCCCCCCAATCCAATCTTGGGCGGTGTATCACCGAGTACCCAGCTGGAATAGCTGACTCCAATATGGGACCAGCATTCCCATCCAGCCAGGTCTCAGTGATGCATGCCAGGTCAGATGACTAAACAAGATCAGCAATAATTGCAGTCTTGATTTTTATAGACTGGGCATTGCATAACACCGCCTGGGTTGGATGAGAGGCTGTGGAGGAATGGACCACTTGCCCATTTTCAATGGAACCCTTGGGTATGGGAACCAGGTATTGTAAAGAGGCTGCATTTTTGCAGTTCTCTGGTATCCCTCCCAGGACATTACAAGATACATTGGATCAGATATTCTATTTAGAGCTGCAAGCTCAGTTCTACTCAAGAATCAAACACCTCAAATTTTGGATGTTCGATTCTTCTGGACCATGGCAAACTTTCTGCTGAAATCGGCAGACTTTGGGTTTAAATGGTTTGCCCGGGTCTGAATTGCATTGAGCAACTGCAGTTCGTACCATGAGCCATAAAAGTATCAGCTTGTCAGGGCTTCAGTCTCAGTCAGTGATGATGTCATGCTCCAGTCTCATTTTGCAGCTGCTTGACCAAACTGTCTGAAAGCAAATCACATGACTGACAAGGGAAGTTTATTCGCATGCTTGTCATTGGGCTATGACATGGGAAAGTCAGGACTCTGATATTTACATCTTAGATTAATTAGATTAACTAGGACATTCTTGCAAAACCTGCCAGAAAATAAGTTACATCAAACAGGGCTGCTGAAGGGGAAAGGAAATGGGCAAAAGGGGAGAGGAAAAAGAAGAAAGAAACAGTAAAAGTTAGGCTGAGCACCAGCAGTGTGCAGGCTTGCAGCAGGTCTGTGGGACCAGGGGCTTGCATGAGAGGGAGGGAGGGAGGGAGGGAGGGAGGAGAAGGTTGGACTCTCTGGGGACTAGAGGAGGAAGTGTCCTTGGATCAGGGTAGTGGTCTGATGGGGCATGAGGTAATGCCAGTGCCCACTTAATGTGCCAAAATAATCTCAGTAGTGCAGCACCCATTTTAAGGCTGTTTCAGAAAAAAAGTTTATTTTTTAAGCCCCTGGTAAAAGACTGATGCAACTTTTTTTTTTTTTGGCGGGGGGTATTATTTAAGTAAAGTGTGTGCCAGCTGGCATGAGGACATTGCCTAGCCACTGGTATTTGGCACCTTGGTGGCATACCATAAAACATTTTTCTCTTCTTGTAGCAGTCTTCAATTGGAAGGTTAGTCCTCTACACATTCCCCCAGTTGCAGCAGTTCCTTCGTCCTGAGACCTGAAGTTACCTGGGTGTATGTGTAGTGAGCTGTGCCATTGCAGTGTGATCTGGGCAGTGGGCAGTAAGTGTATGCTAGCTGGCAGCATGCCAGTGCCTGACCACTGGTAGCTGTCACCTTAGTGGGATCCACCTCTGACCAATTTGCTTGGTGTTTGCTACTGGTATTCTGCTTCCCATTGAGACCTCTGGTTCTCCATCCCATTCCTTAGACTGTTGATGCTTGCTTGGTGCTATTTCTGGATCTTCCCCACATGCACTCATATTGCTTTGGCCCTTTCTGTGTGGTACACAGCACTGAGTCTTCACCATCGCCAGAATCCTGCTACTTGGGGTTGGGAGCCCTGCACCTCCATTTCTTCCGTCCTTGCTTCCCATCATGGTATGCCCACCATCACCCCACAACCTGCCATTGACCTGCTGCTCCATCCCTAGCTCTATCTAGCAGTTTGAGAGGCAGTGGGCTTATCTGTCTGCTTGGGATGGGAGTCTGGGACCTCCATCTTCCTTTTCCACCCATCTCCATTCTCTGCCACTGCTCTGGTGCCTCTCTTCCCCACTCATGCTTTAGCATCTGAATGACACTGGGATCACCCTGGCTCACTCAGATGGGAGCCTGCTTCCTCTGATCTCCCCATATATTGATTTCATTCTCTCCAGCATCATCCATTCACCTCCCCTGCCCCTTCCTTTCTCTCCTGCACTGTTCAACAGACTTCCTCGAGCCTAGGACTCGATCTCCATTCCCTTGCCTTTCATTTCTGCACCAGTTCTGCAGGATTGCCCTGGCCCCTTCCTCTCCTTCAACCTGCCCTCAGGCATTGCATTTGGCCTTGCCCTTTGAAGCCTGGCCTGTTCTACCATAGTGCCCTGCTGCACTTTCCGAACCATCATGTGCCCAGTTTGGCCCTCTTCCTGGTTCATGGTTCATGTTCTTTGTCCTCACTCCTTTGCCTCTACCAATTCTGGATCCTGGACCCTGCCATTGTCATTTCCACTTTCTCTGATTTCTGGACTTCTTGACTCTGCTTGACTGCCAGTTTTCATCATTGCACTGGTCCTTCCTGCTACTCATACTTTCCATCCTTGACTTGTCTCTGTCTGCGTTTCTCATCACTTCCCACCTCCTGTACCACATTCAGTTCTGTATTGGTCCTTCCTATCAGTCTCTTGCATCCATCACTCATATCACCTGGCATTCCTGTACCTGACTGATGGCTGTGGGCTTCGCCAGGCCTCCTCTTCTCCAGCACTCCTGATTGCCATCACCTGTCTGCCCTCCTGTACGACCTCCACCTCTCCTTGACATCCTTCCCTCCACTTCATGGCTCCTCCCATGGCTCACATTACTGCTTCTATTTGGGGTTTTGAGCCTTACCAGCCTAGTACTGAGAGCCAGTACATGTCTCACTAACCTACCTATTGACTTTGGCACCAACTTTCCTTGGAATTGCGTCATCTTATCCATGACTGGCTGCATCGGTATCCGGTGAAAAGGCAACGAAATTGGGTGCCTACAAAATGGTGACTCAATTACAGCATCTGTGTTCATGGTTGCGGGGGACTGAATACTGGGGTGGGAAAAACCACAACAGGAAGTAGGGGGTATGTGCATGTGCACCTGTGGGGGGGAGTGGCAGGGGAGGGATGGTGTGTGGGAGGGGATGTGGAGGGCAGCTGCCAAGCTGGACCACTAGCGTCGTGGGGAGGGTGGCTGGCTGGGAGGCACATGGTACAGGGTTTGGGTCCGGCATGGTGCATTTTTTTTTTTGCCATCAGCCGGCATGTATTTTTTAAAATGGAATTGGGCACTTTATAAATAAAATATCTATCTATGCACCAGTACCACCACCGGGGGGGGGGGGTTGCAGGATCTGACATGCCACTGACCACTGGTCATTCCAGCGGTGGTCTGGCAGGTGTCGAGGATGTACAGGGTGTCTTCTGCAGGGTAGCACATGCTCACCCCACACCCAGCAAGAGCTCCAGCAGTGGCACAGGGCTGGTTAGACCAGCTCCAGGCTGGTCTAATGGCAGGGTTCATGTGCCCATGGGGGCTTCAAAAATCCCAAACTAAGGAATATGGCAGCCCTGCCATGGCACAGTCCCCCTTCCACCATGATGCACTGGTGTGATTGTCGCATTGATAGCGTATACCCTGTTGTCATAGGCTGTCCCCTCAGTGGTGCAGGCTGCCTTAGAAAATCAGGGTTGGTGCAAGGTGTGGCACAGGGAGCCCAGTTTGCAATTTTTTCTTGACACAAGCCCCTAGTGGCAGTCCTTATTGATTTAAAAGTGGGCCCATTGTATCTCCATGCTGAAAGTACACATAACCTGAAATAACTCTCTATAAACACACAGAATGAATGCAGTTTAAAGGAAAAACCTTGCATTGTATCTAAAACAGTTTGTAAAGCTAATTGAAGGTACAGTAAATGTGCTATTTTACACCTTTCTGTAACTTGCTTTGTTGAGTTGTAAGTAAGCAGACAGGCATAATGTGGAGTCTGAAGGGTGCTGACACATCATGTTCTCATATGCTAATGCAGCTCTTATGCGCAATGAAATTTCAACAACTAGAAAATGGAGACCCACAGGCTAGTTACAGGGCTGAACAGTGAAAACAAGCTAAAGAAAACACATATATACCCACCAGCTACATGACAAGAGTTGTCTGTTGACAAGGAAACAAATACCATTTACAAGATATCAAGGTATAGTACCCCTTTAAGGGTAACATGCACATGGGGTATTACCCCCAATCCACTTTTACCACACACATAGAATCTATTCATGTACAGTTGTTAATAAACACCAGATGTGTTTTGCCAGCAAATGAATAAACCTAAATGATGTTCTAATCCAGGAGAAAAAATTAATATATAAAAAAAGAGTTTGTCCGGGGTAGCCGCATCATAAGCAAACCTGATAAAGCATTTCAATGTGTAATTAAAATGATGCCCTAAGGATTTGTGTTTCTGGTGATATAGTAATTTGGGTAACCTTGAACATATGTTAATTGGCCATGACAAACATAATATATAAGATCTGAATATAGTGAAAACAATACATTGATTATACTCTGGTAAGAATAATATTAATGCGTTTTGTAGGATACATGAGCATAATATTAATTTGTCATGGCAAAATTCCAACAGTTTTCCCACCTAACAGAACTTTATCTATGTTACATGATGCAGTTACTTTATAGAAATAGTTTACTATGACCAGAATAATCATTTTTATAAAGTTTTACTGGCATTGTAATATATAACATGCAAGGAATAGGGACTTTCTAATTTGCTTGGGAAGCCTTTTAGAGTTTGTGTTTACACAAACAGGGCAGTAATCAATGTCACACACAATTCATTGTGTGTATATTCAGTAACCTCACATCACCGCCAGCCATGTGATTTCCCATTGAATCCACCACAAACCAAGATTCAGAGAAATCCTAAATTCTGTCACCTGCAGCAAAGCAATATACCCAGTTAAAAACATGTTAAAATAGGCTGGACCCGACTGCACTCCTTTATGCCTCTTCGAAATCCCTTCCTGGGAACTTATTTCCCACCCCGATCAAAACCTCTTTAAGAATCCATGCACAGTTATGTTCAGTCTTAAAATATTCCCCCTGTAAGGATAGTTATCAACCCTTACGTTGAAACGTGAACTTAAAAATTGGGGGCACACGATTCAGGAGTCCTGGATTCCCGAGATGAAGGATGCGAGAGTGTCCGATCTGTTTCAAGAGGAGGAATGTCTCTCAGTTGAGGCCATGATAAATAGATTTGGTATTGCCCCAGGGCACACTTTTAGAGTTTTCCAGCTCCGACACTTGATGGTACATTCTCGTAGGAAACAAGTTGGGTCTCACCCTCCTGATGGGGTTTTGAAAGCCTTGCCAGGTTGGTTTGAGAGCCGCATGTAATCTCAAGACTTTATAAAGTTTTATTCGACCTAGCATTTCATCAGCTTGATGGTACCCCCATTACTGGAATACAGTGCTGGGGGATCCGTGGAGGGACTAGACTGCAATTTGGTCACATACCTATAGGTATATCTCTCAGGACAGGCTGTGAGTTATGCAGTTCCAGTTTTTAAACAATATGTTCTGGACCCCTTCAAAACTGCAAAGATTGGGTGTATTTCCGACCCAAAATGCAATTTCTGTTGACAGCAGGAGGGGACACTGCTCCATATTTTTTGGGACTGTCCGAGGGCCAAGTCATTGTGGGACAGAATCAGGGAGCAAGTAGACCCTCTGCTGGGACTTGACCACCTTTTCAACCCTGAGGTTTGCTTATTGGGGGATTTTTCTGCTATAAAGGTTAAAGCTAAAAGGTATTACATGGCCATTATTTCAGCATCGCTCAAGAAAGTAGTGCTGAAACACTGGTTGGATGGAGCCGTAATTTCTTATACCGAGTGGCTACAGGAGTTACTGTTTAATTTGAACATGGAAAAGTTTAGTGCGAATCGAAGGAACTGCATGTTTAGGTACTGTAGTATCTGGGAAAAGTTACACGTGCTCTATTTACTCCAGATGGGTGCTTATTCCCTGTGACTACTTATACTGGGCTGAATTTATATTATGATGGAGTGCACTATTAATGAGTTCTGTCTGCTTGGGGTGGGGGGAAAAGGGGGAGTGGAGTGAGGGGGGGTAGGATGCCTCTGACATTGTATCTGGTCTGTTTGTCTTGTTTCAAATTGGTATTGTTGTCTGATTTACCCTGTACTGCTGCATCTTGCCCCTTTTTGGGGGGAATAATTTCTTAATAAACTTGAATTTTAAAAAAAAACATGTTAAAATAAATAAGAGTAACACTAGTAGGGGGTTGGTTAAATATAATATTACATAGAGTATTGGAATTCGGACAACAGCACAATGGAATCTGAGGTAGTATCTAAGTTCAACTGTGAGAGCAGCACATGTTTGATTTAGAATTCTTACTCATTTTTATTTCAGCTGACCTTAGTGATCACTAAGGAGACTAAGAATAAATGACAGTGACCAGGATTTTTATATTGAAGTTGACACAGTTGACACTTAAAAAATGAATTCCGTTTCTGCTACAAAGGAGCTGGGAATGTTCTTCTGACATTTTACAACACAAAGCAAACTTCAGAAAAAACCTGTTGATCTATAATATTTATTGCTGTAATAACATGGGCTGGTGATATGAAGTGAGAAGACATATACATAAACCTGGTATTTTAAATAAAACTAGACAGTGTTGATAACATGTAAAGAAGATTAATTCTCAAATGGGGCTACTAACATAATTCCTCATGAATGTCATTACCTTAAAAGCCACAAAATTCAGTTTTCTGAGCCCAGAAATAGAGAAGGTGTCCCTGCTATTGGCTACTTAGAAAAATGTATAGCAGCACATATACGAATTATTATGGATTCACTGCCAGAACTCTGAAACAAAGCACTATTAAATAACAAGTTAAAGAGTTAGTGGGCCCAAAACAGGCTGATAGGAAATTAATACACATTTTAAGTGGTAGTCAGTTGTAACTTTTTATTTCTGAAGTATTTTTCTTTTTCCCTTTGCTCATCAGAAAGCCTTCTATGTGATAATGCCATGCTGGATGTGTGGAACAGCTCTTTGCATGGCAGCTGACATATCTAACTCTATTGCCCCACACTATCAGCATTATGATCTCACTGACAGTGACATCGCAGGTGACTGATCTGGCAGTCACTCTCTTGCTGTTCCTAAGTAGCAGTGATGTCAGTCAATGAGGTCACAATGCTGATGATGTAGTGCGGGGCAGTAGAGCAGGATATGTCAGCTGCCAGGCAAAGAGCTGTTCCACACATCACACCTACTAACATCAGGTAAGCAATCTTCTCATTAAGCAAAGGGAAAAGAAAAAGCACCTCAGAATAGATATAAAAGGTATCAAACCATTTGCTTCTGGATCAGATATAAAAGATAATGGCTGGCTGATTTTAAAGTGACTTTATAAGCTTTGACATAGCAAATGAGAGTAGTAACTTGTAATAAGCTGTAGGAGTTGTGATTCAATCTCTTACCATTCCAACTGTCAAAAAGTTCAGTTTTCCATGAAATAAATGCTTTTATTTCTGTGCTCTGCTTCATTTGCATAACTTCAGTGTTGCAACCCCCAAGCATGACATCATGCAAAGGGAAACAAAGTTTGTAAGTACTGTTTTGAAACAGAGACCTCTGTTGGTCAGTCTTGGTATTGCAGGCATCTACACTACTGACATTTATTTATTTAGGACATTTACCAGGAAGGCATACTGAGCAGAGTACCACTCGATTCCAGATGCGCCTGGGGTAGGGGGTTACAAGAGTGTAGCACATAATACAAAAAAACATTACATACATAATTTGCAGATAACAAGCAATGGCCCAGTAGGATGGGTGCAGTAACTGAGATGCATAATGGTTTACACAAAATGAAGAGTATACAGGCAGTGATATAGTAGCATGGTAGAAATTGCAACAATTACATAGTGTGATTAGATTATCTACTATATGGGTAGATGTGCGTATCTACAGCATCAGAGGAAGGATTAAGTGGCGTATGGTACTGATTTTGAAATGGAGCCCAGGATAGCTGATAAGAGTTGAGCAGGGAATTCAGCGATGGGGAAAGCATGAGCAGTTGGTAGCAAAATGCGTTTTGAGGAGGGCATTTCGTTGGGGAATACTTGTGGTGAGTCTGATGCCAGCTGCCAGAGAGTTCCATAATTTGGGCAGTCTGAAACTGAAAGCTACCTGACCTGATCGGGTGGATCTGTGGGGAATGTGAAGGAGCCTGGAGTCAGTGTTCCTGAGATTGTAGGTAGGTGGGGGGACGGCAGTTAGAGATGTTGATATGTAGGAGGGCAGCGTATGTGACCAGAATTTAGCAGTAATTCTAGTACAGTGCAGCAATCACCGATTTTGGAGTGATGGGAGGTCAAGGGACTGGTAGAGGTCACAGTGGTGGGTGTTGGGAGGATGGTCCAAAGTGAACCGGCAGAAGGAGTTGAAAATGGGCTCGAGCCTGGCTAAGGATGTTTGGGGGGCATCACCGTAGACGACATCGCCGTAGTCCAAAATTGGGAGGATCATTTTTTTGTACCATTGCTTGCCTGGTTGGTAGAGGGATGCAGAACTTGTTCCGATGGAGAGCTCCCAGCATGGGATGGAATTTTATTTTTTGCAGAGCCTCTACATGCACTGAGAAGTCAAGGTGCTGATCCAGCCAGACACCGAGATAGCGATATATGAAGCAGGCCTCAAGCGGAGTCCTATCCAAGGTAAAGAAGGTGGGTGCATCATTTAGCCGGGTTAGTTTGGCTCGGGAGCTGAAGGTGAGGGAGACAGTTTTTTTTTGAGTTTAGGAATAGTTGGTTCTCAATGAACCAGTGTTGGATGGAGTCGAAGTCCTTCTGAAGGTGAGCTGCTATGGTGGTTTCAGATGGGCCAGAGGCAAATAGCACCGTATCATCTGCATACATATGGATGCCAGATTGTGTGCAGACAGCAGGAAGATTGTTGAGGAAGATTGAGAAAAGCAGCGGGCCGAGGACAGACCCTTGAGGTACACCACTGGTGACAGGAAGGGGGTGGATAGAGCCATACTGATGCGGACTGATTGAGACCTGCCTGATAGGTATGAGTGGAACCAGTTGCATGCTGCCACCGACAGACCAGTTTGGGCAAGTTTGGACAGCAACAGGGGGTGAGAGACCATGTCGAAGGCTTTTGCCAGGTCTATGAAAATAGCTGCGGTTATTTCCCCGTTGTCCATGCCTGTGAGGATGGAGTTGGTGAGGCGAAGGAGGGAGGTGGTGGTGGAGTGATTTTTTCTGAACCCGGCTTGGAAGGGGGTGAAAAAGGAGATGGTGTCTAGATATGGGTGTAGCTGGGATAGAACAAGGCACTGTTGAATTTTGGCTAGGATGGGGAGCAGAGATATAGGCCGATAGTTTGATGGTGAGGAGAGGTCCCCTCCCTTGGGAAGGGGAATGACTGTGGCTTGTTTCCATTTTGTGGGGACTGCCACTAATTTAAAAGAAAGATTATAGAGCATGGTTAGGGGTGGGCTATGGCTGGGGCAGAGAGTTGGAGCATTTTAGAATCTAATCCCGATGGACATTTTCCTTTGGTTGTGTTTAGTGAGTGTAGAATTTTAGCATCTGGCCTGGAGTGACTGGGCGGAGTGAGAAGGAGGCCGGGGTGGTGCGTTAGGGAGATCAGGGGGAGCCTTGGGGAGAATGAGTGGTGGTGGGTGGGGTGGGGGTGGGAGGAGAGTAGGGAGGCAGTAGCGGTGGAGAAGAGGGCATTAAACTTGGATGAAACCTGGCAAGGGTCATTTAAGATTCTGCCTGCGAGGTTGAGAGTGGGGGGTTGGGTTGGTGGAGAGAGAGGAAGGATTTTATGGATTTCCAGAATTGAGAAGGGTGGGTGTGGTTTTTGTTAAAAGTCATTTTGAAGTAGTTTGATTTGGACTGCCGTATGAGTCTTGTGCAGGCATTTCGAAGGGACCAGTATTGTTGCTGGGCCAGATGAGAACCAGTGGCCTTGAAAGATTTCCAGGCCCCGTCTCTGGCTCGGAGTTGTTCCATGAGGTTTGAGGTTACCCAGGGTAAGTGGGAGCCCCTAACTCTGGATCTCCTTAGTGGGGCATATATGTCCCAGATAGAGAGGAAATTTGTAGAGAAGTAGCTCAGGGCCTCGTCCATGGTGGTGGCACTAGGGATGGGAGACCAGTCAATGGTGGTGAGGGCATTTAGGAGAGCAGGCAGATCCAATGATTTGTAAGCTCTGCAGCGCAGCAGACAGGGTGGGGGAGCCGGGGGATGGAAGATTTTGCGCAATATGTAAATCATATGGTGGTCGCTAAAGGAGTCCAGTAGGAGGCCGGCTTTGAGTATCCCATGTGGGTGGGTAGTGAGTGCCCAGTCCAGTAGTGTGTGTTTCTTAGATTTGTGGTTTAGGCGAGTGGGTTTCCCTATTTGTTGGTGCAAGTTTAGTGCACTTATTTGGCAGTGTGTCTTTGATGCTGTGCATCCCAGCCAGTTCAGATTGAAATCCCCGAGAATGTGGAGTTCTCTGCCTTCTGTGAGGGCCCTCAGGTTGCCTAGGTGTTCGAGGATGCTGGTTAGCGGTGTGTCCGGTGGACAGTATGACCCAGATATGTTTACTGGGATAGAGTGGGGCATGGGGATTTTGATCAGGAGGGAATCTGTGTTTATTGAGGGTGTTGGTGAGGTGATTACAGAAAACTGGAGATTTGAGGCGACATACATGGCAGCGCCGCCACCCTTCTTTCTCCCCTGCCTGTCTTGGCAGATTAGTGAGAAGTCAGGCATTGAGAATTCCTCGTCCCGGTGATGGGGCTTCAGCCATGACTCTGTGATGATTACAGTATCTGGGCGAAGGGCCAGGACAGTTGTTTGTAGGACAGCCATTTTGTTTAGGATGCTACATATATTTATGTGCACGATTTTGAGACCTTTGGGGAGGTGTGTGGGTGGTGCTGGTGGTTGGGCAGCAATGGGTGCCTGTGGACCAGGGTTCCATTCAATGTCCCCTGCTATGAGCAGTAGGAATACCAGGGCATGCCTTAATTGGCTCATGATCTTTATCGGTGTGCGCCTCCGGGTGGGTTGAATTGCGGGAGTTGAGTTTGCCTTTGGGGCTGAGAAGATTGGGAGATATAGGGCAGGTGTTGCAGCGTGGAAAGAGGGGGGAGGATAGAGGCCCCCAGGGTCCAGTTGTGCCCCAGGTGTAGGTAGTGTTTAACTGGAGCTGAGGAGGAGTGGGGTGTAGGCTTGAGAGTTAAGGTGGGAGGTGGCACAGGGTCAGGTAGGGTAGGATTGACTGAGGGAGGGAGGGAGGGAGGAGGATGAGGCTATGCAAAGCATAATAATAACTGCAGTGAGAAACTGCATTTTTTACAAGTAATTCCTTGTGTGCAGAGGAGGGAAACAACAGTAATGCTCAGTGGTGGCCGCTAGTGGTGGAGCAGTATAAGGGACTAATGGGAAAGTGGGCTGATTGGTTTACGAGCTCACGAGGTAACAGAGCAGCTCCACTATATAAAGACAAGCTGACCAAGGGTGGTGGTGGGGGCGGTGGGGAGAGCGCCTCTTGGCTCAGGGAAGCAGCTGCAGGAAAAACTCCGGCTACCTGCCAGTGTTCCTCGGCGTGGTCCGGGGGGGGTCCGTCTCTCTTTCAAAGGGCTGTGAGGAGGGCTTGGGGACTTCTGCCCTCGCGACCTAACCTCCACTCTGCAGAAAGAAGGAGAAGGGCTTAAATACAGGTGAGTGGCTAGAAGGCGGTGCGTGCTTTCAAAATGCTAATAATAGCTTGTGGAACTCAAACTCTTATATGTAGGGCAAAATCAAAAGTGGCACGGTAAAAATCGCAACCCGGGGATTACAGATTTAGCCTTGGAAAAAAATAGCAAATGTGGGACAGCCCCGAGCAGCAGACTGCAGCCGCGGAGATTCCTGTAACTCCCCTTATCACTCACAAGCAGTATCTACCCCTGGGCTAGGCCGTGCATAGGCAGTAACATTTAAAACAAAAACCCTGCTTGAAAACTCTGCCCAGACTAACAGTTTTCTCCCTTAATTTGAACACAAAATTCTGCAGTTACAGGACTGGAGGCAGAGAGCTGTGGAAATGCTCAGTGCACACCAGCAGTTTAAAATTCAAGGCAGTACTGTGAACTAAAAGGTGCCAAATTCGAACAATGTGGTGTGGTACAGCTTCTCTTGGCTCAGGGAAGCAGCTGCAGGAAAAACTCCAGCTACCTGGCAGTGTTCCTCGGCATGGTCCGGGGGGGGGTCCGTCTCTCTTTCAAAGGGCTGTGGGGAGGGCTTGGGGACTCCTGCCCTCGCGACCCAACCTCCACTCTGGCAGTGTTCCTCGGCATGGTCCAGGGGGTCCATCTCTCTTTCAAAGGGCTGTGGGGAGGGCTTGGGGACTCCTGCCCTCGCGACCTGACCTCCAATAGTACATAGTACTGTCATTGGAGACTACATCTCTCACTAAAGAAATCTTGTCAGCTAGACACTATGGGCCAGATATTCAAAAGGGTTGCACCATGCACAATAGGGTTGTGCTAGCGCAAGTCCGAAAATGCGCCATTCTGCGATATTCAGCGGGAGGCAGTTGCACCACCGAAAACATGCTGAGCAACAGTGCAATGCAAATGAAGGCATGTGCAACTGAAGGGGGTGGCACCATGCATAAAGAGCGGAATGTGATATTGAAAGGCTTGCACAATGCGCAACAGCGGATCAGCCGGAAGGTGCGCCATGTTGGAAATGAGCCAAAATAAAAAGGCTCAAGGAAGAGGTGCAAGAACGCTACAGGAAAGCCACATGAGGCAGGGAGAGAGACAAGGCAAGAGGGACAAAGAGGGCAGGCCAAGGAGATCCCAGGACAAAATAGGGGCAAGGGAAGGTGTGTGGGGCCACAGACTGCAGAGGCCAGTAGGTGTACCCGGTGCAGTGGAGGTAACAGTCAGGACAGCTGGGGTAACAGAGCAACAACAGCCAGGGGGGGAGCACAAGCTAGGGACGTGGACAGTGCCAGCTTCCACATGGAAGCTGTAATGAGGGGGGTGAGAAGGCATGCTGCAGGGGGACGTGGCTGTGGAAGGGCCCATCGGCGTTACGCCCCCAACAGGCAGTACCGTGCCCACATCAGCTTTGAGCTGTACATGGATGTTGAGATTGTGGGCCAGTACCACCTGAACAGGGCAATACTGAGGTGGCTCTGTGAGCTGTGCAGTGATGTGATGCAGGCACCCTCACGACAGAGTCACGCTCTGTCAGTGGAGACAAAGGTAACAGCCTGCATGTGCCTGCTCACCACCAGTACCTTCCAGAGGCCAGCAGGGGACACCACAGGCATAACACAGTCGGCCACATCACGCATAATCACACAATTCCTCAGCGCACTGCTGCCACATGCTGTGGAGTACATCCATTTCCCCAGCAACGCAGCAGAGCGTACAGCAAACATGCAGGAGTTCCACAGGGTAGCACGTATGCCTGGCATGCTAGGGGTGATAGACTGCACCCATGTGGCTATTCGCATGCCACCTGGCCCCGATGGGGCCGCATACCCAAAACCGGAAGGGGTTCACCAGTGTCAACTGCCAGGTGGTGATGCCATGGGGCGATCATCAATGTCTGTGCCACACACCCTGGTGGAGCACATGATGCCTTCATATGGTACCAATCTGCACTGTGCCATTGATTCGAGAGTGGGACATCCCACAGGACATCTAGTGGGTGAGTATGCATGTGGGAGGCAAAGTTGGGGCAAGGGTGGGAAGCCACAGGTGCCATGGTAGTGGCACACAGGGCTATGGGTAAGATGGACCTGAATATGATACTTAACTCCACTATCTCCACACAGGTGACAGTGGATACCCACTCCGTCCCTGGCTGCTCACACCTACTCGCCCACGACCCCCATCGCAGCAGCATGTAATAGAGAGCACATGCCGACCGCGCAACATCATCGAGCAGGTATGGGATGCTTAAGGCACGCTTGATGTCTAGACACCTCCGTGGTGCCTCAGTACAGCCCCCTCAAAGGCCTGTGGGATATTCCTGGCATATTGATCCTGCACAACATGGCCAAAGACTGTGGGATAGCCATACAGGTCAAGGAGGGAGACAGCGATGGGGACGCCGGTGACGCTGGTGAAGATGGGGATGAACAACCCCCCTGTGGACGGCGGGACCCCCGAATGATCCGGCAGGCCCAGCTGCACTGGGACACCATCACGGAGGAGCACTTCACATGACACAGGTAAGTCATGGGGCCATGTGCAACCAACACTGTCTAGGCGCAACCCGCAGGCACACAGGGTAACACACCAGGGGTGCAAGACGGCAAGGGGAGTGGAAGGGTCCAGGCGCACAAACACACCATCAAGGAGGGGTGAATAGTTACATGCTATATGGAGACACACACATACACACCAGGCACAAAGCGTACATGGGCAGGTGCACAGCAGAGCAGGAACAGACATGTGAAACACACAGATCCACGGACCACCCCCACCACCTGTACTGTCCAAGTACGTGTGTCAGATGCTGGGCACCCTTGCACCTTGGTGTACAGTACAATGCAGGCATCATCATGCACATGCACCTGTGGACAGCAGTCGAGTGGGTGTGCAGGTGGTCCGTGTGTCAGCGTGTTGGGCAGGGCACCCATCAGTGCACTCCCCACCATGACACACATTGCACACAGGGCAGCACCAGACAGGGCCCGCACTGGGAGACAGGTCAGTCAGGTGGCACTGTGCCACGGCCACCTCGGATGCGTGGGTGGCCCCACCGTGACCCAGCAGCACTGGCAGGCTGAGCAAGGGCCACATGGGGTGGCACTGATGTACCACCAGGGGTCCCACTGAGCGAGCGCGACCTTGTCCGCACAGGGGTCTGCAGCATGCCGAACATACCTGCACCAGGGGTGCTTGGGATGCCCACAGCGGAACCCGGCATGGACAGGCTGGGTGTTGCATGATGATGGTAACAGGGAGTGGAGAGCGTACTGCTTGGGGTGCGTGGTATAGGGGCACCTGACTGTGTGCCCAATGCAGCCACGACAGTGACCAATGCCTGGGTCTGCCTGTCAATGGCAGCGGTCACATCCATCCGCATCTGGACCATCTCTGCAAGGATCATTGCATTGTCCCTGCTGTGCCAATCCACAGCCACACACAGTGCCTCCACGGATGATGCAACCCGCATCTGCTGCTGCACTGATGCCCGCAGCAGGCGGGTGTGCTCGTCTAGCTGGCAGTCTGCCACTTCAGCAACCTGTTCCCCAGGGTATGGAAGGGCCTGATGCTCAACACCCCTTGAGGGTGGGCGCTGTTCACCAGGACCAGGTATGGGCAAGTCAACAGGTGGTGTGCATGTGCCACCGCTTAACCCTGTACCCCCAGACCTGGTGGGTGACTGCTGCTGCTGCCCCTCCAACTGCTGTGCCCCAGGGACCAGTCGTTCCACTGCTGTGTCCGCAACAGTGCCAGAGACCTGCACAGCCACCGGTGCTGCCCCACCGGTGCCGCCAGGCACTGCCTGGGACTGTGCTGACATGCTGGCACACACGTTGGAACCAGCTAGGTCCAGGGGCATGTGCTGTCCTGCTGTGTGTCCGCAATGAGACACACACGTGTCACTGCCCATTGCGGTACTTGCATCATCAATGATGCAGGTTCGTGCAACAGCCACAGTCACAGCGTGCTGGCATGCTTGCATGCCAGACTGCTGTGACACAGGATGGTCACCCCCCACACCTGACTCACTGACATCGGAGATGGCAGCCAGGCGTGCACACTGGTGCAATGCATGCCGGCTGGCAGCAGAGGTGGATGGACCCTCCTCCAACTCTGGCTGGATGTCCACACTGCATGATCCCACCATCACCGTCCCCTGCAGATGCACAGGATCTGTAACAGAAAGTGAGAACATGTTAGTGCATGGGATCAACCCCCCCACCACCATGTCATACCGTGCAGTGATGGGCTTCCACCTGTCTGGAAGCCACCTCCTGGAACGCCCTTGATTGCACTGCGCTGCATGGATGCAGCCAGACTTTCCTCCGCCGGGGTCAGCTGCACCACCTCTGGCTGGCCCCCGCCTGTGGCAGCACGTGCCACCCTGAGGGCTGCCACCTTCTCTTTTACCCTTCTCCTGTCGGTCCCAATCTTTTTCTTACATTCCTGCATGGAGTGCTGGTGGCTTCTGTGCAGGTTTACGGCGTGAGCTACCCCCTCCCATGCAGCAGCACGGGCCTGAGGGGTGCCCCTCCGTCTACTAAGTAGTGGCTCCTCATCCAGGTAGGCCTGGAAGAGTGCCTCTGTCTCGGACTTCATGAAGTTGGGCCTCCTCCTTCGCCCACCATCATCCTCTTCACCCAGTCCTTGCTCGGCCATGTTGGTCTGAATGGGTCGAAGTGGACACCTATCACTGTGCAGTATACAGCATTATCCCATGACCATTGCCCAGAACATCACACAGCAAGCAACTCACCTCTCACCTGCAGTAACTGACTCTGGCCACTGCAGATCACTGTCGCACATTTATAGCGCAATGCATGCAAATTAGTAGTGGAGCAACTTTACTGAGATGCAAATCATGCCAATGCGCCTTTGAATGGCTGATCAGATGATTTGCATATTTCAGCTGAATATCGTGCTGTTGCGCTTTGCGGAATACGGTTGTGCTGGCTGAGCCAATGGCGCAGTTCTGTGACTGCGTAGTACACCGCATTGCACATGCCCAGGTAGCTTACACAGGCATCTACTGCGCTGATGACGTGCTGTGCGCGATCAGCAATACAGGACACGGCCACTATTGTGCCAGTGGCACTACAACGCTGGGCACCACATAGCGCTGTGGCAAACCTGCGCAATAGTACACTGTGGCACTGGCACGCAGGTGACTGATCGCGCTGGATGTGTAGACGTCCGATGGCACTGTGCGTGGCCTTGCGCCACAGACCCATGACCTTGTGCACGACCTTTGCCCCCTGGCACTGTACGTCTGGCATGTCTATGGCTCTATCGCGCTGTTCGGTAACAGCGCGATGTGGACTGACGGCGCTATACAAACAGCGCGATAGGAACTGATGGAGTTGTATTGCACAACATTTCCATCGGGAGTTGCAGGCCATGGAGCCATATTGCCTACTATACAACTGCAGGGATGGCACGCAGGAGGGCTCCACAGTGGAGTGCGTTGGAGTTGGCCAACCTGGTGGCTGTGGTGGAGCCCCACCATGGGTCACTGTTTGGGGGAGAACCCCTGCACATGGCCCACACCCTTGTGTGGCAGCAGGTGGCGACCAATCTGGAGCAGGCCACTGGGCAGCGGAGGACTCCAGAGCAGTGCAGGCACCGGTATGGTGACCTCCGCAGGAGGGAGCAGGAACTGCTGGAGTGCCTCAGGTCACATGCCAGGAGGGGCATTGTGCCTAGGCCAGGTGGGTGTGCTGTCTATGCACCTGTATTGTCTGCATGGGTGACACTGTGTAATGTGACCTGCGCATGGGGGTGGGTTGGGCTATGGTTTGCTGTGAAGGTGTTTGCAGGTGTGTGCTGTGTGGGTCTGGCTATGTAGGCAGGCACACTCAATGGGGCAGAGGGCTGTCTGCTTTGGGATCTCACTGATGTGTTTCTCTTCATTTGTCTCCCACAGGCGTGGAGGAGCGGAGGCGGGCCCAGGCTGAGGCACGGAATGGCGGTGCAGGGGTGGCTGGCAGAGGTGGCATAGGTGTTGTGCCACAGCAGCAGCAGCAGCAGCCGCAGCTGCAGCAGCAGCAGCAGCAGCAGCAGTGGCTTGATGAGGGTAAGTGTCATTACATCATGGATGCTATTGCATGCTGTGGGGGGGGCATGGCCACCATCCATGGACAACACTACCATGCACTCAACAAGTGACAGTCATCACTGTCCAGTGGCACTGCATGTCTGTGTGTGTGTCACTGGTGGTCCATGCATGCACTGGGCACATGGCTGTGGCACTAGCATCTCACCATGTAGCCACATCACTGGACAGCCTTGGTTGTGCTGTTATGGACATGGGCGGTGTGTGTGTATGCAGTGGTACACATGGCTGTTGCTGCATGGTTGGGCATGTCTTGTGCACGGTCACTGTGGGTGGGTGCAGTCCATCACAGGAGCAGGGCACTTGGCTGTATGCCATGCATGATGGGTGGGATTCAGGGATATGGACAGTCACAGCCATTGACTCTGATCCCTTGTCCTATGTATCCAGATCCTGCGACACATGGAGCGGTCACTGCAGCGGCTGACACAGGTGGCCATTGATTCTCTCACCATCCTATTGGACCTTCAGCATCATGGAGTGTGGCGCAGGAGGAGGCCCCGGGCCCAGCACCAGGCGGCAGGAGGGCAGGCTGGCAGGTGGTAGCTGCCCATCACCTCACCCCACCTTCCTTCTCCCGGTTGTTCACCCCTGCCCCTTACCCACCCTACCTTATACCCATACCCCCACCCCTGCTTTGTATATATATGTACATAGTTCTATTTGTTGTTCTTCTTATTCTTGTTTATTACATTTATATATTTTGATATGAATACTGTGGTGGTCTCTGATTTGCAGCTGGCTATAGGTGCTCAGTTGCAGTGGTGTGCATGGCATCTGGGGTGGTATGGTCATGGGTATGTGTGTGCGTGTGTGTGTGGGGTGGTGTCTCTGGTGTGGGTGTGGCTTTCAGTCAGTATTGCCATGTGCTGCCACCCACTGCTGGGTGCTCATGGTGGGTTTGGCTTGTATAGTTCTGCGATACACGAGGTTGCAGTGTGCCAGGGGGATGCGTGGGGATTCCTGCAGTGCTGGTCACTGCTCATGGGTGGTGTCTTGGGGTCACAGTGCAGGGTGTGCTGTGCACAAGGGGGGCTGCTGTACACTGGGGTGGTCCGCCCCCTTTGTGTGGCAGTCTCAGCTTGCCAGTGGGTGTGCTGCGGTAACACGGCTGGGATGTGCTTTGTTTGCTTGTCCCCATGGTCCGGTGGCTATTCCATCCCTCCCCCAGTTATGCTGTGCTTGGGGTGTGGGGGTACATTGTTGGTTCTGCAGTGTGTCCCTGTGCCCATCTGTGGTATGGGTGGTGGGCCCCCTGCCTACCTACCTCCCTGGTTGTGCAGTTCCATTGCTCTGCTGCTGAAGGTCTCTCTACTTGCGCTATGGTGCCTATGGACTGCTCAGCTGGGCTGCCTTTGTTGTGCTATGGCGTATCGTCTCTGCTCAGCTTCCCCTTCCTGGTTGCGCTATAGCACAGGTTGTGCGATATTCAGACGTTGGCTGGTTGCACAATTTGGCTTGCTCCATGTTTGAATGTCGCATCTATTGTGCATGTGCGCAATTGACTTGTGCTTGCTCCTGCTGTTGCGCACTTTTTGGGAGCAGTTTGAATATCCGGCCCCATATGCACAGTGCCTTGTTTTGAAATAAACATATGAGAGCTTTTATTGTTGAAGTCACTACAGAAATATGAAACTGCACCTCACAGTAAGGGAATTGGAAAACAACTTATTGTACCCACAATGCCTTCCTATGTACAGCTACATATGTGCAATCACGTGCAGTCACCACCACCAAAATAAGGGACTGCTCCTCTGAGTAACTAACAGTTACATCAACATTATAATTTACCCAGCATTCCTTAGTGCGGTATGTAAAACATTGACAGTTCCCTTGCATGACATCATTATGGGAGTGTGGCTGCACGCAGAAAACTGGAGGATGCAGTGCTGATAAAACAGAAATAAAAAGGACAATGGCAGAATATTTAACAAAACGAATTGCAGCTTCAACATCTGAAGCATGGACAGCAATGGCATATTATGTGAAAAAGGCATCTGCGAAACCTTGCAGAATCACTTTAAAATCTAATATTAGTTTTAGGCAGTACACTAGCTCTTTAAGGAGAACACAAAGTAGAAAGTGGATATATACTTTTATAGACATACACTCAGTTTATGACCAGGCAGCATCTAACAGATAACCACAGCATAAAGGTGATATTTAGGGATAAACCTACAGTATAAGGTAACTCTGACTTTTATCAAAGAATCAACTAAGTAAGTGGAAAGTACAAAATGCATTATTCATACAGTTCTTGCATTGCTGCTCTTCAGATAGACTGAACAGAAGGAAAATAAACCTTTAACTGCTACAACCTGATCATCAGTGATACAGTATATACATAAGACAGAGGAATCTGATTAAAGACACAATGTCAACTCTTTTTGCATCATATTATTTCCTGTTGAAAACCCACATTTTATGGTAGCTTACCTTCTGTAAAACTCATTGATGTTGCTGGTTGTTTTATCTACTCTTTTCTTAGTAGAACTGAAATGCATGCTAATGGTGTAATTATGCCCAACCTTATTTTGTTTTAAATCCTTGATCTATTATTGCATACTTCCTTAATATTAGGAGCACCCATAAACAGTGCTGCCACTCATGATGCAATAGCCCTCTCTCCTCCCACTACATCATGAGCTGCTAGACTGTGTTGGGGGGGGGTACCAAGTCACCAAGTCCAGAAACGATGCAGAGCATTGTTCAAGACTGTAAGCAACCAGGGGCCAGATATTCAAAGCTTTGCTCCTGGCACAAATCTGTTGAGCTGGAATAAAGCCATACTTGCACCAGGCTGCAAAGTTCAAAAGCCCTTTTAGCGCTGGTGCTGTGTGATAGCTCCAATGCTAAAAGTTAATGTATGCAGGGGAGGGAGGTAGGGGAGGGGCCTTGAATGCCGATGCACCGGCATATTCAAAAGATTAGCACCATGCTACAGGTCTTTGATCCACCTCTAGTGCGGTGCTAAGTACCGCCTGCAAAAAACATGCGGTAATGCAGCAGCAGTGTTACTCGAAGTAATTCGAAGTGTAACTCCGATACACTTCAAATTACCACTATGTTAAACTGGACAGGAAAAGGTTCCAACCTCTTCATTAGCCTAAATGATGTCTAGTTTGTTAATAAAAGTATGTTTTACCTCATTGTGGCTCCTGTCTTTATTTAGATCTGATTTTTTTCACTTGTTCACGATCCCACTGCTGCTCCGATGCCGAGGATTCTTTGTATGGCAAGGAGAGCAGCTTGATAAAATGTTAGTTCTAAATGATGTCCTCATTTGAGGCAGTGTGTGGCAAACAGTTTGACACAAACTCCAAATAAGGTATTATGTGTATTACACTAATATTATAACAATGCTGGTTTTGTGAGAATAGTGACACCCTTTTTAATGTAGTACCCGTGTTTATTTTTTTATTCTATGCTTTGCAGAAACTCAAACTAGATAAATTTATAAGCACAAATGAATGGTGAGATTTAGTACAGCCAACAAATACTTTGATTACACAAATAAATCTAAACGAGAATAAAAATCAAACGAAATACAACTGCAACAAATAAGTAAAGAGTCACAGTACAGCGCTGAAAAGTCATGAAAACGGATGTATTAGCTGGACACAGTTCTCATTCATATCTTTGTTTTGAACGGACATACAGTAGCATATGTGTTTGCATTGTATAGTAATTCAAAGACAGTCATCCCAACAGTGCCTTCTGCCAGCCCGATTTCATGGATGAAGAAGAAGAAGAATCAGCATTTATATAGCGCTTTTCATACATCCAAAGCGCTTTACAAGCAATGCTAGATTGGTAGTGAAGTGACTGAATGTGACTGGATGGTTGTATTCTTCGGATTGTCCTGATGTGCAGCTACATAATCACCGACACCAATGTATGGGTGTAAAAGAGAGGTAAACCAAAATGATCCAGGGCATGGGGAGCCAGAACACATGAGGTTAGACTGAGGGAGCTTATTGTGTGCTCAGTGGATGTGTGAGACATTATAGAAAACTTCAAGTACTTTATGGGCATAAACACGGTTTGACTCAAAGGTCATCTTCAGTTAAGAAATTAAGTACATCAAGGGCACATAGCCTAAAACTGATGGGGGGGGTTGTATATTTAAGCGGGGCAAGAGGAGACACTTTATCAATGAAAAGGGTGGTGATATAATGAAACCAGTTGCCAGAGAAGATCAGGAGAGAAAGGGACAATGCTAGGAGGAGTATGGATAGATGGTAGGCTCATATGAATATTCAATTCACCCTCTGTCCCCATGGTTTGATGGGACTTTGAGGGGAGAAGCAGCAATTAGGATGAAGGTTAGAGCATTGCTGGAAGAAGTCCGCCCTTGATGCTGACCGCCTTAGATTGATGGACCATTACTGAGTCTATCAATCTGCAATCACCCGTAAGAAGGCAGAGTTCTTGTCCGGGGAGATCGCAGTTGCTCAGAATCAACCAGCTCAGCTTTTTCAAACTGTGGATAGACCGTGCAACCCAGCCTGCCTACAAGTTTGAAAAACCTTTTCGCAAATACAGTGCGATGAACTTGCTCGATTCTTTGCGTCTAAGGTGGCCGACATCAGTGCGGTACTTCGGCCAGCACAGTCTATGGGTGTTGCTGTGGATCAGCTCGAGGCCACTGCTTCTCAGCTTTCCTGGAGTACCTTTGACCGACCGGAGTTCACAGATGATATGCAGATTGTCCAGGGTGCTCACCCTATGTGCTGTAGTTTGGATCCTGGACCAACTATCCTGATTTTAGGTTGTATTGATTCCATTGGTCCAGTCCTAGCATCGATAGTCTGGTGCTCCTTGGAAACAGGTGAGTTTCCTAGCTCCCTGAAGGAGGCAGTGGTAACACCCCTCTTGATGAAAGATTCTTTGGACCCAGACTGCCATGCAAACTACAAACCAATCTCTAACCTTCCCTTTTTAGGGAAGGTTATTGAGAAAGTAGAGGTTATGCAGCTGGAGAACCATTTGACCATCCATGACATCTATGAACCCCTCCAGTCCGGATTCCGAAAGAGACATAGTACTGAGACAGTGCTGGTTCGGGTGCTCAATGATCTCCTGATGGTGAGGGATCAGAAAAACCATTCCATCTTGGTTCTTCTTGATCTCTCATCAGCATTTGACACTGTGGACCATGGGGTTCTGCTTGGCCATCTGAAGTTCATCTGTGGACTTTTGGGTACAGTCTTCAGGTGGTTTACATCTTTCCTCACTGGAAGAACTCAGAGAGTGGTGTCCAGGATTTATTCCTCGGACCCAGTTTCTCTGTCTTGTGGGGTTCCTCAGGGCTCAGTATTGTCCCCCATGTTGTTTGCAGTGTACATGCTGCCCCTTGGAGACATTGTAAGAAGGTATGGGCTGAGGTTTCACTATTATGCTGATGATACCCAGCTCTACCTTTCTTTTACACCTGACCAGGATGGAGTCTCTCAGTTTTAATAGCTGTCTCACAGAAATCCAGGAGTGGATGGTTTCCAGTTGGCTAAAGTTGAACTCGGAAAAGACTGAGGTGTTGGTTGTGGATCCAGCATGCCATATAGGGGGCGGGGTGGGTTCACCCTCGGGACTTTCCTATGGGGGCATTTCACTCCCAACCTCTGAACGGGTGCGGAACCTGGGGGTAATTTTTGACTAAGGGCTGACTCTGCATTCGCAGGTGTCAGCCCTCGTCAAATCCTCTTTTTACCATCTGAGGAATATCTCCAGGATTAAGCACCTTTTTCCATCTGGTGATCTTCCTACACTGGTCCACCCCTTTGTGTCCTCGTGCCTGGACTACTGCAACTCCCTTCCTCTAGGGATACCTGGGGTGAAAATCCGTCACTTGCAGCTAGTGCAGAACGCTGTGGCCCAACTTTTAACGGGAACTTATAGATCCTGTCATATTATGCTGGTGCTGCACGGACTGCACTGGCTGCCGGTACAGTGGCGGATCACCTTTAAAGTTGGTCTACTGACTTTTAAAGCCCTACATGAACTGGGCCCAGATTATCTGAAAGAGCTTCTGGTTCCCTACCACCCCGGAAGATTGCTCCGCTCAGCCAATGAGGGGTTGCTAGAGATTCCAAGGGTGTATTTGAAATCATCTGGGGCCCATGCATTTATGCACGCGGCTCCAACCCTTTGGAATTCTCTACCCCGTCGGGTACGGGAGTGCACAACTGTGGAGGGATTCAAACAAGCTTTGAAAACTTACTTGTGGATCCAAGTTTTTGGGTGAATGAATGAATAACTGTGTGAATGGATTATTGGTTTTATATTTTTTAAGATCTGGATTGTGATATGTTATTTTAAAATTTGTTAAGCACCTTGACACCTTGAAAAGCACTTTAAAAATAAAGTTATCATTATTATTATTATTACTAGTGAAACCCAAACTTGGCACCAGTGCTGAAAGGTGTATGAGAGGCATGAACAGGCTATATAATATTTAAAATCTGTTCGTACCAGTTAACAGACAGGGATGTAATTACCATCAATGCAGTTTCCAACAAGTTAAAGCTTACGTTATCATCATTTTTATAAGTTTTCTGTTTTATTATTTTATTTTTTCCATCTCACATACAACCACAACCCCCACCCCTGCCCCCAATCCTGAAAATGGCATCTTGCATTTTTTTTTAAATATGCACATTAACAGACAGGTGATACAGCAATCAAACCAGATTACTATGTAACTATCACTTTATTTACAAAAAAAAATCAACGTCAACAGAACTTTTCTAAAGCAGTAGTAGAAAAATATTGTACTAAGCCAAGTATGCGCTTGAGATACATATCCAGTTATGGAGCAGTTCAAACAATCTAATGTGAAACACTACATAGATGTATATATAATTGATGTGTAGAAATATTGTTAGCTGCAGAGGCAGAAATAATTTGAATGATGGAAATTCCAAATTGCACATTATAAAATAAAAAAAATAAAACATTAATACAAAAAAGGAAGACTTAATCATTGGACTACCAGTACCATACATTCAGCAGGGCTATATAGTCGCAACAGTGGGAAATGGGGTATATACAAAAAAAAAGAGGTGGTGAAATGAACAAAAGAAGGAGATGTCGAAAATAATTGTAACTCATGTCCATGAAGCCCCGTGGTGACAGTTACAGCTACATAATTATAAATCAGTACAACTGTGATTGTGCATTGACTTCCACTGTCTGCAGGCTTCATTTCACTAATGTTATCTCTTTACTTATTGCATAGCATAGTTTATGAAGAATGCTTCACTAGATGAAATTGGGTACCTCTGTTCTGCAACATGTTACCCATCATTTTCATAACTCAATTATCTATGCTGTACCAAAGTTACCAACGTTAGTTGCAGTAATTAATAGTGAACATGAGTTCTGATTAAACACTGGTAGCATACGAATTTGCTGTCAGATTTGGGTGAAAAAGATGTACAGTTCTAACTAAGAACTGCATACTACTCAGCCGGGAGGTGGTGGTTGAAATTAAGATGTGATTTCACATGTTGACAGTAACAGATGCTACAGTCAGACCCCACCCCCCCTTGCCTGATCTGCACAAAAACCCAAAATTGACTGCTCCTTTATCTAAGTAAGGTGCCATGATCATCAGGGATAGCATGCAGCACAGTGGGGCAACACTTGTGACCTCACCATCACGTCAGAGACTCCTAACAGGCTCACAACTGAGCTGTTATTCATTTTAAATCAAACAGTGTGATAACGCAGTGTAATCTAACAAGGTTTCCTTCCTTTTTAAAATGCAACTGCTGGGAAGATATGGTTAAGAGAGACACGGCTAGCCATCTGCGGGCTATAAATGTCAAGAACAATATAAAATAAGAGGACAAAAAGGTTCAGCTGTAAAGGGAGACTAAAGTGCTCAAATAGTAAAGCCATATAGTTGAGATGTTGATGATTTTTCTGATCAAGGATCAGTTGAAATTAGTGTAGAGTTAAATAAATCCCAGAAGATTCCTGTGACATCGTTCTTGCCATTCTTGGATCTGAAGTAGGATCAGTATAAAGGGAGCCCTGAGATTGGAGGGGGGCTAGATGGTTATAAGGTACAAATAGGATGCAGTACCTCCTCCTCTGTTATGACTGGTAAGATATGATTATAGATGGTGGAAGGACGGTGCAATATATAATGCAGCAGTTCAAAGGTAGCACACTGCCTGTTGCCTATCACCATGGAGTCATGGCAAGCAGGGCTCCCTTAGGGGAAGGGATCATGTCACTGAACGGTGAGAATGCTATATATCTTCTTGCTTCCATCACTGCTCAGTAGCCAGTTGGGTATAGCTGCAGCTCTGAGCACACTCAACCTCCCCACTACTCCCACCATTTATTTTTATTTTAGTTTATTTCTGGGGGATGCAACATTTTAAAGCGGTCGCATTGTACAAAGGCAGTACACTCCTAACAATGAAAGAAGCATACTGATTTACCAAACAGAATTGTAAAAAAACAAAAGGCCATTATTTTACAAACACTCCTGCTGCTACTGCTGCATATTGCTGTTTGAAATACTGAGCTGTCACAGGGCATTATATTGTAACTAAGCCCACACACTTTACAGTGAAGCACTTATGATAAGATCTGTAATTCCAACCCAACAGGAACAATATAAATGGTCTAGAGACCCTCATTGCAGTGCTGCATGGGTGAGTGGTATGCACTGGCTGTGCCTGCAAACACCCATTTCCTGCAGCATCCAGTCTGTACTTCCATTCCGACCAAAAGGGGGTAGCTGTGAGCGCCATGCAGTAGCGCTGGGCAAACTACATGGAACTGTATGCTAAGCAGCCCATAATGAGATGCAAATGTGACTGCCCACGGATTACCTAAGTAGGCTCATTTGCGTAGGATCTTTGAATATTGCAAACATTTGCCCTGGGATAACCTGTTTGCACTGGGCTAATGTATTAGCACTGTGCAATAGGGTTAGCCCCAGGCAAACCTCTCATCAGTGTAGCACAGTTCTGCAGCGTGTGGCCTGCATTGTTGCTTGCAGTTGTTGTGCAATACTTTATTGCTGTCACACACATTGTCCACCAGCTTCAACTTTGCCTTGCTCCACTTCTGTGTCCACTGAGCTGCTGTTGCTCTTTTGCAATTCCCTGTTACTATATTCGGAGCTGTCTTATTTCCTGGGCTATTTTAGAACTGCACTCCCAGCCCTGTTTGCACTGCTTCCTTTTCATGCTATATTCAGCAGGTTTAGCACTGGGGCTATTCCTTTGAATAAAGCTTGCTAATGGTTCAGGGCTAATTTAGCATGCCAGGCAGTGCTAATTTAGCTCTGGGGCTAAGTTTTGAATATCTGGCCCCTGATTTTTGTGTCGCAGCACCAGTATGGTGGGAAGTCTGTTTATCACTTTTAAAAAGAAAAGAGGAATCAGAATCAAACTGCCAACTATGTCAGCAGTCTGTACAGAATGTGACCATGCATACTTATGTTTTTTAAACTGGAGACACTTTGAAGCCTACGGAGGTTGAGCATCCCTTTAAATGTGAAAGGTAATTTTAAATCTGCCTAAATAAAGCATGTTGGAGCTAGTACTTAACATGCATAGTTCATGATGTCTTTGAAAAGATGTGTAGAAATTTAATTTCACATATAATTTTAAACAACTTCATTACAAAGCTTCAATGCTCGGCAACAGTGAGAAGAGTAGAACTCCTACTGTGAACTTAAATAGAACTGGGAAGGTTTATTTTATTAATTAAATATTGCAATTTACTATACTGTGGTAAGTATAGGATGCATATCTTCTGATCACATTATTAGGATCTCTATAAAGTGAGTTTTCACTCTAGGTTGTTTTTTGACCAGTAACCAAACCTAGAGATTTATTAAGTCATAATAAGTGGGGGCGCTGATGAGCAAGCTAATGTGAAGATGCGTATTCCTCTCACTCTGCAAACCACCACAATTATTTACTTTTAAAGTTAAGATTTAATCACTGTTACAAGCGTAAAAACTGGAGTGTTGGCTGTCGGAACTGATCATGGGCGAATATCTGGCATCTGGTTCGGGGAAGGGTACACAGACAGCAGCAAAAAATCAAAAGAAACAACCACAGGCCTTGCAAGTAGAAAACTCTGGGGTAGTCTCTATATTGGTGGCTGAGGTCAGTGCGCTAAGGTGAGAAGTTACTCAACAGGTCCTGGCGGCTTTGGAACCCAAGCTATCAAACATGGCATCTAATTTCGACAAAAAGCTGCAAGAGCTGGTGGATCTACATGCAGCACATACTACACGACTTGCAGAAGTAGAACAAAGAATTTCAGAGGTCAAGGGTGCCACCGCTGCAGTCCTGGAGCAGATCACCACTTTGCAAAAAGAGTTAGAGGCGTTCAGGGAGCAATTTGATTATCAAGAGAATTACCAAAGAAGGCTGAATTTGGGGACTTCCACAGGGGCTAGAAAATCCCAGCATATTGGACTGTTGTGCAGTTACCTTGCAGGAGATTCTGGGCCTCTCTCCCAAGAATGGGCATCTGAAACTTGAATGAGCCAATAGAGCTGTCCTGCCGAGGCCCTCTCCTGATCAACCGCCGAGGCAGATAGTCCTTCGTTTCCATAACTTCCAAGATAGAGAGATGGTATTGAAAGCATACTGAAGTAAATCTGTGTTGCAGTATGAGGGTCACAAGATTTTCATATCGCAGGACTATTCTGCATGCTTATTAAAGAAACGTTGTGCCTTCAATTCTCTTATGGCCCAGCTTCGGGAGGCGCAGGTTGAAAGCTTCATGATTTACCCTGCCACACTTAAAATTAAGCATGAAGGTGCCACTTAATCGTTCTGGGAGGTAAACAAAGCTGAATTATTTGTTAAAGAGTTAAAGAAGAAGTTGGGCTGAAAGGTTACTTGTCTGAAATGGCAGGAGGAAATATTACTTTTAAGTTCACAAGACTTAGCAGGCAGATCGTGTCAAAATATGGTTAGAAGTTTTTGGAAGCCACTTTGAATATACATTTATGGGATTACCATCAACCCGGTTTGGACTCTGGTCTATGTGTTCTTTTTTTCTTCTCTTCAAGCCTTTATTCAAAGATGCTGCTTGGTGAATAGCACACGATAAAATTGGTTATTCTTCATTTTCGAAGAGGAGGGTACAAGTGCCTTGCTGAATACTCTTGTAGGCATTGTAGCTAATTAAACGGATGAACCTCTGACACAGCCTCCTCATACCGCAACACTAAAGTGACATTTATTTTGTCCTATCTTTTAAAATTGTTGGGAATGTTTGCTGGTTGTACTCTCTATGTTTATTTTGGTGGGACGTGGAGGGCGGACATTCTCACTATGCCATGGGCTGGGATTGTAAAATTTTTGCTACTAGCAATTCTTGTTACACTGAGGGGAGGAAGTTGTGCTTTGAGGGGGGACTGTATATAGTTACTGTTTGTTATTTACACTGTTAAAATTGTTTTTTTACAGATCCACCTATACCACACTAGAGTTTGATACACAGCAGCTGTTTGAATGTCAGGAATGGGCCGGAGTAATTGGAGGGTTGAGGGATAGTGCAGGGGCCCATTATGGCTAACACACCTGAATTGGTTGTAGCCTCATGGAATGTACATGGAATCTCTTCCCCTGTTAAACGTACTATGCTGTTGACTGCCTTAAAGAGACAGTCTGTAAATGTAGCCCTATTGCAGGAAACCCATCTTACGAAGTCAGAACATTACAAGTTGAAGAAGGGGTGGGTGAGAGAATGCTTTACGGTGTCGTTCAACTCTCATATGAGAGGAGTGGCGATTTTACTGCAAAAGAGGCTGCAATTTATAAAGGAGTGGGTTGTTGCAGACCCAGATAATGGTTGTTATATTTGTATCGGGGACTGCATGGGGAAAGGGTAACTTTTGGAAGTGTATACGCACCTGCGGTGCACGACCCAGAGTTTTATAGGGCTATCCTAGCACTTTTAATGGTGGAACAATTCCCTAGGCTAATACTGGGTGGGGATTTGAACTGCTTGATGGACCCCAAGGTGGATCATTCAGGAGGTAGGGTGTGTGTTAGAGGAGCTATTCGTAACTGGCAGGCGGGAATGGTGGACCTTGACCTAATAGATTGCTGGAGGGTGGCTAATCCCACCTTGCAGGAGTATACCTTCTTCTCCCATCTGCACTGGATTTGGTCATGGCTTGATTACATATATATCCCAAGATCTTGGTATTCATGGATGATTCAGATCAAGCACAGACCAATTCGTTTCTCAGATCATGCTATGGTCCTAATGACAATATCTCTAAAAGGAGAGAGGGGGGAACCCAGTGCATGGAAATTTCCTAACTATCTCTTGGCAAATAAAGGGTTTAATGAGTATTTACAAAAACAATGGCAGCTGTATGAACAGACCAATTTGGGTTCGGCCACATCTAGAGCTGTCTTTTGGGATGCCGGGAAGGCAGTTATGAGAGGTGCCATTATCAGCTTTGTAGCACACCATAAGAGAAGGGTTAGGGAAAAATGGGAAATTTGGAAACCCAACTTAAGATTTTGGAAGGATGAGCGGCCTTAGGGGAAGGGGGAAGGATGCCCCTCATCTTCTAAGGGTGATCAGGGAAGCTTTAAATGCCCTGTTGTAGGTGAAGCCAGGAAAACTTGTTTATTTGTTCAGAACCATTTTTATGAATGGGGAAATAAACCAAGTACTTTGTTAGCCCATCTGATATGCAGGAAGAAGGGGGAACATTTATTTCCTGCCATTAAAGGTTCAGACGGAACATTATATAAGGGGAAAGAGCGCATTAAGGCTAGATTTAGAGAATTTTATTCAGAGTTATATAAAACACAATTTGGGGATAGTGAGGGGAGGATGCAGAATATTTTGAATGGTTTGGATTTACCTAAACCTTCGGAATCTCAATGAGTTTGGGTGGGGGCTGGGATAACCAGGGAGGAGATTGCAGGGGCTATCTCAGGGATGAAGGGAGGTAAAGCTAGTGGGTTCACAATTGAATATTACAAGATTATGCAACCTTGCATTCTAGAGCACCTAAAGGCCATGTTCAGGGCGGCGAGGGAGGAGGGGGGGACCCTGCCCAATACTTGGAGGGAGGTGATGATTTGTTTGATTACAAAGGAGGGTAAAGATCCCCTCGAATGTGCATCCTTCCGACCAATCTCGCTTCTTAACTGCGACTTTAAAATATTTGCTAACATTCTGGCGAACAGATTGGATAAACTGTTGCCGGACTTGGTTCACCCAGACCAGACCGGGTTCCTTCGTGGTAGGTATTCCTATCATAATATGTGGATATTACTGGATGTTTTATGGGGAGCCTTAAATGACTATGAGCCTGTGAGCATATTACCAATGGATGCAGAAAAAGCCTTCCATCATGTCGAATGGCCATACCTTTTGGAGGTCCTGGCCCAGTTTGGTCTGGGTAAGGAGTTCGTAGCATTGGTCTGGCTGATGTACACTAACCCTTTAGCCCATGTTCTAATAAATGGCACGCCTACTGAGGCTTTTGCCTTGGGGAGTGGCACCCGGCAGGGTTGCCTGCTTTCACCTCTCTTGTTTGAGCTGGTGCTGGAACCCCTTGCAGTGGCGAACCGGGGGCACCCCGAGATCACAGGGGTCTGTGGTCGGACTGGGAAAGTTTTTAAATTATCTCTCTATGCAGATGATATGCTGCTATATGTAACCGCGCCTGATAGATCTATGCCTCTACTTTTGGACCTCATTAACAGATTCTCACAGTTCTCAGGATACAAACTGAATCTAAATAAGTCAGAGGAACTTAGATTAGGATTTCAGAGAGAGCAAGTGGCGGAACAAGTTCAGGAATGGGGCTTCCGTAGAGTGCAAGATCATTTCATGTACCTTGGGATCAAAGTGGGATTCAAGATTGGGGCCCTATATGAGTTAAATTATACCCCTCTTTTACAGAAGATTACCTTAGATTTGGGGAGATGGGGAAAATTACTGATTTCATGGTTGGGGAGGATAAATCTGCTCAAAATGAATGTTTTGCCCAGGATTTTATATGTTATGCAAATGTTGCACATGGAGCTAACAAGAGCAGATACCAGGTGCCTAGAAGAAGTCTTTTCTGACTTTCTTTGGCAAGGGAAACGCCCCCGGATGAGTCACTCTCACCTGAAAACCATTATAGAAAGAGGGGGACTACAGTTTCCTGATTTAAAAATGTATCATTTTGCTATAAACTGTCATTACCTGCAGGACTGGGTGTGTAGACCAAGGGAATCAGGATGGGTAGGCTTGGAAGAAAGGGGATGTCCAGGTAGGTTGTCGGTGTACCTCTCTAGTAGAGGTGGGAGGGCATATGCCAGTCTGCATAGGTCTAACCCAATGGTTCGATCGGCTTTGGATTGTTGGGCTTGGATGAATAGCCAGAAGGGTAAAGTGAAGGAAGAAACCCTACTCCTACCTGTGGTGGAGAACCCCCTTCTTTATCCCTAGTTTGGCTGATTCAGGTTTTAAGGAATGGGAGGAGAAAGGAATTAGATGTCTCTGAGATACTAAAGATGGCCTGATCTCCTTTGAAGCCCTTTGTAATGGGACAGGCTTGGGGCATCAGCACTTTTTCTGGTATCTGCAAGTCTGGGCATATTGTAAAACCTTGGGAAGGTTCTTGCAGACAGACACAGTGCTGTCCCAATATGAGCAGTTGATTCAGGTGGGGGGGGATCTAAAGGGCTAACACAGAAGGTGGTAAAGGTGGGCGGACAACTTTTACCTGATGTCTCACAAAAGACTAGGCACATGTGGGCCCAGGATATGGGGATCCCAATCACAGAAATCTCATGGAAAACCATGATACAATTACACCAGCGTATCTTAATATGTAACAAGTACAAAGAATCGTTCTATAAATTTTGCCATTGGCTATATTGCCCTCCCTTGACAGTGAGTAAATGTAATCCGAAAGTCTCGCTGATTTGCCCTAGATGTAATGGAGACTTAGCGTCTTATTATCATTACCTTTGGATGTGTCCTGTACTTTAGGAATTTTGGAGGGAGGTGAACCAGTAAGTCCAGGGTTACGTTGGTAGACCATTACCACTAATACAATGGTAATGTTGTTTGGAGTGGAGGACTTGGGAGAAGGAGAGTGGACCCCATTGCCCCGGTGGATAAGAGTCTTGCTAGTCATGGCTAGACATTGCGTTCTTAATACTTGGGTGTCAGCAGCCAAGCCCACTGTTTACCAATGGAAGATGTTGGTACTTCAGGCTCTGGCACTGGAACATCTGGCATATATCATGAGGGATAGAGGGGAGCAATTTTATAACACCTGGAAACCATACTTGGCTGATCTTTCACCTGCAGAGACCTTAACACTTGGGGATGGATGGTTGGAATAGGGCGGTTTCATACTGTACTAGAGAGACTAATGCTTTCACCTGGGATATCAGTAGAGACATGATGTTAGCACTGTGAAAGCACAGTAATTATTATTTTGTTCTTTAATTACCTTCTTGACACTGTGTATGTATTTGTTGTACTTAACTGTATTCATTTTTTTTTGGTGGGCAGGGAATGGATCTGTATGTATATAAGTTATGAATTATTCTTGTATGTATGTTTCTCTTTCTTTTTTGTATTAGTTTTGTTTCTAATCTTACTGTTATGTTTGTGTGTCTGTATTGAAAAACTGGAATAAACATATGATGCAAAAAAAAAGTAATAATAAACAAATGCACTAAATAACTATTTGTATCTAACCAGAAAATGACCAGTACTGCTCTAAGGAAGTGACAAAGTAAGGGCCATGATCATGAAACATTGTCTGTCTGTCTAAATAAACTGACAATAAAAGGGAAAAAGCTTCAGAAAATATTTAAAAACAGATACTGTGTTGTGAGCAAGCAAGTTTTAATTTCTGCATACTTCTGATAACAAAATTGACAAATGGTATGTTTTACTGTCTAAGGGTTAACATGCACAGGGAGTGCTGCTCCTAAATTACCACCTCACACTTAGACACTGTTCATCTACAGCTGTCAATAAGCAGCAGGGGCCCGATATTCAAAAATGGACAAAGTGACACACAAAGTTTTGCACGGCGTTTGCCCATTGCCCAGGACCCTGAGGATGCTATAGTCAGTCAAATTGCACACTCATGCTGTGAGACTGAATACAGGGGCATGTTGGTGCAGCACTAATTCTAATAGCACTGCCCTGACATGAAACCTTGCAGTGCAGGGAAGAGTGGTCCCAGACCCAATTGTGCCAGGAGCTCCAGCATGATATTCAGAAGTGCCCATGCAAATGAGGCCATTGGACATGCAAGGCACTAAGAGGTCATTTGCATGCCCATTATGGGCTCATTTGTATGGGGAATGTCTGCAGGATTAAGTGGCACTGCCCTCCACCCCAATAGCCTTGTCCCATAAGAAGCAGGAAGTCCCTGGCCTCTAGTGGTCCCCACCCACCCATACCAGTATAAAAGATGTCCCTGGTGCTCAGTGGGCTCCCTCCTGCCAATCGTTGGCCCGTCATTTAATAAAGATGGCCTTGGTGCCTTGTAGTCTTCCCATCCCTCTGACCGCCATCCTGTCATACAATAAATATAGCCCTGGTGCTCAGTATTTCCCCCTCCACTCACCATCCTGTACCTATCAAATATATTTCCTAGTGCTCAGTGTTCCCCCGCCCTCTGACCACTGGCCTCTAACATATAACATATATCCCAGGTGCCCAGTGGTTCCCCCTTCCATCCGATCACCAGCCCCATTAATTAAAGAGAAGTCCCTGGTGCCTAGTGGGCCACCTCCCTCTAAGTACATAAAAGTTTCTAGTGCCCATCAGGCCCCCTGAACTCTGATAGCCAGAACATAACTACAGTAAAATGTGTGCAGGACATAGATAACAAACAAACGAAATAACTCCTAGTCCCTGGCATCTCGTGGTACCTCCCTGCCATTGACCCCATCCCCATACCTCAGAAAACACTGCTTGGCATATAGCAACCCCTCCCACCATGGGAACCGACCACCCACCATGCCAACCTCTCCCCCTTACCTTAAGCAAGCGCTGCAGAAGTCCATATGGTGACCGGCACCACCCTCCTCTCACCTCCTCAGCCAGCCACCATATGGATAGCAGATAGTGTGCATCATATGTACGGTATAGTATAGGGTGCACATACACCCCCTGTACAGCACAGAGTATGTGCACCCTGTACTGTACAGTGGTATCTGTGCAAAAGTTGACTGGTACTGCACACTGTGCATCATTGCACAGTACCGCAATACATGTTATTCAATGGGTACCGTGCTTGCGCATCGCTCCATATATCATGCTACCGGTCAACCTTTGTGTGACTCCCACTGAACATAAGATGTGCATGGTCTGTTATCCATATGGTGGTGAGCTGAGGAGGTGAGAGAGGGCTGGGTCGGTCATGTATGGGCTTTCATGGCATCCGCTTAAGGTAAGGCGGAGGGGTTGGCAGGGTGATTGGTCAGTGCCCACATTGGGGGCAGCCCAAGACACCAGGGAGTGTTTTCTGCAGTACAGAGATGGGGGTGCTACTAAATGTCAGGGACTGGGAGTTATTTCATATAGTTTTCCTGTATGTCCTGCACACATTTTACTGTGGTTATCTTCTGGTATGGCACATGGCCAGCAATCAGAGGATGGGGGGCCCAGTACACACAAGGGACTTTTATGTACTTACCAGCATTGGCAATCAGAGGGTGGGGGAGGCCCTCTAGGCACCAGGGACATTTATGTACTTACTGGGGCTGGTGAATGGGAGGGTCCTCTACACACCAGGGATAAAGCTATTCAGTGCTGGGACTGGTGCTCAGAGGTTGGGGGGACTGCTGACCACTAGGGAATTTCATCAATTTGAGTGTGGGGAGGACCACTAGGCTCCAGGGACTTATATTAAAATACCAGGGCCAGTGATCAGATGGTGGGGGGGGCATGGGATACAAGGGACATCATTTTTTTAACTTAGCCAGAGTTTGGAGGGTGGAAGTACCACTGTCCAGCAGGTGGTAGGTGTGCTCCCCCACCACCAATGTGGCTGTTTGCTGTAGTTGCTTTGGCAGGCATTAGGGTTGCCTGGAACAAGTCAGGATTTTGATCAGTTTTCTAAACTGAAAGGGTTTTTATGAAAAGTTATATAAGACGACATTCACAGATGAGATATTTATCATGACAGAGTGCTTAAATACACTGAGACCTACCTATTAGTTAAAAAAACTCTTCCAAGTGAAGACATCAAAGATATTTTTATGCAGAGGAGTTGCAAAACATTTAACTGGATGAAGACAGAGTATATTTGGTACAGAATATGCTGTCAGAGAAAAAACATGGAAAGAAAACTTAGTATCTGGTAAAATAGCTGGATTGGTCCAATAAATGTAATAGTTTGTTGAGGCAGCACAGGTGAAAGACATTAAACAGTAATAACATTGAGGATGTTAAATTTTTTTTTTCTTTACCGTATCCAGAAATTCCTTATTGGATGTTTTTGCTAATAATACCATATCCATTTTCACAGTAAAGTTACTATAAGCCCTAAAACTACTTGACGACTGGGAACTGGGCTTGTGGAAATTCAAAATCTATAGATCTGGGACAGTGTACCAGTGAATAAAGACACCTTCTACAGTATATTCTGTATTATCCTCACAATTCTGATCCTACTGTGAGGTCATGAAAGCTCATGGTGGAAGAAGAGTTGAAAATCCCAAAAGGCTATTATCAATCTATTACGATGATCATAAACCAGATCAATAAAAATATATTTTCAAGAAACAAACTTACAGTGATTTTGGAACAACCATAAACTGGCAGATGAGTGTTGATAAAAGATCAAATGCATATTGCAGGTGAAAGGGCAATTAAAATGCAATCTTGTTTTTTAAAAAGCCTATACCTGGTTAAACAACTAAATAAAAAAAAAATAAAAAGGCTCAATGGCAGTACAGAATATGAAAGACTGTAGTAAAGAACTCTGCAAATATTAATACGTTTGTGTACCCTATATATCTACACAGACATTATCATGCATTATTTTATTTTATTTATTGAAATCTTGGATTGACACCTTTGAGGACAAGCTCATTACATAGGTTCCACGCCAGGGCAAACAAAGAATAAGAACAATAAACAAAAGCAAATAAAAACACAGTTGTACAGTAATGGTTATAAGAAGCACAGTCACAGTCTTTTTACAGGTTGTAGACTATGTACGAATAGCCAGACTCCGTAAAATTAGCTTTGGCGATTATACAAAGGCTATGCTGAATAGTCAGAGTCAGGTTCAGTAACTTAGGTGCTATTACAAGGATATAGGATAGCAAAGAGAAGAGAAAAATGAACCTGAGGTGGTGGAAAGATGACAGGAAATAGCCCAGAGGCTAAATGTGACAGAAGGAGCAGAACAGAGTCAGGGGTGATTGTAACGGGTGGGGTACCAGTTACAAGGCCTGCAAATGGGAGGGGGGAAGGATGAACAGAAAAGTTAAGTATGGAAGGATGGGAATGGATTAAGGTAGGGGAGGAGGAGGATAGAAGGTGAGGACAGAGTGCTGAGAGGAAATATGAGCAGAAGTGAGGATATACCAGTCAATGTGGCACTCAACAGGAGGCAGGAAGTGTTCAATGAAGGCAATGTAGGGGTGGACTGGTGTTAGGACAGGATCCAGGCCTGAGGAACACTCACTAGAAAGTTATTGGAAGCAGTCACAGCTGGCATTCACTATTAGCTGTTGTCTCAGTTTTCTTTAAAAGGGACTGATCAAAGTTAGCGAGGAGATATCAGTGTGTAGGGAGTTCAGCCAGCCGAGGGCATGGAAGCGAAGGACCTTTGTCCCAAGGAGGTGCAGCAGAGAGGAATTTTAAATATACAGCTATCTGAGCTATGAGTGCAGTGAAGGTTATCGTTAGGGGAGAGAAGATTCTGAACCCCGGTGAACATCAGGCCAAGACTAACTTTTTTCGTCAGTAAGCAGGACTGATAGAGAAGTCTTCCTGAGAACTAAAGCCAGTTAGTCTAGGCATAGAGGTCACACATGTGCATCATGCATGTGGCTCCTGTAACAAGTCAACAGGCATTATTTAATGCTACTTTTATGTGGTGAAGGGCAGTAACTGTAGCTGAATCATATATTATCAGCCCGTAGTCAATGAGGGTCACCAGTGAGCTTTGCACAGATAGCTTGACAGCCTCAGGGGTTAGGCTGTGCTTGTGCCTGTGCAACAGTCCAATGTGTGTATTTATGGCCTCAGTGACTTTGTGGAGGTTGAAAGACATGGTGCCATCCAGCATGAGCCCCATATACTTGAAATGTTGTGCTAGCTCCAATGGAGAGCCCACCTCGTTAGTGATGAGAAGAGGGTGTATTCTGTACTGATTTGGGGCAGTGGAGAACATCATTGTTTATGTTTTTGTATAATTCATCACAAGTTTCTGATCTTTAAACCATATTTCTACAACAGAAAATTTGGTGTGGAGTTTACATTTGAGGGTGAGGGGGTCTGCATCACTGACGAACAGAACAGCATCATCTGCATATAGCAGTAGATGACCTTGGCAGGCAGATGGGAGTTGGTTTAGAAAAATGCTGAATAAAAGCGGGCCAAGAATGAACCCATGTGGTACACCTGAGATAACCTGTTGACTTTCGGACAGTGTAGTGTCAATCGCAATTTGTTGAGACCTATGCTGCAGGTAGCTGGTGAACCATGCCACAGTGTCTGGAGAGAGACCAATGATGTCAAGCTGTTTGATCAGTAGTTCATGGTTGACAGTGTCAAACGCTTTCGATAAGTTGATGAAGGCTATGCCAACAAGGAGACCTCAGTCAAGGGAATTGTTTATGTAGCTTATAAATTCAAGCATCGCTGTTGTGATGCAGTTGCCCTTTCTAAAACCATGTTGCTGTGTGCATTGCAGCTGATACTTTCCAGGTATTCACCAAGCTGGTCCACAACTATTCTCTCAAGTGGTTTCAAGAGTGGTGGAAGAATAAAGAGTGGATGATAGTTTCCAGTAAGTGCACGATCACCACTCTTTAAGACTGGTGTCACTAACTCAGACTTTCACTTGTTGGGGAAGTGCGAGTACCTGAGAGAGGTGTTGAGGATATATGTAAGTGGAGTCAGTATTTCATCCAAGGTCATTTCAATGAAGTTCAGGTCCAGCGTGTCACTACTGTACCTAGATTTACCCAGAACCTTTAGAAGGTATTTTCGAGCTTCCTTGGTTGTGATGATTTTGAAATAGAATGGTGCGTGGGTGGGAGGGGTCAGGATACTAATCTCTCTAGTGACAGCAGAGCTGGGCTGGCAGAAGAAGCCTGGGGGAAGTACCCCACTCAAGTCCATGAAGGCATTGTTGAATGAGTTAGCAATTGTTTTGGGATCCAGGGTGGGTTCGCCACTGATATTAAGCATTGTAGGGACAAATTTGCAGTTTTTTCCAGTTACTTCCTTTAAGTTGCTCCAAAATTTTCTGCCATCATTCCATATTTTGGAGAGGGCTTCCTTATAGTATTGATTTATTGCAGCACTTATTACCCGAGTACAGTCATTCCATGCTTTATTATAGCTCTGCATGTCAGTCTGCTTACCAGAGGCACATGCCCTCATCCATAGGCAGTCCCTTGTATTTTAGCAGGTCGAGAAAGCCGGGGGAGAACCAAGGGTTGCAGTGGCCCTTGAATTTCTTTGTTTTAAAAGGGGCATGCTGATCACAAATTTTGTTAAAGTGGCAAATGAAATGGTTGAGAGCAGAGTCAGTATTGCATGAATTACAGACAAGGGACCAATCTTTTTGATGAAGATCCATTTTTACTGATTCTAGGTGGCCCCGTATGAGAACCCTGTTAGTGACAATTCTCCCAGGGGGCTTGAGGTAATTATTGGACCATTTGAACAGTACAGGATGAGTGGTCACTGAGTGCATCAAGGAGGACAATGATCCCTGATAAATGGCTGGGGCGGTTAGTCAGTACCCAGTCCAGTAGGGTGCTGGTGCCAGTAGTGTAGTTAACCCTAGTAGGTGTGGGAGATAGCATAAAACAGTAAAACAATGGAGATGGCTCCCAAATAGTGCAGTACACATTGCAAAGGAAAACATAGGGTACACACAGAAAGCAAGGCACTTGCTCTCCAACTGGAACAGAACAGCAGGTACTCACTTCAATACTCCAAAGTGGTTCCTTTATTAGTACCACAAACAACAAAGTTAAAAACATCCCATAAGTTAGCAGCAGGAATATAAACTGGACCTCTCCACAGGCATCCAACATTTGATGCAAATCTTGTGATTTGTCAATGTTGAGTGACAGCTCACAAAGTACTGATATTTAAATATCCCATTTAAAAAGCTAGTGCATATTAAATTAATGTAATACAACAATGTGGCTCCCCTGTTATAAAGTGCTTGTAATCAATGAGTGGGTAACACTTCTTTTTATATGCCACTCACTACACTGTAACTATTGCATAACCACACTGCAGGTACATGTAACTACCACGTAGCTGTTATGTACTATGTAGCTGTCACTCATCCTTGACAAAGCACACGATTTGCATAAGGCATTGTTATGTAAATCACCATGAAAGAGTTTAGACTGGTTCCACTTTATGTAAGACTATATGGTGCCAAAATGACTACTGATTAAGGATCTATTTAATCAAGCAGGTTGAGGAGAAAGCCATTTGAAGAGCTCAGTAAATGTTGCATATCTGGACTTCACTTCACAAAACATGTTTAAGCCATTTGTAATTATCGGTGGACTTTTCTGGCACCTAAGCCTACTATTTTTAGTCAAGCTGGTGGTGAATTTTATTGTTATTTTAAAGGACAGAAGAACTCTGTGTTACTCCTTAAATTTTAATATATTTTTATGTCTAGTGTTTGCATGTTTTAGTTTATTGAGTTAGGTACTATATCCTGACCAACAATTTCCCGACATTTGAAATCCCGATGTCATAATCCCGTCATGACAATTGCCCAACCATCCAAATTCCAGCTATGCAAAATCCTGACATTGCACTTTTTCAAGTCACACATGAGCATGACTGATTCAGTCCGCACATACTGAAACAAATGTCACACCCTTGGGTCCACACATACTGAAACAAATGGGCATGTATTATGTATTAATGTATGGAATTGAAAGCAAGTTGCAGGCTGCAACATTGCACTTTAAATTTCTTAATTTTCAGTTATTCGACAGTGGTGGCACCATAGCATTGCCCTGTAGTGAACCCCAAGGTGTGTGTGTGTGTGTGTGTGTGTGTGTGTGTGCGCACGTGTGTGTGTTTTAAAGGCAGCATAACAGTAATTAAAGTCAGCATAACAGTGATTACAGTGATAACAGATGCACATGCTATAGTTGAATGATAAGGGAATTATCACTGAACCACTTAACACTGGTTGCCCTGTAGCACTGATATAGTCCTGATATAATTCAGTCATGGAGGGTGCACTGTTCTGAATGTTTGCATCAGAAATCATGGCAGAAATTTTGACTATGATACCATCTCAGAAGGGGAATGACAAGATATGTGTTGGCAGTTATCTCTTAGTGAAAGACAAGAACCACAGCGACTTATTCTACTGGTGCTGCCAAAGTAGGAAATCTTTACATTGCCTTGGAAGAGCTACCACAATTCTTGTTGATGGACAACAGCACCTAAGGAGTCACAGGGAGCACAATCACATTCCGGATGCAACTGATGCTCCCATTGATTGTGCCATGACATCAATGAAGCAATGAACAGTGGACACACAAGATACACCAGTTCAAATTATCCAGGCAGAGATTACAGGTCTGCCTAAAGAGGTAAGACACAGTCTGCCTAAGAAGCAATCTCTGCAACAGATTGTGAAGAGAGCAAGGCTCCTTGATATGCCATCAGAGGCCAGAACCCTGGAGGAAATAGTAGTGCCAGAGAAGTTGAGGCTTGTAAATGGTCACAGCTGGCTTGCCAGGGATGCAACCTGTGGTGAGGAAAAAAAATCTTAATTTTTGCCACCAAAGAAAACATACAGCATCTGCACAATGCCCCATACTGGCTGACGGTTGGAACATTCAGAACAGTACCACATATGTTCCTTCAGCTCTACTCAATACTGTTGGCAGTCCAGAAAATTCCCATACTGTGCCCCTGGTTTATGCAATAATGTCCTCCAAATCACAAGAATGCTATCAGCGTCTGTTGCAAGACTTGCAAGATTTGGCAGATGATACGAGTTTAACACTGTCCCCTCAATCACAATTACTGACTTCGAACAGGCAGCAGAAAGTGCATGCAGAACTGAATTTCCTGACACAAACAACAAGGACTGCTTGTTTCATTTTGGGCAGATAGTGTGGCAGAAAATCGAAAATTTAGGGCTTGCCACACTTCATGGTAGTGACCCTGAATTTAGCCTGAACATGAGACACTTGGTGACATTAGCTTTCTTGCCCCGAGGACACTGAAAGCGTTTTCTTAGAAATTAAAAACATCATGCCTGCAAATAGTACTGCAGTAATAGAGTGGTTTGAAGAAAATTATATTTTAGGGCACATTCAGAGACAGATGAGGAACAAAATAACAATATGCAGCCCACCCATATTTACACCAACATTTTGGTCTGCATATGACCAGATTGGTCAAGGAACACCAAGGACTCAAAGCAGCATGGAGGGCTGTCACAGGTGACTGGGTGCTCTGATAGGCAGCTCACATATTGGTTTTAACAGATTTGTATCTGAGCTGCACAAGGAGCAAATGATGACAGAGGCAACTGTCAATAAAATAAATCGAGGACTACTAAATCTCCTCCCAAAAAAACAATATGCAGTGCATGAGGAAAAACTGAATATCATTGTGAGCAAGAGAGAACACATGCCTGCTCAGGATTACCCCAGAGGAATTGCCCACAACCTGGTCCTTTGACATTTTTAATGCGAGAAACTGAGATGCTAATAAATGACTTTTGACTTGATTTTAACAGTTAGAACTAATAAATTTGCAAGTTTTATTAATTAATGATGGAGAAACAGCCAAAATATAATATGGTAAGCCATAGAAATGTTTAAATGTAGCACTGGTGGCCCCTTTCTCGATCCCTATCCCTATACCTTCTAAACTGGTGGCAGACTCTTGAATACTGTCTTTCACAACATGTTTAACTCACTTTTTGATGTCACTGGCGGCAGGCTGCACTTTAGTTTGCAGGAGCTTGTATGTTTAATTTAATTTTGTGGCAGGCTCTTGCGCATTTCCGACTGACACGGCACTGTTATGACACTTCCAGTAGTTGATTGCTGCATTGTGGACAAGAAATTTTGGGAGGATGCATTTGTCAGACTGCTTGTTTTTCTGTTTCAGACCCTGTTGACATTAAATCTGAATGGGAGTGCTGGTGGTTCACAGGTGATTTTTGTTTTTGCAAAACCTCTCATATAGTAAATGCTTCCTAAATGCTGGAAGCACATCAAATGATGAATAATTACACAGTACGTCTCTGTGATCTGTAATTACTACTGTTTAATTTAGCGTCCACATAGAAAGTGACTCCAAAATGTTGAGTTACTGGGTTAGTTTAAGCTGCTCTGTTGGTGAGACATGATGTTGATGTATATTTGTACTGTTTAATTCACTTAACCTTTTTGTCTGCCCTGTACAAATGAAGAATCAATTCTGTATTTGTTAAAGCCGCTCTGTTTAATTTACCTTCAAAACAAGTAACAGGATGAGTTTCGGGGTTAGTTTAAGCTGCTGTGTTGGCGAGGCAGACAATGTATTAATTTTAACTATGTTGGGATTTTGTACAGCCGGAAGATGTGCAGTCAGGCAAACGTATTGTTGGGATTGCGGTGCTGGGAATTTAATTGTCAGGATATTGTGTGTCAAGATTTTGTACAGATCCTAGTTTATTAACTGTTTAAATCTTAATTTCTTTTCTTTTTTTTTAGCAATTGTACTGTCTAATTTGATAGCTTCTTCTTCTGTTACAATGGTGGTTACTGAATGTGCAGGTTATAATAGAGATTTGAACCCCAAGTTCAATGTGACTGAAGGAGACAAGAAAATAACTAATAAAATTGAAATTAAAAGCCCTAAAATAAAATCCCTAAAACAAGTATGAGTAAAATGCACAGAAAAATACTTTTGGCTGAGCAGGATGTAAAGAAACCTAAACTAACTGATTTGATGGGGCATATAAATGATATAATAAAAATCAAGCTACTGCACCTTAACCCGGGGTAGTACTGCTAATGCCTCTACTGCGGAAGTAAATGAGACTGGGTCTGTAATTAGCAATAGTTCTAAAGGTCAAGCTTTAAGTTCTCTACAAAACTCTAGTACTAATAATGTAACTTCTATACCTACTGTGATAGGTTTACTATCCCAACCTGAGGAATATCCAGCCAAGTTGTAGTCACTGGTAAGACTAAATATGTGATCCCCCTATGGATGGCAAAGATGCAAAAAAGAATCTGGAGGGTGCATTGGAGGAAAATAAAGTTCTTCCCCAAACTTCTCACTGCTCAAAGCCCCCTCCTCATCTATTGTAAGGCAGCTAGGAAACACCATTGAAGGCCTCAGAACTTTGGCAGTTCTTTATGAGGGACAAAAGGGAACCAGCTGACAAAGAACTTTCCAAAAGCACCTCCTATACTAAATATTGCTTCATATCTGAATTTGACAGCTTTTGTTCCAAACTCACCTAAAGAGGTTTGAAGCCTAATTTTAATAATCAAATGCAAGAACCTAATCGCTTGAATGATGACTTAATTACTGAATTCCAAGATCACTAGTCAGTTAACCATCTGGTCTTTCAGCAGTGATTATTAATGACAAATTAAATCCATAGTATAAGAGAAGAGTTCCTAATACTGAAGGATAAACTGGGGCATGACAGAAGCAAGATCTCAGTGAAAACTGTTCTCTAATAAATTATCCCACTCTGTTTTCTTCACCAGAAAAGTAGATATAGGTTGCCAAATGAAGTCTAATCCAAGAAAGCAGCTACTTTTATTTATATCTGCCCTAGAAGATGGGGGAATAGGAAATTAAGGCACAGCAAATATGAAGACAGTAGAAAAAAGCTGCACTGTCAGATTTTTCCAAGAATCTGTAATCTCACTCACCATTCTGAATTTAGGCTCAGTGGTGCTCCATATTTCATCCATCAAGATACAACCATTTGTTTGTTTTTCCTCCTTGTACTTTTGTAAGAAGTCCAAATATAACTTTGCCATTCTGTGCTGTGTGAGACCCCGCCTTTGGTTTGATAAGAACCTGCCCTTGGCTCTGCCTGCACGTCTAACAATGTCTAAAGCAGATGGGGGGAGGTGTGCAGCCACTATCAGTAACTCGATCCTACTTCCTTCCTCCTTCAGTCCCTCTCTATTTACTTCCCCATTTCTGTCCCATTCTCCTTTAGCATGACAGCTAGTGTCATCCTGCCTACAAGCTTCCCCGAAGTCCTGCAATTTCACCTCAGAATGGCTAGAGAATTGGTAATTAAAAAATGATCTAAAGCACAATGAAACCTATTATGTATAGCTTTATTTATCTATAATTTCTGTTGTACTGTAGCCTGCTGCACTTTTCACACATAGTATTTATTAGTTATCAGTGTGTCAGTGAGCACTCCATGAGATTTAGGTGTCTACAAGTGCACTGATGATGAGACACACATTTGTTGTAACATTGTCTTATAACACAGCCCATTTATACTTTTTGTAATGCACTCCTATGTCATGTTCCCTAATGCAGCACTTAATATTTTTTGCATTTATGCTATCTTCCTCCTCAGAGTCTTAATTGGTTCCTTGATGTAATAAATCCCACATTTCAACACCCTGATTTAGTGCTTACTAATATTGATATGCATTCACTCTCCTCAATGTCCGGCGTCTCCAACCACACTATAGTGTTCTGCTCCTAGCTGATGTTTGTGATACGGATGTTTATTATAAATCCATGTTCCCTTTCCATGATGCTGACTTGTACTTCTTTGAGATCACCATCCCCTACGTCCGAGGCCGCCAGTTCATGTGTCATATATGCCTCACCAAAAAAATCACATGTTCTGTGGTCTACTTGACTGAACCACCTGCTATCATGCATGATGTACCCACCACCTTCCACGAAACACCATGCCATCACCTTGACACATTGCCCCTATCACCAACACCTCTGTTTGGTGACTGTGCTGTGCATGTGTACTGTTGAACTTCACTATATGGTTCATGGACTGTACATTCCCACTCACTGACAGTCAGTCGTCAGCTTGTGGTGGTGTTGAGAGGATGATATGCTACCTTCACCTCCTTTGGGGTTCTGTTGTAGCAAGTGTTGTGAGGTGGTGTGAGGGTGGCTGCACTAGATCACCGTTAATTTGTTGTTTGTAGAACTTGTATTACTGTATACATTTTTTTTGTTGCTGTTGGTGGGCACAGGAACATGAAGATTTTCCATACCAGTTTCTGAATGACATTACCTAAATTCAACTATCTGTGCAATGTAAAGATTCATTGAATAGTGTTGCATCTCTTATCTCCTTTGTTTACAGGCAATGCATTTCAACATGTTCTACCACCTCTGAGACAGCATGGTCAGAATGAGATTCACAAATGAAACTATTGCTGCTGCTTGGTGCATATTCTCATTTTCCTAAGTGTAACCCCCTTATAAATTGGGGTTTACTAGAATGCCTCTAGTGGTCTCTTTAAGAGCTGCTAGCTTGCTGACCCAATCAGTTTACTAAGAAGGGTGGGGACTGTGCTCGCTTTCTCTGTCCGTGTCAGGATCAAAGTCCCCAGCCACACTGCTAGCTGGTGATATGCTGCCACTATCAGCAGGCTGTCTCCAGCATCTGCCACCATCCGCCCTTTCCTTATGTCTCCCCGGGTGCATCTTCACTTTGTCTTTACTACCAGTCATAACTTTTTAGGATTATATGCTTTTTTAAAGATGCTGAGACTGAATCTGGTAATTTTCTTTAGCGGGATGTGTCAGAGTGCCTCTCCTATGTGGCTATTCATTGCGTTGATGTCACCAGAAGTCATGCTGCACTACTCTAACCTAACAGCAACCCTACATGTACAAAGGCTGGAGCCGGCGTGCAATCGGTCTGGCTACAGACAGTGAGAGTGACATCCTTCTACTATTAGCTGTTCTGGCGGTCCAGTACTGGATCCATGCAATTTCACCGACTAGCATTTACTAAAAGGCAGGGAAAGATGCGAACAGGAACCAGTATTAAAAAAAAAAACAACTTCCACAGAAATGACTGTCTTGCAGGTTGAATTGTTGATACAATGATTTACCCGGGGTGTGACAGCTGTGCTATAACCCATACTGTAGTTTTGTGTGTATGTCTTGCTTCTGCTCAGTTCCATGTGGTAAAACTGATGAACAAGGAGATCAAGTGACTCGCTCATGTTCTCCGAGTGAGTCACTAACTGTGCTGGTGCTGTGACTGGTGTTCTGTTATTAAAAATCACTGTACTCCAATCATTAGGCCATGATATCTTCCTCAAATCAATCAGATATGGTGCCTTATGATTAGTGCTAGGGGAATTGTTGTACTATGCAGGCGTGTCATCTGTCTGCCTAGAGTGAGTGAGAGAGAGGGACATACACTAGGTGTAGCCATACCCTCCAAATGTACCATTCTGGCTGGTTCTGTACCAGAATTCTCTCACTAACCACACTAACCCATCAGCAGTAGCAGCGCTGCTGCAGCCTTCCCTAACAGATTTGGCAGTACTTTCTAGCTGCCATAAAGGACATCTAACTCAGCTGCGAAGCAAAACAACCAATTTAGTCATGTGGCTCTGGTGTTTACTCCTCAAATTTATCAAATTTTAATTTCCAATGGATGAAGCTCAATGTAAACATATTATCACTGCTTTTTTTTTTTACCTGTAGGACATTTCTGGGTAGTGTATGCTTTCCTCAGATGGAGAACAAATTTCTTCGTTTTAAAAAAGCATGTTATTCATTTTTTCCCCATCTTCCACAAATTATCATTTATTTTGTTTGCCAGCAACAAAACCCAATGAAAAATTATGTTTCTGTTGACCTACACCAAGATCACTATGTGGTGGTGGTGGTGGGGGGGCAGTATAGCTTCGCAGTCCATGTGTTTCATTGTGTTCCCTTCTCTGCCCCAATTTAGAATTTTTTCATTTGCAAGTAACAAAACCAAAAGAAAAAATATTTTTCAGTTGACCTAGACAAAGATCACTATGTGGTGGTGGATGGGGGGCTAGTATAGCGACCCATTCCATGTCTCTTATTGTTTTCCCTTGTATGCCCCAATTTTGCATTTTTTTGTTTGCCAGGAACAAAAAAATCGAGAAATATTTTTCTGTTGACCTACACCAAGATCACTATGCGGTGTGTGTGTTTGTGGGGGGCTAGTATGGTGACCCAGTCCATGTCTTTCATTGCTTTCCCTTATATGCCCCAATTTTGCATTTTTTCCTTTTGTTAGGAACAAACCCAAATGAAAAAATATTGTTTTCCTGACCTAGACCAAGATCACTATGTGGTGTGTGTGGGGGGGGGGGCTAGTATGGTGACCCAGTGCATGTCTTTCATTGTTTTGCCTTATATGCCCCAATGTTGCATTATTTTTGTTAACCAGGAACAAAACCAACCGAAAAAATATTGTTTTGTTGACCTGCACCAAGATCACTATGTGGTGTCGGGGGGCGGGCTAGTATGGTGACCCAGTCCATGTCTTTCATTGTTTTGTCTCATATGCCCTAATTTTGCATTTTTCTCATTTCCTGGATCAAAACAAATGAAAAAATATTGTTTTCTGACCTGACCAAGATCACTATGTGGTGTCGGGAGGCTAGTATGGTGACCCAGTCCATGTCTTTCATTTTTTCCTTATATGCCCCAATTTTGCATTTTTTCATTTCCATGAACAAAACCAAACGAAAAAATATTTTCTAGTTGACCTAGAACAAAATCACTATGTGGTGGGGGGAGTAGTATGGTGACCCAGTCCATGTCTTTCATTGTTTTGCCTAATATGCTCCAATTTTGCATTTTTCTCATCTCCCTGGAGCAAAACCAAAGGAAAAAATATTGCTTTGTCGACCTGCACCAAGATCACTAGGTGGTGTCGGGGGGGGGCTAGTATGGTGACCCAGTCCATGTCTTTCATTCTTTTGCCTTATATTCCCCAATTTTGCATTATTTTCATTTCCCAGGAACAAAACCAAATGAAAAAATATTGTTTTGTTGACCTGCACCAAGATCACTACGTGGTGTCGGGGGGGCTAGTATGGTGACCCAGTCTATGTCATTCATTTTTTTCCCTTATATGCCCCAATTTTGCATTTTTTTCATTTGCCATGAACAAAACCAAATGAAAAAATATTTTTCAGTTGACCTAGAACAAAATCACTATGTGTGTGTGGGGGCTAGTATGGTAACCAGTCCATGTCTTTCATTGTTTTGCCTAATATGCTCCAATTTTGCATTTTCTCATCTCCTGGAGCAAAACCAAAGGAAAAATATTGCTTTGTCGACCTGCACCAAGATCACTAGGTGGTGTCGGGGGCTAGTATGGTGACCCAGTCCATGTCTTTCATTCTTTTGCCTTATATTCCCCAATTTTGCATTATTTTCATTTCCAGAACAAAACCAAATGAAAAATATTGTTTTGTTGACCTGCACCAAGATCACTACGTGGTGTCGGGGGCTAGTATGGTGACCCAGTCTATGTCATTCATTTTTTTCCTTATATGCCCCAATTTTGCATTTTTTCATTTGCCATGAACAAAACCAAATGAAAAATATTTTCAGTTGACCTAGAACAAAATCACTATGTGGTGTGTGGGGGGCTAGTATGGTGACCCAGTCCATGTCTTTCATTGTTTTGCCTAATATGCCCCAATTTTGCATTTTTCTCATTTCCCTGGAACAAAACCAAAGGAAAAAATATTGCTTTGTTGACCTGCACCAAGATCACTATATGGTGTCGGGTGGGGGCTAGTATGGTGACCCAGTCCATGTCTTTCATTGTTTTGCCTTATATTCCCCAATTTTGCATTATTTTCATTTCCCAGGAACAAAACCAAAAGAAAAAATATTGTTTTGTTGACCTGCACCAAGATCACTATGTAGTGTCGGGCGGGGGCTAGTATGGTGACCCAGTCCATGTCTTTCATTTTTTTCCCTTATATGCCCCAATTTTGAATTTTTTTAATTTGTTAGGAACAAAACCAAATGAAAAAATATTGTTTTGTTGACCTGCACCAAGATCACTATGTGGTGTCGGGGGGGGGGCTAGTATGGTGACCCAGTCCATGTCTTTCATTTTTTTCCCTTATATGCCCCAATTTTGCATTTTTTTTGTTTACCATGAACAAAACCAAACAAAAAATATTTTTCGGTTGACCTAGAACAAAATCACTATGTGGTGTGGGGGGGGGGGACTAGTATGGTGACCCAGTCCATGTCTTTCATTGTTTTGCCTTATATGCCCCAATTTTGCATTTTTTTCATTTGCCATGAAGAAAACCAAACAAAAAATATTCTTTTCCTGACCTAGACCAAGATCACTATGTGGTGTGTGTGTGTGGGGGGGGCTAGTATGGTGACCCAGTGCATGTCTTTCATTGTTTTGCCTTATATGCCCCAATTTTGCAATATTTTTGTTACCCAGAAACAAAACCAAATGAAAAAATATTGCTTTGTTAACCTGCACCAAGATCACTATGTGGCGTCGGGGGGGGGAGGGCTAGTATGGTGACCCAGTCCATGTTTTTCATTATTTTGCCTAATATGCCCAAATTTTGCATTTTTCTCATTTCCCTGTAACAAAACCAAATGAAAAAATATTGCTTTGTTGACCTACACCAAGATCACTATGTGGTGTTGGGGGGGGGCTAGTATGGTGACCCAGTCCATGTCTTTCATTGTTTTCCCTTATATGCCCCAATTTTGCATTATTTTCATTTCCCAGGAACAAAACCAAATGAAAAAATATTGTTTTGTTGACCTGCACCAAGATCACTATGTGGTGTCGGAGGGGGCTAGTATGGTGACCAGTCCATGTCTTTCATTTTTTTCCCTTATATGCCCCAATTTTGCATTTTTTCATTTGCATGAACAAAACCAAATGAAAAAATATTTTTCGGTTAACCTAGAACAAAATCACTATGTGGTGTGGGGGGACTAGTATGGTGACCCAGTCCATGTCTTTCATTGTTTTGCCTTATATGCCCCAATTTTTCATTTTTTTCATTTGCCATGAAGAAAACCAAATGAAAAAATATTCTTTTCCTAACCTAGACCAAGATCACTATGTGGTGTGTGGGGGGAGGGGCTAGTATGGTGACCCAGTCCATGTCTTTCATTGTTTTCCCTTATATGCCCCAATTTTGCAATTTTTTTCATTGTTAGGAACAAAACCAAACAAAAAAATATTGTTTTGTTGACCTAGACCAAGATCACTATGTGGTGTGTGGGGGGGGGGCCTAGTATGGTGACCCAGTGCATGTCTTTCATTGTTTTGCCTTTTATGCCCCAATTTTGCATTATTTTCGTTTCCCAGGAGGAACAAAACCAAATGAAAAAATATTGTTTTGTTGACCTGCACCAAGATCACTATGTGGTGTCAGGAGAGGGGGTGCTAATATGGTGACCCAGTCCATGTCTTTCATTGTTTTCCCTTATATGCCCCAATTTTGCATGTTTTTCATTTGTTAGGAACAAAACCAAACAAAAAAATATTGTTTTGTTGACCTGCACCAAGATCATTATGTGGTGTCGGGGTTGGGGGGCTAGTATGGTGACCCAGTCCATGTCTTTCATTGTTTTCCCTTATATGCCCCAATTTTGCATTTTTTTCATTTGTTAGGAACAAAACCAAAAAATATATATTGTTTTGTTGACCTAGACCAAGATCACTATGTGGTGTGTGTGTGTGTGTGTGGGGGGGGCTAGTATGGTGACCCAGTCCATGTCTTTCATTGTTTTGCCTTATATGCCCCAATTTTGCATTATTTTTGTTTCCCAGGAACAAAACCAAACAAAAAAATATTGTTTTGTTGACCTGCACTAAGATAACTATGTGGTGTCCGGGGGGGGGGCTAGTATGGTGACCCAGTCCATGTCTTTCATTGTTTTCCCTTATATGCCCCAATTTTGCATTTTTTTCGTTTGTTAGGAACAAAATCAAACAAAAAAATATTGTTTTGTTGACCTAGACCAAGATCACTATGTGGTGTGTGTGTGGGGGGGGGCTAGTATGGTGACCCAGTCCATGTCTTTCATTGTTTTACCTTATATGCCCCAATTTTGCATTATTTTATTACCCAGGAACAAAACCAACCGAAAAAATATTGTTTTGTTGACCGAGACCAAGATCACTATATGGTGGTGGGGTGGGAGGGGGTGCTAGTATAGCTTCCCAGTCCATGTCTTTCATTGTTTTCCCTTCTCTGTCCCAGTGTAGCAATTTTTTGTTTACCAGGAACAAAAACAAACTGAAAAATATTTTTTTTGTTGACCATCACCGAAAGTGCTATGTGGTGGTAGTTGGGGGTGCTGGTATAGCGCCCCAGTACATGTGTTTCATTCTTTTCCATTCTATGCCCCAATTTAGCATTTTTTTCCTTTGCCAGGAACCAAACCAAATGAAAAACAATTTTTTTTGACCTAGACCAAGATCACTACATGTTGGTGGGGGTTAGTATAGCGAAATAGTCAATGTGTTTCATTGTTGTCCCTTCTATGCCCCAATTTTGAGTTTTTTTTATTTGCCAGGAACAAAAGCCTACACCTAGAGTACTACATGCTGGTGTGTTGTGGGGTGCTAGTACACAGACCCAGTCCCTGTCTTTCACTGTCCCCTCATATTTGTACGCAACACTGAAGTTTGTTTCACCTTTCACTGTCTAGCCGTGCGCTTGTCTGCACAACCCCACTGATTCCACCAACATGTGCATGCAACTCACTCAGTCACCAGACTTGAAAATAATTTCCTTCTTTACATACATGGACATAGTGTTACCACAGCTGGATGCAGTTATCCATGCAATAAATCATGGCATGCTTTTGAACATGTTTTTTTTGCTGTGTGACTATGACCCAGCAATGAGTATGGCACCATCTATACAAACTCAGGAAGAAAGCAGTTTTTTTGTCATGTTTTTCAAGCCACTTCTATAAGGCTGCATCATGTCTTTCACTACCCATGGCTTACAACTTGAGGCGTCACTTTTATCTGTTTGGTGAGTTGTAATTTTGAACTGTTATCGAGCGCACTCTTATATACCATTTATTGGTTGTTGTACTGCTTGATGTGTTCAATATTTTTTTGCCTAATTCTTCCAATTAATTCCATGTCCACAATCTACTCTTGTATACCCTTGCTTCAATTCAAGTTTTATGTTGTCTGCTTTCAAACCATGTTTCCTTCCATCAAATGCAACTCTTGCCTAGATATCTCCCCTGGGACTACTCCCCTTCACAATACTTATGCAAGTAAATAAGATTACTTGTCTTCATCTCTCAATGGCCTCTTGTCAGACCTTTGCAGACAAACAATTGATGCAAGCAAATATGTAATTGTAATTCACTTCTGTCTTTGTGTGCCTAGACCATGTGTTTTTGTTTTCACATGTTATCACCTCTTCCTGCTACTCCTTTTTGTGTAGCCCATTTCAAGGCTTTCATCCTGTCTTTGACTGTGCCTTGGAATGTACATGACATTGCTGCAATATAAATATAAATAAGCAGCTTGAGTTAAGCTCACTATCTCAAGCAGCAGTCCTACCCCCTTCCAAGAGCTTTGTCTTCATTCTTGTAGTGCCAGACAGTGATGAAAGGCTCTCTTGACTTTCCACAAAAAGTGTAATGCCTTGTCTCAGGCTAACAATGCTCTTTTGTAATTCCCTTAGTGAAAATGTTTTGATGCACTTAGGTACCATCTTGTCTTTGTCTCAGAGTCTTGCTAGCAGACAGTGGTCTACAAGGTACCTCACATTGAGTGCCTTGCTGCTGTAGTACTTCTTGTCAAATGCCTTTTTTTTGTACTACAGTACATTCAATATCGTGTCAGTCATTATTAATTCTTTATGACTGATCATGGGCACTAGGCACACTAGTAACACTTTTCTGTCCCATGCCCTGAGGTTACAAGGTACAGACAGTATAGAAAGATTAGTTTTAATGCAGATTTCATACGATGCAACATACACAGTTACTGCACTTTCTGCTGTATAGTTATGATATAAAATATTGTACAGAAAAAAAGGGCACATCATTTGACACAATGTCAGAAATGCTTGTAAGTCAAAGAACACATACTAATTCTACTTCAGTGCGATGGCCAATAGTGCATAGTGAGAGCACAATACTGAGAAATGTGTCTGATACTGGTGTAAGGCATCAACCATGCAACAGGCACAGCATTGAAAGGGTGTATAGGCCATGAAAGATCAGATGTGTGGTGACAAACCATTTAGGTGAGACCAGTGGGATGGGTAATAGTATAACTGACCATTGTACCAGGGAACCTGGTTATCGTAGGACTTGGAGGGGTGTCAGGTAAACGATAGATGTGTAGGCCACTGGTTTACAGTGTGGGGCACATTAGAAGGCACCAATTTCCTCTTTTTTTATAGTGCACTGTTTGGTGAAAGTTAGTAGTAGTTTTCTATGGTGCAATTGCATTTTCATGTGACTGTGTCATACCAGAGCCGTCACTTTGGCGCACTGGTTGCGTTTCCGTTTGTCATGCCGTCGACCATTGTTCGTGAACTGACCCGGGTTGCTGGCTGTCAGGCTGAATGGACAAAGCTTGACCATTCGCAGACTGCTTCCACTCTCTGGGGGGGGTGTGGGTTGGTATCCCACCTCGATGCGTGCTGACTCCTGGCAGTGAATCGGAGCACAGCACCATGGGAGATGTAAGTTGTAAGGGGGGCCTGGTTGAAGTCGGCACAGGCCTATACGTCATTTGCACTCCACGCCCAGGTAAAAATAAACATGCACAACGGTCTCACCAATGACCTGTGTATTATGACTTCGAACATATTAAAAGCCAACAGAGTAGGCCTGACGCTCTTTTGTGTCTGCTCGGTAGCCATCCCCTATCGTGCACTTTCTCCTCCAAGCCATTTCCTAACACTGGGCAACCGTGTCTTCAGTACACCCATGTATCTCTCCCACCCCTTCGTGAATCCCCACACAATGCTTGGCTCAACTAGACTTACCAGAATCCATATCTAAGATGTACACTGGTCTCTGTCTGTCCAGTGTCCCTGTCACCCAGTCTTAACCATCTATGCGGTTGGTCTGGCACGATCTCCCCGGAATGAAACCATACTGTTTACCATCCAATTTCACCAGTCCAGCCAATTGTCTCCCATGCTTCCTTTCGATGAAGTTCTCCATTAGTTTGCCTCCCTACATGTTACACTGACAGAGCCTTAAATTTCCCATCTCCTACCTATAACCTCCATTTGTGGATAGGCAGCACGGGAGCCACAGTCCAATCCTCGAGGAACCCTTCCTGTCTGTAGATTCCCTGAACAGCACGTCTAGTGGAGCGCTGTTTCTGCCCCCAGTTCCTTCAGTACCTTGGATGCAGCACATCCAGTCCTGGTGCATCGTAAGCCACCCACCGCCCCCCAGATTTGACACTCTCACACTGTCCGCTGTGATTTTACCCTCCCTAGCCCTTTCCTCAATAAGGTCTACATCCTCTTCTGTGCCTGGCCAACCTGGTACCCAAGCCTATTTTGATCCTCTCTTCTCCCTCTGCCCTATCCTCTCAGCTGCCCCTCCCACTGCTTTCCTGTTGAATGTAGCCCATGTCTTCCTCCCTAGAAAGTGAGGCAAATAACTTGTTCAGTAACTCTGTCTGCTCTGCCGCCTCCTGTGCCCATTATTCCCCCATCATAATCCTTGAGATCTGCGCTCTCCACTAGCTCTTTTCTCCTATGTATGTGTATAATACCTACCCCCCCCATGGATAGCCATAGCCAGGTAGTGCTCCATCATTGCGTTTGCTCCCCATGCAACACTTTTGCCCATTCTCCCACCCATCTCCTTTCCCCCATGGATTGCTTTACACATTCGTAGCCAGCTTTTTTATCCCTTACCACCTCTTGCACCTTGCTGGTCCTCCTGCATGGCTTGCTGTCCTTCACATTTTTATGCCTTACCATTGCACAGATTCCCCCCCAGTAGGTTCCCCCACTGGTTTTAAGAGAAAGTCATCTTGAAACACATCCATGATCCTCTGCTCCTGTGCAATTGCTGATGTTATGGTATCCAAGTCTGGCCACGGCATATTTAGGTCCCCACTGATGAACAGCATCCCCTTTTCCCGGTCACAAATCCCCTTGATGTTCTCAACCGAGTTTCCCTTGTGGTCATCATCCATTGTTGGTGGTGGTAAGGACAGTGTATAGAAGGAGAGGACACTGAGGAAAAGTGGTTTGTCGGAGGAGAAACCATGGGGGGAGTGTAAGGGATGGTGGCGAGAGTACATGTATTAGGTGATTATATGATCAGGGTGGTGACATGGGTACCTAAGGAGTCAGGTAGAGCCTGACATGAGTGTAGTGTATGCCATGTTTCACAGCATGGAGAGTAAGGAAGTGCATTGAGAAATCTTGAAGAAAGACTCCACTTCCCAACCTGCCTTCTTGTAAAAGAGACCTTGCTAGGGCTCTCACCCACGGGGTTGCCACCATCACGCAGCATGCCTCCCCATCAGTCTCCACCCACAGCACTGTCAAAACCTCCCTTATTGCCCCCAAGGTAATGACCTCTATGGCTCAGAGAGCCTTCTGCTATCATGCTCCCTCCTGTTTCGGTGCACTCCCAGCCAACATAGCTGACTCCACTATGCTTGCTCCTTTCAAGGTCTCTCTCAGAAACCATCTGACAAGCACTCGCTGCTGCAACTGCACATAATCCCCCAACCTTCTACCTAGCCTGGGTCAGCCCTGTCTACTTTTTCTGTAGATGCCTGGGGTCTCAGTCCACATCTCTTGACTATTGTAATAAACTATCTCTGGTTGCTACCGATGTGGTACTTGTGTATGTATATTATGACTACTGTGATCTACCGATTACCAGCGTGTACCACCATTCAATTCCGTTAACACTTTGCTTTTTCATCTCATTGTTATATTTATTTCCTTTTTTCTAACAAGGTGCCTTTGTAAGTGAGTCTATGAGTCAAAGGACTGTACACCGCGTATCTAATAAGTAAAAAAATACATAAAAAAAAAGTGCCACGAATGTCCTAGAGTTCAGTTTTGGGTGACTTAACCATGTTGCGTGACATGTTCTTTGGGTGGGTGGGGGGTGGTAAAGGTAGTGGTGGCCAGTCTGTTGCTTCTGCAGGCAGGAGTATGCTGTGTCAGGAAGATGGTGCAGGCAAATATCAGGCCGAGTCCACTGTGGTTCAATTTGTCTGTCAGTGATACAGTAGGGGATAAGAAAGTGGTGTTCCGCTCAATATAAGAGGGCTCAAGGTAATGTGTGCATGGATACTTACGTAGACTTGAGCAGGAGGAGAAGAGAAGATAAGTTAGCACTCTCTCTGTATGCCCTTTTCAGTTACTCATTAATATTCAAATTAAAAATTCTCCAGCTACTGTCCTTTCTCTGACTGCACATATCCATCACTCAAAATATAACACAATGAATTCAAAAACAGTGCTCTTCCAGACTTGCAGGAAGCACACTCTCTCAAATTGAGGCTGGCCACATAAGCTATTATCCACTATAATCTCATCACTGTGTAGGCTGCATTTCATTAGTGCAGAATGGCATTCATTAATTACATTCAAACCTAAACTGGTACTCAATCACCCCCTATTGTCACCTCTTCTTTGACCATTGTAATTGCCTTTTCATTGTGCAGTAGAGAACATCAGCATTGCTAACACACAATTGGGTGGTAAGTGCTCATTGCATAATGTCTCAGGAGTGCCAAAACAGATCATTATATTCCAAGGCTATGCTTTCATAGAAACATAGAAACATAGAAGTTGACGACAGATAAGGACCGCAAGGCCCATCCAGTCTGCCCATTTCTTTTTCTACCTTATAAATGTGCCATCGGCCTTTGCTCTGTCAGTGACCTATCTACCTGATAAAATCTACCCTGATAAAATCTACCCTGTCAAACTGTCACTGACAATTTTACATGCATAGTAGTGCTCTGCCAAGTACTGCCCCGTGAGCCAAGCAACCTATAGGCTTACCAGCTGACATATGTCAGAATGATGGCCTATTTCTCTGTTATTTCATGGGTAAGGCAAAGGTGCACAACTATAGCTGTGTTCTGCTGTTTGTGCATGCCTGTGTATTGATGGTACACCACTGCCTCAGGGGATTTGAGATGGGAGTAAGGGGGGAAAGTTAGGAGGTGATGATTATTGAGCTTTGGGCGCTCCTGGTGATAGTGGTGTTGGGGTTGGGGGTGACAGCAGTCACCGAGAGGTATGCCATGGCAAGACAGGATTGGGATATATTAACATACAGTACTCTGTTATCACAATTCTGCAGTGATGTGTGTTGAGTGGAGTGGATTGTGGGTAGAATTTTATCATTCACGATATACTACCATACTAACATACTAAAAGTAAGCAGAATCGGCCTTATGGTATCTCGTGTCTGCTTGGTAGCCAGCCTCCTACTGGGTGTTTGCTTTTCCTCCCCTCCCCAGAGGCCAAAGAGAGGCTCATCTTCGGCTTCAGTTTTCCCTTGTACCTGTCCCACCCCCTCTGTAATTCCTCCACTGTGCCCTTCTCCACCAGACTTCCGGACAGTGCATTCCATGGCTCCACCACCTTCACAGTGAGGTACTGTCTCCTGTGTTCCCCTTCGTAATTCCCCCCTCTATCTTCCACATGTGCCCCATAGTTGGTCCCCCCATCTGTAGTCTGAACATCTCATTGGCTCTGCCTCTGTTCATTCCTTTTACACATTTGAATACAACTATCATGTAGCCCCTATCTCTCCTTTCTTCCAGCAAGTACAGCCCAAGTACATGCACCCTTTCTTCCTATGGCCCCCCCCACCATGCCCTGTATCATCTTTGTTCCTCTTGTCTTGAACCATCTCCATCAGTGCTATGTCCAACTTTGAGATGAGGTCTCCTGAACTGTACACAGTACACGAGATGCTATCTAACCAGGGCATTATACATAGGGAGGATCACCTCCCTCCTCCTGGATGTAATCCCCCTGGCTATGCAGGCCAGTATCTGGTTTTCTTTTTCCGCAGTTCTTCTGCAATTTTCTGTATTATTCATTTTAACATCTACCACCACTCCTAGGTACCTGTCACTTCATGTGTCTGTCAGTGATACCACCACACCTCATGTTGGATACATTTCCTTGGTTTCTGGCCCCCCCATTGCATCACCCTCCACTTCCATGCATTAAAAGTTGAGAGTGGTATCAGAAAATGCTACTAGCATGGGAAACAAGATACTGACATACTGACATACTAAAATACCAGAAAAATAGGCCCAACGGTCTTTCATGTCTGCTTGTTTGGTCATCCAAAACCCTGGTAGCTGATCTTGCTTCCCCCATTGCCCTATCTTGCTTCTCCTTTACCAGTCTCACTGCACTGGACTTTGCTTACAGAACCCTGCCCCTGTACCTGTTCAACCCTCTCTTGAATTCCTCCACCATCTCTGCCTCCACCATCCCCCTGGGCAGAGCATTCCATAGCTCCACCACCCTCTCAGTGAAATAGCTCCTCCTCCTTTCTCCCATCAATCTCTCCCACCCTCCATCTTCCACCCATGTCCTCTAGTGTCCCCTCTTCCTTCGAAGCACCCTGAATGCTCCGGCCCTATTTAACCCATTCATGTACCTGAAAACCTCTATCACTTCCCTCCAATCCCTTCTCTCTTTCAATGTGTACATATTTAGCTCTTCAAAATCATTTTGTTGCCCTCCTCTGGACCCTCTCCAGAGTTCAATGTCCCTCTTTAAGTGTGGCCTCCAAAACTGCGCCAGTACTTGAGGTGCGGCCTCAACAAGCAGTTGTACGGAGGGAGTATCACTTCCCTCCTTCTGGAAGACTGCTGAGTTTCAGGTATTCGTGGCAGAGGGGGATGTGGACAAAGCTGCCATTACCGAGACATGGAGTGAAATGTAACCATGCATTTGATTGGCATTAGGTTGCCATTGTGTGATGCATTAATAGCATCACCCTGTCATTAAGAATGGTCTGCAGAAGCAAACAAAAGTTAATGTACATGAGTATACTATTTTGGTCACTATGTCTCCTTATCTGATGTCACGTGTTACTTTGCTATGTTTAAATGTATTAGGTGTATGGTGCATACATGCTGAACCCAAAATATCAGTCATGAATAGAGTTGGGTGATGGCTTCCACAAAATTTCATTGCCATTGTCAATACTTGCAGGCCCCATGACACCAGTCCATTTTCAGAATCCACTGGTGAAAAAGTACATGGAAAGATAAAATGTGAGCAGGTTATTCTAACACCACCTGAGACTCAAATGCCAAGCCATCATCAAGTATCACACCCAGATTCGTTATCCGTTCTGTAGGGAGAAATGATATTCCCCCAGTACAAGACAGTGGTTATCCCAATCTGCCACTGCCACACCAAGACCACTCTGATCCACCACCAGCACCTCAGTCTTGTCAGCGTTGAGTCTTAGTCAGTTATACCATACATTCAACTCCAAAAGATATGTTGATAACAAGTAGACGTAAGTGGGTGTCCACATGCAGGCTGCTGTACAGGCTGACAGAAGCATGGCATGTCAATGATATCTAAAGTGTTTATTACTCTTTTGGTGGTACTGTGTCAAATGGCTTACAAAAGTCTAGGTAGGCCATGTCAGCAGTTCATCCTTGTCTACTACTTTACTCACCCATAAAAGATCCATTTCTTTCATCTGACAGGACCCCCCTGCTGTGAATCCATGCAGCATCATCGTATGATCCACTATCCTATAGCCATTCAACATTAATTTTCTTCTGAAGTGATTTCTTAATTTTCCCTATCACCGATGATGAACTGACAGGTCAGAGAGGGTGATATCTATACTAACCTCTGTGGACTGTGGTGGTATTCCATTTTCTATAAAAGGTGCCCCACAGAGCCTACTCTCATCACTTTTACCTGTTTTGTTCCAGTGCCTTTATCCTGTCCTTTCACATAGACCTACTTCTCTCCCTCTTCATGCATGTCCTCCTGCATGTTGTGTAGCCTGGTATGTTAACGTCACAGTCTTTGTTCTCTGTGTCACTTGTTTCTGTGACTGCCACGAGATCCGTGCATCCTCCTTCCATCAAGTCCAAGGTTCAGGTCCTTGTTGCCCTGACTACATGCATTCTTACTCATTAGCCTCCATTTCTTTATGTCCTTATCCCTTTCAACACCTGTCCTTATTGCCTTTTGTCATTTTCTCAATTTACATTTCCCTTCTCCATATCAATTACTCTATATTGAGTATTTACCACACTAATTAATGTTATTTCTTTGGGTGGGGGTGCTTGTACTTCCCTACACCTTGTCCGTGTCTCCACCCGTGGCTAGTACAAATGCTTGCCAATGAAGCATTTGAAACTATCACCTAGTGACCAGTTTCACCTTTTGGACAGATGCCAACCATCATGCAAATATAGTTTCTAATCACTCCAGATCTACCACCAGTACCGAATGAAGCAAAAGACAGTATCTAGGTGCAACTTTTTCAATCACTGATTGAATTCCATGTTGTGGAGTGCATTAGCCGCACCCATGCCATTGACAGGCTGCACCTCCTATACTGTTACCATGCATGCTGCCTGATTAAGGATCAGCAACAAATCCCCAAACTCTGTCAGCATTGCTCTTATCCCTTTCACCGTCAATTACTTTATCCATATGTGGACAATGACATCAACATCCCTCCACCATGCAGGTGCTCCAGGGATCCTCAATATTTGCTCCCTGTCACGTCCAAGCTATTGCACCATGCTGTTACCTTACCTCCGACTTGGCTTCCTCCAATGGAGGTGCTTGTTGTTTTCTGTGTAGAGATCACTCTTCACAGCCCTGGGTTAGCATTCCACATACTGGAATGCAGACATCATGTTTTATCACAGTCACAGTCACACTCTCAGCCAACCAGTGATTCACCAGAGTGGTGTGTGTACCAAAAGTGCCGGTTACTGTAATCTTGATTTGAGAGAGTCTGCTGTGGATTTGGTCCTGGAGACCTCATTTCAGAATTATCGGTATGTTGTACTGCATCCGGTGCCTGCTTCTTTGCTCCTGTCTAACATGTGCACTGTCACTGTTATGCTACCAATGGTTTTGCCACATGCATTTATCTGTTTATAATATTTATTCTAATAAGTACACTGTGTCTTTGCATGAACAGTTCGTGCCTCAGTGCGATGTGACTTCACCTATTAAGTTATTGATCAACACGGCCAAATGTGCAAGCATGTACACAAGTGAATCCAGTCTAGTACACAAGATGTGCAGTGGTGATGTTCATTTAATTCCAATCTGCATTACGGTGTGTGGGTGACAAATGCACAGCTAAGTGACTTCAGCACACAGGAATTTGCTACATCCTCAATAACTCCACCCTTGACTGCGTACTGCAATTATACAATGGACCCATCTGTTAGATGTGTTTAATTCATATTCGTTCATAACGCATTCTCGTCAGCCACGGAAATGTATGATTTACCTATGGACATGTGACATCGTTGATCAATGAGTTACAGGATAGTCACACCATTATGTATAATTCAATATATCCACATATTATATTCATCATTACACTGATTGCATATGGAAACCTGAATACCTTTCCTGTGTAGTACTGTGTGATCTCTTCACTCAAACAATTTTCACCTGAATGCTGTGCTCACTTCTTCCATTTCCGGCTGTGTATGACCAATGAACTAGTGCAATCTCAAACCAAATTTTTAAAGTATGGCATTTAAGATTCATTTAGCATTAATAATTGTTCTGTTACTTGTTCATGCAAAGCCTTGCACTACAGTCTGTCATGCTCTGCCACTGACATTTAACGCTCAATGTGCATCTGTTGTAATGTATCATTATTTCCTTTCAGGAATGGATCATCTAATATTTGGACCCGCTCTATTAACTTTGTCAGCAAGCTATCGGCAAGAATTTTTTCTTTTCCCCCGATGCAGACACCAACTGATCTAGAAGGCATTCGGCATTCCGTCAATACATATTATGGGGTCTGGGACATCTTGGACAATGCATTTGTGTTCCAGTGCCAAGCTGCTGCATGTGGAGAATTAGAGATGTGTACCTGACCACATCTGGACAGTATGCTGGTTTCAGCCAGATAAGCAATTTAAAGTAGACACATGTTTAAAATGTACTGTCCCTTTTGAGTCTGCTGCATTTAGTATCAGCAGTTATACTGTTCAACTGTACTTTCACACTCTGCATTAAATGCATTCTTTCAGCTGCTCAAGAGTCCGTTTGTGATGCTCAATGTATACCTTGCATGACAATTTTGACATTACAATGTTTGTACCATGATTTTATTACGTCTATTCCATCTCAAAATACACGTACATACCATGCAGAGCTACCAAGAACGAAGTATTTTCATAAAAGATATGTGTGTGATTTTTAAAATGGTTTGAATATTCCCTGAGCACCCACCAATAACTACATGGTTGAATGAGATAAGGTAAAAAATAAACCATTCTTATGACAATGATATTACAAATAGTATCTTCTTGTTTTGTGCTATGCTATGTAGCCAGGATATCATGGCAATCCACAGAAACATAGTACATATATATCATGATGGGGATGTTAACATATGAGGTACACAAATGACAGCAGACACAAGGAGGTAGTAGAATAAAGGTCCGATTAGCTCTCTATGTAAGGTAAGGAATAAAAAGCAACTGAACTAAAAGTTAAAGGAGAGAGGTCCTTCTGGACCACCTTAGAGACTGGAACTGACACTACAGTATGCACAGGTGTTGTATACAGACCCCATGTCAGGTGGAGGAATGGATAAGGATATGATAGAAGCACATCCATACAATGGCAGTGAAGGGTCAATACTGTTGGTAGGGGACACGGATATGCTAGATGTTAACTGTCATACCTTGACAGGGACATGCCTCAGACTGCTAATTTTGGAACTCACTCAGGAGGGGAGTACACTTACTCATCAAAACTGCCATCACAGAACAAACAAGATTTGTGTAAGCAAACTAAGCAATCAAAATGAACAAAACAATCAGTATTGTTCTCAAAGAGAGTAACAAGATGTTTATGGCAAAAAATAAACCATTTACGAAGAATATAAGGAAACCGAAGAAGCTGGACAGACAACTATACCAGTTAAGGCAGAAGAAAGGTGTGAGGGTAGTCAGAATAGCAAAGGCCCAAACTGAGGAAAAGATCTACAACTATTTTAAGAAAGTGAGATCAACCCTTTTATAGGTATATCAGGGAGTATAGAAAAATAAAGGAAGGGACAGTGATATTGCATACAATTTGCAGTGAGTGGGCAGAGAGGGACAGGGAAAAAGCAGGGACACTGAAAGAAAACATCTCAGCATTTGGCAAAAAACAGAATGTGTTGCGGTGCCTAATGTACTTTTCATCAGCACTTTGTCTGGTGTGGCCAATCGCAGTCCTTTTACAGAAGAACAGGTGCAGAAAGAAGTCATAAAACCAAATCAATGGTGCCTGATGGAATTCATGCAAGCATTCAAAAGAATTAGGGAGAAAACTTGTGACACCACTGACTTCCTTTTGACAAATCATGGAGAATGGTGTTGTACACAGCCAGGATGGTGCTCACATGGAACAAATCCTCACAAAGGATGCTGTAGGGTTCTAAAACTGTGGTGGAATACAATAATGCATGGGACAGAAATATGGCAATTGTGGAGGTAGGAATAAATAGGTTTTGGTTAAATAGGATCTGCAGCTTATCTAGTAGGCAAGCAAAGTGCTGAATAAGGTTGGCCAAATGCTCAGTATCTGCCTTCAAAGCCTGTGTTTCTATGATTCTATGTTTCTGGTAGACCCTGTCACCAGAAATATAGTTACAATGATCATATAGTCTTTGATTAGTGTCTTACTGAACAATGACATGTTTCAGTCATCACTAATGGATGGTGTTCTATCTGTAAGCTGCCTATCATGTGCTTGTTGTGCCAATCACCCACCTATTCAACACGTCACTCTCCCAGGGTAGACCTCCCCCAATGGAAAATAACCCATGACAGCACTCTATTAAAAGCAGGTGCCCACAGCCATCAAAATCATTACAGACCGATCCCCGACTCCCCTTTCTATGTGTTGCCAGCTAGGGGTATACTTAGAATCCGGAAGCCAATTAAACACGGTTACATCATGATTCAGAGCAAAGCACAGCACCATAACAGTATAAGCATACTTTAAGGATAGCAACAGTCAAAGAGTATTCTGCTCAAAAGCGCACTTCATGTGAACATATCAGATCTTGATAAGTTTCAGTAACTAGACACATACATGGATAGGTCATGAAAATGGATACATGCAGTGGATAATGGACCCTGAATGGTCCATGTAAGAGAAGCATTGGCTTATAGTTTTATATATTTTATTATCTGCAGCTAAGAACATAAGTGACCAAACAAGGAGAAATAGATGATGATGTCTCAATAACTGTTAATGCATTTCCAGCAGATGGAAGTACACAGCATCAAGTCAATGCCTAATCACTGTACTTTACAATGATGCTTCACACCTAGTCTCTCACAAAGAAAGATATTGATAATGTGGCCTCAAAAACTGTGAATGCACTTTCGAAGGATGAGAGGAGCTTTCATAGATGTCTTGGTAATTGCAAGCAATTAGAAAAAGACAAAAAACAAAAGAAAACAGCATGAACTGTCTTTCACTAAACTGTCTCCATCCATCAAGTTATGAAAGCAGACAGTCTGGCTTTTCATGTCTGCAGCTGTAATGTGAGAGCACTGAATGAATACCTGTTGTAACTTTCTTACTATGTATGGATGGCATACTGATGCATAGATGACTCAAAAGTATCATCAGAAATACTACTCTGAACACAACATGACTTGCACTGAAAAAGACATTTTCCACTAATGATTGCTGCATGTTCAAAAAATAGATGTCAGGTCACTGCAAAGCAAATTGTGTGTCTGGATTATGCTGGGTTGTGGTGGGGTTGTTTTGTGTATATTCTCAGAGAAACATCCAGACAGGGTGACTGGGAAAAGGAGGGACCATGGCACTTTATGTGAAGGAAGGACTGAAGTGTGTAAGGGAGGAGGGAGTAGGGTGGTATGGAGTCAGTTTGAGATGCAAATCCAGTATTCCAAGAATAGGACTCATAGAATGGGAGTGGTGCAATAGGCTGCCATCTCCGGCCGGAGGAGTTCGACATAGACCTAGCGAGACAGATCAGAATGCCCTGTGAGAAGGGTAGTATGGTGATTGTGAGGGACTTTAATGCAGCGAGTAGACTGGAGTACCCCAACAACCAAGAATAGAAGGGAGCATGTACTGCTGGATGCCATTCAGGACAGCTTCCTGCTGCAAATGATCAGTGAACCGTCTCGGTTAGGGAATACCCTTGACCTTGTGCTGGCAAATGTGTCCTTTGTGAGTGAACCTACAGTGGAGGAACCGCTGTTAGGGAGTGACCACCACTCAGTATTGCTCACATTGGATAAGCACAAGGAAGGAGTGGAATCTGGCAGAAGATTATTGGTGGACTGCAGGAGGGCCAACTTTGGTTGGATGGATGAAGTGGCAAAAGGGTACCTGGCCAGAATCGAATCTAGCATGGATGCTAACCAGAGTGGGAGCTCATACAGCTGGGGACAGGGAGGAATCCAAACTGGCTGCAAGGCCCAGAGCAAGAAGGCTAGGGCTAAGAAACAGACCTGGTTGAGCAAGGAGGTCATGGAAAAGGTTAGGAGGAAAAGAGCTGCCTTTAGGAAGTACAATAAAACAAGGAGAGGGGATGACAGGGAGGAGTAATTGACGGAATCGAAGGAGGTGACAAGACCAGCGAGGGGAGCCAAGACATCTACGTAACTCAGGCTTGGATAAGGCATTAACAAGTTGGAGAAGGACTTGTATAGGTACATCAGGGAGAAAAGGAGCTGGAAGGACCACATAGTAAGGATTAGGAAGAAGGGGGATTGGGTGGAAGCAGGGTGCGACGAGGCAGAAGCACTAAATGAGTACTTCTGCTCAGTATTTACTAAAGGTAAGGGGGGGGTGACAACCAAAGGATGGAGAAATGCCAGAACCAGTGGGGGAGAGGATGACATATGGGCAAAGCATCGAGGGCAGAGTTTTTTGAGGGTTAGATATGGCACAAGGCCCAGATACCATCAACCACAGGGTACTAAAGAAGCTGGTAGAGGTCCTTGCAGGACCTTTGGCAGACCTATTTAATGCCGCACTGCATTCATGGTGTGTACTTGAGGACTGGAGGATGGCTCATGTGGTGCTCCTCCACAAGAGTTGCCTCAAGGATGAACCGGGAAACCCTGTCAAGGATACTTAGAATGGTGCATAAATGTGAGCTAATGCTGATGGGTGATCTGAATATGCAATATGTTAACTGGAGTGGAGTTGCAGCAGCCACTTCTAAGAGTGGGATTATTCTAGATGCCCTACAGGGGGCATGCATTACACAACTGATATTGGAACCCACTCGACAGGGAGCAATGTTAGACAAAGTTTGCTCAAATGGACATGGAGAGAGGATCACAGATGTGGAAGTAGGTAGCCAACCTCGTTGAATTTTTTGACTGGGTGAGTCAGACCAACCTCGATGAATTTTTTGACTGGGTGACTAGGGAGGTGGATCAGGGGAGGGCAGTGGACATGGCCTATCTGGACTTCAGCAAGGCCTTTGACACTGTGCCACATAGAAGACTATTACACAAACTGGGGAATATAGGTGTGGGCAGGACAGTGGTGTGGTGGGTAGGTAACTGGCTGGGTAGCAGGACACAGAGGGTGGTGGTAAATAAGCTGTCACTCCACCAGAGGAAGAGTGACCAGTGGGGGTACTACAGGGATCAGTGAAGGACTGGTCCTATTCAACATCTCATCAGTGACATTGCACAGGACCTAGAAGGCAGAATTTCACTGTTACCTGATGATACAAAGCTCTGTAACAAATGACCACACACCAGAGGGTGGAGCAGAATGAGAAGGACCTGCAGAAACTTGAAGAATGGTCAGGGGTTTGGCAGTTGAAATTCAATGCAAAGAAGTGCAAGATAATGCATATGGGGCACAAAATCCACAGCACAATATATCAGTTGGGGTGAGATATAGCATGCACCAAGCTGGAAAGGGATCTTGGGGTTATCATCTCTGATGACCTCAAGGTAAAGGGAAACAGTGTGACAAGGCAGCAGGTAAAGCAAATAGAGATGCTGGGATGTATAAGCAGGGGCATCACCAGCAGGAAAAAAGTCATAATTCCACTATACAAGACACTAGTGAGAGACTCCACCTGGAGTACAGTGTACAGTTCTGGAGACAATACCTAAATAAGGACATAGACAGGGTAGAGAAGGTTCAGAGGAGGGCAACAAAAGATGGTGCATGGATTGCATCACAAGTCCTAGCGAACACAGGTTGAAGGAACTGAACATGTACTCCCTGGAGGAGAGGAGGAGAGGGGATATGATAGAGACATACAAGTATCTCACAGGAGGAACAGGGTGCAGGAAACACTATTTTAAGCGAAAAAAGATGTTCAGGACTAGGGCATGGAATGAAGTTGGAGGGAGGACGATTCAGAGGAAACATGAGAAAAATTTCTTCACAGAGCGGGTGGTGGACAAGTGGAACACCCTGCCAGAGGAAGTGGTGGGGCACAGAAACAATCACGGGGTTTAAAATGCATAGGATAGACATAAATGAATTCTGGAGGTCAGGGGTAAGGGGCAACAGACTTCTAGGAAAACATAAACTGAACTTACAAGCTCAAATGGGAAGACTGGGTGGGCCATAGGCCCTTATCTGCCGACACTGTCTATGTATCTATGTATCTATGTAGCCATCTGGGAACTAGCGACCATTGAACAGTATGGTTCACAATAAACACAGCAATAGAGTCAAGTCATACAAAGTCAAAAGTACTGGACTTTAGGAAAGCTCACTTTGCAAAAATGGGTGAGTGGCTAAGGAATGCACTAGCAAATGGGCAGGAAGGAGGGGTGGACGAACAATAGTGAATAATAAAACTGCCATCACAGAGGTAACAGAAGCCTTATTGTGAAACAAATAAACAAAACAAAACAATGTAAGAAACCACTATAGTTCTCAAAGGAGGTGGCATTGAAGGATCTAGAGAAAAGAAAGCATTCTGAAAATACACGGAATCACAGAAGGAGCAGGACGAGATAATTGTATCAGTTAAAGAAAAGGAGCTGGGAAGGCAGTCAGAACAGCAAAGGGCGAGAACCGAGGAAAGACAGAACAACTCAGTTAAGAAGGATAAAACCTTTTTAGGTACATCAGGAGCAAAGGAGGACTAAGGGATGGATAGTGAGAGGCTTAATAAAAGGAATGGGAGTGGGTAGAGGGTAAAGGTGAGAAAGCAGAGACACTAAACAAATATTTTGCTCAGTATTTACAAAATGAAGAGGTGGTGGTACCTAAAACAAACAATAGAAACACTCGGGATACAGAAGTTGATATCAGCCCATTTACAGAATAAAAGGGTTCCTGAAAGAACTCTTAAAACTTTAAGCGGACAAAGCAATGGGGCACAGTAGGATTCATCACAGAATTCTAAAAGAATTAAGGGTAGAACTAGTGACACCACTGACGACCCTCTTTAACAAATCATGGTAGGATGGGGTGGTACCTGTGGGACTGGAAGGGGCAGATGTGATTGCCCTTCACAAAAAGTGGGAACAGGGCAGAAGCCAGAAACAACTGACCTGTGATTTAACCTCAGTCAGTATGGAAAATGATGGAATCACTACAGAAGAAGAATTGTCAGTGCCTAGAGGCCAAAGTGGCACAGGACAGAAGGCAGCATGGATTCACAGCTGGAAGAATATGCCAGATGAATCTAATAAATGTCTTTGACTGGGTGACCCAGTAGTAGATCAAGGAGGGGGCTGTGGACATGGCCCACCTAGACTTTAACAAGGCATTGGACTCATTCCCACAAGATTCATATACAAGTTTGCCAGCCTGGTAGTGTGGTCCAAAGATGAGAGCCTGGGTAAAGAATTGGCTGGAGAATAGAAACACAGAGGTAATAATAAATGGAGTCCACTCTGAAGAAATGGTGTTACTAGTGGGGTACCGCATAGTTCAGTATGGGTTTGTTCCTCTTCAATGTCTTTATAAAAGCGAAATTGCAGAGTTACTGGAAGGAAAAGTATGTCTCTTTAAAAGACACAAAGATCTACAATAGAGTTGATGCTCAAAGGTGGGAGATTGGAAAGGATGATAAAAGGAGACATGGCAGGTTGGAGGAATGGTCAAATGTATGACAGCTTAGATTCAATACAAGAAGTGCAAGGTAATACACCAGGAAACCAAAATCCAGGGAAGAGCACACAATGGGGGCGAGATACTAACAACAACATAAATGGAGAAGGTACCTGGGGTAGTCATATCCGATGACTTAAAGGTGGGCAAAAGCAATGTCAGAGGGCAATGAGGAGGCTGGGGGATACTGGGATGCATAAGGTGGCATTGCATAGCCAGAAACCAGTAAGTTGTCATCCCTCTGTACAGACAACTGGTGAGGCCCCATCTGGAATACTGTGTGCAGCTCTGGAGGTCCAATCTCCGCAAGGACATAGACAAGATGCAAGCTGTCCAGAGGAGGGCAACTAAAATGGTACAGGGTCTGCACCAGAAGACATCTTAAGAAAGACTAAAGGCACTTAATATGTATAGCCTCGAGGAAAGGAGGAAGAGGGGGGACATGATAGAAACTTTCAAGTACCTCAAGGGAATCAACAAAGTCCAAGAGGGTGGCATCTTTCCAAATAAAAGAGGTGCACAAGAACAAGGGGGCACAATTTGAAGATAAGGGTGAGAGCGGCTATGAGGTAATGTAAGAAAGTATTTTTTAACAGAGAGGGCTGTGGATGGATTGAACAGCCTTCCGAGGAAGAATGGTGTAGTCAAAAACAGTGGTTGAATTCAATCAAGCATGGGACAGTCATAAGTCAACTCTAGGGGGTGGTGGTAGAAAGAAGTAGGCTGCTGATTAACTAGGATCTGCAGCTTATCCATTAGGTAGGGACATTGGCGGACTGGGTGGGCCAAGCGGTCCTTATGTGCCGTCAAATTCTATGTTTCTATGTAATAGGGAAACTGTGAAGAATGAAAAAAGGTATAGCAATAGTTAAAGACAGAGTGTTGTTGAAACCACTGAATATAATACAGTGACAAGTTGGTTAGGTAATGTGTCACTGTGAGCATTGCAACTGATGCCGCCGTTATTGCTTTGCCTGCTGTAACTTATCCACTTTAAGATTTGGTCATCAAGCAATGGCACCTTTTCACCCTGCTTGTTGACTGTAGTCTGTGACATTGTTCTTCTACCCCTTGTCATCCTCTCAATGTCTAACATATCCATTTTAGCAGCCACAAAGACATGCAACAAATTTGTGAACCTAATTTATAAATATAAATTTCATCATACCCTTTACATGTTATGAACATCATCAGAAGTGACACCACGAACGACATAGAAGGCAGAAATGTTAAATTATACATTCTGCAGTAGTTCACTGAACTCAGTGTGAACCTTTCTTGCTCTATTTCCATTGCTGTAACTCTGACTACCTGCACCGATCAGCTTTATCTGTCCACCGCAGTTTACCAACAGAACCTAAGAAATAAATGTGAACATGTGACTCATTGTCTGCCTTCCTCTCTATAAATGTTCACGCATGACCGACAGAGATGAGCGCCGCGTACCATGCAACATGCAAAATATCAATGACTAGGCACCGTGTATTAAAATGGATTAGTGCACTTTTTATGAATGAGTTTTTTGCGACCGTAAACAGCTTTCATTTAACTTGAATCTATAAATGTAGCCACTGTGCAACTGACAAGGTGAAAAATTTTACTGTGATTCACAATACACATTTAGATACAACTTACGTTATTTTCAAGGAAACGTTAGACAAGTGCATATCCAACATCTCATTTCAATCAAAATGAGCAAGTGCTTGTTTTACAATGCATGCACTTGGATATGCTTGACAAGTAGTGGTGCAAAAGAATTAAAAAACTTAGCACACCATAGACATTCCGATCTAGCATTCTTCAGTCAATAACAAGACTCAGTAAACAAAGCACAATACGGACTGGTCTTTCAATCACTGTGGTCTAAAGTCTAGCAAAACGAATGGAAACTGGGTTGGTGAGCGGATCATAGAGACCATCTTGAGTCATGACATGGGCCAAGTACAATGTCATTATCGGAGAAGAAAAAACATGTAATTATGGGTTAAGATGACACATAAAATACAAAAGATGTCACAAAGTAAATCAACAGTGGACACTTCAGGCACACTGTCATTGTCACATAGTTGAGAAGTGGAGTAAAATTATTTAATAAGACATGACACCGTGAGGTAATATAGATACACAGACAAATAAGTGCTCAATACAGAAGTGCAATCACTAGACAAGAACATCAGCATCAACATTGTACACCAGGAAAAATAATGTTATGAATGAAGTTCATATATGTAAACACTTACACTATCTCTCCTTTTGAGTTTAGAAGATAAGGACGTGACAGATGCGAATTGTAGTCGATTGCAGCAAGATAGTTCGGGCATGTATACACTGGAAAGGTGTAAGCAAAGCGCTTGGACGACACATCAATATATGTTGTTGGGATTGCTCAGGTCAAGTACTCCTATTGAAAGACAAAGGAATATCATAGAATGCAGATACACATACGAATGAGATACATAAGATACGATAAGATATGAATGAGTGTGTGTGTGTGTGTGTGTGTGTGTGTGTGCTGTAGTTGAGCTTGATGCATGTCAAAATGTATGTAAGTAAGTTAAACCAATACCAAACTGCAAATCAAAACATTACAACGTATAACCAGCTAGAAACACAGGTGACTAATAAACAACAAATGAATGTAAACATGGAATTTACTTACCTGTATGAAATGTAATGTTTCACTGAGTTGTAGAATCGTTTGTCCGTAATAAGTTTGATGAGTTAGACATGCGGAGGGAGCCAGGCACAAGCCATTGCTTATCTCAGCCACTTAGAAGTTTGGAGTGGCATACACTGTGTCCCCTAAGCCATTTCCTATCTCCCATTAAGTGAACATTCACAGTGTGATGCAGCACCCCAAACCATCGTGCCTATAATATGAAGTACACAAACAGCAACATAGGTAACAATTATTGTAAAGTAGTTGAAGGCTGAAATACGTAGTGCAAGTAAGTAGAAAAAAGTTTACATATGCGTTTGTATTTTGTTTTGTAATAGAAAATTATCTCATGTCTTGTGCCTGTGTAAGCACCTCATTTCATCATTCAACATCTGCATTTGTACTGTTTATCCAATGGAAATAAGGAAAGCAGATATTTTTTCTTAATGTAGCATGTGTATTCATGTTTACATCAGTATTAGCTGCTGCGCTTCTACACTGGCTATCCATGAGATGAGTCTGTCTTTGAAAAGGACTCCGGTTATGACAAAAATGTAGTATTGTACATAACACCGTGCTCCATGACCTTCTGGGACAAGCGGTGAAGGAAACACAGCAGTGAAAGAGGATAATTACCAAATAAACCAATGTTAAACTGAACGTTCATGGAATTTCTATGATTTATAAAAGAAAAAGTAATTATGATTATGAGTGAGATTACCAGAGTACCATACAAGTCAAGAGAGAAGCAGAAATGAAAATTAAAATTGCTGTCATGCATTTGCCAAGTGAAAGGAGTATTTATTGAGTGGTACTAATACCATGAAGTCTTCATATGTCTCAGCTTGCTGACAGCAGTGCCAGAAATGGGTTACAATGTCACGACACCAAGTTAATGAAGAGCATACGCCCGCTGCTGTGATGCCTTGAAATAAAAGAAAGGAACAGCATTAGTATTTGCTATGCAGGGCCATGGAATTAATTGTTTTTTTGGCTGACAATATTTCATTAAACTTACTGCAACAATGCGTTTTGCAAGATTCTTAGCACCGTGCCAAACATCAAAAGAATGTTTAATGGTGGGATAGTGATTACCTGCAATGATAGTACAAACAACAGTTAAGAAATGGTGGACAGGAGTATAAACAATCACAGAAGCAAAGAACATATGACCACCACATATACTCACGCATCAAGCACGCAATCTGAACATGTGCATCAGTGACAATTTCGACAATAGCAAGCTTGCTGTTTAATAGAGAGTCAACAGAGCGTTCGAATGCCAACTTTTCCATGTTGGTAGACTTTAGTTTGGTCTCGTGCTTGTCTACAACTGTAACTGACAAAATTTCCTTGGACTCAAGGTCCATGCACGTGTAGGTGCAATACTGCGCAGAATGACCGGGACTGTCCATCCTGCCATCACCTGCATGGAACAGAACAGAATGATAGGTTGGTTCTGGAACTGAACTGTTACTTAAATACATGTGTGCTGAAACATAGGCTTAGATAATTTGTGTACCCATTATAACGACATTTTTGTTTTGTCTAGCTGAAATAAGGTTGATCTCCATGGAAATCCAGTGTCTTTCAATGACGGGGACAACATAAAGTCGCTGGAACCGGAAAAAGGACGACTCACTTATCATCGCATGATTCAAGCAGCGATACATGAGGGCAATTTTCCCGAAATTATTACCAGACATTAGAATTGCACTGGCAACAAGCAAGTCACCAGCATTCATTCCATATTTTAGCTGTTGCTAGCTGGACCATTTATAGTCCACATGGCCATTGTGACAAATCTAGAAAAACAAAGATTGCAACAGTCAATTTAACAAAATGAGACATCGGAAAGGAAGGCACAGTTGGTCGGTATGTAGGAAAAGGCATGGAACAGTCTATTTTGGCTGTAATAATAACTATAATACACTGGAGCACAATAACACATACATTATTAAAGCAAATTATGAATTCTCAGTGTACGATTGTCATATCTATTTAGGCCAATGATAATGTACAAAACACTGGTTCATAGTGACATCTTAAAATCACGTTATTAGATATACAGTGTTGTGAAACAGAGTTCAATATGTTTGTAACACAGCACCATACTGGTCAAATGCCTCTGTGACAACAAAGACAGCTGTTCACTAACGTTATTCTCTGATGGATAGAGTTGAATCTGTCAGTGAATAAACAAGAACACACCACAGAAACAACAGAGAGCAAAAAATGTTACACACGCATGTTAATGTTAGGCACGTTCCGCTGGTTATCTGTGAAATTTCAAGTTTTAGGCCACATTGGAAACAAGTTGACAATGCACATTTTTTTGCGAGTTCCATAATGTTCTGATGGAAAACCATGTAAACAGACTGCTGCACAACTGATCTAGACATAATCCTCTGCATTTCCTTCAGCGTTACAGCTTTCAACTGGTTCAACAATATTTGTTGCTCTTGTTCCTCCACACACACAGGCCAAGAATGTCATCCTCAATAGAGGCATCTGGCAAATGTGTTGCTGCCATCACTAAAAAAAAAAACCAGTACTGTCAGAAAGAAAGAATAGTACAAACAAGACAATCTTAGCACATGTGAAACACAGTGAGAAAATGTTCAAAATGGCATCAACGTTGAATGTGATGGATGTGGACAGAAGAGCAATACCTTGATGTCATCGATGCAGATGAAGCGGCAGCATTGTTCTTGTAAGAACATGGTGGATGCCCTGAGGTTCGTAAGTAGGATCATGGGCATCACCGTAATCACTCCTGTACCAAAAGAGGAAAGTTTGATTCCATGTATGATACGAACATACAAACATACAAAATTGCAAACAGATCTATTAAGTATGGACAGTTGTGACATTATTATTGTCATCTTACTACTACTGCTGCACAAAAACAAAACTAACCACACCTTCCTTTTGAGTTCTGTTCTGCGCTAAATCTGCCCTTTACACGTTACCAATATACACAGTACATAGTTCCATAAACTACACAGTCACTGTGTTATCTATTCCCAGTATTCGCAATGTAAAGTATTGGGTCATGAATTTTCCACCACACCTTTGCACCAGTTAAATTCAGGCTGTGTCCAATAGGGGAATTACCAAATGTTGGGCAAAACAATATTAACGTCTCTGACTTTGTTATTGACTTTCAAGAACTGAAAGATCGCCAGCATGTCACGCCGTTCCTTTGTGGCTGGCAGCAAACACATGATGATATCCATCCACCGTTACTTGTACTGAAACTCAACTCCTTTCCATGATGATTAATGTTGTCCTTTGCTGACGCACACGCCATTATGTACACATAATTTCTAATGTAGCGGCACATGTACTGAATGAATAGTACTCTGAGTGCAGACTCACCCGTGATGTATAGCAATGCCGGATGCACTCATGCTTTCTAGTGGTGATCCCTCTGGCAATGCAGCATAGCATGATATTTGCACGTGATGATGTCAGCATAAACAGTGTTAATAACTTTTTGTTCCATGTGAATATTACCACAATGTTAATTTCTGCATCTGATGCTGTAACCTTCAACACCACACTCTTGAAAATAGTTTTTCCTTGAATTTATGTCCATGTGGCGCATGAAGTTGCACTTCTTACTGTTAAATCCAAACAGCCACCACTTTGAGCAGTCAGCAAGTGTAACTAGCTCTTACCAAAGTAACATCATCACCTCCATATGCTCCTTTTGCGCAAAAATATTAGTGTCATGTACAATGTGATTGTGATGTCCATGTGGATCACAACACTCCCTGACATCAACTGCCATCAGCACAGGTAATCAGTACCCCTCGAATCTTCCCTCCCATTTATCTGGATGCATCGTTGCCCTTGCCGACACATCTTACCTGTATTCATATGCACTAAGTGTGTCACTGATAGTAAAACTTGTAACAATCAAATAATGTACATATAGACTTCTATACAAAAATTGTTCCCATGGATAGACAATTCATAAACAGAGAAAATTTGTCACTTAACCGTTTGTAACTGTATTTAAATCAGATAAAGCGACTTTTAAATGTCTTCCTCCAGCGCCATCATAAGAAGTGCAACCAGTAATGGAAGAAGTCCAACTTCCTATATCCTGGTAGTGGTGCTGAGTGGTTGGAGATGATAACAAAAAATGCATTAGCACACCAAAAAATAACCAGAACACACTACAATACAACCAAAGTACTAGAAGAAATGCATAACTTTAGTCAACAGGAATACATACTGCAGTGCTTGTCTCAACAACAAATACAACATGAAAAAAAAATTAAAACTTGACATGCACACTGTCAGCACTGAGACTTCTCACAATTAACTGCACACACGCATGTTGACGTACTGTGTGATTGGCATGTAGAGGAATATGTCACTGTGACTCCGTGTTTCTGTATAACCAAAGTATGAAGGTAAAGCCGAAGTATGATGATCGTTGGTTTCTGCTCACCCAAAAGCGTTCTGAGTGGGTCCTACTGTTTAAAAAAACAAAACAAATCAACAACAATACTTTGATGGGAAAAGAGTGGTCAAATACGTGATAAATCAAAAGCAGGTTCTTGCCTTGTACTGGAGATAGGACAGACAAACGGGGATGATGCTCCATCGTCATCTCATCATTAGAGCGTGCATTTGTTGTGCCATTATCTTTCTGTGCATGCAGTGGTGTGGAATGCACTATGGGGGAGGTTAGCATATCACTGAGTGTCACATGGACTGTGTGATCATACCTGTTGAAAATTAATGACAAACATGAAACATTGGCAGACTGTCTGTATGTCAACATTTCGACATACCTGTCCCACATTGCATTCAATTAACCTGGTACATAATGTGCGAAAACACAATGAGAAAGGTAGTACAAAAAAAACTAAAAAAAGGGCACTAACCAGTCAAGCAGAAAGCAGGCCACATCGGTGAGGACAACAATTGAGGTCTTGCTTGAGAGCAAGCCAAACATGACATTGTGCAACCGATTGATATCGACTTTTTCCACGTGCAGCATCCAGTGCAATCTTGTGTCTTTTTCTGGCAGAATCAGTGAGGGTGCGGGGTCTGCCCATTCTTTGTTGAAGCCATTGAAAACTGAACATCAGCCATCCTATGAAAAGCAAACATTGCGAAAAGCATGAAGCTGCAGCAAGTTGTAGCATATTAAACAAGGAAGTGCACATGTATGTAGACATGAACAGATGGATACAGATCAAAGGGAATGAGTAACGCCATGTTATGAAATAGACACAGTTATGGGGATGATTTCTGAGTATCCCTTAGACAAGACCTCACATTTTGGAGACACACTAATATAATGATAGACGCATAGAAGTGTGAACACATAAACGGACTGACAGGCCCACCTAGTATGTCCGTGTGACACACAATCTGCTCGGACATGCTAAACACAACCTTAGAATTGTACTGTGGCAGTCTCGACTTTTTGGAACCATGCTCTTTCTTAGTGTATACCTGATTGCATATCTTAATATCATCTGGGAACAGGCTCACACACCTTCAAGGACATACACAATATAAAAAACAAAACGATCGAGTAGTAGAGGAGAAGTAACCAGAAGGCCAATGGATCAGCTGAGTTCCAGTACAGTTGTTTTCTTGCAGATTTTTCATTTGTACTTGTGGATTTTAGTAGGTAGAAGTTGTTTTTATTTTGTTTTCTAAGTTATGGTAAGGGTCTAGCAGGGTATTGTTTTGTGGCTGTTGAAACTTTGAAAACTATTTATGGGTCTATATGTGGTTTCATTGGTTTCATATTTCAGTGTGTAACAAGGCAGTGTTGGGGAGGCCTACTTCTTAAGATTTAAAAACGATTTGGTGTGATTTATTTGGTCAGTTTCTTTCAACTGAAGACCGATATCTCCTAATTTCAGGCCTATTTTCATGTGTTGTTCATGATGCTCTTTGAATTGGAGACCTGGTTATTTTGGTTGAAAACCTACTATTTCAGCTTTGAGTGGAATTGTGATTGCTTTTTGTTGGCTTTACTAGCCATAAACTTTTGGGCATAGTGGGGGAAGGGTGCCAATGGTCTTGTCTGGTCTCACTGAGCTCAGTAACTGAAGACGGAGCTGAATCAAGTTTGTGTGATCAGTTCTTTTTGATTCTCAGAAGTAACCAGAAGGAGAAGGGATCAGATCAGTTACAGTACAGTACAGTAGTAGTAGTACAGTAGTACATTATTTCTTGTGTTTTGAGTTAGAGGAGAAAGGGGAAGAAGCTTCTAGTTGGATGTGGTGAGAGTAAGTAGACTAGAAATATTTTCTTAGCTGGTAGTGCTTGGAGGTGCAGTGAGGGGAAGACACAGGGCTGATACATTCTCGTGAGATTCGGGTGTTGTCAGTAATTCTACCCTCCAGCACCACTCTCTCGCCAGATCTTGGCTCATTTATAGGTGAACACCTGCGCAGCAATTGGAGGACAAGGCTTCAGGTGCAGCTCATGTGGCTCTAAACACTAGGTGTTGGGTTTAAAGGCTGGGAGAGAGGAGCTTAGGGAGTTGTACACTTCTCTGATAAATTTACTAAGTAGCAGTGCACCTAGTAATGGGGGTACCTGTTCACTGTGGGACTGTATCTAGGATTAGAGGGTGACCAGATTAGTGGAGAGGGGTGTATGTTGGACTAGTGGGGAACATGGAGGTTCATCCAAGAAAACATACTGGTAGGAGGATCGGACCAAATGTCATTAGGGCAGGAATCTTTGGGAGGGTGGTGGGATGCACAGGGTGTTGGGCAGCCATGATACTTGAATGGTCTTGGAAGTTTGGTGGTCACCCAGTGTGCTACAAGATGGCACAGCTTAGGGAGGAGGTTGAGGGGATTAGGAGACAGCTGGAGGGAGGGAAGGGGAGAGGTATGGTTGGAGAATAGGGCAGTGGCTCTCCCATGGTGCTCACCAAGCACTGGGGTGGGGGAATAGGTAGAGGACTGCAGGAGAGTACTCTGGGCTTTCATAGGGAATGTGAGAGAGGGGGTACAAAAAAAGGAGAACACTACAAAGGAAGCAGACAGATATCGGTGGAAACTCACCAAGGGGTGCCAAAGAAAGGACATTATCAGGGAAGTAGGCAGATGGCTGGGGCTGGACAGAAGGAAGCAAGGGGGGGGTAGGTGGATCGGACACTAATGTCAGTAACTGCTTCAATTCTCTTCTTCTGCTTCATGATGAGGTGGGTGATGCACCCATGACCGGGGTGGTTAGAGATGGCAAGGGAGTGGGGAGAAGGAGGCATGGGCCAGATAGCAGAAAGAATAGGGAAGAACTTGAGATGCTAGGGGAGCATCTAGCTATTATGCTAGCAGTGTTCACGGATAACATGATAACAGGGGGCGATTATAACACTGATTAGGATCCCCTTCTTGACCATTCTAAACCCAGATTTCCACGTTCACCCAGAAGTGTGGGGGTCCTCCGGAGACTGATGGAGGAAAGGGCCTTGCAGGAACTGTGGAGAGTTAAACATCCAGATACTGAGGAATTCTCATTGTACTCCAGTGCCCATAAGATCTATACAAGGTTAGACTAATTTTTGCGTCTCCTGTTTTTTTGTGGGCAAATAAGGGAGATAGAATATGGCCCTATTATAGTATCAGATCATGCTCCACTATATTTAGAGATGGAGAAAGAGACAGATGGGGGTGTGCGGCAATGGAGAATGGATCCTACATTATTGTTAGATCCCCTATACATGCAACAAATGTCCAAGAAACTGCAGGAGTTCCTTGAAAATAACAAAGTGGAAGATACCTCAGCAAGAAATTCATGGGAGGATCTGAAAGCTTTTGTAAGGGTGGAGACTATCTCACATGCATCCTTTAAAGGCAAAAAAGAAAAACATTGGGAGAGTGAACTAGAAGCTAATACACTGAGGCTAGAAAAGCAGATTATGGGCAGTCAGTCACCTGGGGATCTGGTGAAACAGAAGAGTATGAAGGGAGAATACAACCAACTGTGCTGTAAGCGTATTGAGAGGGATATCCTAATATCAAAAGTGGGACAGTATTTCGAGGGGGACAAGTCAGGGAGGTGGATGGCCTGGCTGGCACTGTATAACTGCTTGGCAATGACGCACCTTGAGTACCGCATGCAGTTTTACAGAAAACATTAAACGAGGGACATTGAACTCCTGTAGAGGGTCCACAGGAGGGCCAATAAAATAATTTGGGCCTTGGGGAGATAGGACCTATGGGCAGAGGCTCAAAGAGCTAAATATGTACACATTGGAAGAGAAAAGGGACTGGGAGGAGATGATCGAGGACTTCAGGTACATAAAGGGGGTAAATAGGGGACGAGCAGTCAGGGTGCTCCAAAGGAAGGGGGGGGGGACTGAAGAGCATAGGTGGAAATGGGGGGGAGAGATTCAGGGGAGAAAGGAGGAGGTGCTACTTCACCGAGAGGGTGATGGAGCCATGGAATGCCTTGCCTAAGGGGCTGGTGGAGGCAGAGATGGTGGTGTGGTTCAGGAGGGGGTGGGACAGGTACAGGGGGAATGTGTTCTGGAAGCAACATCCAGTGCAGCGAGAAAATTCATGGACTTGAAAAAGAGAAGCCAGAGTGGTGTGGGGGGCCAGCAAGGTAAGCTACCAGGGTGTGTGCTGACAAAATGAGCAGACACGAAAGAACTTTAGGGCTATTCTGTGGGCATTTTAGTATTTAGTTGTTGAAGTGTATATGCTGCCCATCAGAGACATTGTTCGATGGTATGGGCACCGGTTACACTCATACGATATTGATACCCAGCTCGACGTGTCTTTTAACATCCAACATGTTAGTGCTCTCTCAGTATTTCCTAACTTCATTCACTGATATACTCAGCCAGTATAGTGTTATGCTTGTGTAACTGTTAGTTTTGGTTGTGCCCATTAGCACTCTGTATTCCAGAGGAATTTCTACCCTGTAGGTGCAGGAAGCAAGGAACTCTCGGAGAGGGTTCTGCACCTAGAGGTGCCATGGGACGGTCCCCATGGCTAAAGGTACCTAAGGAATCCACAAAAGAAATGAAGTATCATCCCCAAAGGAGGAAACATGATGCGTATGAGCAAGCAGTAACAGTGACGTAGAAGCAGTAACTGGAACATAGTAGTAGAGAAGAATAGTGATGGTTTGCATTGAGAAAAGGGGATCCCCTAAGGAGAGAGGGAACGGCAGGACATCCTCCACCTTCATCCAGCAACGGAACCTACCTAAAGAAACTAGGGGAAACAACTATGTTAACTAAGTGTTATGACCTGAGGCAACAGAGGAGATAAAAAAAACCCTATGAGGAGGAAATTTCTGGGGATACAAGGCCCAGGTCGCCTTCCCTCCAGGCTTGAGAAAACGTATTTAGTGACGGCTCTGCAGCTGCAATTTGGAAAACACAATTAAAGGGAGGTGGAAAATATTCCAATTTGGAGGAAGACTCTCACTCAAACCCTCTAACGGGAACGTCTTGGAAGGTTGCGAGAAAACTCTGCAACAATACGAGCATCCAAGGCACAGGAGGAGAGCCACAACTGCTGAGGCACTCACCTGGCCTACCTGCCCTAAAGCAAACCAGATGAACCAGAGGCAGTCGTGGGGAGAATGTGGTGAAGGTGCCTTGCTAGGGAAACCACTAAAGTCAATGTCCAACTGTTATAGTGGTACACTAGAGCCAAAGGAGATTTTCGTAACCACCCGTCACCGCTAGTCTTAAATTCTACACCAGGAGCTGCTGTTGCATAGCAGGCAGCTAAAGCAAAGCCCAGGGGGTGCATTACTACCCTGGTCTGGGAGGAGGTAAGTGGTGCTGGCTGAGGTAATGGACCGCAGCATAGAGGGGGAGTATAGTTACGGAGGTGCTGCTGGCAGCGAAAAATAAATAACACTGGGGACAGATGGCATCCACCACACAGTGCTGCCAGAGCTGGCAATGGTTATAGTGGAACGACTGGCAGGACTGTTCAGTACATCCCTCAAAATGAGAGAGACACCTCAGGACTGGAGGATGGCCCATGTGGTACCATTACATATGAGCAGTCAAAGGGATGAGACAGGAAAATATAGGCCTTGCATTCAACAACCCATGGGCGACTAGGACTGAAGCAGTCCGTGGTGGGACTGAAGACAAAGAGGGAATGTTGGATGTCAGATTGGCTTATGGGTCCACGACAATAGGTGGTGTTGGTAGGGGAGATCGGAGCATGGAAATGTGACAAACAATCTAATCTCTTTTATTTTGGATCATGCCACTGGATAATATACCATGTAACACATAGTAGCATTACAACAATGAATTTTAAAATTGGAAGCACATACTGTATATGACACATGGACTTTGCACACAAAAATTGTGGGAAGTGATAAAGCGCTGAAGCTGTGCTAATAAAGTTCCGAGTTGTATCCAGTTATGCAATAATACAACAAAGAAAATGAAATGGGAACTTTACTTGAAAAAATATAAAGTATGCACAAAAGAAGTTCATAGTTCAGTGGGCAAAACAGATTCATTTAGTTTAATATTAGCGTTGCCATTCATTTGCACTGTTTGAGCACTGCAGTACTCAATCTTAGTGTGATAATTATGTTTGACATATAAAATATGTGCTTCATATTTTCAAATACACCCTTGGAATTATATTATGTGTTAAAATTGAGATGATCCATTTGGAAGCAGAGAAAAAAGTACAGTATCATGGTATGCTGGACTGTTAAGAAATGCAGATGTCGTGTACATAGATGGACAGACAGAATTATGTTATATACGATTTCCAGTGCACGTTGCTACAATAAACATGAATTTGAAATTACCATTAGTGGAAGTATAATTTGGTTCTCATAGGGGATCGGGCGGGTGGCATTTTTATTGAAATTGTCTGGAACATTGGTACAATGCAATGCAAGCAGCCTCCCTTGAGTTGGGCAGCATTGCTCGATACCCTGGATTTGAAACAAGTGATGCAAAGCAATGAGCATCTTGTGAAATAAGAGACAGATGACAGTGGATTGGAGCATGCTGTTCAATGGATGTGTGAAAGCCACAGCACACAGAATCCAGCTAGGTCCTGGAGAAAGGCTGAAAATATGATACGCGGGCCGAGTTATTTGCTGAAACCCACAAAAGGAACGTGGATTTAGCCAACATGAAAGACAACTAGTGGTTCTCATACAAGGTGGCTTTCTCTGCTGTTCAATTATAAATATTTGAAATAGTTTAAATAATCTGTCAGGAATAAGCACATATTTGTGGAGTCAGTTGTACAGTGTGTGCTGGCCTTTGCCATTGCAAGGAATGTGTAGCTAAACACAGTCCTGTAAAGCTACTGTACCTCAAAAAGTAGAAGCAACTTCAGCAGCTTTATTAAAACTATATGCAATGAACTGTAAGATCAGTTTTATTCATTGTGCCACAGTATCTTGTTAGCACGAGATCCCCGATGTTCCTTGTATGGGACTGCTTTATATAATAGTTTGAGCTATGAAGGGCAGATTCTACTAATGCAGTAAAACCAGTGAAATAGTGAAGATGACGAACATGTAATAATGAGCCCCAGGGGAGACATGAGCAGAAATAAGCAGGCGCAAAGAGAGAGAAAAATCAGTGTTACTTGTTTGCTGGTTTGTTAGGATATTCAGATATAGGCGAAAGGTAGAAAATATCACTGTTACTTTAATACTAATACCCACACATCAAATATGCTTCACCCCACAATGATTAGCTGAATTGTCAGTGCAAAATTTTTTTTCAGAGTGAGCGAAATTATATGCTTTGGTGTAGCATTATTTCCACTGAAGAGAAATCATCACATATAGTGTATACTAGACAGAAAGACAGACAGACAGACAGACAGATAGATAGATAGATAGACAGATACATAGATAGATTACATTTGACTGCTTGATATGTTGTTGCAAAGTGATAAAATAAGCCAAATGTTATGTTTTGGACTACTGTCAAATGGGGCTCTTGCTTGTTTGTTTTAGCTGTTATCCCCTTTATGGCTGTAAAAATTATTAAAGTGGTTTGAAAATCTGCCAATTGTGGAAGTGTCAGCACCCACATCAAATGTTTTGCATCCCACGTAAAAGATGACAGAGTTTCCTCGAAATCATTGACAGACTGATGTGGTGATAAGTAGGTTGTGTAGTATGCGAGTTACTGTTTCCTATTTCAGAAGACGTGTATTGTACAGAAGAAGATGAAATGGGGAAGGGTTGGGAGAAAAAGCTGTCAAGGGGGGACCGATAAAGGATGGACTCTGTCTCCACACACCTGGGGAGCTGGAGGATTGCGGGAAAAGGCCGACTGGTAAAGTGCAGACCAGGGGAAAACAGAATCCCCATGGGAACACGAGCAGGGGAAATGGAAGTATAGGGAAAGGGTGGAAGGCAGTCCTGCTAAATGCCAGGAGCTTGGGAAATAAAATGCCTGGGCTCCAGGTGATGCTAACTGAGGGAGCGGTGGATGTTGTAGCAGTCACTGAGACAGGGGACAATGCAGGACATGACTGGGACAAGAACCTGGAGGGTTACATTATGTTCAGGAAGGACGGGGGGAGGGAAGGTGAGGAGGGGTAGCAATGATAGTCAAAAACTGCATTGGCGTGGGGGAGTAGAGGAGGCGGAGGGAAGAGTGGAAGCGATTTGGGTCACCTTGCTAACAAGGGGGTACAAGAGAGTAGAAATAGGAGTGGTGTATGGACCCCCCTGCACTGGAGGAGGAGCTGGAGGAGAGTCTGGTGGCAGCTGTTGGGAGACACTGCAGACTGGGCAGGTGAAGGGTGGTGGCGTTGGGGGACTTAAACATGCCAGGAACAGACTGGGAGACTATGACATACTCGGTGGCCAGGGAAAAGAGGTTGTTGGATGTCTTTCAAGATGCGTTCCTAACTCAGCAGGTGGGGGAAGCGACCAGGGAGGCGGGGTACTGGAAGTGGTCCTGGCAGACAGTGACAAGATTGGGGGGAATGGAGGTAAGTGACCTGTTGGCGGGGAGTGACCATGCTATGGTGTGGTTCTGCCTGGACCGAGGAGGGGTAGAAGGCTGAACAAAGACGCAGGTAACTGACTTCAGGGGGACAGATTTTAAGGAAATGTGAAGGATCCTTAAGGAGCATTTGGATTGGATTTGGTCAGACATGGACGCTGATAGTAGGTGGGAAATGATCAGGAGAGGGGTGCAGAATGCTACCAGAACCTGTGCAAGAGTAAGACGAAAATGCAGTAGGGCCCGAAAACCCTGCTGATGTACCAGGGAGGTCAAGGAGGTGGTGTGGGGAAAGAAGGCAGCCTATAGGCAATTCAAGTGCTCAAGGAGTGAATGGGATAGAGGGGAGTAGGAGATGATGGACAGAAGGGCCACTAGGGTGGTGAGGGCAGCTAAGGCAAGGAAGGAGCAGAACCTGGCCAGGGAAATTAGGAGAGGGAACAAGGGGTTCTTTAGATACATTGGGGAAAAACTAAGGGTGAAGGGGCAGATTAGCAGGATTAAAACAAGGGAGGGATGGGCACAAGTCCCGGGGAGCAGGCTGAGGTACTAAATGAGTACTTCATCTCAGTTTTTCACTAAGGAAAATGGGGGTGCTGCATCATACATGGGAGGAGACAGTGATACTGAGGAGGGACCCTACCGTCGGCGGTGTCTGGGAAGAGGAGGCATCACTGGCAGGAGGGGAGAAGGCTAAGCAGGCAGAAGAGGTAGCAAGTGGAATCACAGAAGAGAGAGAGGGAAGCCCTCAGGCCCCTCAAGACAGAGAAAGCACTGGGGCTGGATAAATTACATCCCAGAGTGCTGAAGGAACTTGCGGATGTCCTGGTGAAACCCCTGGTGGAGCTTTTAACCATGTCCGAGGACAGGGTGGTTGCTCCAGGTCTGGAAGGTGGCACATATAGTGCTTATCCCCAAGGGGGGATCAAGGGAGGTGGCAGGGAACTACAGGCATGTCAGCCTGACATCGGTGGTGGGCAAGGTGATGGAGGGCCTTGACAAGGAGAGGCTAGGGGGGAACCTTGAAAAGGCAGGCTGCCTGGAAGATGGACAGCATGGATTTGTCCCGGGGAAATTGTGTCAGACAAACCATGTGGAGTTCTATGATTGGGCAACGCGTGCCTTGGACCGGGGTAGACGAGTGGACATCCACTTTATAGACCTCAGCAAGGCATTTGACTCTGTTCCTCATGAGGGCCTGTTGGATAAGCTGGGAGAAATGGGGGTGGGGAACCAGATGATCAGATGGATAGGCAATTGGCTCCAGTACCGCACCAAGAGGGTCGTAGTTGGCGGGATAGTCTCATCCCCAAGGAGGGTCATTAGTGGGGTCCCACAGTCTTTGGGACCCCTCCTGTGCAACGCCTATGTCTCTGACATAAGGACAGGTATCAGGAGTGAGATGAGTCAGTTTGCGGATGACTCAAAACTGTGGGTGGTGCTGGATGGGGAGGAGGGGAGGGTGGTCCTACATGGGGACCTGGAGGCTCTGGAAAGATTGTCTAGAAAGTGGAAGCTGAGGTTCAATGCAGGAAAATGCAAGGTAATGCAACTGGGGGCCAGAAACCCGGGCCAAGTCTACACCCGGGAGGGGGGGAATGCTACAAGTCTCGATAGCTGAGAGGGACCTGGGAGTGGTGGTGGATGTCAAGATGAAAAACTCAGAGACTTGTAGGAGGGCAGCAGCCACAGCCAATAGGATGCTGGGATTCATCGCTAGGGGGATCACCTCCAGAAGGAGGGAAGTGATACTCCATCTGCATAACTGTTTGGTTAGGCCGCACCGCGAGTACTGCATGCAGTTTTGGAGGCCACACTTAAAGAGGGACATTAAAATCCAGGACAGGGTCCAGAGGATGAAAAATGAAATGATTTGGGGCTTGGTGGACAGGACCTATGAGGAGAGGCTTGAAGAGCTGAATATGTACACATTGGAAGAGAGAAGGGACAGGGAGGACATGATAGAGGTCTTCAGGTACATGAAGGGGGTAAATAGGGTAGGAACAGTCAGGGTGCTTCGAAGGAAGGAGGAGGGGGCCACTAGATGCATGGGTGGAAGCTGGATGGGGAAGATTCAGGGAGAAAGGAGGAGTTCTACTTCACTGAGAGGGTGTTGGAGCCATGGAATGCCATGCCTAGGTGGATGGTGGAGGCAGAGATGGTGGAGGAGTTCAAGAGGGGGTGGGACAGGTACAGGGGAAGGGATCTGGAAGCAAAATCAAATGCAGAGAGAATATCTGGAACTGGGAAGGGAGAAGCCAGAGAAGGCAAGGTTGTCAGCAAGGTAATGCAGGGATGTTATGCCTTGGGTGGTTGGGCACTGAGGCCACTGGCTAAGTGCATCCAACACCTGAGAAGTTATGTTATTCCCCAACACACACTCTGGAGTGCATTACTGCTAATATACATTGGCTCATTTTTATACAGAATATAAAAAAAAATAATCTTAAAGCCGTTGTTGATTTTTTGGAGCATGGTGAGGATCCCTACAAAGAGACAGACACTGGGCTATAATAAATACAGAGCTCAATACAGTGATGTTGTACTAGGATAACATTACTGTTGAAGGAGGCCACTGACAAATCAGGATGCAGGATTTTTTCTTGCACTTGTATAATGTCTGTCTATGTGCATGTATTGTTAATGAGATTATGTTGTTTTAATTTATGTACATCATATGGCAGAAAAATAAAGATAACCAGAACTTAACACCATGGTCTACAATGTTTTGATTTATACCATGTAATATCAAAGGCCCAGTTCTTTAATTGAAGACTTAACTATTATTGCTTGAAGATCAGTACTCATGTGAATGCAGCATAGGATCTCTGTGATGCTATCAAGTATTGGAAAGACAAGTCATCCATTAATTAAATGTCTTTCTCAGAGACATAAATGTACAATATGTACTAGTTTTCATTTTACCACTTTAAAGAGCAACTCTTTTTCTAATAAAAAGATTAAAAACACAAGATCTCCACGAACTGTGTGTTTTCACAGTATTGTTTTACAGTTTTATTATTTTTATTTACTTTTCCCTGCTGATGGTCTACTAAATATTATAGATAATGCAACAATTAGTTTACTGAGTCTTTCAAAATGTATCTGACTCTCCCCCTGCTTACAGCAAAATTTCTGTTTGTGACACCCCAGTATGTTGTCATGGTGTGCACTATGATGTCATACAGAAAGGCAATATGAGATAGCAGGGGAGAGACAGATGTTTTCTATGTAGACTTTTTAGATTGACCACCAAGGTTTGTTGTAAATCCTGGAAAGGAACGTTAAAAAGGAAAAATGTATTCTCTAATATATTGTAAGAGATAAAACATCTTATTTATGACATTGCATGCTAAAGTGTAGAGTTGCTTTTTTAAAGGATATCATTGTGGAAAACACAGCTGGACTACTATGGTAATGGAAAATGCAGAAATTGATGGCAAAACTCCCAAATTGTGAATCTGCTGGTCAAGGTCAGCCAACATATTTGACCATATGACTCAATGTCTGTGAAAATCACTTTCCACTCATATGTCTCATGTGAAACTAACCTAATCATTTTGCTGTAAATATATCAGAATGCAAAACAATACTCTTCATTGAGTGGAATTTATTTTAATGAGGATGATGCCTGTACTCAGAAACGTAATGGGGCTGCACTGCAATAACCATACTTAAAGGTGATAGGAAACAGTTATTACACCTCTAAATCCCCACACACACACAGTTCTTCTTTTATTGTCTACCCAGTATTCTGAAATGTTTGTTACCTTTTTTTGGGTAAATTAATAATGTACTTTTGTTGCCCTTTTAACTACCCTGAATCCCTCTCTACAGTTTCTGCTGTCTCTTTTCATACTACATGAACATTCCATGACATCAATAGCACCATTCCAGGACATTCAGATGAACAGAATGGAATTTAATTTCTTGATGCCACTGAATGTCTTAGAAATATGAAAAGAAAGAGCAGTAGCACAGATCAGAGGGAACCCCACAGCTAGATTATTTATTTATCAAAAAAATCACAGCATATCAGAATACATAACTGGCATGGAAAGGAAGCTGGAAGGGCAGTTAACTATGTCAAAATAATTTACTGTCTCCTTTAAAACATGTTTCAACTTTCTGTGCAGATTCAAGGTAGAAGAAATCACTTCAGGATGTGCAGTGCGCTTCAGTCACCACACTTCCTATGTGGTTGAAGGCCCCCCAACTTTGTCTCATGTCTTCCAACACACCCAATGTACTGTGTGCTGCATTTTTGAATCAACCTATGCCCTGCCATATAATTCCTTCCTTCTCCCCAGCTGTGTGGACAGGAGAACCGTAACTCTGGCATGGAAAGCATGGAAAGCCAAAGTCACATGGGTGTTATAAAGGGCATGTCCTCCCAACCAAAATAGGACAGACTAAATATCATCAGTGCAAGCAACTCATACAAATAATTACTGCCATTTATTACAGCACATTAAAATAAATATTGTATATAGCTACCCCCACTGCAGCCCATTCTATAAATCTTTTATACCACCCTGGTGTTAAAGCACAACTTTGAATAGGGCTCTTCACCTGAATATTAGGCAGTACTGAGTTCCACAGATCTCTAATATGAAGTATGGCCTTTGTAATGCTATCAGTCATCCTGAAGGGTACAACACACACTCTGTAGTGTGTGTGTGTGTGTGTGTGTGTGTGTTTGATATTAAAGTGAAAAGTTTGATGAGCATTAACGATTGGATACACAAAGTGTTCCAGTCCATGGGGTATCAAAACTTAATTTTTTCTGTGCTGCAGTCACCCTGCACCTATGCATCTCTAGAAATGGCACCCATGCATTGTTAGACTGGTGCACCTGGCTACCTAGACATTCTCTGGAGGGGACTCCTCATGACTACCCCTCCTCACCTTGAAAACAAAGAACATATTTTCATATATTCCTATAATGAATTGGAATGTTGGGGGTAACTGGAAGTCAATATAACCGGAAAAAAACACAGGGTTAGGTATATTCATACAAGTGTGCCAATAACTGGCACCAGCTATTTTTCAGGTGAGCCCCTATACTACCTTTTCAGGTCGGTCCTTGCAGCACAGTCCAATCCTAGCCCCATCCAAGGCCATACCACTTCATTTCTCTGCTTTTCCCCAGTTGAGATTAATTCTTTATATACTGGAAGTGGACTATGTTCCCTACTGATATCACCCCTTTATACAGCCCTGCCAGCTCAGTTGAACATTTGTTTATTGATCTTTTTTCAGGAGTGTCGGGTGAGCTCCTTACTCTAATTCATGATGTCAGTAAGCCAAATAAAATACTTGGCATTTATTAAATCGCAATCTGGTTTTAAAGGTAAATATTCTATTGATGCTAGGAGCCCTAGGGGAAGTGAAGTAGTTTAGGTTTCCACCCCCCCCTTACCAAAAATAAGTTTTTAATTTGCATGAAAGCACTTGGGAAACACTGGCAAGCATTTCAGAGGATTTAGGGCTTATACTGTGCATATCTGTTCATCTTTTGTAAACACTTCCAGGAGCTTGTATTGGGATTACTGTAAATGTCGCTGCTTGTGCTAACAAGCCTGATAAATCCACCTTCTGACCAGGTGCAAGTGTATTGCTGTTATTTATGCTCCCGTAGCTACGCTTGCAGATCCCTGAAACCGCCGTTTGTAACCCCGAAAGTCTGCCTTTTTCCAAAAGTGAGATGTACTGTCATTAAAAGCCAAACTTCCTTTATGTTTTGTTCATCTATTACCTTGGGCATACAGGGTGTGCCAATGGACCTTTGTGCACCCACTGGCCAAAATGATGAGAGAGAGAGAGAGAGGGAGAGAGAGAGAGAGAGAGAGAGAGAATGTGCATTTTGGAATAGTGTTGAACAAAACACCTGTAAAGGACATTTGACTTTTAACAACAGTGCATATCACTTTAGGAAAAAAAGGCAGACTTGGGGGGGGGGGTTACCGAACGAGGGTTTCAGGAATGTCTACTAGTCACAAGGTGCAGACGGAGGAATACACTATAGACATGATGTACTGCAAGACAGTAAAGTGTCCACAACGGCAGTACTGTTCTCCACCCTGCACACCCAGGATGTCAGGAAGGACCAATTGGTAGAATCATAAGTGGAGGAGGAATGGGATGTGCCAAGCAGCCTGTGCTGTACTGACCATCTGATGGCATCCTGTTGGACCCACAGGACAGACAAAAAATCTGAATAAATTAGTGGTTGTTACTATAAAACTCTTATATAGTGCTTTTTAATAATTTCCTGCCCTCAGCGTCCCACACTGCATACAGTCAAGTAAAGTTTGCGGGATGGGCATTCTAATTCTAAGTGGACTGGTGATCCGAGAACAATGTATATAAGCAGGATCTCCGGTAATCAAACTAAGTGCCAACCTGAAATTATTTTAGAACTGTTCACCCTGCTGAATGATGAAATTAAAACAGAAATAAAAGATGGTTTTGCTACAGTTACAGCGGCGTTATTGCAGCTATCTAGTTCAGTATCATAACATGCAAGAACATAGGCTATCCATTAATTCAAATTAAAAGTGAATGAAATGGAGGACTGCTCGAGAAACAAAATGTTAAACTGATCGGGATCCCAGAGGGTTTGGAAGCAAGAGTGATCCAGTGACCTTCTTTGAAAAACTCATTACAGTAGCAGTAAATAAAAAGTACCCTGAAGAAAGAATTATACTGGATAGAGCTCACCCTGGGGGAACGCTATTTCTCAGACAGATTAATTGCTGATGGGGTGCAATTCTCTGCGTACCCCGACCTTAGTGTTGCAACACTGCAATCACGCAGAGCCTTTGATGAAGTTAGAGTCCTCTTAGGACAAAAATGGAACTGATTTACTCTGCTGCATCCAGAAAATTGCAGTTTTTTTTTAACCAAGATTCAAATCTTTGACAACACCAAGAAAGCAGAAGCCCTCCGAAAAAACTATGAATTTAAAGGAGGTTAAAAATAGCAAGCAGAATGGATCTTCCCTCCGCCCCAACTTTTCCCGCTATGTACTGATTTTGAAATATTGGTAAAGCCATAACGTTTAAATAAGAAGGGGAAAGGAAAGGGGAAGAGAAAGGATCACATATTTGCGATTTCTCCTGTGACCTTGCATAAGCTGTAATTGAAAGCATGGGAAGCAAGAACGAAGTAAATAATATGTCAATAAATGTATGTTTTATTGCTTGACGGATAAACATTACAGAAAGACATTGTATAAAGTGCTTGGTTAATAAGAAGGTTACAGCATTAATTCAGGTGTGACTCAGTTCAGCGCTTTTCATTAATTTCTCTAAGGATGTTTCTCAAGCATACTATTCATTCGGTTATATATTTATACATACATGTCAGATATTCTTTTTAATTTAATTAAAACATGTATGCATATTGAAAACTTAATGGCAGAATGCTGGAAGAGTTAATGCTGTTACTTTCTTATTAACCAAGCACTTCATACAATGTCTTTCTGTTACGTTTTTCCGTCCTGAAATAAAACATACACATTTATTTACATATTATTTACTTGGTTCTTGCTTCACATGCTTTCAATTACAGCTTATGCAAGGTCATGTTGTTGTACGGAGAAATCGCAAATAAGTGATCTTGAACTTTAGAATCGCAGATCTTACCAGTGAGTACAATGCTGGTACTAGGACAGTTGACAGGGATTTGGTTTTGTATTCATTTTTAGATGCTATTTCTAACAAATTTATAAGCTGGATACCAATACTGTAACACTAAAAAAATGGAACTGAAAGGGGATTTCTGAATGCTGAAATGGGAAGCACTGTAATGAGACAGTGCTGAGTTGAACAGCGCTGGAATGTAAGCACGGAATTGACAGGCTTGAGATAAAGTGCTGAATTGACCTATAGCCCTAATTTCTCCTTTTTGTTGTCTGTGACTTATTATCTATTGGGAGGCTGCAATTTTTGGGAGAAACTTGATAACGGTATTACAGAGGCAGCGGTCATTATGTTGCCAGCACATTAGATCTTTTGCATCATGCTGACATTTCTGAAATTATATAATGGAAATACAAAGTACCATAGGTAAATAATACAAGGCTGGAAAGCTGTGCTTCTGGGGTACTGTACATCCTGTGTCAGTCAGCTGTTTCTTATGTCATGCAGGTCCCAGTGGTGACAGCCGATCTTTACAGTGGTGAGGTCTGCATACAAAACATTGACAACAGTGAAACAGTTTTGCACTTGCATATGTGCAGTACAGGGACACAACTGTTTATTATGTATTCAAGTGTCATGTCAATGTGTTAACATGGATAACATCATGTCAGTGAGGTGTACTGCACAGACCACGCAGTATTGTTTTTGTTTCGTTTTTAGGCATTCAGTTATCCACATGGACACTTGGTGTCTAGGCGGACAGAATGACACGAAGTGCATATACCATTCAGAGCAGGACTGCCAAGGTTGCATGGCACTGGGAACAATGACGATTTTGACATCAGAAGGTGCCACCGGCAGCCACTTAACATAGCATGTCCACATTATTTGTGCCACTCAAGAGCCTTTGAAAGTCTCATCCATTTAGCTTTGTCTTTTTGTATCAGTTCATGAGTTGGGAAGCAGTGACATACTATACCATAAGAGAAAGAGAAAGACTAAGATCACGGTTATGGCATCCAAAACTAGATGTACAATTTTAACTGAATCGAGCGGCTTGGTTTGGATTCACAGATACTGGGAACGTATGTCCAGTTTCTTATGTCAAGTAGAATAGATTATTGTTTTCATTTTTCTGTATGTTTTGCATAAAGCTGCATCAGAACACGATGGACCACTGACAAACTTGGCTTAGTTGCAAATGCGGTACATGCAATGCCGACCGAAGCTAAGGGTTACAAAAAAATAATTAAACACAAAACTACCTCACAGTAGTTTACGAAGTTAACGATAGGAAGGAGATTAGGGAGGTAAAAACTGGAAAAGGTTTAGATGGGAACTCCTCTGTTGAAGCACCCCGGCAGGAACTAAAGTGGAATTGTGACTGCTTCCACATCGGCACTGCTAAAGAGATGGAAATGCTCGAGCCAAGTGAGAAGTGACTTCATGTGCCTGGGGCTACACACTCATTATGAGAGAGTGTGATGCATGGACGTGTGAGCTGAACTGAGGTATAGCGGCGGGCCGAAGGAAATAACCAAAAAGGGAAAAAGAACGCAATTCAGAAACAAAACAAACGGAACAAAAGGGATAAAGGTAAAGCAGTGGGAAGTACGTTCTGAAAAGGACACTTATTAAAAGACACAATGCCATTAAAATTCCGGCGTACAAACTCTGACAGTGCAGCTTTAAGAAAGCAAAACAACAACAACAACAAAAAAAAGAAAGGTAAAAAATGCAAGGCACGACCCAAGGAGGAGGGAAAGGCAAATATCAGGGAAGTGATCACTCTGTCCCTAGAAGAGACTTTTTATTTATTTTATTTAAAGTTTGGTGACCAGGAGAGGCACACTGAGCAGGGGCTCATTTCTAGGTGTGACCATGGGGAGAGAGACAAGGGAGGCAAGGTTATAGATTCCCAGGCAGGTTACAATGAGCCTAGGTAAGAATAAAGTACAAGCTCAATATACAATTGTGAATATAACATGAGAGATAAGACTAAACATCGAGGTTTGCCTTATTTACAATGCAATGAGTACAACAAGAGCACGTAGCTGGGACAAAAATTAGCCATGCTTGACTAATATGTCTTTAGCAGCCAGATAGGCAGCCATATTGGTAGCAGTTCTCCAAAGAAGGCTTGCACTTGGCAAGTATACTCTGCACAATGCTTGAATCACCAATATGTGCTTTACTGCAATTTTCAAAAGTAAAATGCAGACAGACATAAAGAGGTCCACAACCTACCCCAGAACTTTGGGTAATGAAACCCTTCCTCAGGGGGTGTGGCTCACAAGAGATAAAGCTCCCTTTTTATACCCAACAACATCAATAGAATTAAAATGTTATCATAGTGACTAAATGCAATTAATTAAACAAAACATTACAACATACAAAAGAGAGAAAAAACAACTTAAAGTTATGGCATTTAAATATACTAAGGGATTCTCATTTACTAGTGTAATTTCTTACATATTAATTATTAAAGATTTAATACAATGCCTTAGAAATCCCAAATTAAAACTATCAGAAGTGAAAAAGAAGGCTTGAGTGACTGGCAGAAGGGTATTGCAGTTCTTCATGGCATACAGACTGCAATAGGTGCTCTTTGAGCTGGGTGCAAAGTCATTAAATCCTGTCACACAAAGAAAATGACAAGAGAGAACAGGGTCAGTTTACAATTCAGTCTTAGTAATTGAGATGTGAAGCAAACAAACATAAATGGAAACCAACTGATACTGTTTGCAAATATACCTCTATGGTTCTCATAAAAATCAAACAATAAACATCATGGTCTACTTATATTAAACTGTTAATACCCTCATAGAGAACATGAAATTCCATACTCCTATTTTTACCTTAAGTACTTTTTGGTTAATTCTCTATTTCAGGGTGACCATCGAGGGGCATCATTTATACCCAGCAGGTTAAGTAAAGATTTTTTCTACATTTGCTAATAACAAATATTTAATCTATGAATCAAAGCACCAGTAAAGTAATACTTCAAACAGAAAACTAAAAAGCTCTTGAACAATCTTTAAAACTACTGCTACAATACAGTTAGGTAACCAGGTTTCCTACACTTTTAGATAAGGCTTAATGTACCATTGATCATTGAGCCCTTCGGTTTCACACTGTTGAGTGTGAAAATCCAAAACGATTCCCTCTGTAATCATTTATCTGTTTTGTAGCCACCTTTAAGCATAGGTGACACATGTTCGCTCCTCAGAAATCTCATCCCTGGAGCTTCAGAGTTATGGTGTTGTGAAAAGTGTACCCCCACAGGAGTACCCTGCCTTTTATTCTCTATTGAATGAATATGTTCTTGCAGTCTTTGTTTCAAGGTCCTAACAGTGCATCCCACATATATCATGTTGCACAGGCACCATAGCATATACACTACAAATGCAGTGTCACATGTGATGCACTCCCTTATATTAGCCACCTTTTCTTTTTCTATTGGATGCTGGAAACATTTGCTAGGGAATGCATATCTGCAGCTAATGCATTGGTGATATTTATAAAAACCTCCAGTTCTATTTGGTAACCATCTGGTAGTGGTACCTGTGTTGGCCACATTTGTCTAGCCTACTGTGTACTAGCTTGTCTCTAAGATTGGGGGCCCTACTAAATGTGACCCTCTGTTTGTTTCCAACTGCTTCACTAACTTCCCTAGCACTTTGTAGGATACCCCAATTCTTGTATATCACATTACCTATACTTCCAGCTATAGTGTTAAATTCTGTGATGAAAGAAACAGGTCTTGTTAGAGTGCTGTGGGTAACATTTGTGTACTACAGCAAGTTTTCCCTATCCAAATTTAACACCTTTTCTTTAGATTTTCTCAACAGTTCTGCATTGTAACCCCTGTCACAGAATCAAACTTCCAGTTCAGCTGCTTGGTCTAAGAAGTCTTCCTCTTTAGTACAATTGTGTCCTAACCTAAGTAGCTGACTGTAGGGGGTGGAATCCTTTAGTTTTTTTGGATGGGAACTTTCAACCCTTAAGACCACATTGGTGGAAGTCTCTTTTCTGTGACATTTGGTGTACACTACCTTGCCAATTTCACTGTGGAGTTCCAAATACAGAAAGTTTAACTTGTGTTTGTTAACCGTGCACATAAACCTTATGTTTAAATTTTTCCTATGCAACCACCCTGTAAATTCTGGTATATGTTCTGGGTCCCCCTGCCAGATGCCTAGACAACCCTTTATGTAACGATACCATTTTTTGATGTATTTAAAATAAGGGTTAGATTCAGCATTGTTTACTGAGATAAGTTCTCACCATCCTAGAAACAAATTAGCACAGCTTGCAGCCATACTGGCCCCCATAATTGTACCACATAGCTGCAGATAATGTTCATTTTCAAATTCAAAAGCATTGCGTCTGAACACAAAGTCCAAGGCTTCTAATATGAACTTTATAGGTACCCAATTTTTGTTTTCCAGAATTTGTAAAAAATACTTGCATGCATTTATACTCTTATCATGGCGTATGGAGGTATACAATGACTCCACATCTATGCCTAGCCAAAACATATTATCTTCCCACATGATATCTTTTAACTGATTCAAAGTGTCAGAAGTGTCTTTTAAGTGACAAGGTAATATATTCACAGAAATTTGTAAGAAAAAAATCAATAAATTGCCCCAAATTTTCACACACCAAGTCGTTTCAATTAATGATGGGGCATCCAGGTGGATTTTTTTTTAATATCCTTGTGGACTTTTGGCAGGATATAAAATCCAGGCACAATAGGGTTAGGATTCCAAATAAATTTCAACTCATTTTCTGAAATGGCCTCATTGGAAATGGCTGTAGTGAGAAGTTGGTGCAATTTCTTACTGAACTTAAACATATGATTAGAACTTACTACTTTATAGTTCTGCACATTTCCTAACAGACCCAGTTATGCCTTAACATAGAAATCTCTAAACATAACCACTGTGTTACTGCCTTTATCTGTGGGTTTGAGTATCAGTTCTCTTCTGTTCATCAATTCTGTTAATGCTGACCTTTCCACCCCAGTTAAGTCTAACTCCTGGGATCAACAGTTTTGTTGATTAAAGTTTCTACCTACTGCATAACAGTTTCCTTGTAAGCAATAGCATTAGCATTTATTGTCACTGAGCAAAATGTAGATTTCCCTTTAAATCTGTGTTTTTTTACTTTATCAATATTAAGTCACATATCTGTGATCGTATGTGAGGGTATGAACCCAGACTCATTGTTACCCTTCTCCAGCAAAGTCTGAAGTGAGTCCTCTGATAAAAAATCCAAGTTGACATTAGATTCATTAAGTCCAGTGTCACTAATCTGGTCATTTGTATCAATTAAGTAATCCAGGCTTTCAGGGATGTTATCAGCTGTAAATTGTTCCGAATCTCCTGTATAGCCAATGTTGTTCCTTTCTTCAGAATGCTCCCCTTTATTTGAAAAGAAAATCTGCAGACAAATTTTTCTGAAAAACTGCCTGATACCCAAAATAATCTGAAACGTATTAATATGTGGTGTGGGAAAGAAGGATAGGCCCTTACTCAGAATGGTGATTTCATTATCTGTAAGTTCACACTCAGATATGTTTATTATTTGTAAGCCAACATATTTTTGCTTGATCTCAGTGGGTGGTCCTGAGGTTTTGTTACCTCTCCTCTTTCCCCTTCATGTTCTTCTTGTTCCTTTTATTCCTTTAGCAGCTGATTACTTTTCTCTAAGAAAACATTGATTGCTGTTTCACTAGTAGTGGCTTTGGGTTGTGTTGAGGTGGTATCCTCAGTTCGATGTTTTGGACTTGTGCTTAAATTCTGTCTATTTTTTCCACCGCTTCTAGATGAAAAATGTACCCGATTCTGGAACCTTCCCCTGATTAATAAGCATGGTTTAGCCCACTTAAGTATATTTCCCTTGATGAAATGTTCATTATCCCTTGTTAGTTTGTGCTGTTTACATGCTATGACCTCTTTCTCACGTTTCTGTGTGTTCTTTTGAATATTGGTATTGCAGAACTTCTACTCGGCTCTGCCCCTGAATGTCAGTACCTCCGACTTTGCAGCTTCCAGTTCGTTATTAAATTCTTCCAATTTCAGCAACTTTGCCTTAACAATCCGTTCAATAAAAGTTTTAGAACAGAGTTGTGCAGCTTTTATCCATTCCTCCTTAAAGGGAAATTCCTCCAACCCAGACGATGGGGAAATGTTTATTCTGAACCCTCTCGGAGCTTGCTGCTTATGTACGTATTCTTACAGAGTTATATTATATGTAACATCAATGTCCTTGATCAGCAATCTCTCTATCTTATGGAAACTTGTTTTAATAGCTACTCTGGCTTGCTATGACTCCATTTCTGTCAATAACTGCATCGCCATCTGCCATCTGGCTTCTAAATCACCTTGCCTCTCAAAGTTGAAAAACAATGGCTTCTCTTATTTTGTTCTTGCATACTGCAATGTGACAAGGATTTATTTAAACAAAATTATAATCCCTTTTAGTAGGAAATCTGGTTACCCCAATGTATTGTAGTAGTAGTTTTAAAGATTGTTCAAGAGCATTTTAGTGTTTTGTTTAAAATATCATTTTACTGGTGCTTTGATTCATAGAATTTAATTTGGGATTTCTAAGGCATTGTATTAAATCTTAAGTATTTAATATATAAGAAATGGCACTAGTAAATGAGAATCCCTTAGCATATCTAAACTCCAGAACTTTAAGTTGTTTTTGCTCTCTTTTGTATGATGTAGTATGTTTGTTTAATTAATTATCACTATGACAACATGTTAATTTAATTAATGTTATCGGGTATAAAAAGGGAGCTTTGCCTCTTGTGAGCCATGCCCCCTGATGAAGGATTCATTACGTGAAGCGCCAAGGCAAGTTGTGCACCTCCTTACGTCAGTCTGCACTTTACATTTGAAAATTGCAATAAAGCACATATTGGTAATTCAAGCATTATGCAGAGTGTATTTGCTGAGTGCAAGCCTTTTGTGGAGAATGATTGTAGTTTTTGTCTTGCCAACCCCAGGTTTGCACCAGGCCACGCAAGGCATTCGCAGTTCTTCACTTGGATTTTCCATATTTGCAGCAGGGGACTTAGCCTGGCTGATAACAAGAGCAGGAGGGAGGTGGAGAGTAGGAGAGGGTATATTTAAAAAGATTTAGTGATGGTAGCATGTGGAACAATAAAAGAAGGGAGTTGCAATTGTGGGGGAAATGGTATGAGAAAGCAGCCTTCCCAGCATTTGAGTGAGGATGGGGAAGGGCCAGAGTGTGAAGGTCTCTTGAATGGAGATGGTAAGATGGGTGGGAGGTAGGGGAAAGGAAGGAGATGAGGTAAGGGGTGAGGGAGCCAAACCAGTATTTGGCTTTAATAATGGAGGTGTGGTGGTGGTGATGGATGGATGGGGGGAGTGATAGAGAGGGGCATAGAGGGTGCGGTAGTGTGTCCTAGTGAAAGCATTTAAGGCAAAATAGCAAAAAGACATGGAATAGTGAGTCTAGCCTGGAAAGGGTGATGGTGGGGGTAGTTCCATAGATGCTGTCAATGTAGTCAAAGAGGAGTATGATTATTTATGTGAGTAATATATGGTGGCCAGGGGTGGAGAGTGCTTCTTTATTTCTGTCGAGGGCACCAAGTTTCAGGTGAAACTTAGAGTGGATGTAGTTGATGTGAGTAGAGTAGTGTAGGTGGCTGTGCAGTTAGACACCTAAGTACTGTACTTGTAGGCAGAGACTGTGTCCAGTGTGATGCCATCGATGGTAGAGAAAGGGGGGGTGGAAAGTTTGGAGAGCTTTTGGGGGTGCCGAAAGTCATGGCTAACATTTTTTTTTGGCATTGACTTTTAGTTGGTTGTCTTGGAACCATTGTAGAATATAGATAAAGTCATTTTGCAGCTGTGATATCAAGGGCAGAGGGACCAGAAGTGTAGAGGATGGTGTCACCAGCATAAAGATGTATTTGGGAAGAGGAGCATATAGGAGGAAGATCATTTAGAAAGACAGAGAAGAGGATGTGGCCTAGAATAGAGCCTTGGGAAATGGCAGCTAGAATTGTTGGGGAAGAGTGTTACTAGCCTGGACACGTTAAGCCTGACCAGACAGGTAGGCTCTGAACCATTCAACACTAGGAGGGGAAAGGTCAACAAGCTCAAGTTTAATGAGGAGAAGGGGATGAGAGATGTGTATGAATGGCACCTGTGACCCAAAGAAGGGAGGAGACCATAGAATGATTTTTATAAAAGCCGGACTGGTAAGTTGAGAGGAAGTTAGTGGAAGAGAGGAATTAAGTGAGCCTGGTTAAGACTAGGGACTCCTGGAGCTTGGCTAATATGGGGAGAAGGGAGATGGGGTGGTAATTTCTTGGTGTGGTGCGATCACCACCTTTGTGAAGGGGGATCACTTTTGCAGATTCCCAGACCTGGGGGACTGTGCTTTGGGAGAATGAGAGATTTAGTAGATGGGACAGGGGTGGGCAATGGCTGGAGCTGAGATTTGAAGTAGGAGAGGGTCAAGCCCATCTGGACTAGATTTGTGAGGATTCAGTGACTGAAGGGTGCAAAGAGTCTTGTCTATTGTGATGGGGAGAAATGAAAGCTATTTGGACATGTGGGATTGTGTGCGGAAGGTGGGGAGTAGCAGGTATGGAGGGAAGCGCACAGGGTATGAAGAAATTACTTAGGGTGGAGGCAGTGGTGAGGGGGTCAGTGACTAGGTTGCTGTCAATTAGGAGGGAGGTGGTTAAAGATTTTGAGAGGGGGTTGAAAAAGGAGGACAGGGTATGCCAGAATTATCAGGAGAGTTTATGTTTTCCTGTAAGGTATTCCTGAAGTAGTGGGCTTTAGCTTGTCTAACTGCTTTACTGTATGAGTTTCTTTGTGAGCTGTAGGTTGAGAGGTCAGCATGGGGGAGTGCAACTGTATAGTGAGCCCACTTGTGGTCATGGGAAGTACAAAGCTTGATAATGTCAGCTGTTATCCAATGCTGATTGAAGTTTCTTACTCTGTGGCATTGAGGTGGGGCATGGGTGTTCCAAGCTTTGTTTAATATGTAGCAGAATAGGGAGAGGGCAGTGTTGACATCGGTCGAAGCATAGAACACAGACCAGTTGGAGGAAGTAAGATCTTATGAACATATGAATATTTCCAGCAGAAAAAGGCTAACTGGTCGATCGAGTCTGCTTGAGTTTGCAGCTAGTACCCTTAGTTTGCTGCTGCTGCCCTTCTCCCCTACCTCTCCCCAGTTTTCTGTCCCCCTCCCTTTTGAATCCCTCCACTGATTTACATGCCACCACCTCTGCTGGAAGCGCATTCTACCCTGCCGCCACTCTTTCCATAAGGAAATGCCTCTGCCTTTCCCTCCTGAATCCCCCCCTCCAATTTCATGCCTCTGGTATCTCTTCCCACCCTCACTCTGAACAGCCCCTCTGTGTTTGCTTGGATGATTCCCTTCATGTATTTGAAGGTCCCTATCACATCCCCCGTTTCTCCTCTCCTCCAGTGAATACATGTTTAACTCTGCCAGTCTGGCCTCATATGGCAACTCCCCCAGACCTTGGATCATATTTGTTGCCCTGCATTGCACCCCCTCCAGCGGTTTAATGTCTCTCTGCAGGCATGGTCACCAGTACTGCATGCAGTACTCCAGGTGTGGTCTGACCAATGATATGTACAATGGCAGAATCACCTCCCTACTCCTCAAAATTATACCCCTGCAATGCAGCCCTGCATCTTGTTTGCCCTTGTTACTGCCCTCCTGCATTGTACAGAGTTGTTCATTGCTCCCATTGTGAGCACCCCCAGATCTTTCTCTTCCTCTGTTACTGCTATCTGCACACACCCTAGATTTTAGCTTCTCCTGGGGTTCTTTATTCCGAAGTGCAGCACCTTACATTATTTTGGTGTTGAATCCGAGAGTTGCCAGGTGTCGGACCATGCCTTAAGTCTTGTCAAGTCCTCCTGCAACCCCTGCCAACCCCCCAGTCATCCACCACTGCCCCCATTTTGGTGTTGTCTGCAAACATAAGGATCTAACCCACAGGTAAGTAGGGGAAGAGCGGGGTAGTTGTAATTTGTGCATGCAGTAAGTCATGAGGTGGTCACTCAAAATGTCAGTGAGTGCTCCAGAGGAGGAGATCTGATGGAGAGGAGAAGCCAGGATCCAGTCTAGGAGGGTGTGGTTTTCTGAGTGTGGATTGGGCCTGGTTGGTTCACTTATGAGCTGGTGAAGGTTTAGGGATTCTATTTGCTGTGTAGTGGGTTTTAAGGGAGGGGCGTCCCAGGTCAGGTTGAAGTCACTGAGTAGTATACGTTTGCCAGCGGAGGTGAGGGATGATATGGAGGAGATGGTGTGGATTATGGAGGGTGGGGCATTCTTGGGGGAGGCATAGAGTGCACCAGTGAAGATGGGGAGAGAGGAGGGGAGTAATAATTTAATGAGGAGCTCATGTGCCTTAGGGACCGACTCACTAGAAATGATAGAGCAAGGTAGGTTTTGGTTGTAATAGATGGCTATTCCTCCACTGCATTTTGAGTGGTCAAATCGATATAGGTGGTAGCCGGGTAAGAAGAGTTGGGAATCTGAGATTCTGGTAGAGAGCCAGGATTCTGTGATGCAGAGGATGTCAGGGGAGTGTTGGGATACCCAAACTTTAATGAGGTTGATCCTTGGGAGCAAGCTTGTGATGTTGATGTGGTATAGGAAAAGGCCTTTTGTTTGTGAGGAGGATTGTGTGGTTGGTCCTGGATTTGGCTGGATATCCCCAGCTAGTAGGAGTAGTGGGTAAAGAAAGAAGAGTTTATTTGTAGATTTGTGTACTTCGGCCTGGAGTGAGAGCGGAGTGAGTATTAATTTTAAAAGACAATTGTACTGTGACCTGCTATGGGGTGATTATGGTGCAGGTATGAAAGTAGGGATGATTAGAATAGAATGATTACGGATATGAAAACAAGGCAGTTAGGAGAGGAATATGAGTGACTGAGGCAGTAATTTAATTTCATCCATATCGGGAGTTCAAGGAGAAAAGTGCAAAGGAATACCGTAGCACATTTGAAGCAGTGTGTCTAGGAATAGAGGAATGTATGTGTTGCATTTATGTAGAACTGCAGTAGTAGTTACTATTTAGTAGGAGAGAGGGTTTAAAGAGACAGCTGGAAAGTGTAGGTCATGGGTATAGAGGTAATATGGTTGGTTTCAGTTTCTGTAGTACAGCTCAAGAGTTGTAGGTGTACTTGTGAGAGGGGCTTATAGTGATTGATTGTGGTTACATAGGTGAAGAGGTGTTCAAATGACAAGGCAGGGTAGTACGATGGGCTGGAGTAATGAATATGTGTGATTGTCAGACCTAGCTGGGGGTAGTGGTGGGGTGGTGGGGGGATTAACACAGAGGCGCAGCAGTGGTACCACAATGTGCACAATCAGTGCAGGTCCTCTGACAAAGAAACTCTCATGGCTGGGCCTAAGTAATGGTGCCAAATGCCACTGGATTCAAGCAGTTCAAGTACCTGCAATCTAGTTTGTGTTCTCTGGGGCCCGGCCATAGATCTGGTGTGGGGGGTGAGGGCTGGAAGCGAACTGCCCTCTTGATCTCCACAGACCATGGGATGTGACTGAGGAGCCTAAAAGGGGAAGTATTATAATGGGTAAATCAGGGTAAACAATGGAGTTGGAACAAGTTAAATGACAAAGCAGTAATCCTGGTTTTCCTTCCCTGGAAGTTAGGAGAACAAAAGGACAGGGAGTTGTTAGGAAGGGCTAAATAGATAATGATTGGTAAGGGGTAAGGGAGAAGGACCAGGAAGCAAAGAAGCCATATTAGTTGATGTAGTGAGACAGGACAATAGAGCAGATGAGCCTTAGAAAGGCGAATAACCTGAGAGAATAGGGATGTAGACAAGGGAGCCATAGTGAGAGATCTGGAGAGAGAGAGAGAGAGAGAGTAGGAATAGGGACAGGGGGGAGCTTGGAAAGATAAGTTAGTGAGACAGCATATATAGGGAAGGTACAGGGATTAAGAATTAAACTCCACAGGTGGCTAGCACTTAAACAAATAATAAAAGAGCATGGGTAATGCATTGGCTGCAATAATTACACAGGTATGAATTATACAAGCAGCTACAAATGAACAATCAATATTACAGCATTTGGTAAATGTAATGGCTGCATTCTGATACAGAGAATGAACTCTATACAGGTAGCTAAAGCATAAACTATCAATTTCACACACATGGGAATGGTAAGGGCTGCAATCAACAAGGGTGTATAAGTGCAGTAAGGTACGAGGGATCCAAGCAAACTGCATTGGTATCCAACATAATAAACAACAGAAACAATGAGGGTTAGGGGCTGATAACAACATGTTCAAGTATGGTAAATGATGAAATGTAGCAGCTAAGGCAGAAACAAGCAGCAGACAGAGCTGCGCTAGTGGAGCTATGTACGAAGGTCTATACTGTTATGCAGGCCCAGCAAATGAATGTATCTTGTATTCCAATGGCATTTACAAGTTCACAAAAATGGGAACGGTAAATGAAAATAATAAAGAAAGGATGGGTAATTCTCAATGTACAGTATCATCTTCTGCAATTGTACAGGAAGCACAAGGAGAAGTACTTAGTGGTGGGCAACAGAGCTCCCCTCCCTCAATTGCCTCAGCATCCAGATGTAACCTGGTTTAATTGTCCCAGTATAGTTAAATTGAATAATATGTTCAAGTAAGACTATGAAAATTAGGAATCTCTGACACCTTATTTTTTATTTGCTTACATGTTAAACGGGTATCATGATCCCAAACAGGGATTCATTGCACGTAAAATTACTGAAGGTATGAAGAAAGGGGTAGTCACAATTGGCTTGTTTTCTAGGCAGTTATTGTTGCAGATTGGTGCTAAGACCGACAGTCTTAATACACTAAATTTGCAGCAAAAATTATCTTTATAGGCCTCCCATGACATTTTGGGACTTTTAAAACCACAGGAATCAATACAGAATGGACTTTTGAAGATGGCAGAATAAACAGAGAGTAATGATCACATGAAATCTAATTTACAGGACTAGACAGCATGATCCAAAAGCATGCTTGCTCTGTCTATCTATCTCTTTATCTATCTGTTTGTCTGTCTGTCTGTCTGTCTGTCTATCTATCTATCTATCTATCTATCTATCTATCTATCTATCTATCTATCTATCTAATCTATTAAAACACTTGGTGACTGGGATAGGCACACTGAGCCAGGGCTCATTTCCAGGTGTAACCTGTGGGATGGGATGCTGGGATACAACAGGCAATGAAAAAGGAATAACAAAATGGTAACTATAGGTGTATGAACATATACAGTAAAATCACAGTTCAAGTAACGAATTTCAGAGAAAGACAAAAAACAATGTAAAACGTCTACACGTGGTTATGGAGTAGCTACTGTAGATTGAAAGGTAAAGGACTGTGCCACCAATGTTGAGTAAGACAATTGTATAATACCAATGAGGTGTAAAATTCAGATTACAGAGTACATTAAGTTGTAAGCTGTAGTACTGAGTAGGCAAAATGAGTTAAACTGGTAAAATAGCAGATGGGGGATGGATCGGACATGGGATGAAGTCTCACTGCAGGTGCATTCTTTAGTGAAGTGTGTCAGTGAGACTGGCTTGAGGGAGTTTGAGGGAGGAAGAGAGACTGATGGAGAAAGGGATGTTATTTCACAGTGTGGGAAGACAGACAGAGAAAGAAGACTAGCGTGCTACAGATTTACGGTTAAGGACATGAAAGGAGGAAAGCAGTAGATGAATAGAGGGAGAGGGAGAAGGAGGAAGGGATGGCAGGGCAAGAAGAGAGGACAGGAGAGGTAAGTGTGAATAGTGGCAAGCCGGTATTTGGCCTTAGCATATACAGAACAGTGATGGGTGACAGATGGCTCACTAATGGCAAACCACAGAGGGAATGAAAAGGGAGGTGAATCCTGGCCAGTGTAGACTTAGGGGCAGAGCTGTAGACTACATCAGTGTAATCAAACACAGGCAAGATTATCTTAAAGATGTTCTCACAGTGGATCGGGAAAGGAAAGGAAAGCATGATTTGTTTTAATACAGAGCAGCCAGCTTCAGGTGAAGTTTCTTGTGCATGGCATCCATATGGGTGGAGATGCTGAGATTCAGATTCAGCCACAACCCGCATGACATGAAATGGGGTACCTGTTCATGCAGGTTGCCATCTAGAGTTAAGAAGACAGGTGTATGTTGAAACCTTTTCTGGTATTTAGTGAGAGTTAGTTTGTCCAGAACCAGTGCTGGACATCGTCAATGTTGCACTGGAGTGAGGACTCCAGCTCAGGGATTGAGATATCTGAAGCAAATAGAACTGTGTCATTTGCATAAATGTGTATTTTGGATGAAACACAGGTGGAGAGGTGGACATTTAGTGAGATGTAGAAGATGACTGGGCTAAGGATGAGCCCTATCAGACACTGGAATTGATGGGCAGGGGGTGGATAGAGCATCACCAACTTGGACAGACTGGTGATGATTGTAGAGGTAGGAGCAGAACCACCTGACTATCAGGTCAGATAGACCCCCAGCACCAAACTTATCCAAGGGATGGGGTGGACCATGCTATTGAAGACCTTTGCAAGTTCTATGAAAACAGCCTTAGTGAACTGATCCTGGCACATGCCTTTAAGCACAAAGTCTGTGAACTATAGGCTGGATCACATTTACTTTTGGCCTACCTTATTCTGACAGTGAAACAAAGAAATCTTTATTAACTAAAATCTGTGGCTTCAGGAAAATACTGTATTATGGGAATCTCACTGAGGAAGAGGAGAATTTTGCATGCACATAGACACTTATTTATTTATTATTTAGTTTTTGTTGACCGGGAAAGGAGGACTGGACAATTCTACCTACTGTATTTTCAGCCTCATCCTGGTGGAGGGGGATACAGGTGGATGGCTGCTGAAATAGAACCATATTAAGCTGTTGGTGGTATTTTTCATGAATGGGAGAAATTTGGCCAGGATAATGGGGAAATTTCCCTACTCTTTTTGAGAAAGTGCCCTGGGATCTTTAGCATCCACCTGAACTACTGTATCACCAGAACAGGCAGATGGGACCTTGGTTTAATGTCTTATCTGAAAGATGGCACCTCAGGAGTGCAGCATCCCCCTCATGCTGCACTACAGTGTCAGTATTGGGGTTTAACCAAAGTGCCTGGTGTGGGGGATAGAACCCACAGCCTTCTGATCTTCTGGCCTCAGATGTGAGTGTGCAACCTGCTGAGCTACTTATATCAGGACTCTGCAGTTCTGCAAGTAGACTGTGAAGTAGGGTACAAAGATCTTTTTGTCAGAATTTTAAGGGATGCAGATAAAACTGATCATCAGAAAATTAATATAGTTTCCTTTGACTTTATTACTAAGGATGGTGTTTTCTCCTGCTGTAATGGGGTTGCAGGCTACCCACAGTTGTCTGAAAGTAGACCTTCCCTCAGCTACCACAACATGGAATTGAACTGTAGAGTTGATAATAGCTGGAATGAGTAAAACTAGATAATCACAAGATCAGAAATTGATAGAAGAGTTATTGTTGCACAACAGGTTTGATCCTATGTGTAACACTCTAATAAGGTGTCTACTAGAGGTGTATAAAAAACAACATTCTGCCAGTGGAATTTCTGCGAAAGTGCTACTTTCCCTTCTGCATAATTTCCTAAATTATTTTGCAACTTTCAAGAAATTCCATCTTAAAATGGCAGAATAAATGTATGGACTGTGGGTTAATATATTAAACTGCTGCAAAAAAATCTGCAGAACTGATCACTGTCAGTGGTCAGTTCTGAGACTTTTTTCTCCACAGTTTAATACATTACCTCCCCCCGCTAATTACTGCTTGCCATCCACTGTAGATTAAAATTCCTTTGTCTAGTGGTCCCCTTCATTAGACCCCCTTACTGATAGTGGGACTGATGTAAAATATAGTTCCCTCCCTGGTGTCTAGCCATCCCCACCACCCACTAATCATGGGACATAGGTAAAAAAGAATTTACAATTCCCTGGTGACAAGTAGACCCCCCTCCCTATCCCCTTAGTACTTGTACAAGTACATGCTCATTCATGGCCAGTTCCTGCTCAGTGTGACACGATTTCACAACTTTTTGAGGCAGTAGACAAGAGTGGAGGGTATTCCTGTGGCCAGCGAGGGAGTCAGGATGGGGGGAAATGGCATGGTGGCCACACAAAGCTGTCACACAGTTCCATGAGCAGGAGCTGGAGTATGAATGAATGAGCGAATGTTTTGTACAAGTATGCACTCATTCACTGACAGGTCAGTGGTCAGCTGGCCATAGAGGAGAGGGAGAAGGACTGTGCCAGTTGCTAGCTCAGGTCGGGGTGGTGGGGATTGGGGTGGTAGGGGACTACCTGTTGGGGTGGGGGAATCTGCTAGACACCAGGGAATGGGGATTACTTTTTTTTTTACAGGGGATCAGGGATAAGGAGGAGGTCCACTAGACACCAATGACTAATGAGGACTGTTTTTTTTTTTTTACTAAGGGGGTCAGGGGTGGGAGGTACACTAGACACCAGGGAATTATAACTTGTTTTTTTTGAGCTAATGATCGGTGGGTGCAGGGGACCAGTAGACACCTGGGATTGGTTTTTTACATGGGACCCATGATCAGTGGGTGGGGAGGCCACTAGACACCAGGGAGTTTTATTTGACAGGGGGTCAGCGATCAGCGGGGGGGAGGGGGCTGTATTATGATACAAAATAATAAATTAAATTGTGGAAGGAATACATTCCATACTTTATACAGTATGTATTATTCTGCAGTTCATCAAGAATGTTCATGGAACCAGGTGAAAATCAGCAGAGGATCACAATCTTACCAATGGTGGAAGTTTAAAACATTCTGCAAAATTTCCAACATTTCATGGAAGTCCATAAAAGCAGAATTTGCAGCTTCCACCCACCTCTAATATCTACAGATTGCAGACCAAGAGCATGAAAAGTCTATTGAAAGTGTAAACACTAAAGTGGTATAATTTCTAGAAATACTGTGTTGGAATATGGCAGGCTTCAAAAACAAACTTTCAGATAAGGAATTTGTAAATGGAATGGATATTGTCTGCTTTAAAGAGACATGGTTGGCTAAATATGGTAACAGTTTAATGAATGAGTAGGAACTATTTAAGATACCTGTTGTTTCTAGTAGGGACTTTTTGATGTATGTATTTATTTATTTGAGAAGTTTCACCAGGAAAGACATACTGAGCAAATATAATTTCATTTCCAGATGTGTTCTTGGGGGAGAGGGAAGAGGAGGACAAGAACAACAGAACAATAAAATTATACAGTACACTGAAGCTAAGCAATTATAAACAATAAAAAAATAAATAGAACATAATTATACATAAGTAGAAAATAAGCATTAACAGTAGGCAATTGTGCAAGAAACTGGGTGGAGGGCCTGCACAATTGGGTTAAAGAAAATACATTCCAAATACAAAACAATGCAGGGAACATAGGGTTTAGTTGCTGTAAGCTGGAGCGTAAACAAATTAGGTAGTAACTAGGTATAAATCAGGGGAAAGGAGGGGAAGAAGGGGTAGAGGGTAGTAAGTAGAGGAGAAGGGACGTGTATCAGGTGCAGTTGCAGCAGTGAGAGGTAAAGTCATGGAGGAGAAAAGAGAGAGCATTGGAACAAGGAGGGGCGAATGAGTAGTGGGAGAGAATTCCAAAGTTTGGGGAAGCAGAAGGAGAAAGCAGCCTGGCCAGTGAGGGATTTCTTTGAGGGGAGAGCAAAGGAGCGATAGCTAAAGGTGTAAAGAGAGTATCAGGAAGGCTGGGAGAAGGATAACAGAGAGATAATACAAGAGGAGGGAGGGAGGGAGGGAGGAGGTAAGCCAGAATTTCGAGATAAAGGAAATATAATGAATGAGGTGTCTAGATTTGCGGGAGAGGAGGAGATGGAGGAGTATAAAAAGCAATGGTGAGTGCGGGGCAGACAGTATGAAGAAAAGAAACAGAAGTAATTAAAGAGAGGGTCCAATCTGGCAATGGTATTCTTTGATGCAGCACAATAGACTGTGTTGCCATAGTCAAAAGGGGGGAGAATCATTTTTATGATAATGGCTTGGTGGGAAGGAAGAGGGATACAGCCTTTATTCCTGAAGAGCGCTTCAAGTTTAAGATGGATTTTTTTGTGAATGTCAGCCACATGCCCCATAAAGTCAAGGTGCCAGTCTAATCAGACACCACGGTACTTAAATGAGGAAACATCATCATTAGAGGTCCCATCTAAGGTGTAAAAAGAGGGAAGGGTGGTGAGCCTGGAGAGCCTCTGCTTGGTGCCAAAGGTCATAGATACCATTTTCTTGGCATTCAAGGATAGCTGATTTAATCAGAACCAGTGCTGAGCATTGTTGAAGTTCAGTTGAAGCCTAGACTTCCCTTGACTTAGGGAAACCCTCAGGGGCCTGATAGTTTTAATTAAAATCCCACAGCAATTAACATAATTAAAGTTACAGTATAACTCTGAAAATATTTTATCGATGTCATTATCTTGTTGGGGAAAGGACTTTGTAATTGTAAATGCTATGTTTACCACTCTAATTCACTCCACTATTGACCAGTTATTTGGTCAGAGATTAAAAAAATGCATATAGGAACTATTTATGGAGTGGCCTGATAGATAAATGTTACTGGTGGATGACGTCAATGCCCATATAGGGTCCTTTATCAATTGGCAGACCCTGATTTTGCCCTCTTAGGCACAAACTCGAGGGCATTTGAAAGACTAGCAGATATTCTCAAGATAAATGCTCATAGAGAAAAATGAATTATAAATAACTTATATTTTACAGTGTTAAACATCAGATTCAGAGGAGCTTACTCGTGCACACTGACTTTTCTGTCACATTAATCAATGAATACAACTGATCATGCACATGCAAATATGTTTAATATTCATGCTTATGGTGGTTTCTGCATAATGTTACATGCAGAAATGGATTATTTCCTGCTTAGTTTAATAAAGATTTTGCCTTTGATTAATGCAGTTTCAAACCGCCATACATACTGTACGTGTTGCAAATGAAGTGCAATCAATTAATCAAAAATGAATAAGGTGGAATATATCATTAGGATCAACAATAGATGTGGTTTTACTTTCAGAAACTGTGATAAATAATTGGAATTTAATTCTTACTAGTTTAAGACCTAAATCTTTATTTATTAGACTAGAGATATTAGATGTCTCCCCTCTTCTTTATAGCTCCAAACAAACAAAGTTAACATACTAACATACTATTTGCCAGCAGATTAGGCCTTATGGTCTATCAAGTCTGCTCGAACCTAGATCCTTAGTTGGGTGCAGAGACCCTCCCATCCCTTGTGCTCCAGAAACCCCTATCATCCATCCCCACCCCCCCGGGACAGGCCATCATCTGATACATCCACTTTCTGTGTCTGTCCCACCTCTCTTAAAGCCCTCCACTGTGGATCTCTGAACCAGCTCACCAGGCAGAGCATTCCAAGGGTCCACCACCCTCTCAGTGAAAACCTCCTCCTCTTCCCCCTCACCTTCCACCTTCCAACTTCAAACCATGCCCTCTGGTGATGCCTCCTGCTTTAGTCTAAGATCCCTCCATGTTTACCCTATTTATTCCCTTGAGGTACTTGAAGACCTCAATCATGTCCCCCCTGTCTCTCCTCTCCTCCAATGAAAACAGACAGAGCTCCTCAAGTCTGTCCTCGTAAGTCAAATCCCCTAGCCCTCGTATCATCTTTGTTGCCCTCCTCTGTACCCTCTCCAGGAGCTGTATGTCCCTCTTCAAGTGTGGTCTCCAGTACTGTACACAGTACTCAAGGTGTGGTCTAACCTGGTTAAACACAGACTCTTGGTTTAATATTGAATGCAATTTGTCCACAAGAGAAATAATAGGCAAATGAGGCTTACCAGAAGTAATCCCACCAAAGAGAGCATAAGAAAGCTAAATAAGTTATGTACAGTAAATATTATGAAACACTTTGGAATTAGAAAAGAGAAAACTGCTATGAATCCAAATGGCATATGTTTGATGTAATAAATAAAAAGGATTTGACACAACTTTGGACCCTAGTACCTAAGGAATTCAAATCCTTTGCTAAAGATTTAGACACATACATCTCCCCAGAAGACTAGATAATTCATTATAGCAGCTTTTTTTTTTTCGTGGTTAATAAATTTTATTGATTTGACTTATTAAGACGATACAAACATCAAAACTGTCGGATACATTGCAAAGATCTTACAGACTGTTACATATGTCTGTAGAAGCAGAGAACAGAACATGCTGGCCAAATAGTAACAAACTGAATATACAGTACTAGCCAGGTAAGCAGTAGGATAATACTCTGTGCCTGGATGTACAACACTTATCCAGCTGGAGATTAACTTTGAAAGTATTAGCAGTTGGTGCATTGCATTATGGCTAACTCATACAAACATGTCTTACCTGGCCCCATCCTGCTAGTTTCTGCAGTATTTGACAAAGCATCAGAAATTATGAGAGGTCCAGGGCAGCTGTCCTCTACTTTATGCCTGCAAAATACAAGAGATCACACACACAAAGCAAACATGTCTTCATTGTCAGAGAAGATACTATCCTTTACTGATATTATACCATGTCATCTGTAGAGCAGGATCCCCTATAACTCAATAACAATCTCTCCAGCACTTGCCCCTATGTGCACCATGAGAGGAGACCATTATAGTAGCATGGTTGTGCCTATTCAGCCGATTCACTCCCTAGGTTTCAAAAACAGATGGAAGGGAGTCCAGAGGTCAGTATATTTAAAGAGGGTATTGGTCACAGTATGTGATATTCTGGCCCAGTTGGCAACTTGAGCCATGGAGGTAAGTACCTACCCAAGGGAGGGGATTATCTGGGACCACCATTTACACAGTAGGAGTCTTTTAACCTGCATACTGAGTGCCAGAAGTAGTTTCAACTCAGAGAAATGAAGGTGAGGGTCTGGGGTCTGGAGTCCTAATAACAGCAACTCAGGGGACTGAGGCACGGGCTTCCTAAGTATTTTGGACCCCATCTCACAGGTAGCCTGCCATAGGGGCTGGATCAGCCTGCAGGACCAATGTATATGGAACAGGTCACCTGGAAGTTCCTGACACCTCCAACACCGGTCAGACTGAGCCAGCTTTGCCTTGGCGAGGACTACAGGAGTCCTATACCAGGAGTGAATTATCTTGTTCTGCATTACTTGACTACTGGTGTCAGGATATGCCCCCTGAGCTAGTTTTTGACAAGACTTCCACTCCAGGTTCGTAATAGGGGCATGCAGCGCTTTCTCCCATTTATGCTTGGATTCCTCTGCTTGGGAAAGGATGGTGCTCTGGATGGCCACATGTACCCGGCTTGACTGTCCTCTTTCTAGGGCTAGGCATGACTCTACCTGGGAGATTTGTTGCTCTTGGTGCTGCTCATGCCTGTACATAAGGATGGCGCTTCTTATTTGAAGGAATCACCAGAAGTCTTTGGGAGAGATCCCATAAGAGCTCCGCAGGCCCTCAAATGAATTAAGGGTATCTGTACCAGGAATGAGCATATCTCAAAGCAATGAGATACCACCACATTCCCATGAGGGTCATGCAATTGGTTGTTTATTGATGGTAATCTCATTATTGCCCCATAGTGGGGTAAGTCTTAAGGGAGATGGAGAGGTGCCCAACTTCTTATGCACCTTGGCCCAATATTCCAGAGAGGGACCTATAGTAGGATGACAGCGAGTGCCCTTAGGCGGATGGTTAAATAACAATAGTACCAAGTGAGTACACTGACATACCTCTCTCTCCATATCCAGCCACTGGGGAGCGTTGTGTTCAGGGAAAAGGAACTATTTTAATGTCTGAGCCAGCTGAAAGGCACATTTATACCCCCCTAACCATGGAAGACCCCAGCCCCCTTCCCACCAATGAGCTCTGAGCTTATTTCTACTGTACCTAGGTTTCTTGCCCTCCCACAAAAAGGATCCCAGCAGGAAGTCTAACTTAGTAAACCAATAATGAGGTATTTTCAAAGGAATGTGGGAGAGAAGATACATAATTTTTGGTGCTGTGAACATTTTAATTATGAATATTTTACCTAAAAGTGACAGTCGAAGAGATTTCCTTCTGTCCAGTTCTGTACAAATGGACGCAAAAAGTGGTTTCATATTCAGGTCCCAGATTTTATGCAGATTAGGAGAGATAGTAATGCCCAAGTAGGTAATCCCCTCCAGGGCCCATTGGAGCCCATGCTGAGTAACCATTTGAGAGGTACACTTAGAGTTTAAAGGTAGGACCTCTGTCTTAGCCTGGTTAATCTTAACTCCTGAAAATGTAGAGAAATCTGACAAGGTGGACAGTAGGGAGGGAGGGAGGGAGGTGATGATATTGGCTATAGGGAGAAACAGGTCATCCGCTTACATAAGAGTAGAGTATGCCCTTTTTCCCACCTGGACACTGGAAATTAGAGGATTTTGCCTAATAGCAGCTTCCAGGGGTTCTACTGCCAATACAAAAAGTAGCGGGGAAAGTGGGCAGCCCTGACGGGTACCCCTACCTAGTATGAATGGGGAGACAGCATTGTATTGGTGAGTATCCGTGCAGATGGGGATGAATATATTGCCCCAATTCAGGCCCTAAATCCCACCCCCAAGCCCATAGTGCAAAGTACTTGTTGGACATAGTCCCACTCCAGGGAATCAAAGGCCTTTTCAAAATCTATTGCAATGGCAGCAGCAGGGGAAGATAGCGTTTGAGCCTTATGGATTCAATTTATCAACGATCTAATATGGTCCAAGCTAAATCAGCCCTTAACAAAGCCTACTTGGGATGGGTGGATCAAACTGGGAAGAAGAGGATTAAGTCTATTAGCTAGTATCTGAGCTAGAACCTTGCCATCGGCATTAAATAATGCAATAGGGTGGTAGCTGGACACTTTAAGAGGGTCTTTACCTTTTTTGGTAGGTTAGTAATAGTCACCTCTCTAAGGAATGAAGTGAGAGACCCTGTTTGCAATGACTCAGTAAATGCTTGTTGCAATACCGGAGAGATTGTGGGATGCAACAGCTGCCACACTTCAATAGGGAAACCGTCCTCTCCTGGGGCCTTTCCCTTTTTAAGGGAGATGATGGTGTCTGACACTTTCTGGGTTGAGATAGGGGCATCAAGGGCATTAGCTTGGGCTTCCAAGATTTTGGGGAGATGTAGGGGCTCTAGAAATGGGTGGACCCCTCAGGGCCTGGGGCTCTGGAGGATTTATATAACAAAAGGTAAAAATCCATCATTATTTGATTAATACCTTGCACCAAGGTCTGGGTCCTACCCCCTGCATCTTCTAAAGCTGCAATATGCCTTTCAGCTTGCTGCTTTTTGAGACGGTATGCCAGCAGCTTACCCCCCCTTTTCTCCCCCTTCCCAATATTTATGCTTCAGTCTAATGATCTAAATCTCTGCCATTCAAGAGACCAGCTCATTCATTTGCATCTTCAGAGAGGTGACCTTGTGACCTGCCTCTGACCTAAGGGAATGGACACAAAGGGCCTTAAAAGCAAGCTCCACTTCTTGGAGTTGTCGTTCAAGCCTCCTCAAATGTTGTTCCCTCCTCTTTCGGTGCCAGCTTGCATACCCTATTATCGCCCCTCTTAGAATAACTTTGAATGCCTCCCATGTGGTACCCGTAGAGGTATCTGCTATGAGGTTATGCCAAAAAAATTCCATTGCTTCCTTTTGAAACCAAGGGGGAAAGTCTGGGTCACGAAGTAGCAATGGGTATAGCCTCCATGCTGGAGACTTAGGGAGGGGGGGGGGCCCCATGTGAAGGCAAGATGCACAGGGGCATGATCCGATATAACTAAGGGATGAATAAGGGTATTAACAGTGTTACTAGTAATAGTAGGAGAGGTGAGCCGGAAGTCTATTCTACTAAGAGAACTATGTACTGAGGAATGAAAGGTGTAGTCCCATTGGGAGGGGTGAAATATTCTCCAGATGTCCATAAGGGCCAAATCTTGTTGTAATTGAGTCACTGCCATTACAGCCCTGGAGTAGGGCTCAGTATTGGAAGGGGATCTGTTGAGGAAAGGGTCCAGAGTAAGACTAAAATCACTCCCTAATAAAATGGGGGTGTCTTCCAGAGCTATTGATCCCAGCACCTGGGCCAGCTTGTGAAAGAAGGAGGGTGAGTCCTCATTCAGAACGTATACATTATCATTACCCAGGATCAAAGGGCCCTCCCCAGCATCCATGAGTACCACCACTCATCTACCCTCAGGGTCTCTCACTTGTCTCTGCAATTTCCACTGTAGTTGTTTGTGAAGCAGAATCACCACCCCTCTCTTTCTAGAGGAGGCCGAGGCATGAAGGACCTGACCTACCCACTCCTTCTTCAGTCTCTCAGGAATCCCCCGGTAAGTTTGGTCTCCTGCAGGAAGGTGACCCTTGCTCCCAGTCTCTTAAGGTGGCCTAAAACTTGCTTCCTCTTGTTTGGGGTGTTAAGCCCTCTGACGTGCCACATCAGACAAGTGATATCACCTGTTAGTAATAGGGAGCAAATATTTAATTAAGAGATATATCAAGAACGACCGGCTGATAGGGGCGAGGGAAGTCCAAAAAGAAGAGGCAAATTTCTATAGAGCGTCACCAGATATGGAGAGAGTGGGTAAAGCCCATATACCCTGTCCCTACCAGATGACCTTATACTAACAAATAATGAAACATCTGTGTGTATCTCTTGTGAAACAAACATACATAAACACATTAACAAACTATATACATTGTGCACAGTGTACCATGCAATTTGGGGATATAGAGGTTTCTCTTTAGCCGCAGAGCCCTGCTGTAGGCCAGCCCCTTTTCCCAGGGTGTTATCAAGTGATATCCATCCTTCCTTAGCACTACGGTGAGTGCAGGAAGGGGAGGTCCCCCCCGAGAGAATCGAGCAACCCATTAAGAAGGTTGGACCACGTGGCTCATTGCAAACCCAGAGGGTTGAGAGAGCTGCTCCAGTGGTGTAGCTCAGAAGCTGGGGTAGTTAAAGTGGGACTACACAATGCTTCTAATGAGGTGGGGGTTGCAGGAAAGAAAGTGGGGGGAGGACCGCCCACTATTTCGGCAAGCCTAGGGTTATTGCTGATGGGTGCTAATGTGTTCTCACAACAAAAATCTTGGTGAAGTCAGGCTCATCACACCTATGAAGAGTGTACTGTAAGCCACCCAATGCAGGGGTTGGGAGATCTCCCCTTGATAGAAAATAATAATAAAAAAAAAATACCAGAGGGGAACAGGCCTGTGCCATTCACTACTTAGGGCCTCAAGTAAAACACATCTTGGCTACCCATTCAGTACAACAGTTTACGCATGCCGACAAATACTTTCATATTATATGACACAGCTTCCCTGTGGACCTCACTCCCCCCACACACAAGTAAGTGAGGTAGAACCCACAAAAGTTCTGCTGTTTAATCAGATGGTACAAAAAAGGCCTTCTTTGCCATCTAGACGTGTCTGGACCTTTGATCAGGACGTTCACTGAGAGCTTGTTGGTAGGCCTCATTTAATCTCTCCCGGTATAGGAGTGAGGCATCTTCTCTGCCATATGGCAGTACAAGTCAGGGGTCAAGGTTGGGGTGAAAAGGGGCTTGAAAGTTCCTTTACATGGATAACGTGGAGAAAGGGTAGCAGATGGGTCAGCCAAGGAGATTGTCCACTGACAATCAATTTGGAAATCCCAAACTTGCCCCATGCCTACAACTCCCCGGTGGATTAAAAGAACAGGAATAGAAAGAAAATAGAAGGATGACTACTTATCTGACCATGCCGGTGGGTTTTCTCTGATCAATTGCCCTAGAGATGTAGAGCACTCAGGATGGTCCACACTGAAGATGAGATCGCCACTGATAGAGGAGGCCTCCCTTGTAGCCTTTGGTGGATGCTGCCCTCCGCTATCTGTAGCTCCGTTCTGTGGCTGTTGAGGAGTTGCTGATGGGGACAAGTAGCTGGGCTGCAACATAGGAGTAGGCCTGCCTGCCACAGTCAAATTCACAATGCCTGAGTGATGATCCAGAGAGCTGGGGCATAAAGCTTTATATCTGTTAGCAGTGTGGTAGGCCTGTAATGGATCTGGAGCAACAGTGTCTACGCTTGTGGCCTCGTCTGTGTCGTCTTGCCCTTTCTTCGAAGGATGCTCCCAGCGGGTGTGTTTCTTTGAGGATTGCCTCTTTTGGTGTGCTTTTGGGGGGAGTTCCCAGTGTTGCTCCCTGAGGTCTTGCCAAACTGCAGGCCTGCTCACTGATGGAGAGGAGTTGCAATCCAACCTGTCAGTAGCAGTTTTTGCCGAAGGGGCTCCCGGGGTAGTGGTGGTAAATTCGCATGGCCAGTTGTACCGTAAAAAGTCCATGAGTGCATCAGGAGATTCAAAACTGTTCGGGACCCCATTATGCATAACCCGCATCATGGTTGGGTAACGCAAGGAAAAGGACAGTCCAATACTGTGCATTTTATGCCTTGCCTCAGAGTATGCTCAGCGTTTGTCCGACAGATCCTTAGAGAAGTCCTGAAAGATGTGGGTCCTATTCGATCTCCACACTACATGCTGTAACTCACAAGCTCTAGTTAGGACCTTCTCTTTGTCCCTAAAATCAATAAATCAGGCTATGAAAGGTTGTGGTCTGTCCTAGGCCTGAGACATGGGGGCTAACGTATGGTGTGCACGTTCCACCTGGAAAGGTATCAATAGGTCCAACTGCAGCATTTCATCGATGGCTAATTGTAGAAATCCCTCAGTGTCTTTGTTTTCTACATGCTCAGGGAAGCCCAGGATGCGAAGATTATGACGGCGACCTCGATTCTCGAGGTCATCCGTCTTACTGGGCAGCATCTGTATGGTCCATTGTTGATCTCTTAATTCTGACCTTAAGTCCTGAACATGCCCCTCCATCACCGAGACCTGCTGTTCAGTATGCAGCATCCTGGCTTCTAAATTTTGAACCACTTGGGTGTTTCGATTAGTTGCCACAGTGACTTGTGCCATCTGGGCCATAAGTTGACCGAACATCGCCTCAACTGACGGTTGCTCCCAGGTTTGGGGCAAGCGGCCTTCAGCCATATTTTCAGGCCTACCTTGTCCAGGAGGCTCTTCAGTAAAATAGCAGTTTCCACACAGCGAAGGAAGGCTTTTTGTATCAATGAAGCTAAATTAGTGTAGCTTGAGAATTTCCCCACAAGTTACAGTAGAGTGAGGATATAATACCAGCTGGTAGAAACAGGATTTTTAAGGATATTTCCCTCTGGGTTGTAGAGCTGATCTTTAAGCTGCCATCCTATTCTGAGCAACCTTTTTTTTGATGAAAATTAACCTGTTAAGCTGGCCTTTTGGTGTGGAGGGCTGAGACATCATGCCTTACTTCTTGCCATGCCGGTAACCTGTGTTCATGGTCATTGGGGTCAGCCATGGAGGAAGAGGAGGATTGAGTCTCCCAGGGACAGCTCTCCTCCTCCAGAGGGGGTCCAGCAATCAGTGCTTGCCTGGCCCCTAGCGGAGGCAGAAGGATGGCACACCAATGCTCTACAAGGTGGGTGGAGGTGGAGCAAATGCCTGGCTTGCCACACATGGGAGCATGTGCTACTCTGCCACTGGTGTCATTGCACATCCTTCCTCCAAAGCGAAAAGAGGAAAACATGTCTCTGGTGGTTGGATGATGGAGGGACTTGCAGGTAGTGCTCCCTGACAAGCTGGGTGCTGACTGGAACTGGATCTGGTCCTCAGTGGGTGCCTGGGGATCCCCATTGAAACTGCCAGAGAGAGCAAGCCTTGGGAGAAGATGGTCAGTGCTGATGTTGGACGTTGGGGGATGGGGCTGGGGATCCCTCCTGAATGTGAGCCACTGGAGACACGGAGAAAAAAAAAAAGTTAACCTGTTACAATTTTTCCAAGCCTTTGATTCATCTTGGTATTTTGCATGAAGAGATAATTGCAGCTATTACAGTATCAAAGTTTAACAACGCTCCAGACTTGGATACAATTCTATTAGTCATATTGATATTTCCCTATTGGTGGGCCGGCATATTGCATAAACGTTTTAACATGTCTGTATACATCTGTAAATTTAAAGATAGCTGCTTGTTCAATATCGTTGTCTCATTACATAAGAAAAGGCCAACAACTTTTCTTACTAATTATAGATCCATAATCCTTATTAATAATTCAGCAAAGATTTTCTCAAGAATAATTTTGGAAAGGTAAAATAATTGGTTGGCTTTTAAGGATATCCTTCTAAATTATTAGCTGGGTTTTAAAAAATATTCCTGCACTATGGATAACTATTATAGTTTATCTCACTTGATCTATAAATATACTGCAGTATGGAAACAACATTTGCATGCCTTTATACATTACTCCTTGGCATTCAATTTCCACTGCAGATCTAAACTTCTGAGTACTCCAATACCAAAACAAATCATCCAATATTTCACAAATAGGGATATGACTCACCCTTTACTTCAAACAAAGGGGTCAAACAAGGCTGCTTTTTGTCTCCATTGCTTTGCAGTCTATATAGAAATTAAGTTTTGATTGCCATTTTGCATAAAGCTATAAATTCTCCAAAAATCAACTACAGAAAAATTCAAATTCTCGTTTATGCAGATGATTTGTTGACATTTTCCTTATCTCAATCCAAATTGCAGAAACAATTTGACAATTTATTTAATATTTCCACAGATTTAAACTTAAAGGTTAATATTCAAGAGACTACAACTATGCAGTTTGGAAGCCAAAACCTATTCATAGATGGTTTCCTTGGGGACCCATCAGGGCGGCCACATGTTGGACCTGGTCTTCTCACTGGGGCTTGAGATTAATAACTTCAAGACTGATTGGTCATTTGGTCCGAACATTGCACAGTGGAGTTCTTGTTCAATGCACCCCCCCAAGAGCCCTTTCCCTGCTGAGATGGTCAGCTACCACCTTTTGAGAGGTGTGACCCCAGAGGGTTTTCTGGCAGTGGCTGATCTATCTAGTGTGGACACTGCATGTGGGGGGGGGGATAAGTGTTCTGCAGTCATTGCCTATAATAAGGTGATGTCTGAGGTGCTTGGCTGCCTCACACCAGTCCATGTATGACCCAGATCTTCTCATTTGGGGTCTCTGTGGTTTGATGGAGAGCTCAAGGTGATGTAGATTCTGAGTCAGAGGCTGGAGTGCTGCTGGCAGAGGACCGGTCTGGAGGTGGACAAGCTGGCCCTGTGTGCTCACTGTTGTGAGTACCGGGGGCAATCAACTATAAGAAGGCAGAGTTCCTGTCCAGGAAGATTGCAGCTTGGAAGAACTGACCAACTGTGCTTTTTCAGATTATGGATAGGCTGCTAAACTCAGCCTGTCTATAGCCAAAAAAAGCTTTTTCGAATGCTTTATGCGAAGAGTTTACTCAGTTCTTCTCAGACATAGAGGCTGCCATCAGACATGGAATTCCACCAGTGTGCCATTATTTGGCTGACAGTGATTGCCTCACATGCCCAGAGAGCACTTGGCCTGGTTGGGATGAGTTTAGACCAGTGGAGGTGGCTGAGGTCATTGGGATTGCTTCCAGGTTGAGGCACACATATTGGGTGCCAACGCATTTCTTGGTGGGATGTGTCAACTCCATTGGCCTGTGTTTGCCTTGATTGTCCAGTGCTCCTTGTCTGAGATGATCTTTTCCAATGCCTTAAAGGAGGCATTGGTGAGACCCCCTTCTAAAAAACTCATCAAAATCTCTCTGGACCAGGGTATTCAGGGTCCCCTGTGTTCTCCCTGCTTATCTATCACCACATCATCAGCATGTAATAACATCTCCATTGACGGGCAATCATGTAATCAGTTTAGAAGCAGGGTGAATAGCAGGGGACACAAAACAGAGCCCTGTGGTGCTCCACAATAAATTTTTCTAAATTCAGAAAACAAATCCTTTACTACATTTCTGTGTGCTCTGTTTGACAGGTAATCACCAAACCAACTGACTCAGCCCCTAGACACATTCACATGGGATAAGGCCTTGAGCAAAAGGAGGCGATCAACTGGGTTGAATGCTTTGCTGAGATCCACAAACACAGCGGCCACCAGGCTACCAGAATTGATAGCTCAATGCATGTGGTCTGTGAATCTCACCAAGGTAGTCTCAGTACTGTGCTTTAGTCTGAGTCCATGCTGTACCAGAATATAGCAATAATGGCCCACCATAAAATCATTTATTAGTTCAAAAATTATTCTTTCCTATGTTTTAGATAAATTAGCCAATAATGCAATAGGCCTATAATTACTGGGTTCCTTCAAAGAGGCACCTTTGCTAACTCAGTGAATAGCAGCCAACTTTCAAGTTAGGGGGAACATCCCATGACACAATTAAAAGTTAAACAACTTCATAATTAGAAGGGCTATATCATTTTTAGCAGTTTTGATCAGCCTATAATCTGTGCATTCTGGACAAATACTGGGGTTCAGGTTATCTTTATTTAAATAGAATTTAAAATCACCATATTTTAGAACTCTAAAATAAAATTTTGGTAATGAAAAAGATGCCAGTGTCTGATCAAATAGATTATTACTGTTTTTATCTGAAAAATAATCTCTAAATTTATGAAGATTACCAATTGTTTCATTAAGTACTGACAGTTTGTTCCCAAATTAGTGATAAAATGAAGATCATGTTCAAGAGTTTAAATATCCCTATTTGAATTTTTGCCTGATAAATCTTTGAAGGTTTCCCAGAAATTGCAATGATTACCCAAGCTTTGGAGCTGTTTGTTTTTATAATGTGTTACTTTAGTTTTCCTAACTAAAGATTTTTACTTTTTGTACTCAACTGATCTGTCACTTTTCCAAGTTTTTTATACATTGACCATTTCTTAGTTTTCACTTTAAACATTTTCAATAACTTGGGCATCATTCAGTTAGATGTATTGTCCATTATTATAATTTTCCTAAGGGGAATAAAGACTGATCACAAACATCATGAAACATGGTAGATATTTTCATTACACTTTAAATGTCACTTAACTGACTGTAGGTACAGTGTAACTGCAATGTAGTTGCATGCACCACATGTAACTACAGTGTAATTATCCTGTTGCATGTTATTAATGATTAGTTACATTGAAATGGACACTTAAATTATGGGAGCTGAATCAATGTTCTCAATATCCTTAAATGACCAATCAAGTCCAGAAAGCACATGATAAAATATGAGGGTATCCAAATGTGTATGTTCACGGGAGCTAATAATAACTGAGTTTTCTTTAGGCATTTTTGCTGACCACTCACAAAATATTGAACAATGGCCATTGATGTAATCATACAAGTTAACAAGGCTGATAGTTTTCTGGGGACAGGAAAGAACTATCCAATCAAGTATTGCATGCTGGAAGATTTGTAATTATGATGAGTAGCCAAACAGACTATTGGTGAATACCAAGTTTCTGAAATAATGCAACACATTTGTCCAAACTTTTATTGGACCAATTAGCATTAAAATCACCTATTAACAACCATTCTGTAGTAGAAGGTAAAGTTTTAGAAAACAAAAGTGTAGATTACATCCCTACCATCATCCAACAATCCAGGTAGGATATACATAACACTAATAGTAAATATCTTAGCCCCACCCAGAATCAGGATGCTGGACAGAAAGTCACAAATGGATTTAATTTGGGGTGGGGGTCATTTAAAAATTGTTAGACTATCTCATGCATAACATTTGCAGCCCCTCTCCTTTTACCCAGTCTATCCTTTCTGTGCATCATATATCTCCTTATCCAAATAAGGATTTATTTACAATATTTATTTTATTCTTTGGTAACTGGGTAAAGCCTACTAGGCACAAGTGCTTGTCTTCAGGGTGACCTTGGAGTACCGGGGTGATTAAGTGATTAATTGACTTGCTCAAAGCCACACAGTATGCAAGTGGAGATTGTGAGAATCAAACCCTGGTCTGAAGGCTGTACCAAGCTCATTCACGGCTAGTTATTCTAACCTCTGGGCTATACTGCCCCATATGTCACCATGATTCAGATATCCCAACAATAATACATAATTACTTAGTGGATTTGTGACAATGCTGTAGACACATAGAAACTTACAGCAGTTAAGGACCACTGGCCCATCCAATCTGCTCGGCAGGTGGGTGGGATGCTGCCACCACCGGCTGACCAGGGAGGCGGGGTGGGGGGTCAGTGGGTGGGTACCACTTGACCACCAGGGATATTGGAATATTTTCTTTACAAATGCCCACAATCGGGCACATAGCAGTCCACTGGATCACCAGAGATATAGGAAGGTTTTCTCTATTTTTGGTTAGATGTCTGTGATCGGGCACATAGTGATCCACTGGACCACCAGAGATATAGGAAGGCTTTCTCTATTTTTGGACAGATGCCTGCAATCAGGTACATAGTGGTCCACTGGACCACCAGGGATATAGGAAGGTTTTCTCTATTTTTACACAGATGCCCACAATCGGGCACATAGCAGTCCACTAGACCACCAGGGATATAGGAACTTATTCTAGTTTTGGACAGATGCCCATGATTGGGCACATAGCAGTCCACTGGACCACCAGGGATCTAGGAATGTATTCTAGTTTTGGACAGATGCCCGCAATCGAGCTGCAGGGGGAATCGGTCCCTGATGGCTGCTGCATGGCAGGGCGCCAGGCGCAAGTCATCGGGGATCAGTGCACCTGCATGCAATTGGGGCCATAATGACATGCAAATGGTCCCATGTGCACCTTGCATACATTATGGCTCCATTTGCATGTTCAGTTTTGAATATCGTGGTTGCTGTGCATGGTGCAATGGTACTTGAGCTAGCGCATCTCCATGCTCCACTCTGGCCACTTGCACTGGTGCAGTGCCACTGTGCCATGCACACTGGGGGTAGCCAGGGTGTGATATTCAAAGCTGTTGAGCCATAGCACAGCTCCTTTGAATATCACTTGGTCCACACCCCTACGCACAGCCAAGTTGAGCTGCACCCAAGTTTGCACCACAGCCTGGCGCAGTTTGAATATCTGGGCCCATGGGTCCAATTCCAAGATGGGCTATGCCAGCATAAGATGAGATACACCAATCCCCATGGTGTATCTAGTGACTTATGCCATGTGTTACGCCTGGTGGTATTCCAAATGGTGACTTGTATCATGGAAGATGTAGTCTGCAACATCCATGGGTTATGCCACCTGCTATGCTGCAGCCTGCAATGCCTGGTGTAAGTGCAGGTTACAGCAGCAACTTTGTCTAATTCCAGGAGGATGGCTGTAGTAACCCACAATTTCCATTCTAGAAGGGGCACTGGCAGAGCTAAACTCTGACAGCCTAGAGCTGCTCTAAGTGGCAGCTGACAGTGCTATCTGTCAGCTGCCCACTCTGTGGCACTGCAGCACTGGTGTAGCTGTGTTCTCCATGCCCCCACAGGCATACCCCAACCCCCCACTCCCCCAAATGTCAAGGACCCCATGGGTCCATTTCTGGTGTGCCCCCAGATGCCTGTTCCTTCTGTCCTGCCCCCCATGCCCCCTGGTGTGTGCTGAGGTGGTCCAGGGTGGGGAGACTTCAGAGGGGCTGCCCATTGCCGGCCATGAGTTGTGACATGTGGGTTCTATATGTGAGATGTGTGGAAGTAGCCTACACCTGGTGTATCCCACATGTTGCAAGTGCTGGGACCCTGCCACTCCTGGAATGCAGCTTAGGGTCACTGGTGGAGTGGCAAATGGTGTAACTCACAACTGCATGCAAATTACACCATTCATCTTGGAATCAGCCCCCATGTTAGCAGAAGAAGGGGTGGATATACAGCATGTTGCATTACAGAAACCTGGTGGAAGACAAGAGTCACATGGAATCACAACATCGAAGGTTACTCACTATACTCGAGAGACAGACAAGACAAAAAGGGGGGTGGAGTAGCAATCTATATAAGTAATGCAATTAAGAGTACAGTATGTAACCCAGCAGAGAAAGCTCCAGAAATAGAATTGCTCTGGGTAGCAATACAGATAAAATTGGAAAATAAATGATTTTTTTTTAATAGACCACCTACTGCTAATAAAGAAATAAATGATAGTTTGAAACAAGAACTAGAGTACATGGCTACAGAAAAGGATGTTATTATAGTGGGTGATTTTAACTATCCAGTTATTGATTGGAATACCCTACAAGCTAAAACAGCAGTTGAAAATATGTTTGCAGATTCATTGAGAGTGGTAGGGTTGCATCAATTAATCTATAGACCAACAAGAGGTGAGAATGTATTGGAGCTAATTATTACAAACAGAAAAGATTGGTGACAAAAATTAATATAAGAGAACACTTTGGCAATAGTGATCACAACATTATAGAATTTATAGTAAAAAACAAGTATTACACACAAGGGGAATCACTGTTGCAAAGAATTACAGTAGAGCACAATATACAGTAATATGATAAAGGAGTTAACAGACTGGGATTGGCATAAATGCTTTAAGAACAAGAATGTGGAAGAGATGTGGTGTTTGTTTAAAGATAAATTGAGACAACTGGAAGATAAATACTGTATGTCTCGAACAAGATGATACATAACAAGAGAGATAAAATACCAACATTGTGTACTGGAAAGATTAAAAAGCTATCTCAGAAAAAGAAAAGGACATATGATAAGATTAAAAAAGAGGGTTCGGATGACAACATAAAAGTTTATAAGTGCCAATTAAAAACATTAAAGAATCAAATTAGGCATGAAAGGCACAAAACAGAATTTAAGATTTCTTGTACAAAAGATGATCACAAAAGCTTTTATGCATATATAAACAGTTTAAACAAAACTAATAATCAAGTAGGTCCATACTAAATGATTGGGTAGAAATCACAACACCTACGGATATGGCAGAAGTTTTTAACAAATACTTCTGTTCCATATATATAAAAAAAGGGTAAGGATGCAACAGATCATGGATACGATAAATTCGGTAATATTAGCTTAGAAATTAGTGCTGCTGATGTTGAAGAATTGCTCAGCAAATTAAACCCAAATAAATCAGCTGGACCCAATCCAATACACCCAAGATTAATAAAAGAAATAAAAAATACATAGCTAAACCTTTAGCATATTTATATAATGCCTCATATGAATCAGGAGAAATGCCAATAGGTTGGAAATTAGCTACGGTAAAAAAGTAAAATGGATAAAGAAATTAAATCTAATAACAGAACGGTAAGTTCAACATCTGTCTTATGTAAGATTGCTGAATGCTATCTAAAACAAAAAAAATTGAGGAGAATTTAATCCTATTAAATTATAAAGATACAAAACAGCACAGCTTTAAGAAAAACAGAGCTTGTATTACGAACCAGCTTTGCTTTTATGAACTTGTTAACAAAAGCACCAATAAAAATGCCCCAGTCGATGTATTCTTGCTGGATTTTCAGAAGGCCTTTTATAAGGTCCCACACTATACCCTAATAAACAAAACAGAGTAAATAGGAATTGATTATAGATTGATTAAATGGATCAGTTATTGATTAGAATGTAGAAAACAACTGGTTAGAGTACTAGGTACATATTCTGGATTTGGTGATGTTATGAGTGCTGTACCCCAGGGCTCTGTCCTGGGGCTTTACTATTCACCCTATATATTAATGATCTCCACTAAATATAAATAACTGGATAGTCAAATTTGTGGATGACGTTAAATTAGGAAGCCCAGTTAAAACACCAGAAGATATTGAGAGGTTAAGAGCAGACCTAAAAAAAATTGAATGTTGGTCCGAAGTCAACAAAATGCTCTTCAGTGTAGAAAAATGTTCAATAATGCATTTGGGAAGAACTAATAAATTAGCAAATTATACACTTGATGGAAAACAAGTGAAATTGGTTAGGAGTAGAAGAGATTATGGTATTGTAATTGACAGGGAATTGAATTTTAAACAACAGAGAACCAAAGTCATTCAGAAGAGAAACCCAACAATTAAAAATATAAAAAGGAGATTTATAAACAAAAATAAAGAATGTATGCGTCCCTTGTATAAAACCTATGTTAGACCTCATTTAGAATATGGATCCTCATTATGGAATCCATATGCTGGGGGAAGACTGATAAATTGGAGAGAATACAGAAAAACTATATTAAGATGACTGGATCTCTTAGAGATTACAGTTATAACGACAGGTTAGAATATTTAGGTCCATTCTCTCTAGATTAAAGCAGAATAAGAGGGGACCTATTATTGATGTATAAAATAATGAGTGAAGCAAAAATGATGGAGGAACTGGGTATTTCCATCCTGGATAAATCAGAAAGACTAAGGGGACACAACAGACAGATTAAAACAGATAAAGACAATAAAAATAATAGATACAACTTCTACATGAACAGGACAGGCAGATTATGGAATAAATTGCTGAACCACTTAATAGCTAATAGTATACTAAACATCTTCAAAAAAGAAATAGATAATATGATACTAAACAAGGGGTTAACATGGACTTGCTAATGTGGGGAATGGTAAAAATGAGTAACCTGTCTTCTTCCGTTCTATTCCCAGTATAAGCACCCAGTATTCTGAAGTTGCTTATTTTAGCCACATTCCAAAACTGAGCATCCGTACCACATTTTAAAATTGTGTGCTCCAGCCACATTTTAAAATTGTACCTTCATGCTACATTCCTAATTGTGAGTCACTGCCATATTCCAGAATTGCCCATCTTCACAACATACCAAAAATGTGCAATCCCACCATATTCTGAAATTGCATATTCCTACCACATTATGGCAATGAGTGCCTCTGCCACATTCCAAAAACTGCATATTGATCCTCATTCTAAAGTTGTGCATCACTACCTGATTAAGAAATTGTGCATCCCTGCAACATTACCAATTTGAGCATACCCATTTCATTCTGAAAATTCATTTTCCTGCCATGCCCCAAAATTACTCATTCCACCACATTCAAGAAATGTGCATTCCTGCCACATTCTGAAACTGCATGTGACTACCACATTCTGAAACTGTGTATCTCCACTATATTAGATATTCTGTGTCCATGCCACATTGTCAAACTGCATGTTGCCACCATAATCTGAAATCATGCATTCCCAATACATTCTGACAGTGTGCTGAAAGTACTCATCCATGACACATTATGAAATTACCTATCACTGCCATATTCTATAACTGTGTGTCTCTTGTATTTTACACTGTGTATCTCTACCACATTCTAAACATTTGTTACATCACCACATTCTGAATTCCAGTGTTCCTGCCACATTCCAGAATTGCCAAAACTGCCTGTCCCAGCTACTTTCTGATACTGTGTCATTCTGAAATCTCATCCTTGCAGTATTCTAACAAGCATTTGTCAATGCTGGAGTTCATTGTTGGGATTGCTGTTGGTATGCACTGATTGGTAGGACTATAGTTCCCAGCAGAAACAACAAGTTATGCCACCTAGTTCACATTCCTGTTGAAATACAAGGAAGTGTATAACTGTTTCCTCAATCTGTGATCCGGCTTTGAAGAGTGATGATGTGTCTGTGGTTCAGAGAAGATAAGGGCACTGGAGCCCCACCATGGGTTGGAGTGGGGGGGACCTTATGGTTAGAAACCCTAATGCCCCATGTAACAGGGTCCCTGTTCCCTGTAAGGTTTACTCCCCTACTAATATATAAAGGTGACCCCCCCTTTTTTCTCACACTGTTCTATCCTCTGCATCATTTCTTCTGTCCTTTTCCTTTTTTTTTCATGTCAGGGTGGCCAACCTGACATATCTCATTGCTTACTTTACTATTCCTTTTCTCAAACCCCTCTTATGGTGCACCAGATAGCACTGGGTGCAGTATAAAGCACTCTCCCTAGTGGGAGATATGTCCAAACATGAGTAGTGCTTTACTTTTAAATAATGAAAACACTCCTGAATTCCCTGGAGTTTCTCCAGTTTAGCACTAGTGCCCAGGGCAAAACAGAAGTTTCTAGATAAAGAATAAAACATTCATGAACGAAGAAAACAGTCCAGAGATGTTGTAACCGAGCTGATAAAAAAAAGAAATAGCTAAAGGTTGGAAATGGGCTTAGAAAAGGCCCAAAAGATATGTTTTGCTGACGGCTGTACATTTTAGCCATTGGAGCAATAAAAGGAAATTGCTGCGTAATGGCAGGAGCTGCTAAAGGAGCCTAGTAAAGAGCTCCTGCAAGGTTTAAATAATGTGGCAGCATGTTTAAACAAAATAAGGGCTAAAATGACTCTAAGGTTATTACAAGAAAAAAATGGTAATTACTGAAATAAAGATACAGGTCTCTGGAGCTGGCAGAAGAAAGGATATGAAGAGCGTGCCCTCTAGCTCCCATTCTCTTTGCCAAAACAGAGACACCTGAAAAAACAGAAAGAGTAATGATGCTGTAATTACCTGTGGGTTTCCCTGCAGTTCTTGCTCTAGGACTGGCTGCCCACAAAATGGCTGGTTTTAAAAGGTACAGGCTTTAGTGACATCAGAACGAGGGAGGCGCTTGCCTCCAAAATGAGTCCCAATTAAGCCTAAAAGAGGAATTATTGATCCCTACCTGTAGGTGTTTTTAAACCAAAGTCTATCATCAGGTAAAAGATTATAGGGACTTGGAAAAGCATGAAATAAAATGCATTTATTCTGTAAAATAAAAGAATAAAAGCCTAATTGTTTCCTTGATGTTGGTCACCTGGCCATGATGTCATCAGCCATAAGGCTATAAAAACTCACCACTAGAGGGATGTTTAGAGAGAGGTAGGCCAGTGAGCTGCTAGTCTTGTAGGAGGAAGGTGTGTTTGTTTTCACACCAGTGAATTTGTTAAGAAAATGGTCAAATTAAGAGAGAAGTGACTTGGGAAGAGTCATCTTCAGAGTTTTGTTTATTTTGGTGTGTTGACCAACACCTTGTGTTTTTTATTTCTGTAAATATTAATTTTATTTGACTTTGAATAAAAAAATCATAAACGCATTCGTGTGCTTATTTTATGCATCATACCTCCTGCCTAAGTGTCTGTTATTTGTTGGTATTTGCACTACACATTTTCAACATGGCCTTTTGTGACCCCCACCTCCTGAAAGCATTTGGGACCTCTGCTCATAAACAGTGGCACTGTGATTTTGTTAATCTGTCCTGCACGTTGATTTCTCACAGTGACCATGCCATTCTGCACCAAATGTGCAAAAACACAGTTTGGGCAGAATGTGAAAAATTTCAGCTGTACCATTCATAGGGAGGTGTGACGAGAAAGCAGTATTGAATATCTGGAGTGAAAATATTAAAAATGCTCAAACGTACGAGCGTACATGGAAACTGCACAATGCACGCTTGTAACAGTCATTTAGTGGAATAGTTTCACCAAAATTTTAACATAGGCATTTTATGACCTCTACTGATGAACACTGTTCATTATGATTTTCTTACTCTGTCCTGAACATTGATTTCCCACAGTGACCGTGCCATTGTGCGCCAGATGTGTGAAAACACATTTTGGGCAGGATGTGAACAATGACAGCTGTACTGTTCATAAGGAGGTGTGCAAAACTGACAATGATGAAACTCTTGAGTGAAAATATTACAAATCCTTGATGTTACTAGTGTGCGTGTAAACTGTACAACGCATGCTCATAAAATAGTCATTTTATGGACTTTTGTCACCAAATTTTCAAACATAGGCATTTTGGGACCTCTGCTCATGAACAGTGTCACTGTAATTTTTCTTAGTATGTCCTGAACACTGATTTCCCACACCAACCGTGCTATTCTGAGCCAGAAGGGCAAAAACACATTTTGGCCAGGATGTGAAAAATGACAGCTGTACTGTTCATAAGGAGGTGTAAAAAAATGCCAATGTTGAAAATCTGGAGTGAAGATATTACAAATTCATGAAGTTACGTGTGTGCATGGAAACTGAGCAACGCACACTCATAACACAGTCATTATAAGGACTTTTGTCACCAAATTTTCAACATAGGTATTTTGAAATCTCCGCTCATGAACAGTGTCACTGTGATTTTTGTAATATGTCCCAAACAATGATTTCCCACAGTGACTGCACTATTCTGCACCCGGAAGTGTGAAAATGCATTTCAGCCAGGATGTTGAAAATGACAGCTGTACTGTTCATGAGGAGGTGTAAAAAATACCAATATTAAAAATCTGGAGTGAAAATATTACATATTCGCCACGTTACAAGTGTGCGTTGAAACTGCGCAATGCACAGTCATAAAACAGTCATTTTTTGGAATTTTGTCAACAAATTTTCAACATAGGCTTTTTGGGAGCCCACCTCATGAACAGTGACACTGTCATTTAATTAATCAGTCCCAAAAGGTGATTCCATGCAGTGACTGCAAAATCACCTTTCAGGACAGATTTACCAGATGACAGTGACTGAATTCATGAGGTGGGGTCCCAAGAACCCCATGTTGAAAATGTGGTGCCAAAATTCCCCAAAATGGCAGAGATATGTACCAAAGTTGAAAAAAACCTATTTATGCCATTATACAGCTTATCGGCATTTCTTCAGTTCGTGCTCGGCTTTGAAGAGTGCAGACATGTTCCCGGTCCACCGAAGATCATCGCCATTGGGCAGCAGAGGTAAGTATGGGGTGGGGGGTGGGGGGAGGTGGGGTGCACAGAGGGTGGGTGTGGGGTTGGGGAGGGGCCACTGGACTCAATGAGGGACCATTTTCTAGTTTACAGGTTTACATTTTTTTTTAAACCTCGCAGGAAGGTTTTCTTTTTACATGGACACTTGGCATGCTAGGGTGGGCTCCCAGCATGCCAACTGAGTGTTGGGGGGCAGTAGCAACAGAGGATTGGGCACCCATGATGGCACATACCCAGTGTTGGGGGGATAAGAGCCAAGGGGGATTGGGCACCCCCCTCAGCACACAAGAAATTGGGGGGCATTATGCCAATGGGGAGTGGGCTCCCCCATTGGCAAAATGAACCAGGATAGGGCATGCCAACAGGGGGATTGGGCAACCCCATTGGCACATATAAGTGCTGGGGGGGCAAGAGCCAAGGGAGATTGGGCACAACCTCGGCATACAACAAATTTGGGAGGGGGGACATTATGCCAATGGGGATTGGTATCCTCCATCTGCAAAATGAACTGGGAGGGGGGCATGCTGACAAGGGGATTGGGCACCCCCATCAGTTTCATGTTTCTTTTTTAACTGCGAGGGGGCATGCAGAAGTCCTGGGCTCAGCGCATTCACACTGCTGTAAGCTACAGCAGTGTGAATGCGCAACCAGGAATGCAGTATATGCAGGAATGCAACTTCAAAGGACCGAACCATACCACTATTGGTGTGGCTCTGTCCTTTGAAAAGTTGTCCAATTCTAGCCGGAACAGCTGAAATGGAGTCATCGCCAGCCTGCCAACTGATTCGCCTGCCGCTCACCCGCACCTAGCAACGGTGATCTCCATTGGGCACACCCCTGTAGAGCACCTTATAGCAATGAGTTCATCTGTGCCTGCATGCCATGACAAACTCAAAAATTGCACAGAACATTGGCATTCTAAAGGCATGTTTGCAGCTGCATCCCCTCAGTCACATTCTTAAGTACCCTTGCATCTCACAACATGGAAAGGCATGCTGTGTACCTACCCAGTGTCAGCTTTCTATTTTTTTTTTGCTAGAACTGCAGATATATGTAAAATGAGAGAAATATGTCCTATAAGGCATCTTGTAAGGAGAACTAGGCTGTAAGATCTGTTTATGACATCATTGGTAGCTCATCACTGAAACTGGCTTCATTGAACGGCGGTGAAATTAGGGTTACAAAATGACTTGTAACTTTTGAACAAACTAACTTGGAGATTTCATTTTTGGCATGAGGCTGATTGATGATGTGCTAAAATTCTGACGCTATGGATGCTAGAAAGTTTAGACAGAATCCCTCTTTAAGAAGACTGAGTCATATTAAGCATTTAAAAACAGGATTTAAATAAAAAAAAACATTGGACTATATGATATGCTGGCATTTTTGTTAACTGATTTTCACAGCCAATATAATCTCTTTGGTTCTCTATGCATCTGAACATATAGCAAAACATGCATTTACAATGAAAATAAGGGGGTTTCCAATATTATGCACTACAACTACTAATATATTAACAACCATATTTAAAAATGCATGATTAGAAACCGACAAAAAATCACCAATCACAGTGCCCACATACATGTCATTAAGAAATTAAATGAGTGCAGAGTACTTCTATTGAGATTTGACAGATATACAGTATGGGCATGTAAATCAAAAGAACATTAAATATTATTTCCAACGGGAAGAGAAACAGCATCAAATCTCAAATTAAATCAAAAGTATCCTTGAGAGGAAAAGGAAACACTTCAGTCTGTTGCAGAAAACTCCAGGCAGCATCAAAAAGTGCCTGGGAGGGTTACTTCTACCAGCCCTGCTTCTAAGCAAAGAACATTTATTCCCACTTCAACACAGGTTAGTAAATAACACTGTTGAGTCATAGTCTATAACTAGAAAAAGAATAAAATGTTTTGCCAATAACTATCAAATAATATGTCTTTGGGTATTTTTCCATCAGTGTTAATTTCAAACACATCAGAAATGCGCCCCCCCCCAAAAAAAAGGAATGTACATGTGAATATTTTTACAAACATGAAAAACAAAAACAAAAATACAATATAATGTTAATATAATGACAGCCAAACAGTATTTAGTATCCTCTTGCTTTTTAACAGTGAGTCACTCTGAACTGAGCAAAATGAGAAGGATTTTAGTAACTGACATTGACAGTGATTAACTTCAGGTATATATCCCCCTAGCATTTGTGTTATCACTAACAAGAACCCATTTGTACTACAGAAATGGAAAATAGCTTTGCAGGCTTACATTGTGAAAAAGACATGTTGTTGCCAAAGAAAGCACAAGTAGCACTTCACATTCTATGGCTGTCTAAAATCAATTTTTGAGTCCTAGAACCTAAAAAAGTTGAAATATAACAGGGCACATAAATGATTGTTGTGAGTTACAGTATGCTATGTTTCTGCAAGGCATACAGTATCTACACATATCACATTCCTGTAAACTAATTAAAAGCTGTTCGTAAGAAGTTTCAAATTGTTGCACACATTTTCTTTGTGTGACTGAGTAAAAGAACAGCTACCATAAGTCCTTCAAAACTATTTCTGAAAGAAAGAAACTGTGCACTGTGATTTTGTGGCTGCATGTTAATGTACAGTATTTAATATGACAGTAGTTTTCTGTTGACTTACGTGGCACTTAAAAAGTATTCAGTGCAAGGGTTCTTATCTTTTATTCAACTGAAACAGAGGTGTGCTTCATGTGATTCTAAAAAAATATGTGTTCCTTGTTGGTTGAGAGCACCCCGCTAAACACCCTGAAATTACAGTTTTCCTAAGATGTACTTGCACATCTAAAATAAAAGGGTATTTTTTTTATCAAGTTACAGCTAGTCAATCCACACCACGCTGATAAAGGTGACAGAAATCCTGTGGAACCCACTTGTCACTTGTAATGGATTGATCCATGCAAGGTCCATCAGTCCCTTTTATTTGGTGTCTACTGTATTGTTCCAGTGACTTTACTGATGTTTTTCTGTCATGCTCATGTCACACATTGTGGTACTGCACCATATTTTGAGTGCTGAATGATACTCTTTATCTGAGGTCACAGATGAAATATTGTTTCTGGTGTTATTTTATTTTGTATTTATTTAAAATGAATTAGTTCATAAGTTTTGATAAGTTTCCTTGCTCTTGCTGATGTGGGTGTGCATGCAGGAGAGAGAGTAGGGGTGTGCTTACCGCTCACAGCTGACTGTCAACAGTGCAGTGAGAACAGAAAGCAGACTGCAGTGAAGGTTTCCTTTTTTGGGGGGGTATTTTTGTTTTGATTTGTCATTTTTGGGTTTTAATTCTGTGATGTATGATTAGGGTTACTGTGGTGCTTGGGGCTCAGGGTGCACAAGGGAGACAGGTGCCTTCAAGCTTTATGGTTTGTAGTACTGTACATCTTCTTTCTTGAACAAGTAGTGATTGTGATGCAGTGTTTTTTTTGTTTGTTTTGGGGCACTTATCTCAATGACATTCTGTGTTGGCAATCAGCTCACAGTCAGGTTGGAACTTTTCACTCTGTTCCATTACTCTTAACAATGTAAGCAGAGCTGCGCTGATATCAGTGGGTATCACAGTAACACTCCCTTTGTTTGAGATCTGGTTCATCATCAATTCTAGAGACTGAGACTAGAGTGATGGCAACCCCAATGCTGTCAATCTTGTCTGACTCCTCAATGTTGTTGCCTATGTGGCAGAGGTCCAGGAACTCATCCTTCAATAGAAACAGATGGTCGGGGCACAGGACCCAAAGCAGCATGGATTTACAGCAGGAAGGTCATGTCAGATGAAGCTAATAGATTTCTTTGACTGGGTGACCAAAGTAATAGACCAGGGAGGGGCTGTGGATATGGCCTACCTAGACTTTAGCAAGGCATTTGACACAGTCCCACACAAAAGATTAATAATCAAGTTAGCCAGCCTGGGAGTGGGTCCCAGAGTGGTAGCCTGGGTAGCAAACTGGCTGTACAACAGGACACAGAAGGTAATAGTGAATGGAACAGATTCTGAAGAAAGGGGGGGCACTAGTGGAGTACCTCAGGGCTCAGTACTGGGTCCAGTCCTCTTTAACATCTTTATAGGTGACATTGCAGAGGGTCTGGAGGGAAAGGTATCCCTCTTTGCAGATTACACAACGATCTGTAACAGAGTTGATACACAAGGTGGGGGGTAGAAAGGATAAGAAGGGACCTGGCAAGGTTGGAGGAATGGTCAGACATATGGCAACTTAGATTCAATGCAAAGAAGTGCAAAGTAATGCACCTGGGAAACAAAAACTCAGGAGAAGAGTACACAATAGCAGTGGAGATACTAACAACAACAAAAATGGAAAGGGACCTGGGGGTAGTCATATCAGATGATCTAAAGGTTGGTAAGCAATGTGAGAAGTCAGTAAGGAGAGCCAGGGGAATATTGGGATGCATAGAAAGGGACATCACAAGTAGAAAAAGGGAAGTGGTTATCCCTCTGTACAGACGGTTGGTGAGACCCCATCTGGAGTACTGTGTGCAGTTTTGGAGACCTCATCTATGCAAGGACATAGACAGGATGGAAGCAGTCCAGAGGAGGGCAACTAAAATGGTGCAGGGTCTGCATCAGAAACCATATGAAGAGAGAGACTGAGAGAGCTTAATATGTATACCCTTGATGAAAGGAGGGATGGGGGACATGATAGAAACATTCAGTACCTGAAGGGAATCAACAAAGTTGAGGAGGGTAGCATCTTTCAGAAAAAGAGATGTGTAAGAACAAGGGGGCACAATTTAAAGATAGAGGGGGGATGGCTCAAGGGTAATGTGAGGAAATTATGACAGAGAGAGTGGTGGATGCATGGAACAGCCTTCCTGGGGAGGTTGTTGGGTCTAAAACAGTGGGGGAATTCAAACATGCATGGGACAGACATAAGGCAATTGTAGTGGGGGTGGCTGGAAGTAGGCTGTTTGTTAACTAGAATCTGCAGCTTATCCAGTAGGTAGGGAAATGGGCAGACTAGGTGGGCCAAGTAGTCCTTATCTGCCGTCAAAGTCTATGTTTCTATGGTGACTCATTCTTATATGTGTTGACTTCTATCACTGTCTCCGCTTCTCCCAATAAACAGCCTCCACAAAACAATGCACAGTTGCCTGCGGATTGATGATATCTCAGACGTACCTCATCATATAGAGAGCAAAAAGGAGGGAGATTTTCTTTACACAGGAGGTAGGCAACACCTGTTCTGTGCTGTAAAGCATGTCAAAGACTTGTGAGCACATTGTTCTGATGTGGTGCCTTTTGAATGTGTCCGTAATCCCCTAATTGAATGGCTATAAAATGCATGTTGTGTTGGGAGGTGAAAAAAAAATCAGTTTAATGTTTCTTAGCTATGTTATATTTGGAAGGCCACTACAGTTGTCTAGCAACACAGCTACATGTTTCGTGAAAGAAGCTTAGAACCCATAAATATAGCATTTTCTAAAAAATATCTCCTGTCAATAATGCTGGTTGATTTGCATGGTAGATGTCTTACACCATAAAAGCAACACAGCTGCATTGACTTCCCCACAACCAGGACCTCAGTCTTCTCATTGCCTGCCATGTTACTATACGGCAGCAGAGCACTGCCAGGTGCTCCTTGGCTTTTTTCTTGCTCACCAGAGTTTCCCTTTTAAAAGTCAGCAATGCAGACCCATTCCAGTAAAAAAAAAGAACCTGGTCTCATTACAGCATAAAAACCTGATAGGATACCAGGAAGCACATCCACTAACCACTTCTCAGCTGATGCCATATTGACATTCAACTTTTCTTTGTGTGCACTTTTGAATCCTATATTATTCAGCACCTTTCACAGGTGTAGCCATCCAAGTGGGGGAAGGGGGGTCATTTTTATCAAGGGCATTTGCAATCTGAGAAGCTTTGTACATAAGTAGAGGAGCGCTTTTAATGGCCTGTTGACTGCAAGCATTGGTGAACCAGTGCAGCAACACCTCTTCGAGTTCTGTGTCTTTTCCCCCTCCTACTTTCTCCTTAGCTTGGAATTTGAGTTGATGTGCCAATCTGTCAGGAGCTTTCTCTGTTTTTAGCAAATCAGAGACAGTAGACTTTGAAATACCCAGGTATTGTGCAATATTGCGAACACTGTGCTTAGGAAACTTATCAATCTGGGCAAGCAATTCTATTTTTTGGATATAGTCAAGGCACTACATCTGGAAGCCATCATCTCTGGTTACCAAATGGACTCCACAGAGGTCAGCCATTGTTGAGGTGAGTCACATCTTTTATGCTGTGATTATCAGACATTCAGAAAATAAGACAGTGAAATAGCAGGTAATCTGACATGTAGCCTGAGACCAAACAACAAATCTGTCAGCTAATAAAGTACTCACTTCCTGCTCTGGCATCCACTATAAATGGGCTAACACACCCACTGCAAATAGCAGAAATAGAGCAGCAGCTACATCATTTGGCTTTTGGCTTTTACATTCTGTCTAGACAAAGTGCGTGTCCAATATATTGGTGTCTGACATAAAGGGGTTACACTGTAATTTAAATAAAAATGGGTTCTGATACACCTGTATAACTTTGCCACTCTTCCACGTGGACACCTAACAATAGCCACATAAATGTGACCATATCCAATGAATTAGATTCACATCCCCTGAAGAAAAGCAATTTTAAAAAGTTTACATCCATGACTCTTTAGAGTAGGAAAAGAAATAATGCTAGTAACCACTTGCGAACATCCACTCCAGATAACTGAAAGATGTGAAGACTGCCCCGTGACCTTCCTCTCTCTTCTGCAAAGCCTCTGCAGTGCATCAAAGATGTGCTAAAGAAGAGTTTAAAATGGCATCAACAAAGATTTTCCTACTGCCAGGAAAAAGATGCACTTTCGTAAACACACGGTGAGCATAGGTCATTCGGCAATTGATCTGATGCGGTGCATTGCATATGAGTCTAGCCCTTGAAATTGACAGCCAAATTTCCCATGCTATATTGACCACTAGTAACTGAGAATTTCCATAGTTACTCATTTAGCAATTAAGTAAATAAGAAACTGCACACTGGCAACATAGCAGCCCAACTGATGGCAGAAGAAGACTGGCTATACAACCAAGTAGTGCACATATTTAAAGTTAAAAACCTGTTTTAGGCTAGTAGACGTATTTTACTTTCGACTAATTTAACAATCCCTGACATCTGGACACATGACATTTATAAACAGGATATGTGAATACAGAATAAAAGACTGCATATAATTCCAACAAAAACAATGGGAGTTAAGGAAAGCCAATATTATTAATTAGCAAATGGCTACTGTGGTCATGTAACAAACATGAATACAGTTGGTCCAGGTCAGTTTACAAATATTCCCACAGCCGCATATGCTGCAATTCCAAATAATAAGGAATGAAAGTTTAAGGAAAAATGAGTGATAAAGATTCTTCTAATATCTCATACAGAGAAAGCGTCCAGTGAATACATGATTATATTAATTATTGTTGCTCCTGGGCAAATATCTTATCTGCCTTAAGAAAAGAAAGACTTTCTATCAGACAGAATTTGAAGTAGAAAGCCATATGCCAATATCATTTGAAGAGCATTCAATGTGGGCTAAAACTGCACCCAAAATGCCATCTCTTGACTCCATAAAAAAGGGCAGACTAATAGAACATGTTTCAAATTATTGATTTGTGGTGAACCACAAGACAAGGAGATGAAGTTCCAGTTTTCTTTTGTTTATAAGACAACTGATTCCTGTCATATAAGTCTAACCTGAACTTGGGAACTAATCTTCTGTCTTCAGAATTATCTATAAAATCAAAACAGGTCCCTTTCCTATACAATATTTTATCTGAAGCTAGCCATGACTGTTATTTAGATTGCCTGGATGATTCAATATTTTACTGCATAATGTTGTCCATAATTCTCCTTTTTTCTGAATAAGACAATGTTCTGTCAAGGTCTCCAAAATATGTCATTAAAAACGGCTAAGCTCAAGGGAAAAACTGATTTTTGTATGAGTCTAATATAAAGAGAGTGGAAACCAATCTGGGAAAGGATAATTTAGTTCTCAAGAAAATTTCTTGGGAGTCAATCTAAGGGCAGAACAAACAATTTTAGAAGCTACAAAGAAATTCTGTCCTTTGACAAAACATCAGAGGAGTATTGTCATAGCTTACCATGAAGAACTGCTATGGATACTGACCAGGTATCTTTCAATAAATATTTCCATGTTTTATTGGTTGCAATTTCAATTTTTTTCTGTTTTACCTATTCCCCAGATTCTATTATGTACAATTAAGAAGATGATTAGGATATAATGCTGTCAATACACCAATTATTGATTGACCTCCATATTTGTGATTATATGATCTTAAAGATCAACGGCAATGATTGTTTTGGCTGTGCCATTAGAGAGCACTTATGTGGGATTGTTTAAATAATAAAGACCCCTTTTAACCAACAAATATTGTCTCATGTGTTTTTTCACTGCCAAACTAGATATATTTTAGTTTGTTGGCATCAACATGTACGCATTAAAAAATTGCGCTGTCTCCCAATCCCTGGTGAGCGCTGTTTGCCATTGACATCATTTAAAGGCTGACGTCAATAGCTGCAGCGTGAGTGACATACTGTCAGTGATCCAAGGATGATGGCATGAGACTGTCATTCGGTTTATATAATTTTTTCCTGGAAAAAATAAAGTATTTCCAAATGCCTTGTTATGCCTCCTAACTGTGTTCATTCTTCTAGATTGTATTCAGATGGAAATAAATAAATATTTGAAATTCAGTTACCACGGCACTGGCTCCGATGTCTGCAGAGCCACATTGATCAGCGCTGACTCAGACAGTTCCCTGCCATGAGATTCACAGTTTCAGATTCAGAGCCCCTCATATCGTGTTTTGCATTGTCATGTATTTAGTGCAAGAAAGTTATGCTAATTTATGTTTTTAACACCATCTGCTAACATTTTCAGAATATAAATGATCCTACTCAGAGATCCGCAGTTCTCATTGAGACCGCAGACAGGCAAACAGGGCAGTGGACATTTACAATGATTAGAAATAGTCTCTCTCACCTCAACCCTTTTCAGGGACTTAATTTGTTAATTACTCCAGTTTATATTTGCTTTAATAATGTCCTCTGTTGATAACAAGTATGATGGTGTGGTCGTGTTCCGTTCTGAAATAGTGCCATGTGCCTTTGAGCCCAGTGTGACTGCTGCGGAATCCAGTGATGACCAGGCTGAAATAGCGGTTTGCTCCAACAGTAGCAGACCTGTTGATCAATGGTGTGTGCATAATTGTTTTAAAATAATGAAAACAAATAGCTGCAATTTGTATTATCATTAATGAGATTAGTAAATAAACTGGAGGTGTTGATAATAGATAATGGGAACACAAATACCGTTAATTGTATGCACAGTATGCATGTTTTCATAACTGAATTGTTTTAGTTTTAGCTGAGAGGCGCTTTTTAAAAAGAGTGTGGCAAAGTCTCACAACTTTTAAATTAAATCTAGTTATTAATATTTATAGTAATTCGTAAAAGCAGTTAATTGCTTCAAACAGTGTTGGTGGTTCACTGGGAGGTCAATTGACTAGCTCGGGGTCAACTAATTAATTAGTTTCCACCATTATATTAACTCATAAGAGTTGTGATATGGCTAATATTTCTCTCACTACCTTACAAAAAAATTCCTGAATATCGGCTGGCTCAGGGAAACAGTATAAGATAACACATCTAACTCATCTAGATATGCCATTGTTCTGCATCAGGAGCTATATATCTGATGGAGTGAAAAAGACATAATCTCTACAGCAATTTATTTTCTTGTTTCCCTTGAATTAGAACGGCATGGGAATGTGGCTTTTGTGAGAAAAGCTTGTTTATGTAGAGTGTCTGTATATTAAAAATATGTGCATTTACTGGAATATTTGTGGCTGAGCCTATCTTGTATTTTCTGTATTAAAGTTCTCTTTGAAATGAGTGTTTTTAGAGTTACCGATTTCTTTTTATTATATTGTATTTTTATGTCAGAAAGATAGATATATCATAGGAACTGAATATGCACTCCATCAGAACTAGTAACAGAATCACAGAATAAGGTCATTTTCCTGCAATTGTTGTCTTTTGACATTCTTTGTTCCAGCTCTAGTCTCTAGTCAGAAGTATATTTATCTGATGAAAGATGCAAGAAAAATAAAATAATACTGTAATAGAATTACTGCTGTCATATGTCTTATGTCTATGTTCAAGTTAACCACTCAATAGGTGTGATCTGTGCCTCCTGACACAGTATGACCACTCGGGAATTATTTTCTAGAACATTACTGTAACCACTGACTCCCCTCTCCAGTCCACCCAGAAAGCTGTGTCAAGTCATTTTCAATGACACCACCTACATAAAACAAAGCTTTAGATGGGTACTGCTTGTGCACAACACCAGAAGTGTGTACAGTAAATCCCAATGTTTCAAACATGCCATTTATTTAGAATGTGAGTTATTAGGAAAAAATGAGTAAGGTTAGCTATTCAATTGTTATATATTGCTATAGTGATTACTGGATGACAGGGATATTTTGCAACACAATGTCATACTGTATTCCTGGCCTGCATCAACGGCAGCAGTCCTTACTGTGGTCATTTGTTTTATTCACTCTCATCTACATATTGGATTATTTTTAGTTATTCCCATCCATGTCCTCCCCTTCCCCCCATCTCAATGTGTGGGCCCCTACCATCTCCTGTTGTGGTATAGCATAAGCATCTACTACCATTCCCGTGAACAATAACTTCTACACAGTTTCCCTTATTCCTTTACACTCCAAACTGAAATCATAGCTCAGTCATCCTTGTTCAAAGACAGATGTTGTCAGTTGGAAGATAGTTGTAGCATTTATGCTTATTAAATGCCTCTATCATACCACTCCTGTCACTCCTATCTTCTAGTGAATACATACTGTGGTTTATTTTAACTTTAGAAAATAGGTTTGTTATTTACTGGTCTCTGATTGGCTGGCACCCCTGACTGGGGGGTACATTAACTACCACTGCACGTGCTGAATGGAGCTCTGCCACACACTTCCAGCTCTTCGACTGCCTACCCATTCTCACCAGTGACCCTAGTCAGCAGCCCAACTCTATCACTGGGACCAATGTGAGAAATGACCCTCTCCTCATTCCCTTATTGTCCTGAAAAAACACACACACACACACACACACACACACACAACTTCCCAGATATTTAAAAGCAACTACTTACATTTTTGTTACTGCTGTTGTGGAACGGAGCTCTGTCACACACATCCCCCTCTCCAATCATATGCCTGCTCTCACTAGTGACACTAGCCAGCAGCCAACTTCATCTCCATCACTCAACTTCCGGCAAGATCCACGTACTTAACAGTCACATTTCCTGACCTTAAAAAAAAAATTACAGGAACAGCACAAAACAGCTTCTTTTAAGGGGGGGTACAACATGGAGGGGGCAGGAGCTTCACAGCAACCTTCATGTATTGAGACAATGGTGTGGGGAGGGGAGAACAAGAAAAGAATGGCTCACTGTGAGGGGGGCAATAGCAGCTGGAACAACAACACATAACTGTTTCTTTTTTTGAGGGTACAACACGTGGGAAAGAACAGGAATCTTCACAGCAACCTCCATGTATTGTTCTGAAGACGATGGTGCGGCGAGCAGAACTAGAAAAGAATGGCTCTCTGGGGGGGTAACAGCTGTAACAGTACAAAAATGAGGGACTACTTCACAAGATAAACACATAAATCTCATTTTTAACTGTTTTTTAAATGTCTTATATCTCATCTAAAAATGTTTCAGGTAGCCCATTTTCTAAGAGTAATAATATCCTCAAGAGTGGGTGGTATGGGAAATATCGGACCTTCCATGGGCTAGAAGGCCCTCTATCTGCGGTGTTGGAACTCATTACACCCATGGATGGACCGGTATTGCCCAATATGGCCCACCCTGTTGGGTATTATTGCTTGCAACTCTATATGTTGTCTGATGCAATATATGAATACTCCTGAACACCACACACTAGGCCAGCTTCACTATGTATTTATTCATGTGATGATTTGGCCTACATAACTGAACACAAAACTCTGGATTAAGCCTCTCCAAAATTTTAAACATATATGGTCATCACTACCTATAAACATCGAAAATGTCCATTTTCAGCTGGTAATGACCACTGGGCCCATCTAGTCTGGTTTAGTTTATGCCATATGGAGATAAAAGAGCTGCTATTCAGTGATGCTTCTCCTGCGGCATTAAAGGAGCAGGAGTAGAAGAGTGCATTGGTAGTAAAGCTGCACCATGGCAAAAGTAAAAGCTTTGGGGGGTTGTAAAGACAGAGAGGAGTGGAATCGGGAGAATGCGTGGACATTGAGGTTAGGTCTTATTTCTCGCTAAGCGAGACAAAACAGATGGCGGGCATTTTAAACTGAAAACTTGAATGGCAGTTTGATACTGGTGATGAGGTTGGTGGGGACAGTCACTTGTTAATATCCATGCTGTGTTGTGTGATAGACAACTACTTTGCCTGGTCTATCAGCCAATAAGAACCCAGGATTTTCTTTGCCCATTTTCTAAATTGGAAGAGATCCCCCTCCTGCATCTTGTTTATTCACTTGCTGTAATTGCAGTTTCTATCATGCCCCCCTCATCCCTTCCTCCACTCGTTTATGTCTTCTCATCCTGTAACTGCATATTGAGGTCTCTTAGTCTCTCCTATTATGACTTATTTGCCGCCTTTCTCTGGATAGCTTCCATCTAGTCTATTTCCTTATGCATGTGTGGTCTCCAGTATTGCACACAGTAATCCAGGTTATGCCTTGTCAGTGTTTTATAAAATGGCATCAACACCTTCCGCTTCATGCTAGTAATACCTCTGAATATGCACCCTCATTATGTAAATTACCCTCACTGCAGCATGTGCGCTCTGCTTTTAAACATTTAAGTCATCACAGATGGTAAATCCTAGGTGCCTTTCATGTGAGCAGTCAGTATCTACCCTAGTCACATCTCTCTTCCCATATTGGATCTCATTTACCACCACTCTCTGCCTTCTATCCATCAGCCCAATTCTAAATAAGTGTATTACCTTATGTCACATGACCACATGACCTGACTACTCATATGTAAGCAATAAGACATGGCTGGGTGTTGATAATATTGAGAAACCAGCACACCCAGATGTGTGGTTAGGTATGAGAACAAAGGTCTAGTGTCTTCAGCCTCTGGGTATGTGGGTATCTCAGTACTTCTAAAACCCAGTCATGGCATATTGCTTATATAAAATGGGTACATAGGCAATTTTGAAAAAAAAAATCATTCCAAAAATTTCCAAATTCACAAAAAATATACTAAAATGTTGCAAAATAACATTTTTCTTCCATGTATGTTTTTCACCTGTCAGTCATCTGTCTTTCTTCACACTCAATACATATTGGGAAGGGAAAGGGAACATTGTTTAACCAAGAGTAGCACACTAAGCCAACGCTTGTTTCCAGATGCAACATGGGAGCACAAGGAAGTTAAGTGACTTGCTCAGGATCACACAGTATGCACCTAGGCAGCTGTGTGATTCAAACCCAGGTCTCCAAATCTGCAGCTCAGAGCCTTAACCCACTGCACTATACTGCCTCCTAGTAGGGTCTCTGCTAGGTAAGCGACTGCTTTAATTTTCCCCTAAGACTGTTAAGAATGGCTAAAACGTGGCTTTCAAAATAGCCCCCATAGACTTGTATGAGGCTCTCCCTGGCCCCACATCACTATTTCTGAGAGTGCGGGGGAGGAATTGGGGAGGAGAGGGGGCACCAGGAAGCTGGAAGGGATCAGCTGGCTGAGGCTTTGGCCCCAGTTACAATCCCTTCCACAAAAAAAAAGTATGCAGTTTTAAATTAAATTTGTTTTGCCTGTCAGCTCATGCAGCTAGAAACATAGAAACATAGAAACATAGACTTTGTCGGCAGATAAGGACCGCTAGGCCCATCTAGTCTGCCCATTTCCCTACCTACAGGATAGGCCACAGATCCTAGTTAACCAACAGCGCTATTTCTTCCTACCCCCCACAAGAATTGCCTTATGTCTGTCCCATGCATTCTTGAATTCTCCCACAGTTTTAGACCCCACAACCTCCTCAGGAAGGCTGTTCCATGCATCCACTACCCTCTCTGTGAAATAATACTTCCTCACATTGCCCCTGAACCGCCCTCCTTCTATCTTTAAATTGTGTTCCCTTGTTCTTGCAAGTCTCTTTTTCTGAAAGATGCTACCCTCTTGGACTTTGTTGATTCCACTGAGGTACTTAAAAGTTTCTATCATGTCCCCCCTCTCCCTTCTTTCCTCAAGGGTATACATATTAAGCTCCTTTAGTCTCTCCTCATACGGTTTCTCTTGCAGACCCTGCACCATTTTAGTTGCCCTCCTCTGGACTGCCTCTATCCTGTCTATGTCCTTGCGAGATGGGGTCTCCAGAACTGGACACAGTACTCCAGATGGGGTCTCACCAACTGTCTGTACAGAGGGATAACAACTTCCTGCTTTCTGCTGATGATGCCTCTCCCTATACATCCCAGTATACCCCAGCCCTCCCTACTGCCTTCTCACATTGCTTGCTAACCTTAAGGTCATCTGATATGATTACCCCCAGGTCCCTTTCCTTTTTTGTTGTTGTTACTACCTCCCACCCATTGTGTATTCTTCCCCTGGGTTCTTGTTTCCCAGGTGCATTATTTTGCACTTCTTTGCATTGAATCCTAGCTGCCATACTTCTGACCATTCCTTCAACCTTGCCAGGTCCCTTTTCATCCTTTCCACGCTTCCTTGTGTATCAACCCTGTTGCAGATCTTTGTGTCATCTGCAAAAAGGCATACTTTTCCTTCCAGTCCCTCTGCAATGTCACTGATGAAGACATTAAAAAGGACGGGACCCAATACTGAACCCTGCGGTACCCCACTAGTAACCCCCCTTTCTTCAGAGTGGACTCCATTTACAATTACCTTCTGTGTCCTGTTGTCCAGCCAATGTTTTACCCAGGCTACCACCCTGGGTCCCACTCCCAGGATGGTTAATTTGACTATTAATCTTTTGTGTGGGACTGTGTCAAATGCCTTGCTAAAGTCTAGGTAGGCCATGTCCACAGCCCCTCCCTGGTCTACTACTTTGGTCACCCAGTCAAAGAAATCTATTAGATTCATCTGACATGACCTTCCGCTGTGAACCCATGCTGCCTTGGGTCCTGTGTTCCACTGGCCTCTAGGTACTCGACTATTCTTTCCTTCAGAGTGACTCCATCACTTTCCCTACCACAGAGGTCAGACTGACAGGTCTGTAGTTTCCTGCCTCTGTCTTGACCCACTTTTGTGAAGGGGAATCACATCCGCCTTCCTCCAGTCCTCGGTACCACCCATCCTCCCATGATTTATTAAAAGAGTAGCCAGTGGTTTCACTAGTTCCTCCTTAACTCTTTTAGAATTCTGGAGTGAATTCCATCAGGACCCATTGCTTTGTTCACCTTCAGTTTTAGGAGTTCTTGCAGAACCCTTTCTTCTGTGAAAGGACTGGGATCGACCCCCTATCAAGAGTGCTTCTGTTAATTGGATTAGGTACTTCCCCTCCTCTTTTGTGAATACTGAGCAGAAATATTCATTCAGTATTCCTGCTTTTCACTGTCCCCTCTGCCCACCCACCATTCATTCTATTTAGCCTCACTATCCTCCCTTTTGTCTTTCTGCTCGCTGATGTACCTATAAAAGGTTTTATCTCCTTCTTAACTGAGTTGGCTATCTTTTCCTCAGTTTGGGCCTTTGCTCTTCTGACTTCCCTCCCTGCTTCCTTCTGCCTTAACTGGTACAGCTCTCTGTCCTGCTCTTTCTGTTTTTCATTATACTTCCGGAATGCTATCTTTTTCTTCCTGACTTTCACAGCCACCTCTTTTGAGAACCATAGTGGCTTTTTCTTCTGTTTTGATTTGTTTATTTGCTTCACACAAAGGCTTGTTGCCTCTGTGATGGCAATTTTGATAATTCCTCATTGTTGCTCCACACCTCCTTCTAGCCTGTTGCTAGTGCTTTTCTGAGGCACTCTCCCATCTTGCCAAAGTCAGCCCTCCTAAAGTCCAGTACCCTCACTTTTGTATGGCTTGACTCTGTAGCTGAATTTAACGTGAACCACACTGTTTGATGGTCACTTGTCCCCAGATGGCAACCCACTTCTAGATCTGAGATCCTCTCACTGCCCCGTTTGAGAGTACGAGGTCTAAGATTGCTCCCTCACTAGTGGGTTCCAAAACTAGCTGTCTAATGCCTGCCACCTGTAGGGCATCAAGAATGGCCCTGCTCTTGGATGTGGCTGCAGCAAATGTGCTCCAGTTAACATCTGGCATATTCAGGTCTCCCATCAACAGTATCTCCCCTTTCTCTGCCATTCTAAGAATGCCTTCTATAATATCCTTGTCCATTCCTTCCCCTGACATGGGGGTCTGTACACAACCCCTGTGCGGATTGTGGTGCCCTTTCCAGTCTCCAAGGTGACCCACAGTGCCTCCTCTCCTCCCTGTTTACTCTTTTGTTCAGTTGCCTTTATCCTTCCTTTACATAGAGCTACTTCTCCCCCTCTTCTCTCCTGCCTGTCTCTCCTGTAGGTTATGTACCCTGGTATGTTAACATCCCAGTCATGGTTCTCTGTGTACCTTGTTTCTGTGACTGCTACGATATCCAGGCATCCCTCTTCCATGAAGGCCATCAGCTCAGGGAGCTTGTTGCCCAGACTACGGGCATTGGTACTCATTACCCTCCATTTCCTGATGGCCTTACTCCCTTTTGCTAAGAAGCCCAATGGCCTTATAGTGTTAGGTCAGAACATCACTTTAACCATCATTCTGTGTGGAATGGCATTGAAGGCTCTGCTGATATTTAGGTAGGCGATTACCACTGGCCCCTCTAATATTCACTGCATTACACTTTTGAGCCCCCTATCCAGGCATTGGGGGAGTGGGCACTTGCACCATTCATACTCAGGGTTGCGGCCTACGGCAGACTCTTCAGGTATGCCATTTGTTTGGCATACCTGTGTGTCTGCTGCAAGTCACAAGACTAAGCCACCAGGCCCTAGCCCCTTTAACAACCAGGCGTAAGGTATTCGGCACAACTGCACCCCTCATATGTCGCAACTAGTGGCGCTTTTAGAATTGGGCACACATAGTCTTCATACTTTAAAGTGTTGATGTCATAAACTAGCAGATATGTTTCCAAGCATCAAGTAGAGACACAGTTTTAGTTGTATGTGTTACAATTTCAGGAGTTCAATGAATCATTTTTGTATGATTTGCTCATATCCTGTTACATACCATACATATTAAAAATATAAAAGTGATGACATATTTATGATCGAGAGCTATTAGTACATTATAGTCAGAATAGTTGCACTAATACAATATACAAATCTAATACAATATACAAATCTTATTAACATTATGTTGTTCTACTTATATGTAATTTGTCTTTCCAGGTGCAATTGTCATAATTGCATGAATATGCCAACAGTAGTTGAGGATAAGTGCTGTAGGTCGTACAGGTCAATAAGACATGGAATAAAGAAGTTTAGAGGCATGAAATGCATTACGGATCATCCAGGTTTCAATTCACACTGCTTAGACTCCTATATCATGCTATCATCTCTGAATGAATTCATTGAACATGATTGAAGAATGGGTGATGAAGGTTCGCAAGATGAGTTAGTATTTACTTGACTACATATTTCTGTAATTGTGGTGAATCAATATTGTAAATCATAAAACAGGACTGATCATTATAACTATATATATATATATATATATATATATTAGAGGCAAAAAACTCTGTTTAATGCATTAGTTAGGGTTGTTCCACAGCGACAAAAGTGAGGAAATTGGTGTTGGGTTGAAAACCCCTTGGACTCCAGCCCACCCCCAACTGGCATTGGGGTGTGCATTAGGGTCATCAGCCTAACTCTCACCCCATCACATGTGCAAAACAGCAGAAGTATAGGAGAATGGGGTGAGAGTTAGGACCGACGACTCAATGCACACACCAATGCCGTTGGAGGTTGGGGATCAAGGGGTTTCAACCCCAATACCAAATTTCCTCACTTTTGTTGCTGTGGAACAACCCTAACTAATGCATTAAATGGAGTTTTTTGCCTCTAATTTCCCTTCTTTTTGAGAATGATAACGAGAAATAGTGAATGTAATGCAGCGGCAAAGGGCCCCGTGCTCCAGCCACGTGATGTCTTGTGGCATAGTAACAGGAACAGCAATGCAAACAGAAGCGTGACAGTGGCACACATGGTAACACAAGCACGAATGAGAACAGAAAGGGTAACGCATACGGTGGCGTAGACGGGAACGGTCTACCACATGATGTGTTGTCACATAGTAACATGGTGCCTGCAAATGGAAATGTCAATGGGCATGGTGACGCAAAGTGAAACAGAAAGAGAAACAGTACTGTAGACACATATGGCAAAAAATAACAGAAACGCAAGCGCAAGTAAGCATGAAAAGGATAGCATAAACGCTCACACCGCATGTCTTGCAGTAGATGTGAGCCCAACCACATGATGTCTTGTGGCATAGTAACAGGAACAGCAATGCAAACAGAAGCGCTAACAGTGGCGCACATGGTAACGCAAGCGTGAATGAGAACAGAAAGGGTAACACGGTGGCGTGCGGAATGGTCTGCCACATGATGTGTTGTCACATAGTAACATGGTGCCTGCAAATGGAAATTTCAATGGGCATGGTGATGCTAAGTAAAACAGAAGAGAAACAGTACTGTAACACAAATGGCAAAAATAACAGAAAGCATAGCGCAAATGAAAGCGAAAGGATAACGCACATGGTGGGTGCAGACATCACGATGAAGTGAAATTAGTGCTGAACTGCAAGCGGAAAGGGCAACAGTAACAGTAATGTAAGCGCACAGGCTGGTTTTCCCCAAAACCTGCATAGAGAAAGACAGTGAGTACAAATAATGTATGCATAATAATGAGTATCGGAGCAGAAAATGAGAACTTGGAATACTAAATAGGTTATATCTCAGGAACCGTACGATGTAGAAAAAAAATGTAAAAGTCGTATGATTTACAACTGTCCTGGCTAATTTGAGCTTAGCCCCCAATAGGGGCTAAGCATTTTCTGACCGAAGATCCGTATCTTGCACCGTTTCGAGATACGGCCCTGACAGGCGCGGACAGCGCGAATGTTATCCTATGGGAAAAAGAGAAGTTTGGAGTGCCATAACTTTGCCTCCCTGTAATATTTTTCACCAAACCACTGAAAAGCACATCTGTGGGCTGTTGGCTGTCTTCCCTCCAAATTTCAGGAAAAAAGACTAAACCGTTATTTTGCAGCAGGGTGCCAAAGGATTCCTGTAATGCGTTGGGCGCCGTAATGTTATCCTATGGGAAAAACCGTCAACTTTGGAGTGCTGTAACTTTACCATCGTATAATATTTTTTCAATACAACACTGAAAGGCACATCTGTGAGATGTCATCTGCGTTCCCTCCAAATTTCAGCCCCAAACTCCCAACTGTTCTTTTGCAGTGGAGTGCCAAAGAATTACTGTTATTTTGGGCATAGTGTCGCAATTTGCGAAAGCTTTTGCAAAAAATTTGCGACACTTTCGTGAGTGTGACACTACTTTGCGAAAGTACTTTTTCAAGAAATCTGAAAAACATATTTCTGGGGTGTTTTACCCCAAAATAAAGACATGGCTAGCATCCTCGGGGCCCGACTAGGTGAATACAAAAAGAATTAGGTTGATAGAGGGTCTCAATTTTAAATGCCAAGCATTTCTCTGATCACTAACTGAAAACAAGAAGGCAGATTTGTGACAGTAACATGGCCATTTGCGACAGTAAAAAGTGCCTTTGCGACACTGTCGAACTTTTTGTTATCTTTTCCCATTGACTTATAATGGGAAATTGTTTTATGAATAACTTTTGAACCGTTTAATATTATTTCATGAAATCTTTGAAAGGCACATCGGGGACCTGGCCACATGTTCCCTGAAGATTTCGGGCCGGTCGTGCAAACTGTATGACCTGTAGGCGCGACCGTAGAATTGCAGAAAAGCATAAACGCGCAGGCAGATCATGCTTAATAACTCTGCAGCTGTATATCTGACCAGTACAAAACTTGGCAGATCCCAAGGCCTATGGATCTTGATCATGCATTCCAAATTTTGGGCAAATCCATCAAATGGTTGCAAAGTTATTAAGGTGCAAAGTTTTGGGGTTTAACATAGAAATGGCTCCTCAACCCTAACTATGATAACACTACCGTTACTACCATAATATATATATATATATATATATATATATATATATATATATTCTATGTTAGGGTTGAAACCCCTTGCACCCCTCCAGCCCACCCCCCCAACTGGAATCAGGGTGCGCATTGGGGTCATTGGCCCTAAGTGTCACCCCATCACATGTGGAAAGAAGCTGAGGAATAGGAGAATGGGTGACAGTTAGGACCGATGACCCCAATGCACACCCTGATTCCAGTTGGGAGGTGGGCTGAAGGGGTGCAAAGGGGGTTTCAACCCTAACATCGAATTTCCTCGCTTTTGTCGCTGTAGAACAACCCTAACTGATGCATTAAACAGAGTTTTTTGCCTCTAATTTGTCTTCTTTTTGAGAATGATAATGAGAAATAATGAATGTAATGCAGCGGCGGGAGCACGGGGGTGATGTCTTGTCGCATTGTAACATTGTGCCCGCAAACGCAAATCGTAATTTGCATGATGACGCAAAGCAAAACAGAAAGAGGAACAGTACTGTAGACAGAAATGTTAAAAACAACGGAAACGCAACTGCAAATGAAAACGCAAAGGGTAACGCACATGGTGGCGTAAACGTGAACGGTAAGTGAAACGTGTACAGAACCACAAGCAGAAACGGTAATGGTAAGAGTAATGTAAGCACACAGGCTGGTTTTCCCCAAAAGCTGTATAGAGAAAGACAGTGAGTAGAAAGAATGTATGCAAAATAATGACTCTCGGAACACAAAAATCAGTAGTTGTAATAGTAAATTGCTTATATCTCAGTAACCGTACGACATAGAAAAAAAATTTAAAAGTCATATGTATTATCACTTTCCTGGCTAGTTATATACTAAAATTTTTTGACAAAAACTCCGTATCTCGCACCGTTTTCGAGATACAGGCCCTCAAAGGCATGGCGAACGCCATAATGTTATCCTATGGGAAAAGAAAACAGAAGTTCAGACTGCCATAACTTTTGAACAGTTTAATATTTTTTCATGAAATCTTCAAAAGGCACATCGGGGGCCACAGCTGCATGTTCCCTGAAGATTTTGGGCCAGTCGCGCAAACCGTGTGACCTGTAGGCGCGACCGTAGAATTCCACAAAAAGCGTAAATGTGCGCACAGATCATGCTTAATAACTCCACAGCTGTGTATCTGACTGGTACAAAACTTGGCAGATCCCAAGGTCTGTGATTCTTGATCAGGTATTCCAAATTTCAGGCAAATCTGTCAAATGGTTGGAAAGTTATTAAGGTGCAAAGTTTTGGGGTTTAACATAGAAATGGCTCCTCAACCCTAACTATGGTAGCACTACCGTGCTACCATAATATATATATATATATATATTCGATGTTAGGGTTGAAACCCCCTTTGCACCCCTCCAGCCCACCCCCCCAACTGGAATTGGGGTGCGCATTGGGATCATCGGCCCTAAGTGTCACCCCATCACATGTGGAAAGAAGCTGAGGAATAGGAGAATGGGGTGACAGTTAGGACCGATGACCCCAATGAACACCCTGATTCCAGTTTGGGGGGTGGGCTGGAGGAGTGCAAAGGGGGTTTCAACCCTAACATCGAATTTCCTCACTTTTGCCGCTGTGGAACAATCCTAAATGATGCATTAAATGGAGTTTTTTGCCTCTAATTTGTCTTCTTTTTGAGAATGATAATGAGAAATAGCGAATGTAATGCAGCAGCGGGAGCACGGGGGTGATGTCTTGTCGCATTGTAACATTGTACCCGCAAACGCAAATCATAATTCGCATGATGACGCAAAGTGAAACAGAAAGAGGAACAGTACTGTAGACAGAAATGTTAAAAACAATGGAAACGCAACCGCAAATGAAAACACAAAGGGTAACGCACATGGCGGCGTAAACGTGAACGGTAAGTGAAACGTGTATGGAACCACAAGCAGAAACAGTAATGGTAAGAGTAATGTAAGCGCACTGGCTGTTTTTCCCCAAAAGCTGTATGGAGAAAGACAGTGAGTAGAAAGAATGTATGCAAAATAATGACTCTCAGAACACAAAAATCAGTAGTTGCAATAGTACATTGCTTATATCTCAGTAACCGTACGACATAGAAAAAAAATTTAAAAGTCATATGTATTATCACTTTCCTGGCTAGTTATATACATAGCTCCTAAAAGGGGGCTAAAATTTTTTGACAAAAACTCCATATCTCACACCGTTTTGAGATACAGGCCTCGTGTATGCGCGCAAACCCGTAATGTTATCCTATGGGGAAAAAACAGAAGTTCGGACTGCCATAACTTTTGAACAGTTTAATATTTTTTCATGAAATCTTCAAAAGGCACATTGGGGGCCACAGCTGCATGTTCCCTGAATATTTAAGGCCAGTCGCACAAACCGTGTGACCTGTAGGCGCGACCGTAGAATTCCAGAAAAAGCGTGAACGCGAGCACAGATCATGCTTAATAACTCTGCAGCTGTGTATCCGACCAGTACAAAACTTGGCAGATCCCAAGGCCGATGGTTCTTAATTGTGTATTCCAAATTTCAGGCAAATCCGTCAAACAGTTACAAAGTTATTAAGGTGCAAAGTTTTGGGGTTTAACATAGAAATGGCTCCTCAACCATAACTATGGTAGCACTACCGTGCTACCATAATATATACATATAAATATGGGCAAAGAAATCCCTGTGTCCTGATTGGCTGATACTTGGTTCTAGCCATTGCAGTAAGAGAGTGCCACCACTGGCTAAAACAAGTCCTTGCCAACCAGGGCAACTCACAGAATTCATAAGCCACCTATTTCCTAGTTTCCATCATAAACATGGCTACAGCCTTTACTCATATATAAGACAACTTCAGCTAGGCCCTAAAAATAAAAGTTCATTACATTAAATTAAGTAAGTAAGTAATTAATGTTATTTACACTCATAAGCCCCCCCCATATACATACACAAATTTTAAAAAATCAAGTACTATTCAGAGTTTCCATTGCTAGTGTTTCTTTGATGACCATGAACAATCCCCCACCTATCCATACCACTTTGCCATAGGACTCCCTGTTCCTTACCTGGCAACAGATAAAATTGAGGTTCTGGCTCCACTTCAGGCCTGTGTGTGTGTTTGTGTGTGTATGCCATTTGAGCTCTGAAGCATGTTGAATTCATGTATTCCATGTTACCATTCTGTGTGGGGGGGGGCGCTTTCTACTACTGGAATATTGCAGAGATTTGAATTCTTCTATTCCATGGTAAACAATTACACAATGTATTGAGTGTGAAGAAAGATAGATGACTGACAGGTGAAAAACATCTGTGTCTTACATTATTTAGCAACATTTTAGTATACTTTTTGTGACTCAGAAAACTTTTAGAATGTTCTTTTTTTCAAATTTACCTATGGTCCCATTTTGTAAAAGCAATAAGACATGGATGTGGCTGTGTTGGTAGTACTGAGATCCCTGCACAACCAGAGGCTGAAGGCATGAGACTGCTAACTACACCTCTGGGTGTGTGGGTATCTCAGTACTACCAGCACCCAGCCATGTCTTATTGCTTACATATATATATATATATGTATATACAATGGGTCTAAAAATCAAAGAACTTTAATTGGTTAAAACAAGTCATATTGCATGTCTTATATCCTTACTGCATCTAACTCTGATTGCTCTATCCGCCCCACATACAATGTGACCACCATTTCATGTTGCCCTGATGCTTTTTCAAACATTAGAGCAACGCAGAACATTTGTCATGTGGTATGAGGTTGCTGCTGCTGGTCTGTCATTGTTTTAACTGTATTTAATAAAACATTTTTCAAACTGGGTCAAGCTTATTGTCCTTTCTTTTTTTTATTGCATTATGCTGAGTAGCCTGACTGCTTGCTGTTGACTTTCTTTTTGATGTTGGACATATCCATCGCAAATCTTATATGTTGATGTTAAATATGTTTTATGAAATAATAAGTGCATGAGTTCTCTAAATTCTTGCATCGCCCTGATTTATCTTTTCACAGGCGTTATAGATATATGGTGTATAGAAGGTTTGTTTGCTGGATTTTTGGTAGACTTGGACGGGGCAACAGGAGGATAATACCATCATGTGCTGTTAAAAAAATAAGAGAATATTTTCCATTGGAACCATACACTGGATTTAAGTTTGTTTGATGACCACCATATTTTGAAATAGTTACTTTTTTTCATTGCCCTCAATTTTAAGTTTTGCTGTTTCTATTAAAAATAATGACTGCATATGTTATTTAAATTAAATTGATGGGTATGGGCTAACATTCTATTCTTGCCTTATCAATAAGGTATAATACTGAAGCCAGCCTGGTGGTGCTGAGGGTTGAGGCACTGGATACCACACCTCGCACCATGCCGATGACCCAAGTTTGGGAGTGGGCTCGGGTGTCAGGGGTTGGCAGGGAAGGAGATGGATCAAGCACCTGCAGGGCTGTTCTCCTCTCCCGAGGGGAGGGCATGGGGTCACTTGGCACTCTGGCAGCCCCTGGTGGAGACTGGGGGCACCCCAGAGTGTCTGAGCTGCATGTAAGGGAGTGTGGCTGATGCAGGCAAGGTTGCCATGTGCCACAGTGTCAGATGTGCACCACGCATGCTGGAGGGGGGAGGGAGCTCTGGTCACCTACAGGAGGAGAAGGAGAGAAATACCCCTCCAGCTTGGATTGGTGACGGCCCTGCCAGTGCCACTACCACACATCCAGTGCTGGTTCCCCGCCACGCTTCCCTTGCGGTCTCTCTGGGTTGCCATCCCCCGACCCAGGGAACCAAGACGAACTTGAAGATGGCGACGGAACACAACGGGTGGTAGAGCGAGTCGGTGAGAGCAGTGGCCTGAGAGAGTTCTGAGCTGGAGGGCCAAAAAGATATGTAAAAAAAAAAAGGCATAATTCTTAATGTATATAATAGGTAATAAAAGTGATCACATCTACTGTTTCTGGTTTCATAAGATTTGAACACAAGTTATTCATTATAAATAACCTGTTTTGCAAATTTCGTTAAATATCTTACTATTGTAAACATAATGCAAATCATACATTGTGTTACAGGATAATAAAGGAATAATGCACTACAGGGTGTGTGTCGTGCTGGGATAATGCCACGCCTGGGGGGGTTGGGCGCGAGGCAGCAGGCTGAGTGCGTCCAATGCCCCAGGCATGGCATTATCCCAAACGACACACACCCTGGAGTGCATTATTCCTATTATACAATGGCTCGTTGTTATACAGAACAAAAAAAATTATTTTAAAGATGTTTTTGTATGGACAAATATTTTTGGTTTTTTAAGAGCAGATGAAACTATCAATCTCAAGATGCTCAATGAGCTCAAGATCATCTCCAGGTTCACAGTAAGGCTGAGACTAGACCTGTGGCGTCATGCTGGGATAACGCCATGGGTCCAGTCCCAAACTGACCAATCACAGTCAAAGATTCTTTCTTGCCATTGTATAATTTTTTTTAAATAAGATTTTACTTTGCTTTGAATACATGAGAACACTCACTATTTTATTTCATACAACATTGCCTACAATCTGACTAACAGAGCCATAATAATTCGGTAATAAAAAAGTTTTCATTGTTACCATTGTATTGTGTATGTGTACAGGATTTACTTTGTAAACATGTTCAACATGACAGTTTACATAAATGATGGGGGGATGAAGGGGGTAGAGAGTCTGGCACAATGCATATCCCTTGGTGGAGGCTTGGTGTACTTCTTTGCCAGTGTTTCTTGTATGTTCACTCTTCTGTTCCTTGTGTGATGGTACTACAATCCTCTGTGTTGTCAAATCTGCAAGAATTTAAGTATGTCATAAATATTAAGCAAATGAATTCCACCTGTAATGATTTGAATCATTAGAAATACATACACTATCATATATGTACTACCAATAAGGAAATCCAATTTGTCCATGAAACATAATAACCATAAAATAATTTTATAATTACTGGTGACCCCCTTTAACACATGGACTAGAGCCGTGTTTCAAACACCGTAATAACCAGTAGAACCAGTTATTACAGCATTTGGAAAGCAACTCAAGTGCGTTTTCTTCGTTTCTCACTTTCACTTTCTTGGCAGCGTGGCACGACTGAGTGGTTCTTGTTCAAAGGAAAAAAAACAACTTGAAAATGAAGGCAAACTGCAATGGTGTATTAAAAATTCTGTCCCTTCTAGCAATTAACCTACACATAATTATTTTTCTTTTGCGTTAAAGCTGCCGAGTATAGACTGGGGAAAGTGAGTGACTCAGTGGCTTCAGAAAACGAGATTCAATCGTAAGCGAGTGTTGTTATGACAACACTTGCTTACGCTTGAATTTCATCTTCTGAAGCCATCAGATCACTCACTTTCCTCAGTCTATACTCGGCATTTGTTTTATACTCCCACCCGTGATCATTCATTTCTGCCCCACATGGAACCTCTCACCTGGCAGCCCATGGCCCCACTGCCCCATGTTGCAGCCGACCCAGGTATCCTCAATGTATCCCTGTATCAGGAGAGTTCCTTACCTCCATAGGGGATGAAACTTGAGCTGCAGAGGCAATGGATAGAGGTCTGGGAGCTCCATAGTGATGGTACAAGGAGGCTGTCACCCGACCGTTCAGGGTGCCATTTATTTTCCTGTTATCTCCTCGGGGGGAGTGATGTGCCACAGACGTCAAGGCTAATGCCGACATGCACCACTCCACTCTAGACACAGAATGAGATACGGAGTACTTGAATAGGTACATATAATTCCTTGAAGTATGGTCTAAAATTCTGAATAAAAATCTTTTATAATAGGGACTGAATTCTCTGCCAGCCAAGTGGTGTTGATGGCTGATGCGCTGGATGTATTAACTATCGCTGGGTTAAAAAAAAATTTGGTCATCTGGGAGATGGCGAGGTGAGGGAGGATGGTTGGAGCCTCATTGAGCAGCCTGAAAAAATCTCTTCTATTATGGTAGTTGTTGCTGCAACCCCCTCCACCCACATCCCCACTCCCCCCCCATACCCCCTGTGGTCCTGTCTCCAGTCTTAGACCTTTTACTATAAAATTGATAAGGAGAGATGATCTTACATTTACAAGTGTATAGCTCTCTGGGAACAAGCAACTATCAAACATGTGTGGTTCCAGATAAACACATGGGTCAGACACAAGGCCATTCTTTATTTATTTAGTTTTTGTTGACCAGGTAAGTGCACTAGACAAATCCTGCCTATTTTTAGGCATGACCCGGGGGAGGAGGATACAGATGAATGCCAACTGACCTTGAACCAGATTAAGCTGTTGATGATATTTTTAGTGAATGAGGGAAATTTGGCCAGGACACCAGGGAACTTCCCCTACTCTTTGCAGTCTACGCAAGAGCAGCTATGGAGGAGGACGTTCAGGCAGACGCTCTGCCACTGGTTATGCAGGAGTTAGAAACACAATCGCAACTGGTTACGGAGACGGAAAACGATTCACTTCAGGGAGTATTGCAAGCTTTTAAGCATGCAAACGGCAGGAAAAGAACAGAAAATGCTTTAATACCTGAAGTTACCAACATGGATGTTACCGACGTTCCGGATTCAATTGTAACCACTTCTGGAAAGGACATGAGTTTGCAGGATTCGGAAAACATGGATGAAGCGCCACAAGAGTGTAATTTTGGCAATTTTGAGTTCCAGGATTTGTCTTTTGCTCAAGGAACTTTGGTCGCAGAAACGGCGGTTTTCCACATGAATGAAAATAAATGTAATGCATTTCTGGGTGCACCCATAGACGATCCGACGTTGCAACAACATACTGAGCGGCCTAAAACAACGCTGACGGTATCGCAAGCAGTTAAAAAACAATTTAAAATAAAAACCCAGGAATCTGACATAAAAGACTGGTCAGAAGAGGATTCCCTTCTTAATACTGGATGGATCAAAAACGAGTCGGGAGTTTGGACACCTAATCCTGAATGGAAACCGGTTGCATATACTTCACCACAGCATGCCAACACCCTGAGCTCAGGTAGTGACTTTAATATAGATAATTCTAAAGGTGTACACCGAGTGTTGCAGGACAAGGAAGCTACTGGTAGCTCCAAGGTCCCTTTAGTGGGGGGTAAATTTAAGATACATGCAGAAACAAGTGAAAGTGTTAAATCAGAAACAGAGTCTAATATTCCTCCTCCACGTGTTTCTATGGCAGGCCTTTTCAAACAAAAGCTTGAACAGGCTCCCAGGAGAAATGCTGTGAGGTTAAGATATAGAGAAGGTTTAGACACTCACCCTGATAGGTATTATATAGTTAATACTTTGCTTAAAAATACTATGGTTTTTTCCCCATCTGATCTTTTTGCACTCATTCATGTTTCTGGAGAAGATTCTTTTGACATAAGTTTTAGAACAAATAATAGTTTAGAAAAGTTTTGGGAAAAATATTCAAATCTTAAAAACACTCCTTTATGGTTACCTTTTTTAGCTATTCCTTTAACTAGGCCACAAATTAGGTATGTCACAGTAATGTTCAGGAATGAAGGAGTGAATGTTAGTGACATTTATCACTGGATGCAAAAACGATGCGATATTTTAGGTTCCCCTGAAGCCTTATTGGACCTAGAGGTATCTGGACGGGAGTTGGAAATTTAAAGTTAAATTATTTCAAGTTAATTCAGACATAATCCATCTTCCTAACAGTTTTTTTTTGGGAAAGGATAGGGGTGTGTGTTTTTATAACGGTCAACCCAGAGCCTGTTATAAATGTGGATCACGATCTCATATTAGCAGTTCTTGCGAAATGATGAAATGTTCACTTTGTGGAGGTTTTGGTCATTCAATGGATTTATGCCAGAATATATTCCAATGTAACCTATGCGATGAAAAGGGACATGCCTTCCACCAATGTCCCTGGGCCAAACGTAACAAAACAGAGGGTTGGAATCATGATGAGTTAGTACTTCAAGCACAGGATAGAACCCATAGGCCGGGTCCTTCTGCAGACATAACGCCAATAATGACACCATTAACAAAAGCAACTGACCAGGTTCCTAAATTATCTCTGGACCATAAAGTTGAGTTTAAAATGGATAAATCTATCATGCCCCCCCAAAAAAAGATTTTGAAACTGTGAAAGGGAAAAGGTTCACTAGATCAGCTTTAAAAATGTCTGTTCCTGACCCCCTTCCAACATCTAATATATTTTTACCCCTGCAAGAAGATCTGGGAGAATCGGATTTAGAATCAAACACGTCTCACAGATCTGAGATAATTACTGAGGATGAGGATGGAAAATTGATAGAGATGATGAAAGAAAAAAAAGTAAGAAAGGAAAAAAAAGGAAAGCCAATAACAATTCAAAAGGGGGAATTGGCTGAATTTGAAACACTTGATGTCTGTACTACAACTTTTATCCCTTAATGTTAGAAGTTTAAAAACATATAAAAAACAGATTTCTGTTCTATCACACTTATCAACTCTTCCTGTGGATGTTATTTTTTTGCAGGAATGTCATATTTCTTCACTTAAAGAGATAGAGGTACTTAAAAAACGATGGTACTGGGGTCCTTCTTTTTGGTCTTTCAGTGCAGGAATTGCAGATGGGATTGGTATTTTATTTAAAACCACTAATATCCATATTTTTCGTTTGATAGATGTTTTCCCAGGTAGAACCTTAATTCTAGATTGTTCTATAAGGGATTTTCCTTTTTGACTCATTAATATTTATACCACAAACCAAATCTGCTAGAGTGGAATTATTTGGTGACATTAAACCCTTTCTTTTACTAAACTACATGTTATATGGGAGGAGATTTTAATTGTACTTTAGATACCCTGTATCTACAGTTAAACAGAAGAAAATATATTGTGATTCTAACGCTTTAAAACAAACTTTGGATGTCTCAAATATGCAGGACGCTTTTCGCAAACTACATCCTAATGATCCGGGTACTGCATATCATAGATTTATTTATGCTACTAGAATAGATATGTTCTTTTTCTCTAAACATTTATACCCTAATTTGTGTCAATCTCAACCCACGGAATTTTCTGATCATAACATCTTATTTTGTTCATTTAATTTACAATTTATTCCACCAAAAATTTATTCTAAATATAACCGCTGGAGACTTAATATATCGTTGTTTGACAACTTATCTTTTAAGTCCCAGACTGAACTTTTATTTGCATATAGGGATTCAGTGTTTTGTGCATATTCAGATCCATTACATTGGTGGATGGACACAAAACAAGAATTGAAAAAACTGTTTATCTCTTTTGGAAAAACTAGAGCTAACTCTAAATATATAAAATATTTGCTTATTCGTAATCAATTATATAAACTGATGTCATCTAAATTAAAAAATAGTCAAGGATTACTTTCCCAAATAAAAATTTTGAAGGAACAGGTGAAAGAATATCAATACGACAAAGCTAAATCCCTAGAACTAGAGTTTAAATTTGGGGTTAAAACTACCCCAGCCTCGGATCCTTTTATAGCATGCAAACATAGATTAGAAACTACTCTTATGACTCAACTATGTGCGACTACTGGTATTATACTCACAAATGACATGGATATACTAGTTACAGTTCAGGAATATGTGGAATCATCTTTTAAAGACTCAGAGGTTTCTGGGCCTCTGGATTTTTCTTTTTTTCAGGCTCCTGTTCCTAAATTGACTAAAACTAAAATGATACCATTGATACAGCCTATTACTCCACAAGAAGTTGAACTTGCAATTAAACAATTAAGCAAGGATACTACACCAGGGTAGGATGGCCTACCCAATGATTTTTATAAACTTTTTCTATCATATATGATATATTTTTTACCTAAGGTATTTAATTTCTTGCTATTTTCTTCTAGTGAATTGTTTGGTTTTAATACTTCACTGTTATTTTTTTATACAAATCAGGAGACAAGGCTTCAATAACAAATTGGAGGCCTTTAAGCTTATTAAATAGCGACTATAAAATACTTACTAAAATTTTGAATAATAGATTATTATTAGTGGCTGAAACTCTTATTCATCCAGCCCAAACATGTGCCATTCCCCACAGGAAAATTCAACATAATTTATATCTTTTACGAGAATTATTTGAACTTGGTAATAAGAAACAGATTTCAGGGTATATTGTGGCCCTGGATCAAACTAAAGATTTTGACCGAGTCAAACATAATTACCTATTTTCGGTGCTGTTACGATATGGAATTCCATCACCTTTTGTTCGTTGGATTTCAATTTTATATAAACATGCTAACTGTTTTCCAATGGTTAATAATTTATTTGGTACAGAAGTGCCTATATCAATTGGAGTAAGGCAGGGATGCCCTTTAAGCCCCCTTTTATATTCTTTTGCTTTGGATCCCATTATCAGACAAATTGTTTGGGATACAAATATTATAGGTTTAACTCCTTCTTCTAATTTACCAATGGAGAAGCTGACTGCACATGCAGATGATATTACCCTAACCCTGAGAGATATTCCTTCATTACAAAAGGCACTATATATATTTCCTCATTTTGAGATATTATCAGGAGCTCAAATAAATATGGAAAAAAGTTTCATTTTTATTTTACAACCTACAAACTCAGATCCTACTATTATAACAAATATTCCTGTAGAATCATCACATCGTAAGATTTTAGGAATTTGGTTTGGAACTGGTGATCTAGCTACTTACAATTGGGAAAAACAATTATACATTGGAGAATTTAAAATACATAGATGGAAAGGATGGAAATTTGGGAAAAAGAAGAGGGTTGTTATTATAAAGAAGTTTGTGTTACCAATTTTTTTATATTTAAGTTATGTGTTTCTGCCCCCTATTAATTTAGAAACTAGATTGTTAAGTATTTTTTTTCAAATGTTATGGGGTAATAGATTAAACCCAGTGCGTAGGGACATTACGTATCTTCCAATTAATAAAGGAGGCCTGGGAATGATCAATCCTATTGTTTTTTACCATTCTGTATTCTTATTTGATTCTTTTTCTTATTTATGGTCTGATGACACTGAGACTTGGCAAAAATGGTCCAAATCTCTGTGGTCTATCTATTTAAACAAATGGTCACTGTTTCCCCCTAAGATACTTTGTAAAAACTTATTGCCATCATATGGAGTTTTTACATTTAAGAAATTACAACAATGGAAAATATCACTTCCAAACTTGCTTACTTTTTCAAGGAAAGCTTTTTATAATTTTGTTGTATTTGAAGTGCAGAAATGTATTCCCCTATTCCCAGAATGTGTACCTACACAAATGATTTATGCTGTTAGGAAGTTGACCGATTTTAGAATTCCTCCTTTCATTTGGGATATTGTATGGTTATCTATACAAGGGAAATTAGGGGTTCGGGGTAACTTAAAATACAACCCACTACTGAAAGATTTTGTTTAAGATCCACCTGCGTTAATTGTGAAGAAACTATGTTTCATTTTTGTTTCCTGTCCTTTTAGTCAAACATTTTGGCAAGCTGCCATTCACTGGAATCTCCTATTTTGGTTAATGTTACATATCAGACCATAGTTTTAGGTAATTATACTGGAGTTTGGCGTCATTACCACAGAAGTACTTTAAATGTTTTTTTTGCTTTCATACAGTATTATCTTTGGCAAGCCAGATGTCAATTTATCTTTCAACAATTAAATGTGTTAACGAACACTTTGTTTATTCAAATTGAAAAGGGTTTACTTTCTGTTAAAGCCAGGGATTTAAGTAAATTTCCTAAACCGAAAGTTGATTTATTTTGGCAAAATTTTATTTCCCTATGATGTATTAAGTTTCTATTTGGGTTGTTTCTGTTTTTTTTCTCTGTACTATGTTAAAAAAGTTATAGTATAAGATATATTTTATGTTTGTATGAATTTTTGTGATGTTATGTTTTCTATCAATAAAACTACCCCTACTCTTTTCGATAAGTGCCATGGGATTTTTAACATCCACCTGAACTACCACCAATCCAGGCAGATGGGACCTCAGTTTAATGTCTCATCTGAAAGACAGCACCTCAGAAGTACAGCACCCCTCTCATGCTGCACTACAGTGTCAGTACTGGGATATTAACCCAAGTGCCAGATGAGGGAACTGAACCCACAGCCCTCTGATCTGCCAGCCTCAATAAAACTACCCCTACTCTTTTCGATAAGTGCCATGGGATTTTTAACATCCACCTGAACTACCACCAATCCAGGCAGATGGGACCTCAGTTTAATGTCTCATCTGAAAGACAGCACCTCAGAAGTACAGCACCCCTCTCATGCTGCACTACAGTGTCAGTACTGGGATAATAACCCAAGTGCCAGATGAGGGAACTGAACCCACAGCCCTCTGATCTGCCAGCCTCAGAGGTGAATGTGCTACCTACTGAGCCACTGACACTGGTGGGGAGGGGGTTAAGAAGAAATAAGCTATTGGTTAACCATGATATGTATCTTATCCAATATGTAGAAAAATGGGCAGACCAGGTGGTCCAAGCACTAATTATCTGCCATCAAAACCTATGTTTATAAGGGGAGGTCCAGTGATCGGCGTATTTTGCAGGGGCAACATGACTGAGGGTGTCTCAATATATGATGACATAAGCATGCATCCACATGCATATGTGTGTCTGAGTTAGGATTTGGAATTAGGGAGAAAACTGAAAACCATTTCTCCAAAAAAAGTATCTACACATAAATAAAATGAGATTGAAGACTGCAATGAAACATGATACAGTATACACTATATACAGATGTTACCTATTTCTATACATGGATTTGTTAAATCTACTCCTGTGCATGGATACTAGCAATTCCTTATCCATTTTTTCTAGTGCTGCTGCTGCTATGGGTGGAGAAATATTTCTGACTCTGTTGTTTGATTCATACACTGCCTTGTAACTTAAATAGTTGGTCCTATTTGCTATGACCTCATCCATTAGCTCGGTAACATACTCTGTGTACAGAATGGTAGTTTTGAATATTTACAATGTGTCTGCTATGTACATGAATACAGGTAATAATACATGTTGAGCCTAACTGTATGCTGATCAAGGTTTAACATTATTTTAATAAAACATTGTTGTCATACTAGTGGTAAGCAACTCCCATATGTTATATTAATGGTAATCTATGCAGCCTTCACTCATATATAAAATATTTCAACGAGTTCCTAAAATTAAAAGTCCATGGGCCCTATTCTAGAAGGTATACACCAGAGCATAAAGAACTTGCGATAATGGAAATGTCGCAACTTGCAACTATGCCATGTAGTTGTGACATGTGGAATTCTAGAACATGCACATATGACATAACAGAACCCCTTATGCCAAAAGCACCCTACGTCACATTTGTGACAAAACCCTTGATACGCATATGCGTAATGTGAGATGCGACAAACAAAGCAGGTGATGGCACTGAAATGTGATTCTAGAAGCCAGGGCAGGACAAGGTAGGCCAATAGCAATTGGCTGAAGTTACACCAAGTGTGAGCAGGTGTAACTCAGCAGAGTATAAAAGGCACCCAAGCAGACACACAGGGGAGAGACACTGTTGAGCAAGCAGTGGACACAGAGTGTGATAGAGAGAGGAATGGCAGCCCCAATTGCCCTACTGGGCATACTAATGGCAGCAGAGAGGTGGCGTGGGCGGCACAGGATGCATGATGGCAGGAATCATGGGAATAGGCAGCCACAACAGTGGCCAGGAAGTGCCAGACACAATGCATCATGAGTCTACAGGCCCAGAAAATCATAGCTAGACCCCACAGAGGAGCAGTATATCGCACGCTACTGCCTGCCAAGTGCAATCATAGCAGAGCTGTGTGAAGACCTCAGGGAAGAGCTCCAGAGCACCATCCATAGGGGGAACTCAGTCCCTCTGGAGGTAAAGGTCTCTGCAGCACTGTGCTGCCTAGCCACAGGGACCTTCCAAACCCCCCATGGGCACACAGTGGGCATCTCACAGCCCGCCATGTCAAGATGCCTCAGGCTGTTTGTGGATGCACTGCTGCAGCATGTGGACACATACATTCAGTTCCCACAGGATGAATATCAGCAGTGGGTTGTCAAGCAGGTCTTCTACAATGTGGCACAGTTCCCGCAGGTGTTAGGTACAACTGGCTGCAAACATGTGCCCATCAGGGCACCACCAGGCAATGAACATGCAGGTCATGTGTGATGCCCAGTGCGGGATTCTGGATGTTGTGGTGCAGTACCCTGGTTCCTGCCATGACTTCTATATACTACGGAACTATGGGCTGCATGTGGCATGGGAATCTGAACACATCAGAGGTGGCTGGCTCATTGGTAGGTACAACCAGCACAAAGGGGACACATGACCACCCAGGTGTGTCAGCACACTGCAGCAGTGCTGTGACAATGCACTTTCATCTCCAACAGGAGACAGTGGATATCCACAGCTGCCATGGGTCATGACACCCCTCTGCCACCCACACACAGCCACAGTGCACAAGTACAAAGACACACACACAGCAATAAGGGTGGTGAAAGCATGCACCTTCAGTATCCTGAAGGCATGGTTCAGGTGCCTGGACTGGTCGGTGGGGGCACCCTCCAATACAGCCCCGAGATGGCATGCAATATGTTCCTTGCATGCTGCATCCTGTACAACCTTGCACTGAGGAACAATGTACCACTGCCAGACACGGATGACATGGACCTTGAAGAGGATGGACACCAGCAACACAGGCCCATGAGACAGCCACAAATCCATGCTGCATTGTGCTGTGTGGGACAACGTGCAAGATGGGAGCTGATCGACCATCACTTTGCATAAGGACAGCAACAGCAGGCAAAGTGCACCGGCAGCATTAGGGAGGCAGAAGAGTAACAGCAGAACATCAGTTGGATATGCTGCCCGGTGCCGGGAACATGTGAGGTTGACACTGTAAACACCTGCCAGTGCCTCTACCCTGTGCCCAGCAGCAGGTGGGCAGACTACCCATCCAGGACTGGTGGACATTGTGGCATGGCCCATCCACAGCCAACATGGCAACCACCCTGTGAAACAGGTGGCCCACAACACAGCAGTGTAGAGCACAGATGCTGCACATCCCACACCATCATAAACCCTACCACTAATGCATACATGACATGTACACCCCATTGAAGCCTCGACATGGGTACACAGGTCAGGACACTACATTTCAGCATGCTGCATAACCTTGGATGCAAGCACAACACACCTGTGGCCTGTAGCAGTACACAGTGAGCAGTGCTGCTGTGCTCTGTGGGTGGCAAAGGATGCAGGTGAGTGAGTGTCACACCCAGGCACAGGACCAGTATAACACTGTGAAGTTGTGTAGAAAATGTACACGAAGTGACCTGTACAAATTACACGCATTTGCGGCAAATGCAAATGCAAGCAGAACATTACTGCGCATATGCGGTATGTGTACAGTTCATACGTGTCTGCAGCCTGCATGTGTAGTGCAAGCAGCACATGTGCCAGCCATGTGCGGTCGAATAGTGATGATGCCACAGGCCTGAATAGGGACAGAGGAGACTGCACACAGCAGACAGTGGCCACATACAGGCTATATTGTGTGCACAGGAGTGACAGGGACAGCACAATGTCCACACTGAGTGGGAGGGCACCTAACTACAGTGTAGCTGAAACTGCACAGCTAGTCAACTTGGTGCAGCAGTGGCACACCACACTGCTACCACCAGGGTGCAGGGGACACCCACCCAGGGAGAGGGACAGGGTGTGGAAGGCCATCAGCACCCGCCGGCAGGAGGTCCCAGGTGTGAGGAGGACCATCAGGCAACTAAAACACAAATAGCAGGACCTCTACAGGATGGACAGGCCAATACTGGTGCGCATGATGGACATGGCAGCCAGACCTGATGTGGAAATGAGAGGAGGAGGCAGATCCAGGAAAGGTGAGTATTGCACGCTGTCTATACAATGACACCCAGCAGGGCTACATGGCCGTGTGTGTGTGTGTGTGTGTGTGTGTGTGTGTGTGTGTGTGTGTGTGTGTGTGTGTGCAATGTACACTGACCTGTGTCATTCATTTCATGCTACACGATGGAGCGTTACCAGATGTGGGGTGGCAGGAGGACAGCTGGACCATGGCCAGCCACATGGGCACCTGCATGGACAGTGCAGACACCACCACCGAGGTAAGTGTTGGTGAGTTGCCCCAGTGGAGATGTGCAGCATACCACATGAATACTCTGCCAGCAGATGCACCATCAAATTGTGACCACTGACATTAGTGACTAACAAGTGACATGTTCTCCTGACACAGGTGAGCGCCCAGTGGTACCCACCTGATACAGGGCACTACTGAGAGCCATGGTGAAACAAAAGCACCAGGATGCCATGACATATGAGCAGAGAACAAGGCCTATGCAGAGGAAGGCTTTCCCAGTGCCACCAGAAACTTCGGATGAAGACGAAGAAGATGGGCAGGTAGAGGTGGATGACAGTGCACAGGCACAGTCCATGGCATTGCTGGCTGCGGTGGCAGAGGATGCTCTTGAGGTGGGACAGGATGTGATGGTGGATATGGGTGGCCCAGACAGTGGTGGGGCATCCATGGAGGCAGGTGACTGTAACAGGGACAGCCAGGATGGCACCTCTCTGCAGGACGATGCTGTGATGGAGGAAGAGGACACGCCGATGCACAGATAGGGGTAGGAGGAGGCCACAGAGGCATGTGATGCACAACTGCATGTGGCAGAATCCATTGATGCAGAAAGGCCACACAGCAGTGCAGCTGTGGATGTGGTGGTGGACACAGCATGGAAGATGTGGGGCAGCGTGCACAGGTACAACAGCCCACAAACCTTGTTGGGGCAATCATGGCTGATGTCTCCAGGCTGCATGTGCCCTTCACACTGCATTCCAGGAACAGTAGTCAGTGTATTGTGAGGAGCAGCTACACACAGTGCAGGACAGTTGTCCGTATGGGGTGGTGCAAGTGGGGGACCGTGTGTATGTCTCAATGTGCACCATATCCCTGGGTCAGGTGGTGGGGAATGTTATTGTTGCCATATACCATGTTGGTGTGGCTGGGCGGACTTGCATATGCTGACTGTTTCGTGTTTGGGGGGTTGTCTGTGTGTTATTGGGACCTGGTTTGTTACTGTACATTGTTGTTTGATAGGGGTGTGTGGGCGTTACATCTGTTAATATTGTTGCAGCTGTTTGTTATTAAACATTTCCACACTTCATGTATCCACTGTGTCCATGTGTGTTGTTTGACAGCCCATGCCATCTGTCATCCATGTGTGTCTTCCACTGTACGCATGTGGGCACATGCATACACCCTGCAGTGCTGTTGGATGTGTCACCACAACCCCTGTATGCACCTGTGTGCCAGCTGTACACTACACAGCTGTAGGCACGTCACTGACATACACTGTAGCACTCCACAGTACACTGCCAGTATTGCACTGCGGTGTGTTATGTACCCATGCCCTGTGAACACGTGTGTGGTACACTGCTACCCATGGGCCTGCATGGCACCACAACACCTGCCTGTGCCTATTGACCAGCAGGTGGCACCATTGGCACTGTGTCGTGGGGTTGCACTCCACAGTCCATCCAAAGAGGTGTGCATCCCGATGCTGCGCACCTATCATGGTACCGCTGTGAACATACACCAGTGGCCATGGCTGGTGTGTGGTGCCTGGTGGCTACAGCAGCAGGGTTGGGTGGTGCCACAGTGTTCCTGCTATACAGAGGCACATGTGTTCCACCTGTTAGCTATCAGCTATGGGCTGCATGCACAACAGTGTCCGAGCCCAGGCAGGTACTGACCCTGATCACGGGTGTGGGTGGCTGCCGGCCTGGTGATTGTGCACTGTGCAGCTACAGCGTGGCACAGTGCACTTGGGATAGGCATGCCACTATGTACAGTGAATGACTATGGCCATTCCAGTGCTGTGGTCCATGGCTGTTGTGTATCACGTGGTGCATGTTCCGCTGTGTGTGTGTGTGCATGTGTGTGTTGCACAGCTGGCAATGTCTCTGATATTGTGAGTGTGGGCAGTGCAGGGCATGGTGATTGACACCATGGTACTGCAGACTCATGCAGACATGCGGCCCCTGCAGTGGCAGGCATGATGGAAGTGCACACGGCCGCCCACACAGCACAGCACAGCTGTTCTCCATTGCCAACATCAACGTACAGTCCTACAACACTGCAGCACATGGCATCCACACGACTGGTGACAGCATGTGTCATGGTGCTGCTCATGTACACGCCCGTGCCCACGCACATGGTAGCATCCATGTGCGACACACATTATCATGTTTCCATGCTGCAGCACACAAACACATGCACCAGGGCCCTGTGTTATGGTACTGCGGTGCCATCCCCCAACAAACGGACACTTCACACACATGTGTAGTACAATGACAGGCTGGCACAGTGACATGCCTACCCAATGTCCACAATGTCTGGGCAGGCCATGATGTTGTGCTGCACAAAGTCACCCACCCGTGTGACCATGGCACTGCTACTGGTGCTGCTCCACACTTCAATGTTTGCTAGAAACACATGGAAAAGAGGATGCAGGAGGTGATTGCACAAGGGATAGCACTCACAAAGAAGAGGGTGTGAGGGGCATTACTAGTGGAGAGATTGAGCATGGTGTGACAGGGGAAGGGATAATACTCCGACAGGTGAGGAGGGAGAGGGAGGTTGGGAGTCAAACAGAAGGAGAGGAGGGGTCTTAATTGGGAGGGATGGGGGAAGACACTGGGGCACATGGTAAAAACACAGTCTTGAGTGGCTCCAAAAATGAGAACCTGGGTGGGGTTGGTGACAGGCACAAGGAAAAAGGGGGGTGTACTGGTGTTGGGGGACTCCATACTCAAGGGGATCAGATGGGGTGGCAAGGGGGAGAGGCACAGTCAGACATGGGTGGAGTCCATACCAGGATTAAAGGCAGACATGGCAGGACAGGCAATCCTAAAGTGCATATAAAAGGGTAGGAGGAAACCACATATTGTGGTACATGTGGAGACAAATGAACTAGTGAGGGAAATGGTGGAGGTAACAAGGGAGAGGACTGAGGAAGTGGGAAGGTTGTGTGAGAAGACTGGGGAGTCTGTGGCCTTCTCCGAAGTGCTCCTAGTACCCTGCGCAAGCACAGTGAGAAAGGAGAGGATTAGAGAGTTGAACACATGGTTGGTAGAATGGTGTTGAACTTAGGGGTATGGGTTGTGGGCATCTGGGGCAGTACCTGGGATAATAACAATCTGTTTGCAAGGGATAGGCTGCACTTGAGTGGGGAGGGGAAGAAGGTATTAAAGCAAAGACTGGAGAGGTATATTGTGACAAGGGTGGATTTAAACTAGATGGGGGGTGGCAAGTGGACAGCAGGTAGGCAGGGATCTGATAGAGTGGAGTTACAGCCTACTCCCCAGGCTAGCAGGGAAGGCCTCAGGGAGACCAAAAAAGAAGGGAGTAGAAGGGATGAAATGGAGGCTAGTGAAGGGAAGGAGGAATTATGGAGGGTGGTCTCATTGAATGCAAGAAGCGTAGGAAAACAAATCCGCTGAGCTACAGGCACTCTTAGCAGTGTGGAGGGTGGATATTGCAGCGGTCACAGAAATGTGGGCAACTGAGCACCAGGACTGGGATCTGGCAATCCCAGGATACAAATTATACAGGAAGGACCATAAGGAGAGGAGGGGGGGTGGGCTGGCAGTCTATGTGAGGGGCGGGATCAAATGCACAAGGGATGAGGGAGAAGAAAGGAGAACAGAGGCAATCTGGCTGCAGCTCCTAGACTCAAGGGGTAGGAAACTAAGGTTTGGGGTGGTATACAGTCCACCATCCCAGTCTGAGGAGCTTGACAGGGAGCTAGTGGGACAAAGCAAAAAGGTATGTAGAAAAGGGAAGGTGGACATCGTGGGGGATTTCAACTTGCCGGGGGTTGACTGGAGCATTCCGGTCACCTCCAGTGCTAGGGAGCAAGTGCTCCCTGGATGCAATTCAGGAGGGTCTCCTGACACAGTTGGTTACTGTACCTACTAGGCTAAAGAACACTTTAGATCTTGTATTGTCGAATGGGGGGGCAGTGTGGGAAATAAAGGGAGAGGACCCACTATCTGACAGCAATCACCAAATGGTGTGGTTTAATATCACGATGTGTGGGGAGCCAGAGAAATCAGTTACTCGAGTGGTAAACTTCAGGGGAGTGGACTTTGGGAGGATGCAGGAAGTACTGAAAGAGAAACTGGAGGGCATAAGATGTGAGATGGATATGGAGCTGAAATGGGATATTATTAAATGGGGGGTTACAGAGGCAACAGAAGCCTGCACCAAGGCACAGAGTAAGAGAAGCAAGGTAAGAAAACCATGCTGGTTGAACAGCGAGGTTGTAGAGGTGTTGAGGGCAAAATGAGTGGCTCACCAGAGGTTTAGGAGAACTGGGAAGGAAATGGACAGGAAGGAATATGCAAGATGGTCCAGGGAGGTGACCAGAAAAGTGAGAGAAGCCAAGGCCCAGAGGAAACTGAGATTACTACAGGGAATTAATGGGGGGAGAAAGACTTCTTCAGATATATCAGGGAGAAAAGAAAGTGCAAGGAGAAAATAGTGAGAATAAAAAGGGGTGGGAAGTGGATGAAAAAGGGGGAGGAGCAGGCAGAATCACTGAATGAATACTCTTGTTCCATGTTCATGGAAGAAAAGGGGGGACCACTACCAGCATGGGCTGGGAGGGTGGGGACAGGAGGAGAGGAGGTGATAGATGGAAGAACTGAGGCAAGTAGAGTCCTAGAGGGATTGAGGGCACTGAAGGTAGACAAGGCACCAGGGCCAGATGGTATCCACCCCATGGTGCTGAGGGAGATGGCAGAGGTGTTGGTGGAGCCACTGGCGGATCTGCACAGCACCTCATTGGAGTCGGGATGTGGGCCACTGGACTGGAGGATGGCACATGTAGTGCCATTACACAAGAGTGGGCCAAGGGATGAACCGGGTAATTATCATCCGGTAAGTCTCACATCCATAGTGTGCAAACTCATGGAAACGATACTAAAGGAAAGACTGGTGTCATACCTGGAGGACAATGGCCTTCAGGATGTGAGGCAGCATGGGCTTGTTTCAGGGAAGTCTTGTCAAACCAACCTGATATAATATTTTGACTGGGTGACAAGTGAACTGGATAAGGGTTATGCAGTGGATGTTCTTTACTTGGACTTCAGCAAGGCCTTTGATTCGGTGCCTCATGGGTGGCTTGGGGGGAAGCTAACTGGTGTAGGAATAGGAGTAGAAATGACAAACTGGATTACAAGCTGGCTGAGTGGGAGGCTGCAACATGTGGTGGTGAGAGGGGAACTCTCACCTCCAAGGCCGGTGACGAGTGGGGTGCCACAGGGCTCTGTGTTGGGGCCAGTATTGTTTGGGACCTTCATATCAGACGTTGGACATGGGGTGGTGAGCAAGGTAAGTCTGTTTGCTGATGACACAAAAATTGGAGCAGTGGTGGATGGAGAAGAGGGGTGGAAGCAGCTGCAGGGAGACCTAAGCAAGCTAGAAGAGTGGTCAGAGAGATGGCAGCTGGGGTTCAATGCAAAGAAGTGCAGGGTTATGCACTTTGGGGTGAAGAACCCAAGGAGAGAATACTGGATGGGGGGGGGGGTTAAGCTGGGGATCACTGAGGAGGAGGAGAAAGACCTTGGGGTAATGATAACGGGGACCATGAACAACACTGCCCAGTGCAGGAGAGTGGCTGCAAAGGTGAACAAAATGCTTGGGTGCATAGCGAGGGGGTTTTCATCCAGGCGAAGCGAGGTGATCTTGCCCTTTATAGAATGCTGGTAAGGACACACTTGGAGTATTGTGTGCAGTTTTGAAGGCCATACCTAAAGCGTGATATCATGCTGCTGGAGGGGGTGCAGAGGAGGGCAACAAAGATGATATGTGGAATGGAGGGGAGAGACTATGACAGCAGGCTGGGAGACCTCAATATGTACACCCTAGAAGATAGAAGGGACAGTGGGGACATGACAGAGACATTCAAGTATCTGAGGAGAATCAATAAGGATGGGGCAGATGGGGTCTTTAAGTTAAGGAGGGGGATGGTCACCAGGGGGTATGGCTAAGAATGGAGGGGAAGATTTAGGAAGGGAATGAGGAGTCACTATTTCTCAGAGATGGTGGTAGCAACATGGAACGCCCTACCAGAATCGGTGGTATTATGTAAATCTGTGAACAGCTTCAGAAGGGCATGGGACAGGGAACGGGGAGAGTGAGGGTGGGGGGTGGCAGTGGGATGACAAAGGGGAGGGGGATTGGGGCAGCTGCAAACTAGGGGTGCTGGCTGCACACTCGAGCAGACTTAGATAGACCGGGTGGTCTGTTTCTGCTGGCACATTTGTATGATCGTATGTAATGTGGCTGGCATGTGGTCACCCTGCCATGTGTGGCCCCAGTCACACATGTGCACATGGTGCCTGCCACACAATTGACCATTTTGGTGTGCTACGCCCAACATGCCATGCACTACACAGACACAGGTATGGCACACACACACAGCCCCCCCAGCCCCATTGGCACTTTGGCCACTGCCATGTATTGTGGCATGTACAGCACTGCACACATATCAGCCATGCATTGTCTCCCCCTTGTAGGTGCTGTCCACTATCTGCCAGTGGCACACATGCACAGGCATACATCATTCACAGCACACACTGAGACAGACAAGTTTGATTGATGTTCATGCTTTATTTGTGCACTGTGACAGTATCATTACATATGTACACCACCCCCCCACCACCAGTGTCAGGTGCAGTATGTGTGTATGCATTAGCCAGGCTTACATCCCATTGTGCCCACAACCCCCATACAGTGATATGCCAGTGTCCCTGTTTGCCATCCCATGTCTGTGGCCACTGTGTGGTGTTCAGGTCCACAGGTGTGCACTCTAGCACTATGTCCATGGTCCATCAGGGAGCATCAGTGGGACACGGTGATCAGGTATTTGTTGCTGCATCACTCATGTGGCCATGCCATCCTTTGTGTGGGTTGTCCTGCTCCGTTTGTTGCCACTACTGTTGGGTGTTGCAGATGGCATTTGTGACTGCTGTACCCTTGACCTTCGCCTTGGTCCCACATCAGACGCCTCTTGTGACACACCGTGTTGTATCCCTGCAAATGTGGCACTGTCTGTTGTGCACTTGGGCCTCCGGTCATGCTTCCTGAGCTGGATCGCAGTCCCTGGGGATTGCTGCTCTGACTCTTGGGGGTTGTCATCATGGTCTGTTGTGCCATGCTGTGTGGCACTTGTTGCAACACTGACTATGGTGGGTGCACTGATCTTCAGCTGCTGTTCCACAGTGTGTTGTGGTGTACCTGTAATGTGTCCCCCTTGGGCTTCTGTGGGCTCTGGTTGCACGTATTGCCCTTGCTGGCTGTTGTCCTGCTGTAGGTCCATGGGCATTGTCTGTGTTGCTTCTGCCATGGTGCTGATGGATGTGTTGGGTGATGCGCACATGCCATGAGCAGTGGGGGTGTTGCAGTCTGTTGCTGTCTGGCTAGCAGTGCATTTGCTATGGCGAGCAGGAATGTTGTCATGGCCTCCGTTTGCTGTTATTGCTGCACCATGAACCGCTGTACCATAGTGGTGCACCGCAGTAGTGCAGCCACCTGCAGCTGTGCCTGGTGCATGAGGCCCTGCAGGGCCAATGTAATGTCTGCCATGCCTGTGGTGCTGTCATGTGTCCCTGCCTGTGTGGCACTGAGGATCTTAGACAAGTGCCCCTCTACCTGGTTGTCGTGTGCCTCCATGCTGTTCTGCAGGTTGGCTAGTTCCCCTGTCAGCTCAGCCTGCTTCACTATGACAGTCTCGCAGTACTCTCCAAGATATTGTGGTGTGCTGCTGTCCCATGGTTGAGGCCTTCTGGCCTCATCAGCTTGGTCCTCTGGTTCATCCACTGGTAGGGGGCTGTACTGGTCGGTGTTGTGCTCATGGAGGCTTGGTGTGCACACCATGTTCCTGGCACCATGCCTCCCCCATTCCCTGTCCACCATGGTGTCCGGTATGCTGCAGTCCCCTGCGCTACTTTGTCTGGTCACCTGTGTGTTCACTTGCTCCTTCCCGGCCTCCACCACCCCACTTGGCACGTCACTGTCCTGTTCCTCCACACCACCCACACTGGCATCCATGGCTGCAACTGCTTCCTCCTCAGTGGCATTGAAGTCCTTCTGGCCAGCAGGGGTTGAGGAGCTGCCTCTATTTTCCAGGTCTGTGTCCTCATCCTGGGGTCCCTGTTATGAGCCTGTTGCCGCCTGGCCTGTGGTACCTATGGGGAGAGTGCGGGCTGATTACTTGCTGTGTTGTGGGTGGCCCCTGCATTGATTACACACATACATGCATGTGTGTCCATGCACACAGATGTGTGGTGTTGTCCCCCCTTCACTTACCTGTGGCACTCTGCATCCTGTAGGTGTCCAGGTTGGTGTCTCTGCTGATGCTGCAGTTGTTCAGGAGTGAGGACACCATCTGCTCCATGGCTGTAAGTGTCTGTATCTGTGTTGGTCCACCTCCAGTGCCCTGGGCACAGCACCAATTGTGAGTGAGCTTCTGCTTCACCACATGCTTCACATCACTATATTTCTTTTGGAGGTTGTGGACTGTGCGCCTCTGTGTGGCCACGGCGTTCACCTTTCTGACCAGCTTCTCCCAGGCATGCTTTCTCTTGTCCCTTGTTCCTTTTTCTCCACCCCTGCTGAGCAGTAGAGATGCCTTGGCATGCACCCCTTCAATAAGGATGTTGGTTTCCTCATGGAAAAAGTTGTGTTTCTGTTTCTGTGTCCTTGCAGGTGGTTGTGCTGTTTCTTGCCTCCCTCTCCGCAGTTCTTGTTCCGCCATGGCATTTTCCTTGCTCCGGCCGTCATTTCTGGGGCATGCGTGCCTTTTTATGATGCATGTTGCAGTTGCTGCCTTGTGACATGCGCCTTATTTCAACTGGCATGTTTTCTAGAATATGGCGTATCCGATATGTCGCAACTGCATTGGTGTATGTTGCACATCTGCATAAATTAAGCATGTCGCAACTTACTTTCTAGAATTGGGCCCCATTAATTTAAATAAAGTAAATGAATATCCTGAGAGATTTGCTATAAAACTCCCTGTGGTATCACACCTCACCACTATTCTGGATATGCTGGTGACTCAGCTACACCAAAAACCCAGCCATTTATTATAGTTTACTGAACTCTAATATTGATAACTGTTATTCAATATATGATAAATGGGTGCTAAGTGCGTCACCTCACCAGTGCAGACGTTTGTCCAACACACCCTCTACAACTCCACAGCTCAACTATACACAATCCAGTTCCATGAAATGGTTATAAATAGCAATAAACACGCTTAATTTGATATTTACCATGAGTGACTGAGACTTTTATCTGTTTGACAACTGGAGCACCTGACCTAGCTTTAGGAAAAGATACAGACCACTTTATTTTCCCTGATTTGGTTGTAAACTGCATGCATGCAGAATTTTCACTAAAATGCAAAGCTGCAATAAACAACCCGTGTACATTACATTTTTAATTAATTACAATTGAATCCCAACTAATTAACAATAGTTCTATCTATGTAATGAATATTGCATTGATACAGCAATCATATATCCAATGTGATGTAATGTATACTGACATTATTTAATAAATTATAATTTTACTAAATGCTGACAGACAGTATACTTAATTACTAATGACAACAAGGTACAGACTGTGCCATTTATAATGCCAGATTATTTAAGTTAGCATTGGATAGTATATATTTTGTAACTTGCCTGCATACTGTCATAAAAGTAATGCACACTCTTAGGTGTAAAGAATGTCAACACCTTGTGAAACAATTCAAGAGATGATGTCTTCTCCCCTGGCAATAAATTATGGACATCCCTACATAACATTGTATTCTGTACAATCAGCTCCATCTCTTTGTGGGGTTTGCTGCCTATAACTGACAATAATACCTTATTTGGAAACTATTCTAAAATAATAAATCAAAATCTATGCAACAAGTATATTATAAGTATGAATAACACTGACCTATTGGTATCCAAGGACGATTTTATAGAACCTCATGTTGACATTCTGGGAACACATCACCATGACCAGTGTGAATATTTGATATATGATTTAATATTGAATTCCATTTTGCTGACTCCAAGTCGCCATCACCGCCACTTGAAGATGCACACCAGTATAAATGGTTGCTAATAGCCTTTGACCGCTGTTGAAGTATTCTGCAGTCTTTCTGTTTACTCTTAATGTCAAGTTTCTTTCTTATTCCTACTTGTAAAATAAATGGATAATCACTTCTTACATGCAATAATTAAATACTTGTTTACTTGCATTAAACATTTAATATTGTGATTATTGTTGTTACTCACTATTTCAGATGAGGATGTCAGAGAGACTAATTTAAATGATATACATGTGTTGATTTGATCACACAACAAAGGTAACTGTGATTGAGGAAAGAGGGAAGTAGATAAGAAACAGTAATAGGGATAGATTCAGAAGCAAAAAAGTTGGGTCAAATTATAGGAGCCTTAGAATGTATGAGTTAACAGCAAGTTAAATGAGATATAATGTTGCCCAAAGGGAGGAATACTAGAAGATGTACCATGAGTGTTCAATGAAAGTAGCAAAAGCGTTGCATACCTTAGTACTGTGAATAACACATAAATAGTGTGGATACACAATGGCATTACTTGAAATATGCAATGTATCTTCGTGAGTGATGGGCAGGTCAATAACTCACAAGTTGCAGAGCCACAGGTTAGTTATGACAGTCCTGTTCCCTCACTAATTGGGATAAGTTGTATATTTTGAGTAAGGCCATTGTGTATTCAGTTTATTCAACATCAGATTATAATTTAAACCATTTTAATCAGCTGTTTGTTTAGATTTAATATTTGCTATTTGAATCAAGCAGCTATTATAAGAGCAGGAAACAGCTATCTTGATGTCATCAGCATTGTGAAAGCTGCTAACTGATGGTCCTTAGGTTAAGGATAGTAATTGTGACATCTCTAACCTCCAGATACATGTTTATCTAGATGTGACAGTTAGATGAACAAATTTACCCAGAAAAAATAATCACTACTGGTGTTGTATATAATGGAGGTTAACATTATATCAGTAACAATATACATATATCAAATATAGGTAATATATGTTGATAAAAAATTGTGCTGATACCATTAAGTAATCGATCACAAAAAATACGAGTGCCTTTTGCAACCTGCCATACATCAAACCAGTGTTTTATTTGTGGTTCATTCTCTTGCAGATATTTTTTTACTCAGGACTGGCGATCTGTTGTTATACTTGAAATTACAACACCTGTGTCCTTAAATGACTGGATGTTCCTCTTTAGGCCCTCCAACTCCATTGAATATGAATTTCATACCACATTGCTCTGTAACATAAATTTTGTTAAAAAAATGACAATAACAAAATATGTAAATTCATACTTACAACCCTAATGTCTAACTGTTATTTTAAAAGTTGTGTCATTGATATGTTTACTCTTCCCACCATAAGTAATGATCTGTGATTATAAAAAAAGGGTCTCAGAAATGTTGCAATCTGATTGGCTGTTATGATTCCAAAACCTTTCATTAATCCTTGTTGCACTGTCATGTACAGCCTGGTCACCATGGCACATGGATTCTTCCTGTCAGCATTTCATTCTCTAGCACTACTGAATGACTGGAATGACATGTTCTGATTTTGAACCTGCATTCTTAAACTGCTGGTAGAAGAACTATTTTATTAAAAATCTCCTTGGTCATGTCTTATTGCTTAATTAGGAAATCCTCTAACTGCTGTATAGAAGCACTAATTATTTGTATATACCAGTGCGTCACAATTCTTATAATCGTGTCAAATTAATACGGAGATGCCATCTCTATTATTGTTATATAAGCTGCCATAAACAGCATGAGAGTTGAAGGTTGTTGGCTATCTTTTGTAACAAACAATGCAGTAAATCATAACTATATTTATATCCATATATGTTAATTAATTTACATCACTTTAATGGACCTTTAACTGTACAAGCTGTATGTCTACAGTCTTTGCCCTCTCTAGGTCCATCATAGTGTATGCACCAAATTTTGCTGTATGCCCAGGCGAACAGGGTTGATCATCACCTCCAAGAATGACCTTACCATTAAGAAATGATGATATCAGTCTGTCTCTTTTATTTGTCCGTACATTATGAACTGACAGAATTAGATACGCTTTCTGCATCATATTATATGTCCTGACTGAGATTGTAGGGATCTTCATAGATTGGAACAGACATATAACTTTTCCAGGACTACTACCGTTAAAAAACAATACTGCAGGCAGTTATCAAATTCACTGTCAGCATGAAAGAATGTGAAGGTTGGTTCTGCCATATGTCCTTATGTCCATGTTAACACTGTTGTTCAATTTCTACAAGTGTGCCACAAATGCACTTGATGGCAACTTTGCACATGACTTGACACACTAAACATGTCCGCAAAAGGAACATCAATGCACTTTTGAATACTATAAATTTGGTTTCTTCTACTGGTGACTGCGTCTTCTTGTCAGTATTACTGTAAGGAAGGAAATAAGGATAGATAATAAAGAACAGAAATTTGCATGAGCATTATCAAATGGCAAATTATTTTTGCTGATCAAATACTCTTTATGGTAATTGATACTCTTACAACACTAGATTAGGAACCAGCAATAATCATGTGATGTGGCCAACAGCATAGAATGCTTTTTTTTTATTCACCCACACTCCCGGGCATCCTTCAGGAGTGCCCAGTCGGACTCAGCCCTACTCCCAGCCTGAACCCCCGCATCTCTCCTGATCTCCCCCTCCCGAACAACTTACTGGCAGGTCTGACCCCCCAGTACCATCTCTGGGGCTGATTCCACCCTCCCTCGGTGGCTGGCTCCTAAGTGTGAGGTGCCTACCTGTCTGTCATTGGGCAGCCACATGGAGAGATCCTGAGCATGTCTGGGCTGGCGTTTGGGATGTGGGCATGATCCACCAGGGCCACCATCATCTCCTGATGGTGTAAGAGGCTTTTTATAGCTTTTTGGTGCCCCCCCGTGGAACTCGGTCGTGCAGTGATGACCAGCATCCACCAAGCTCAATCCCTCTTGCCTTCGGCTACATCGCGTACTGCCTGGCTACCCCCAGCCACCACCAGGGGTCACACAGGAGCGCCGCTATCCCTACTCCCTCCCCCAGGAAGGGAGAGCTGTCTCACGTATGCTTCATCCCTGCCCACCCCTGCCGACCCCCAGCTTCCCAGGCTCACTCCCGAACCCAGGTGATCAGCATGATGCGAGGTGAGGCATCTAACACCTTAACCCTCAGTGCCACTGGGCTGGCCAATAGAATGCTTTCTGATCGAGTTCCCACTCTCCTCACCAATTCCTCACTATTTTTCAAAAGATTAAAGCTTTTCAAGTGCAAACCTGATATTTCCTGGGTATCAGAAGGTCTAATGGAAAAAGCTGAGTGGATCTGGGATTGGTTCATGCACTTTATACCTTATTATGGAAGCAGAGATGAAGGCTGCACTACGCAGACATAATCCGCCATCAACCCCCAAGAAAGAAGCCAAAAAAACTCGATTACAGATGGGAGGAGCTGTTAAAATGTCTGGGACATCATCTGATCAGGGAGTATTAACCATAGAAAGATACCTGGTGGAATTCGCTCCCTTTCAGTAAGAACTTAAATCTATCACCATAGAGATGAAATTGGTGACCAGAGTGCTGGAATCCACCACTAGACACCTCGGAGATGTGGAGGCCCAAGTGATTTCAGTTGAACGTAGAATGGAAAAAAATGGATCCTGATCTTCAAGCCATGAAACAAAACATAAAAAAGTTAGAGAGTAAAGTTGAAGACCTGGAAGGAAGAAGCTGTAGAAACAATGCAATAATTATCAGCTTCCTGGAACGGGAGGAAGGCACAGATACTATACTGTTTATTCAAAAGCTGGTAGCTAAAATAGCAGGCCCTTCTCCCCACTGGTCCAACTATATCATAGATCATGCACACCAGACACTAAGACCCATTCCACCTCCAGGTGCCCCCCCCAAGAGTGTTGATATTCTGCTTCCTTAACTATTTAGAAAAAACAACATTTTCTTGGGAAGTTCAGAGAGAGATAAAAGAGATGGGAAGGCTTACAGTTAAGAGTGACTCAGGATCTACCACTATATGTCAGGCAGACGCGAGCAGAGTTTCACCCTAGCATAACCAAATTGATGGCGGCAGGAATAAAGTTTAGAATGGGATACCCACCAGATTTCAGGTTCTTCATGACAGTGTGGGAGTCCTGCAAATCATTGCAGATGGCAGACTCAGCCCTGACAAAGAAAATGCCAGAGCTGTTCAGTAATCACTGAGAGCACAGTATGTAAACTGGGGTTCTGGCCTTGTTAAATCTAGTAGCGTTAGTGGTGAACAGATGTTTGAAGCATTTTTATGGTAAGAGTAGACCTGTTAAACTACTCGACTGAGAATGTTTTGTTTACCAGATGGAAGTGCCTTCTAACAGTTTGGACTTTTAATTTATGATTGGGCCCTTTCTGAGACCTGGACCAAGTTTTGGTCCTCGGGGAATTGAACCTATAAGTGTAATGGAGGGCTCAACTTGAGCTGTTTAAGAAGCTTCAGTTCCATATGACTATTTTTTTGAGAGGGGAGGTCCCCTCGAACCTTTTTCTTTTATCTTTTATTTTTCTACAGCTTTTGGAGTTCAGCAGATAAAAGGACTAATCCAGAGACTGTATCTGCACTGTTCGACATATCTGAGCATCAGCTGATGTTTTTGTTTTGAACTTTAACATAGAATATTCTGTACTGATCTATTTTTTGTTTACAGGGGGGAATAGTGGGGCAAGTGAACAGTAAGAAACCTCCTTGGAATTGTACATTACCTTAAGAGGGACTGAAGATAAAAGTTTTCCTTTATTGTATCTTTCAATTTTTTTCTATTAGGGAGTTGGGAGCTTTCTGGGAGGGATGAGCCCCTGTGCCGAGGGGTCCTTCCTATTTGTTATAATGGGTAATAACTTCAGAGAAGTTATATGCAGATAAGGGCCCTCCCCATGTTTAACATATCGCAGTACCAAGACGAACTTCAGAATGGCATAGTGCCCAGGGTTTTCAAGAGATTCTGTAAAGATATAGATAGGGGATACCGTATGCAACACAAGATGGTAGATAATGATGATGAATAATAAAGTTTTTATTTCATGGAATGTAAAGGGAGCTTAAAATAAATCTAAAAGGTATAACATTTTAAAACATTTGAAACTCCTGGAGGGGAATATTTTACTGTTGCAGGAAACACACTTATTAGAAGCAGAAGCTCACTTATTCAGAAGGCAGTTTGTTGGACAAGTATATACTGCAGGGGACAGTATGGCTAGCAGAGGTGTGGTGATTTTGCTTTCTAGATCTATGCCCTTTCTCTCTGAGCATTGTATTAGGGACACTGGAGGCTGATATATTTTTCTTAAAGGCCTGCTGGATCGAACTGATATAATTTTGGGAAGTATTTATGGGCCTAATGCAGATTCACCTGTTTTTTTATGGAACTGATTAACATTTTGTCACCCTTCACTCACCTTCCTATTGTATTAGGGGTTGATTGAAACTTGCCCTTCTCCCTGGACTTGGACAAGTTGGGAAGAAAAATAAAGGTCTCACACCAGCACAAAGAGCGATTTGGGATCTGAATGACCAGTTGGGACTCAGTGATCCTTGGAGGATCCTACACCCATCGGTGAGAGAATTTACCTTTAGATCGGAAGTACATGGCTCCATGTCCAGAATCGATTACTTTCTGTTGAGCCAGTCCTTCCTTCCCGGGTTGGGGGAGTGTAGAATAGAACTCGGAGTGGTCTCTGATGATTCTCTGGTTTATTGTAGTCTTGCCCTTCCCCAAACATACTTAAGCAGACTATTTGAAAGCTTAATAATCGGTTACTAAAAGATGAGAAAGTGATTAAGGAAATCAGAGAGAAAATAGAGCAATATCAGGAAACAAATTTATACTCAACAGGGAGAGCAGATTTAGAATGGGGTGCATTAAAATGTGTCCTAATTCATATAGCAGCCAAGAGGAAAAAGAATAGTGAAAAAAGGCATTGATGCTCCTGTATCCGGCAGCTGGAAAATAATTTGTCTCCTCACACAACAGAGGAGGTAAAGGGTCAGCTGGAAGGATATCGACACCAATACAATATGCTTCTTAAAGAAAAAGCTGAATATGCCATCCTCAAGACAAAAGGGAGTTATATAGAGCAGGGGGAAAAAGCAGGGAAACTGTTTGCTTTGAGGCTAAGGAAAGAGGAATCCTCTAGGTTTATCCAAAGTATTAGGGCCAGAGGCAATAATTCAGTGAAAACACATCCCCAAGATATTGTGAAGGAATTTGAGGAATATCATAGAGAACTATATAGCCCCATGCTACTATTACCTGAAAAATTGGAGGTAGAAGAATACTTAACCTCTACCCTGCTCACAGAGATCCCACTAGAGCTTAGGGATGGACTGGTGTCCCCCTTTTCAGAGACTGAGATCCTAGAGGTAATAACATCCCTGCCTTTAGACAGATCACCTGGGCTGGACGGGTTCTCTCCAAACATTTACAAATGTTTCGCTAAGCAACTAACCCCATGGCTTAAAAGGTTATTTTTAGAAGTTATTAAAGCAGAAGTAATAGAACCCTATCTATTAGAGGCCCTTATTATTGTCAACCCCAAACCTGGAAAGCAGCAGATCAGGTAACTAGTTACCACCCTATCTCACTTCTCAATTATGATGTCAAGATTCATGCCAATCTCCTAGCAAATAGAATGGCTAAGGTCCTTCCCTACATTACACATCAGGATCAAGTTGGGTTTATGACAGGGAGGATGTCCTCAGACCATCTTTGCAAACTGTCTCATATTTTCTCTGCATCTGGGAACTCCGAAACCCCATTGGGTTTGTTGTCCCTGGACACAGAGAAAGCCTTTGACCGAGTAGATTGGCAATTTTTATTCTGCACCATGGATGGGGTGGGCTTTCCCTCAATGTTTATTGAGTGGGTCTCATCGTTATATAATGGCCTGAAGGCAAAGCTCTATTGTAATGGTGCTTTCTCCCCCTCCTTCCCACTATATTCAGGTAGTAGACAGGGGTACCCATTGTCACCCCTGCTCTTCAACATATATTTTGAGCCTCTTCTTACCAGACTGAGAGACAACCCCCTTGTGCAGGGGGTGGTCCTTTGCTCCCACAAATTTAAAGTATCAGCATATGCTGATGATATTCTCCCCCACTTGGCTCACCCTCGGTCCTCATTCCCAGTGGTCCTGGAAATAATCACGGCCTTTAGCTCTTTTTCTAACTAAAAAATTAATGTTGGGAAGACCACAGTGTTTCCACTTAACCATAAACTACAGAAAGGAGACATATCTAACCTGAGGCTGCAGTGGAGCCAGAAGACTTTGAAATATTTAGATATAATATTAATGAGAAACCCTCAAAAAATGATTCAGCTTAATCTAGGTCTCCTTCTACAAACAATTAAACAAGACTTGTATAGGTGGCAGAACCTATGGATATCACTATGGGGGTGCATCAATATAATTAAAATTAATGTGTTGCCCAGAGTGTACTATCCCCTGAATATGCTGAATAACTGGATATTTTTGAAATGGTTGAAAAAGATACATGCAATGATCTCGGAGTTTACATGGTAGGGTAAGGCTCCCAGAAGGGCATATTATAAATTGGAAGCCCCTAAAACAAAAGGGGTATTGAGACTCTCACATTTCAGCCTATATTACTGGGCCAGTAGCACCAGTAAATACTTAAAGTGGCTGCTAACCAAGGAGGAATTGGGATCCCAGAAGTATATTCCTTCCTGGGTGAGTCTGCAGTTAGAATTAAGAAGGCTGGTCTTTTGCCAGTGGCTATCCTTTACTCTAACTACAGATGCCTCCCCTAGATGTTGGCAGATTCTCCAATAGCTGTATCACTTAGAATTCATTTGCAGCCTTGCTCCTTCCTTAAATATGATAGAAGCAAGGAGCTTAATCAGCCCCTTATTAAAATTCCTAATTTTAAAATAGGGAGGAAGGTGATTACAGAGTCCTGGATCCCACAATTAAAGGAGGCCAGGATCAAGGATGTTTTAGATGAAGAGGGGTGTCTCTCAGTACAGACTATTCAACTGAAATACCATCTGAGCAGAGATCAGGTGTTCAAAATTTCCCAGATCAGACATATGCTTCTGAAAGTTCAATATAAGGTGAGCAGGGTTGGAAAGGATGAAGGGCCATTTGAAGCTCTGGCCATGGGGCATGGGCACCTCATGTAGTATCCAATTTGTATGCCTCCCTATATGATATGGCATTCCCAGAGGTTTCTGGCACCCCTACTTACTGGTCAACACAATTTCCAGAGTTATTAGAGCAATGGCCAAGAATTTGGCTGGAGAATTATAAATATATCACACAGGACGAACTATGGTTAATGTAGTATATACTTGTCAACAACATGAATTGGATGACACTGAGATTGTATAAGATTGGTAGGGTTTCTCAGCCTCTATGTAATAGATGCCATCAGAAGGAAGGCTCCTTAAAGCATATTTTTGTGACTCTGTGGGTGCAGGGGGCCCTGGAGGCAGTGAAAGGAGTGCAAGAAACAATGGATGGCAGGAGGGAAGGGGACAATAGGGTCAGGGAGGGGTGGAAAGGGAGCCACTGCAGGTCATGGAGCAAGAGAAGGACCTGGGTATTTGTATCACTGACACATTAAAGGTTAGAAACCAGTGTGAAAGGGCAGTGGGTAAGGCAGCAAAAATGTTTGCTTGCATTGGGAGGGGTATCACAAGTATGAGGAGGGAGGTAATCATGCCACTGTATGAGACACTGGTTAGACCACAGCTGGAGTATGGAGTACAATTCACTGGAGATGAGAAGGGATAGGGGGACATGGTGGAAATTTTCAAATACATGAAGGGAATAAATAAGGTAAAAGGGATTCATGCATTCTTTAATTCATCAACTATTTCACACACAAGACTAACTCAGGAAGGTCATTCGATGCATCCAGCTTCCCATCCGTGAAATGATACTTCCTCACATTGTCACTGGACCACCCACCCGCCACCGTCAAATTATGTTTACAGTTCAATGTTGGGATAGCAGGTACTAGTACATACGGACATACGAAACTGCCAGCAGAAAAAGGCCATTTGGTCTCTCTAGTCTGATTGATTTTGCAGATCGCACCCATACTCTGCATCTTTCCATCCCACACTACCACCCCACTCCCATGACCTCCCCTTTGTCCTATCTCAGCCTACATTTAATTAAAAGTCTCAATCATATTCCATCTATTCAACACCCTCATCCTAACATCATATGGTAACTCCCCCAGATCCATGATCATATTTGTTGCTCTGCATTGCACCCCTTTCAGCAATCTAATGTCCATCTTTAGGTAAGGGCGTCAAAACTGAATGTAGTACTCCAGGTGGGGAATGACTAGTGATCTGTATAATGGCAAAATAACCTTAATCATCATAGAGATTATACCTCTTGCAATACAACCCAGCATCTTGTTGGCTACTGATGTTGCTTTAATACACTGTGCTAAGTTGTTCATTGCTACCGTAATGAGCACCCACCGTATCTTTCTCCTCCTCAGTCACAGCTAACTGTTCCCCCTCCCTGATGGTAGCACCTCTTTGGATTCTTTACACCAAAATGAAGTACTTTACATTTTTTGTCATTGAAGCCAAGTTGCCAAATGTCATATCATGTCTCCAGTCTTGTTAGATCTTAATGCAATCACTGCCACCCACCTTGGTCATCCACAACTGCTCCTATCTTGGTGTCTTCCACTACTGTCCCATCAGCCAGATCATTCGTCCACATGTGCAGAATTATTTGTGGCTTTTCCCTGCCCTTTCTGGCATACTTTAGTACTGATTGCCTCACCATTTCCATCTTCATTTCTGGCATGGCCTCCACCCAGACCCGAATGTTCCTCTCTCCCTTACTACCCAACAAACCTACCCCTTAAAGTAATGCCACATTGTCCCACTCCCCAACACCCAAAACCATGGCACAGTCTGATACTGACATCTATATGACTAAATAAATTAATGGATAAGCCTTCAATTATTATATTGCATAACACACCATGTCGTCTTTGATAATATTTGAATTGTGGGTTAGTCATCACTTGCAATGTCATACAATTTGTGACATTGGACTGTCTTTGATCTCCCCCACGCATGTTCTGTGTCCATCTCTCATCCTGTGTCTGAACCAGATTCAGATTCAAACTCGCTGCTTAAGTCGGTATCATAAATGTCATCACTGGTACAGGTAATGTCCATTGTGTTACACTGTACTCTGACAGAAATTGTAGATCTAGATCTAGAGCAATCATCAGTCTAAGTGGTTTTGTCAAAGTTTTCAAATTCTGTTTGAGTTCCAATAGAGTGCTGATTCTTAAAATTCAGACATGAACCAAGTTTAGATGTCTGTGTACATTTTGTAACTTGTAATTAGAAGCGAAATTCAAAAACTGCCCATTATAATTGATATATGCTTTTAGTTTATACAAAAAGATTGATAAAATTGCATTAAGTATACATACGGGTCTAGATATTCAAAGGGGTTGCACCTGGCACAACTGAGTTGCATCAGCACAACCCCAGCAATGCACCTGGGGCAATATTCAAAAGAGGGACTTGCGCAGCTCAAGTCCCGGTGCACTGGGGTGCAAAGATAATGTAAGTGGTGCATTCCCAGGAGGTGTGCCCATGCATATACGGCACATCCTGATTTTCCTCTGGAGGCCCAGAAGAGGTGTGGAGATGAAAACTTAATTGTCCGCATAAATTAGGTAACCAATAAAGATCATTGAAACCTTAGGAGAGTGAAAGTTTTCATGATGTAAATTTGAATTACTCATGTTCATACACATACTGAAAAGAGTTGGGGCCAACGTGTACCCTTGTCTGACACCTAGATTGGTTATTTATTTATTTAACTTTGTTGACTGGGTGGATGTGCTGCCATCGATTGCCTTTTTCAGGCACAACCCAGGTGCAATAGCACAGACAAGGGGGTAAAATATAATACATCAGGCAATGATTATTTTTTCTATTCCTTTTACTGCCTGATAATGAAACTCTTATCTGAGACCAGCTTGGATCATGAAGATAAATCATAAAATAATAAATTGCTAAAGATCCTGCTTAGGCAAACAGGGATGGGTTAGAAATCCTTCAGCTACTGAGCTGTCTCCTTTTGAAACACCATACTGTACCTACTCCTATCAGACTGTCCCCCTCTCACAAAGCTTAAACTCACAAAATGAAAGATCATCTGTTTAACCTTAATACATGCTCTTGTCTTTTGTAGACTTGTTTTCTGCATTAAATTATAGCCATATCAATCACTACTGTTTAACTTATTGTACAACTCACTGCACATAATATTTATTTGTAATCTCCATTCTTATTACTGCACTTCATAGAAATGCAAAACTGCATCATTTTACTGTACCATATGTTATATTCTATTTTCCATTATTTTGTGCTGCTGTGTCATGTACTGCAACATTATTCTGCAGTTTTGTTTAATGTACTTGTAGTATTGGGGCTGCGTCTGAAAAAACTGCCTGGCACAAGTGTACCTACATGGTCAACATAGTATAAATAGCAATGAATAACTAACTAACTAAATTAATAAATAACTACATAACTAACTAACCAAATAAATAAATGTCCAATAAGGATTTTTGTTTTTTTATTTGTTATTTAAAATTTTGTTAACCGTGTAAGAACACTGGAACCAGTCCATTTTCAGGTTCAACACAACATATAAGACAAAGCAATAACAGTACAGTTTCAATAACACTTAACAATATTATGCAACACAATTAAACAACACAATAACAAACATCTAAAGATAACAAATACAGCATGAACTTTTGTTTGAATTGCAACATTGAACTAAAAGAGTGGAGGTCTGCAGGCAATGAATTCAAAAACATGGGGGCAGCAACTGAAATGACCGGGAACCAATACTGGAATGATGTAAGATAGTTTGAAGAAGAACAGCATTAGATGAATGTAAGGAACTAATTGAAGTTCTAATATCAATCAAGTCCCTTAGCAGATAAGTAGTATTCAAGAAAATGGTTTTAAACACCTGACAGCTGAAGAAATATGTGATTTTAGAAGAAGGTGACAGCCAACCCAAATTAGCATGAAGTCGACAATGATGAAGGCAATAAGAAGAATCCAATACAAAGCAACAAACATTATTATAAGTGACTGACAATATCTTAATTTCCTTATCTAATAGCCTATAATAAAGGCTAGCAACATAATCCAAGTGTGGGAGTAATATCCCAACTGCAGTTGCTCTATGGCTGTCAGCAGAAAATAATTTCTTGAATTTATACAGCAGTCCCAACTTTTGATTGACCTTTTTACAAACTGCTTTGATCTGAAGGGAAAAGTTCAGGCCAAAATCCAATACAACACCCAGATATTTAAATTCCTGGACACATTCAATTATTACACCCCAGTCATCGTGAACCAGAAGAATAGGATTATTTTTTAAAGAGTATGAAGTACCAAAAATCATCAATTTCATTTTTTTGAGATTGAGTGTCAAACGACTAACAGAGAACCAACTAGATGCATTTTGAAATTCCAGTTCAAGCAAAGAATTAATCTGAGAAGCAGTTTTAGCGTGTGAAAAAATAAGATTGTCAGCATATAATAAACACTTACTTGATTTAAAAATAGAGAGAAGTGCACTAATGAAAATAATAATGGGCCCAATATTGACCCTTGTGGAACCCCTAAATTGATAGATTTAACATAAGAAACCACAGACCCCAAAGTAATGACCTAAGACTTATCAGATAGGTAATCTCTACACCAAGCTACAACTTTGTCTGAGAATCCTAAATGTTTAAGTTTTAGGCACAGTAAAGAGTAATTTATAAGATTGAATGCCTTGGTCAGGTCCATGAAGACTTCCCCAGTTAAAAGACCCATATCAAGGCCCTGAAGGACAGCATTCGTGAACCTGACCAAGGCAATCTCTGTGCCGTGGTTTTTTCTAGAGCCATGTTGTTGTGGGATTAACATGCCATATGATTCCAGGTAATCTGATATTTGGGTGGAGACAATCTTTTCAAGAAACTTACTTAAAAGGTTAATAGATATTGGCCTAAAATCTTCAAGACTGACAGCTTGTGATTTTTTTGGAATAGGAACTACTTTCGCCCATTTCCAAGTTGAAGGAAAAAGGCCAGAAATTAAACTTAAATTAAAAACAGAACAGAGTGGTGCTGCAATCTGGGGGGCTATTAGCTTAAGAAATCAACCATCAAGCCCCTGATCACAGTTGCTGAATTTATTAGGGAGGGTGCGTAGTAACTTAAAAACTTCAAGTTTTGTACCCTTACGGAAATAACAAAGTGGCCTAGTGCCCTGATCACCTTCAATATCTATTGCAATAGTAGATGGCTTAGGCAGGATCTTTTCATAACTAGAAAGGTCTGAAGATTTGATATTTGGATAAACCCACTCATCTGCTATGAAGCTCTGCCCAAAGCAGGGGTCTGGAAAAGCTATCAAATTCAGCTAATAAATTGACATATAGACAGAACAACTTGGACTTTCCAAATTAAGTATATGTGTATATCCTCTGCTAAAAACTGTAGTAATGCACCAGTTAGGATTCACATTAAATTGACAAAAGTAGGGAAATATGGTATTAGGGTTTTCAGTCCTAACTCCCCACCACCACCACCAAAGCAGCAAAAGGAAAAAAAGCATTATGGTTCTTGCTGTTCTGAGTCTTGGCAAATCAGAGCTGGGGTCTTCCTTGGGGATCTCAACCCTAATGCGCACCCCATTCCCTGAGCAAATAATTTTAGATATGATCTGTTTTCTTCAGGCACAGCCCACAGGTTGTTGACAACATGTGGGGAGACACAGTTTTGTACATTTAAAGACTGTATCAGAATTGGGTGAGCATTAGGGCTCAGAAATCCGAGGAAGACCCCACCCCTGATTCACCAAGATTCAGGACAGCCAAAACTACAGTATACTGTTTTTTTTTTCCTTTTGCTGCTTGGACTAACGCGTGCATTAATGCATTTTTTTTTGCAAAGAATTTCTTTACTGAATGAAATAATAGAATCTTATCCTCATTCATGCAGGTCCCTTTTGAACCTGTGTGAACATATCCATCTGGTTGCAGAAATAAAGGGCCCAGGGGCCCTGTGCTTCCATGTCTCCATAGATGCACACGTTCATGTGACTATAGAAATACAGAGCACTCTGGGCCCCATGCTTCCATGCCTCCAGGAAAGCAATGTATCTGCTTTGCTGTAAATATTTCTTGTGGGGCTCACTTCAAAGAAAAAATTATATTGAGCATGCCTCTTAACTCTGAGCAGTTGATTATATATGAGCAAAACTGTTTTTTTAGCCATGACTCTATAAATCTTTGTTGGTTTAGTCTCATAGTTGCAATGGTTGTAGTCCAATAGGAGATACACCTTTGGTGTTTTGTTTGTTGATGATCAGAGTTTAACTATTGATCTAGCACCATTGTGAAACTGGGACATAATTTTAGAGCGCTAGGCATACCCCATGAATTTTTCTGGGGGGGGGGGGTATTATATGTTAGTCTTATCATACTCATTGAAACCTTTTTTTGTATAATATTTTTATTAAAAGTAGGCATAGGTGACAGTACCAGTAGTTGATTACAGGGCACAAGTACAAGTGCAAATTCACAATTTCCTCAGTTACATTATATTGTTACATACAAGAGAATACATAGGACATGCCAGGGTTATGCTTTTTGTTTCTTGAACCCCTATTTTTTAGCAAAAGCAGTAATGCTTAAGTATAATATAAGTGCCTCAGTAAAACAATATGGTAACTTCATTGATGCTCTTCTCTAATTATTTTAAAGTCTCTTACATATAGTATAATATAAGAGATAAAAGTTAAGTTTAAGCTAAATTGAACCAAGCAAATACAAAATAAACTGTAAAAAGATTAAAGTGTGAAAAAAGATGGCTGCACTCTTTGTGTTTAGCAATTCTATGAAGGTTCATATACATTTTATCTAGCATAATATGATATGGTGACATGAACAATAGAAAAATAAACCTTAATTTTTACCTCCTGTCTTTTGTGTGATTATTGTACTCATATTGTACTGCCCTCCTGTATTACAGCCAATTCTCCAGGGGAGAGTACACTCAGAAAGCCACCCTATGTATCCAGGAAGGCCTCCTCTCTTCCTTGGAGAGCATATGTCAACCTGTCAGTTGAAAGGGTCTTAATAGCTAAATTTCTCCACTGGTTCACTGTTGGGATATGGTTTGTTATCCATAGATTTTGTATTACCTGTCGGGCTATAACCAACAGTATTCTAATCCATCTGTGGTATAATTCCCACTCTTCCTCCTCCTGATTAGCAATGCCCATCAAAAGAGAACATGGGGACAAATTTACTGCTTCTCCCCCCTCTCCATTTTAACAAGCTGTCCCCAAATTTCTTTCCAACATTTCTGGATTCCTGGACATTCCCAATAATAATGAAAAGTTGTACCTCGAGCTCCGCCACATTTGCCACAGAGAGGGAATCTTCCTGGGCAAAAACATGTACCATACTCGGTGGGCAATAAAGTCTATGTTGGAATTTATATTGCAATTCCTTGAATTTATTGCACAGGAGCAATCCCATGTGTGTGTCTCCAGGAGCATTTCCCAATTTGCTATTGAAATCTCTATTTGTAAGTCTTGCTCCCATTTCTGTTTAGCTTTGGGTGTTTCTCTTTGGAAGTATGCCCTATCAAACTTAGCCACCCTTTCAATAAGTCCCCTTTCCCTATCTTTTGCTCCAAGGTGCAATCTCTCCAGCTCTAGCACAGAAGGTTCCTGCTGCAGTGGTCTGTTTAGTTTTTTCAGATAACTTCTTATTTGAAAGTATCTGAACTGATGGGATATGGGCACTTTTAGTGCATTCAGAATGGTTTGGAAGGTGCATAACTCCCCTTTTTCTACTAGATCACCTATGCAATGAATTCCCTTTCTTTGCCAGTCTCTAAATCCCTCATCTTCTAGGCCAGGGAGAAAATCTGGGTTGTTGGTCACAGATACTAGCAAGGTATTAATTTGATTTATATTTTGTCATATTTTCATTTCCCGCCATGCTTCTAAGCTGGCCACTACCATTGGGTTGGGATTCTCAAGCGCTCTGTAGGCCTTTTGTCCATTCTCCACCAAATAAGCTGAAATTCTCCACGGGCTACCCCTTTCTTCTAGCTCGAGCCAAGTTGATGCCTCTGTCCTGCTAACCCAGTTCTGTAAGTAGTGGATTTGGGGGCCTAAATAGTATCCCTTAATGTCTGGGAAGTTCAAGCCTCCCTTCATATTGTCACCATTAAGTCTTGCAAGACTAATTCATGGCCTTTTTCCCTGCAATACAAAAGTCACAAAACCCCTTTCCAATTGTGTTATATCCTTCCTGTTTAGTCTCCAGGGTAACATTTGCATGATATACAGGATTCGTGGCAGCACATTCATTTTTAGGAGATTAATCCTGCCCATCCACAAAATGGGCAGGACTATCCATCTACTTAAATCTTTAAGTATTATATCTATGATTGGGAGATAATTCAATTTATGTAAGTCTCTTAAGTCTTTCCCAACCCTTATACCCAAGTAGGTAAAGGCTTCTTTCACCATCTTCAATCTCCAGAAATGCTCCTCTTCCTCCTCCCCCTTCTTTAAATACATTAGTTCTGATTTATTAATGTTGAGTTTATAACCTGAAAATGTGGCAAAGGCTTTAACAATACCCAGGATGACAGGGATTGATTGTTCTGGCTGCTTCACAGACAGGAGGATATCGTCCGCATACAGAGTAATGGTATGCTACCCTCCTGCTTCTCCAGTTATGCCAATGATAGCAGGGTTTTCCTTAATCTTCATGGTGAGGGTTCTATAGCTATTGCAAAAAGCAAGGGGGGAGGGCAACCCTGTCACATGCTTCTTGCCAAAGTGAGCTCCTCAGATACCAACCCATTTATGATGACTTTGGCAGTTGGTGTTCTATAGAATGCCCCCACCAGTTGAATGAATCCCTCTCCCACCGCAAGTTTTGTAAGTATATGTATTAAATATTCCCACTCAATTCTGTCAAAGGCCTTTTCAGCATCCATTGACATAACACGCGTTTGTTCTTGGCCCTTGGATCCCCAATGAATAATATTCAGTAAATGTCTGACATTGTGGTAGGACAGTCTGCCTTGTATGAATCCTGTCTGATCAGTATGTATGATGGAGGGTAACATTTTATCTAATCTAAGTGCCAGCACCTTAGTCATGATTTTAAAGTCATAATTTAACAAAGAAATGGGTCGGTATGAGGCACACTCTGTTTTATCCTTATTTGGTTTAGGCATAACACATATATTGGCAGCACAACATGTTCTAGAGAGCCCTGTCTCCCCCCCCCGCCTCCTCAAGAACATCTCACAGGGGAGCTGCTTCTTTTTTTCGAAGCTCCTTATAATATTCCCTGGCGAAGCCATCTGGTCCCGCTGCTTTACCACTTTTAAGTGTCCCTATTGCCCTGACTACTTCCTCCACTGTTACTTTACTCCCTAGAATGGCCCTTTGTTGTTCATTCAACTGTGGTATTGATAGACCCTCTAGGAATCTGTCCATATCAGCTTTCATACCATTACATTGAGCTTTGTACAATGCTTCATAAAACTGTTTAAATCTTGTCTTTATGCCCCCCTGCTCATGTACCAAGGTTCCAGTTTTATCTCTGATAACTATTATTCACTTTGTAGTTCTACCGCCTTTCGTCAGCCTTACCATTAAGGGGCCTGAACAGTTCCCCCACTCATAGAGTCTTTGTTGTGCAAAGAACAGTCACCCCCTAGCCTCCTCCATCACATTTAAGTTCAAAGCCTCTCGTACCGCCTGCAGCTCTCTCTTTTAGGTGGGGTCTCCCGTCTGAGCCACCAGCACTTCCAGTCCCTTAACCCTTTCTTCTAGGTCATGTTGCTTCTTTTTCTGGGCCCTCTTAAGTGTAGCCACATAGCCAATTATAACTCCCCTCATGAAGGCTTTACTGGCTTCCCAGTAGGTATCCATTGAGTCTACCGACCCCTGATTTGTAACTTCAAATTCCGTCCACTTATCCCTCGGGAATTGCTTAAACTCTTGTTTGGCCAGAAGGTAAGTGGGGAAGCACCATGACCCTTTCTCCTTCCATTTGTGCCACAATCCTATGTCCAACTGGACCATTGCGTGGTCTGATAGAAAAATAGGGCTGTGGGTCACCTTTTGTATTCTAGAATAAAGTCATTGTGTACAAAGCTATAGTTCAATCTGGACCATATGCTATGTGGTTTTGAGAAAAATGTATATTCTTGAACTCCTGGATTTAATACCCACCAGGTGTCCACTAATTCAAGATCTGCCAAACCTTGTTGCCAGTGTTTTACACATGGAGAGCCTCTGAGCCTCGTCCCTGAGTAATCTAATTTAGGATCTATGACACAATTAAAATCCCCTGCTAGGATCAGGTTAGGGAACTGCTCTCTAAACATCAAGTCCAGCATAATCTGGTAAAACTCATCGTCCACCACCACTAATGGCGCATACATATTTCCCAGTGTGAGCTTCATCCCTTGGATTTTACCCACTACAAAAATATATATTCCCCCTATTGGGTCTCTTACCATGCGAGTATACTCAAAGGGGAGACTCTTGTGTATAAGAATTGCCACCCCTCATTTGTGGGAGCCATGGGAGGAAACATGGCAGGCCCCAACCCAATCCCCCACTAGTTTATCATTTCCTTATGTGTTAGATGCATCTCTTGTAGCATGGATATCATGGCATTTTTTCTTTTGAGTGCCACCAAAATCTTAGCTCTTTAGCAGGCGAGGTAAAACCTCTAACATTCCATGATATAATATTACATTGTTGTGGACTAGCCACTCCCAGTACTGCTCCTTAGATTCATAGCATAATAACCTTAGTGCCATCTCCTTTCCTCCTAGTAAACCATATTCAGAGTACAGCCATAAATACATGATAGTGTATAAAAGTTGATATAACAGTATCAAACAATAACTAATCTGGGTGAATCTCAAGCCCAGCTGTAACAAACTAGTCTCAAACCATTCATGAAAAATCATTTTGGTTTTGAAATGGTTTTTAAATACGTATGTCTCATCTCCTATAGTAGAGTCCCTAATGCCTCCTTCCCCCCGCACCCCCTTTATCAATCCTCGTGTGTCATTAATCCTCATATACTCCAGGTCTCCCATCTCCTCCAGCACAATAACTTGATCCCTTTTGTTGTTGCTTATCCCATTTCCAATCTCCTTTTCTTTTTCTGTTCCCAAGTTTCCATCGTTCACCCCCTGCCCTACTCAAACCAGAGCAAGGCAAACACTATTCTGCAGCGCACCCCCTCTCTCCGGGGCTTGAATTCAGCCCGCCATCCCCCACCCTATATCCAGGAGAGGCCATAGCCTGTCAATGAGGTCAACTGCATCTTCCGTTTCCCCCCTTCCTCTTATTAGATAGTCCTCTTATAGTTGAAGATCTCCTTGGAAGGGATCTCATTAGATTAACTGTTATAATACTCCCCTGGTCAACATAAAAAAATCAAAGGACCATATCCCATGCTGTAGATACAAAGTGCTTATGCTGTCTTAATTCTAAACATTTTTGGTGCATTACACCATCTCTCCAAATTCACAGTAGCCCTACATTATATCCACAACACTGGACCATGTTTTCTTCCTTATTTCCCCTTATTACAGACAAGCTGGGTGATACCATGAAATTAAAAGGGAATTCCCCCTCCCTCCTGATGAAGTCTCTCTGTAAAGTTACAGCCCCTGTAGTCACAGGGGAAAGTGCCTCCTCGGCCACATGGCAGGTCAGGCAGTCTTCTCCACAGACAGCGGTGGAGCCGGGAAAAAACATGTCTCCAAGTCAGAGTAGAAACCAAAGCAATGTTCTGATTACCTCAGCCTTTCTTATTCTTTTTGTCCCATTCTTCAATAAAGTTGTGCAGCTTCTCTGGTTCCCAGAAAGTAAAGGTGGCTCCTTCCCATTTCACCTTGATGACTGCAGGGTAGGTCATAAAAAATTATATTTCCCTCTCCCTAAGGTGATCCATGTGTGTATTAAATTGCTGCCTCTTCTTCTGGATGCACATGGAAAGGTCTTGATGGATAGTGAGTTGGTGGCTCTCGTATTTAAATTCTTGCAAATTGATGTATGCTGCAAGTATGGCTTGTCGGTTCGGATAGTGATGGAGTCGAAATATGACTCACCTGGGCAGTTGGCCTACTGGTGGCCTCAGGGCTAACACCCTATGGGCCTGCTCCACTTTGAGGCCTTTTGGCTTAGTAGACATTTTAAGCAGGTCAGGAAGGGTGAAGGTACAGAAAGTCATTAAGTCTCCCCTCTCCGCGCCGTCTGGTAACCCTCTAATCTGGAGGTTGTTTCTGTGGCTATAGTTCTCTTGGTAATCTAGAGCTTCCCTCAGTTCTTCTAATTCATGCTCCATTTTTGATATTTTATCAGGTACAGTTCGAGAGGCATCTTCCAAGTCTGATATTCTTTGTTCGGCCTCCGATAGTCACCCAGGGTATTGCTTCAACTCTGTTGTAATCCCTTCCAGCAACTTATCTACTTTTTCCCATCATGGCTGCAGATCTGCCACTACTTGCTCCAACACTGCCTTGCTAATAACTGCTAGTTCAGCTGCAGAAAAGGAGATTGGGACCAGGCCCGATAGCGGGTTCTCTGGTGGGTTTCTTCGCTGATTTTTAGCCCCATGCCTCGATGTTTTCCCTGATGCCAGGTACTCGTCCATGTCAGCAACTGTTTGTAGGCTATGTTCTGGAGTTTCAAAGTATTTAGCATTAGAAAAATGTATATTTTAAGCGTGTTATGGTGTGGAGCTCTGGAAATGTGCATCTTGTCAGTTAGCTGCTCATTAGTGCTCCCCTAATGATTTGAAACCTTTTTAAATATATAGATTGTTCCTTAATTCCAAATATTAACAGAGTTATGGCTTGTTAAAGTTGCAATGAGAATTTTCATTTTTAAATTTTTGTTTTTATATGGCTGTTTTCAGTTGGTATTTCTTTAGGATTTAGCTTTGTAGTACTCACTGAAACCTTTCTTTGACATATAGATTGTCCCTTAACTTCAAAGACCAATGGAGTTACAACTTGTTAATGCTATCCTATGGGAATTTTTATTTTAAAATTGTTATGTTTTTTTAAATGGCCATGATTTTATTGTGAGGCATTATGTGTTAGTCTCGCAATATTCATTGAAACCTTTTTTTTCATATATACTGTAGATTGTCCCTTAACTTCAAATATTGATGGAGTTACAGCTTGTTGAAATGTGAAAGAAACCTACAGTAAGTCCAAATTCTTCTTTTGTATGAACTGATCCTCTTTCATGAGATTTTCATGAGCTCATGGAAGTGGATTGGTTCACATGAAAATAAAGGTGAAAAAAACTAAGTTCAAAGTCTTCTTTCATGTGAACTGATCTTCTTTGTTTAGACTTTTGTGAGCTCACAAAAGTGGATTGGTTCACTTAAACAAAGAATGTAAAAAAAAAAGACCAAAATCTTCTTTTGCATGGCCCTAATCCTCTTTCATGTTGTTCTATTTCTCTTTCATGAGCCATATGCTTCATGAGCATCTATTTGGAATTCCCTTCCTCCACCTGTCAAAAACCCTACCACCACCCCAGCCTTTACAAAGCTCCTAAAAGCACACTACTCCTTATCTCAAGCCTGCTGCTGCTTCCAATAAACTACCCAATTCTGCCTACCACCCCTACTACCTCTGCTACCTACCTCAGTGACCTCCCTTCTTCTCCTCTTACTTCCTCTCACCACCTCCCAATTATGCACTCACCACACCACTAACCAGCTATGTACTTACCACCCTGTTTCCCCTCTCATAATCTTTCTCTCCTTTCCTCTTTCCAGTAATCTCCACCTCTTTCTCCCCCTCTTCCACCTTCCTCTCTCAAGCTCCCTTGTGTCTCCTTTCCCCTCAATCCCCTTGAATGACTTCAAAATATAGTTGTTAACTTGTACACTGCTGTTACTTCTCTGTACATCTCGATCCTAAGCTTGAAGCTTGATATCATACTTGACATGCTGCATTTTCTCCTGTGTCTGATGTATTTTTATTTACTAGTACACTGCTGTATTTCTTTTTGCACCCCAAATCAGACATTTTAGTATATATTCTCAGGCCTGTTGTGTTGCATTCTATCATATTTTATCTTTTCCTTTTCCTGTTGTATTATATCTTATACCCTAGTATGTGCTATTGCACCCGAGTGGTGACTGAAAAAGGCACTTGCTGCCAGTGGACAAACCTGGTCAAGAAAGTTTAAATAAAAAATAAAAATAAAATACAAATAACAAAAATCATCTCATGAAAAAATAATTTTAAAATACTTTAAAAACACATTTTCAGCCAGCCCAGTGGCACTGAGGGTTGAGGCACTGGACGTCACACCTCGCGCTGCGCTGGTGACCCGGGTTCAAGAACAGACTCAGTCCGATGGGGGTCAGCGGGGAGAGGGAGGATTGAGCATCCCAGCAGATGATCTCCTTCCTCAGGGAGGGATACCTGGGGGGTACTGGGAGGTACCCGATGTCCTGAAGAGAGCCGGTGGAAGCACAGGCTCTCAAAGGGCTCTGGCGGCTCTGTACAGTGGAGTCGGGAAGGGGGAGACACTGTTGGGTGCTTGGGAGGCAGGCGTGCATCAGCACGTCACTCTCTGGATGTTAGTCCTCATGCCGGCGCATCTAGTGGTTGGGTGGGGAAAACTAGAAAACTGGAAAAGTGCCCTCTCTGTCCCAGATGAGGGCCAATCGGTGCCTCCCGGGATCCACCAGACTATGGGCAGACCTCACTGTGCCAAAGTTCTCCTCCAGTAAAGTTGAGGATGGTTCATCCTCACCCCACCAAGGGGGGATTGCTGGGAATCAAGATAATACAAGGGGAGAACAGGAGAGCACCCTAGGGGCAGACTCAGAGTTGGTGTACTGGGGGGGGTTGATCAGTGGTCCGAAGGAGTGGAACAAGGGGGTAGTGTAGGTGAATAAAGTAGGTGTGTAAGCACTGCAAAGTAAAAAAAAACACATTTTCATATTTTTGAAAAACTAGTTACAGACTCGAGCTAAATGGATCCCATTTAGCAAGATACCTGTGTTGGTGGATCTACTGGGCATTATTTTTTATGGGTTTTCAAAAAAAAAAAAATAGTTTGAAATTGAAAAAAATGAAAACAAGATGGCCACTATACGAAAGAGGAATTTTCTCTCACAGAAAAGGATTACCCCCCCCATGAAAGACAAATACTTTTTCAAATGGCCAAATTCTTCTTTTGTATCAAACATCTATCCAAAAGACCCTACTGAGCATGCACAGAACTGAAATTTCAAATCCTTATAACTTGAGAATGAATTAATATTTTTTTACCAAACTAACAAAAGGCACCATTCTGAGGCAAACCCTTTCTACCCTGAACATTTTGGAGCAAAATTCCAAACTGTCTGGGTACTAGGAGATGACAAAAAAAAAAAGGAAAGAAAAATAAATAATTTCTAATAAAAACACACTGTCTGGATCTTGGATCCACTCATCCAATCTCAGAATGATACTTCAGAAATCAAGAGACCTTGCCCCCCACCCAAGACCATACATGCAAAATTTCATACAAATTTATTGAATGGGGATAAAGCTATTAAGATGCTAAGTTAGTGGTTTAACATCAAACAACCTAGTCTGCCCTAACTGTGGTGGTGCTGCCACATCGCTATAATCAAATGTTGAAGAACAAAACAGTTATAAATAGTTAATCTATTATGTTTGAAGCCATTTTGTGCTTTTTCTAAGATTTTATTTTCAGGAATTCAGGATTTTACCTGTGAAAAGATTATTTTACAGAACATTTTTTGTGACGTATCAATCGAACTAATTGAACAATATTTTCAATCACATGGGTGCAGTGTGCATATTTATGGAATACATACAAACAGAGGAGAGAAAAAATAAGTGCCTCAGCTGGGACTTGAACCCAGGCTGTCGGGAATATCATTCTGGTCACACTAACCAGCTGCGCCACCAAGGCAACTGGAAACTGGGCCATCCGGGAGGACACACTACTCTTTCTCCAATACCCAACCTGGTGCTGCACAAATAATTACTTCATTTTCAATCATATGGGTGCAGTGTGCATATTTATGGAACACATACAAACAGAGAAGAGAAAGATGTATGTGCCTCAGCTGGGACTTGAACCCAGGCCACCAGGAACACCATTCCAGTCATGCTAACCAGCTGCACCACCAAGACAACTGGAATGTGAGTATTCCAGGTGGCATGGGTTAAATTCCCAGCTGAGGCACTTACTTCTTTCTCTCCTCTGTTTGTATGTGTTTCATAAATAAGTACATCACACCCATGTGATTGAAAATGAAGTAATTATTTGTGCAGTACCAGGTGGTGCATTGGAGAAAGACTAATGTGTCCTCCGGGATGGTGCAGGTCCCAGTTGCCTTGATTGCGCAGCTGGTTAGTGCAACTGGAATGGTATTCCTAGTGGCCTGGGTTCAAGCCCAGCTGATGCACTTACTGCTTTCTCTCCTCTGTTTGTATGTGTTCCATAAATATGCACATTGCACCCACGTGATTGAAAAGGAAGTAATTATTTGTGCAGTACCAGGCTGTGCATTGGAGAAAGAGTAATGTGTCCTCCGGGACGGTGCAGGTCCCAGTTGCCTTGATTGCGCAGCTGGTTAGTGTGCCCAGAATGGCATTCCTGGTGGCCTGGATTCAAGTCCCAGCTGATGCATTTACTTCTTTCTCTCCTCTGTTTGTAATTGGACAATATATTGATAGAGAAGTGGTTGAACTCTTTTCAAACAATTGGCATACAATAGTGCCCTCCCTTGAATGGGGAGTATACTGTATCAATGTATTTATTATTAAATTCAAACATTTTACTTGGAAAGACATACGGAGCTGGTAACATTTGAATTCCTGATGCATCTTGGGGGACAGGGTGCTGGGGAACTAACAAACTAACAATAAGTAAAAGTACAATAAATTAACAAATGTGCCGCAGCAAAACTGCAAGGTGCAAAAATTACAATATAGCAAGGTGCAAAATGGATTAAATAATTAAGCAACTATATAAAAGCAATAAAACAGTTCTGTAAACTGGGTAGGGTAGGTGAGGGATACTGTAATGTAGGGTCAGGGCAAGAAAGGGTGAGGCCAGAGGTGCAGGACAGTAGTATAAGACACTGGGTCAGAAGCAGTTACAGGAGCGAGTCACGAAATCATGGAGAAGAGACTTGAGAGAAGGAGAAGATGGTAGATCGGATGGCCAAGAGAAGATAGAACTAGAGTTTAGGGAAGCGATAGAAAAAGGCAGCTTGGCCTGCAGAAAATTTCCTTGGTAGAAAGTAAAAGGAATGAGAAGCAGAACTGTGAAATGAGTATGAGGGAGTGGCAGAAAATGGGAGTAGAAGGGTTATACTTAAAGAGAGTTATAAATCACTACTAGTGCCCTCCCTTCTCCCCTGGCTCCCCTCCCTCTCTTGCCCCCCTTCTTCTTCATCCCACCTCTTCCCTGGTCTCCATTTTCCCTGTCAGTAACCAGGAAACTGTACTTTCTCTTTCCTTCCTTAATCTGTTCAAGTTCAGCTTTTATTGTCTAGAGCCTAAATTCCTCCCCCTGTCAGCTCTTGGCATTGCATCTACCCATACTTACCTCCTTAATTCTTCTTCTCCCTCTGTGCTGTTCATCAGTCCTGGAAGATTGCCAAAGTTCCTACACTTCTCAAAGGGGGAGAACCCAACCACCCCCACTGGTAACTTCTGTCCTTGTTCCATCTTCACCTCTCTTGCAAAGCTGCAACAGAAACTTGTCTGCTCCAGACTTTCCAAATTCCTCTCTTCTTCCTACTTCCTCTTCTCCTTCCAGTCTGGATTCCAAAAGCACCATTCCACCATCTCCTGCCTGCTACACATCCCTGACTCCATCTTCCCTGGGATGGATCAGGGACACATCACGGCAACCAGGCAGCCATTTTCATTGATATGGCCAAAATCTTCTGTTAGGTGTCCCATTCACACCTCCTGGACAAGCTGAGTTCTGCTTGACTCTCAGCTCCTGATGTTGATTGGTTTTGTTCCTATCTTACAAGCCATCAACAGTCGGTATAGGTGGGAGGAATTCTGTCAGCTCCAAAACCCATCCAGGGTGTGGTCCCATAGGGCTCCATTCTGGGTCCCATCCTCTTCTCTGTTTTTCTTAACAACCTCCCCTCTACCTGTGCCAACTCACATATATTCCCAAGTATGCAGATGACACAGGCATCTTCACCTACTGTCCCTCCACTGCTGCTGTGGAAGTTTCACTCAAGTAAGACTTCCACAAAAACCTGTGCAGGGTCCACTCCAACCATCTCTGGGTCAATGCTTAAAAAATGTATCCATGACCTTTGGCACCAGTCAGAAATTGTCTAGACTCCCAACTCTCCCTGTCTTCTCCACCTTCGATGGCACCTCCCTTTGAAGCAACTCAGTTCTTCAAGCACCTCCCTGTGTCATTAGTCAGTAAGCTTGACTTCTCTACCCACATCAGTTCCATCCATGCTAAACATCACACCAAAGTTGGCACCTTGACCTGCAACAAAGACTGTTTGTCTCCACAGGTCCACTGGGAGCTTATTACCAAAAAATGGTGCTCCCAGTTTTCTACTACTTTGATGTGGCCTACGGCAGTGCCCCTCCACTTCCCTTGCCAGACTGGACACCTTTGTAATGTCAATTGTCACTTTGCTACCAACCCCCCCCCCGTTGCTCACTACTGCTCCCTCTATTCCTCCCTATCCATCCTCCCCTTATCCTCACATGGTCAGTTCCACTGTGCCTCTTTAATATCCAAATACTGATTTGGGTCCTGTCTGTCATACCTTTTCCTCATTCATCTCTCCCATCCTCCCATCTCATGCTCCTTCCGCTCGAGGGATCATCACACTTTCTCTTTTCTGCATCCCTGCTCCCCTGCTGGTAATCAGCCTTCTCCAATTGCATTGCCACAATATAGAACCTGCTCCATGTATCAGGCCTTCTCCTGGTATCTCCCTTAGCCTGTATCCAGGCTCCCATTCTCTCAACCTCTACACTGCCATCCTTACCCTGCACAGCTTTCTTTGTTGGTACATTGTCACTACTCACTGTGCTTTGCTGCTTTATTTTGCACTTGTAATGATGACATTATTGTACTTTGACTGCACTTTATTTTGTATTGAGTATTGTGACTGTGAAGTGTCTTATTGTGTCTCCTATTCTATTAACTCAGGATCACACCAGAAAATGAGCCTAGGCTCAAATGTATCTCTCCTAGTCACCAATTTTCAACTAACTAACTTACTAATTAGCCAACTAAATCAATAATACATAAAATGTAATTATGAAACCCACCATTGTAAATCACATGTAAAGATGGCATCCACTTGATAAGTTTTCTGATCTAATATATTCAGTGCCTTTGAAATATTTCAATAAAATATGTTTAAAAATAGCTGTCTGATGGTATCCTAGCTTGGCCTGACACCTTATTATTTTTCATTTCTTATACTTTTGACTTCTGAATCTTCAAACTTACTAATAATATGTCATAGAAAAAATATCCTTGTTCCTGAAAAAACAAATCTGAGTAGTGTTCTATTCAGACCTGAGGTTGAATCTGAGCATTAATTTCCAAAGCAAAATTGCTATAAATTTCATTATGTATTGCCAGAATTATACACGTTTATTTTCAAATATAACTTTTTTTAGACATGATCAAAGGCATTTTTACATTTGATTCACCTGTGCACCAAATGTTTTGTGACGAGTGAAATGGGATGTTGAGGGTGTGTCACTGCCGAGCCCATTGTGGTTCCGAATAGCAGGGGCTCGGCAGTCTCCACCAATGGCCACCTACTGTGGTCCTCATGCAATTTTCTGCTTGGTGGGTGTAAATTTTGTGTACTTCCAAGAACCGAAGCCACTGCAATCAGAAAAGGCTTCAGTCCTATGATCTGCATGAAGCTACATCAGGAAACTGTTGATCAGCCTTCAAAACAGTTATGAGCTGCACACCAGAAGTTTGCTACAGACATCACCAGTGTGCAGCGGCTGTATGAAGCCCTACAACCCCTATAACCATAAAAACCATCCATTGATGTCTGTTGTTTGCACCACTGTAACTCTCTGCTCATCCAGCTCTACCTCTCAGTACCCATCACCCCACATTCCACCCCACAAACATAACACTGACACTGGGGTGTGCCCATTCCCCCAGTGCCCACCTCATGTTTTTTTGTATGTTTTATTATATAATCTGGCCTGCAATAAAGAAAACCATCCATTGATGTTTGTTTCTGATGCCCCTGTAAATATTCCTCCCACCTGACCCCACTTCTCAGCACTCACCACCCCACAACACCCTCAAACATAACACTGACACCGGGGGTGCCTAATCCCCCAGTGTCACCACCTTGTAGTTTATATATATTAAAGCCTGTAACAAAGAAAACCATCCATTGATGACTATTGCAGGTGCCCCTGTAACTGTTCCCCCCACCCAACCCTCCATCTCAGCACCTCCCCTCAAACATAACACTGACACGGGGGGTGCCATCTCATAGTTTTGTTATGTATATATTAAAGGCTGTAACAAAGAAAACTGTCCATTTATGTCTGTTACTGATGCTCCTGTAACTGTTCTCCCAGCTAACCCTCCCTCTCAGCACCCACCACCCCTCACCCCCATACAAACATAACACTGACACTGGGGGTGCCCAATCCATCAATATCAGTTGCTGGCTGTACCTCTTCCCCTCACCTGACTCTGCCTCTCTGAACCCATCCCCCACACAAACATAACACTGGCACTAGGGGTGCCCAATCCCCCAGTTGTCATCACCTGAACTATAGAAAATCATCCCTTATAATTTTTTCATTATCTTGTAAAACAGAAAACTGTCCATCAATATCTGTTGCACCATTAGTCTCCCCATCCAACCTTCCCCCTCAGCACCCACCACCCCTCACCCCCTCCAAGCTCTTACTAATCCACCAGGGGTCCGACATCGTAATCTTCTCTGTACCACAGACACGTCTTTAGTTTTCAAAGCTGGACCGCAAACTGAAGAAATCAGGTATGCTGTTCAATGTTTTTCAATGGGGTTTTGAACTTAGTGGCATAACGTGACCATTTCTAAATATTTTTGCACCAAGTTTTCAACATACCTTTTTGGGACCCAGCTCATGAACAATTACAGTGAATTTAGGCAAATCTGTTCCAAAAGGTGATTTTGTGGTTGCTGCGTGAAATCACCTTTTGGGCAGGAGCTGTACATTTTCTCTGCAGTTGTTCATGAGGTGTGGTCAGAAGAAGGCTATGTTGAAAATTTGGAGTAAAAATATTAAAAAAACAACGAAGTTATGTGCCTACATAAAATTTGTAAATGCATGCTCATAACTTTGGTAATTTTCAATATTTTGACCCCAAGTTTTCAACATAGCCATTTCTTTACAGCACCTCATGATTGTGACAGCTGTCATTTTTCAGATTCTGGCCAAAATGTGTTTTCACGCCCCAAAAGGTGATTTTTCAGTCACTACATGAAATCGCCTTTTGGGCAGGAGTTGAAAATTTTCTCTGCATTTGTTCATGAAGTGGGGTCATAAGGGGGCTATGTTGAAAATTTTGGGCAAAAATATTAAAAAAACAACAACGTTATGAGCCTGTACTGAAATTTATGAACACAGGCTTGAAACTAGTAATTTTCAATATTTTGACCCCACATTTTCAACATAGCCATTACTTCACAGCACCTCATGAATGTGACAGCTGTCATTTTTTAAATTATGATCAAAATATGTTTTTGTGCCTGTGGCATGGAATTATGTTTTGGTGGGGATTTGAAAATGTTCACCTACCAGGTCCATTTGGTGGAGTAATAAGAAGGCTATGCTGAAAATGTGGTGCACAAATATGGTAAAATGCCTAGGTTATGACCGAACATAACACTATTTCAGTGTTCACTCATGACTTCGCTAATTTTCAATATTTTGACTCCAACTTTTCAACATAGTCATTTTTCAACACCACCTCATAAACATGACATGTCATTTTTAAAATCCTGGATGAGATGTGTTTTCACACTTCTGGGGTGAAATGGCATATCAGCCAATATACTATACCACTCACTCCTGATGTCCAGTGGCCCCTTCCCATCCCCGATCACCCATACATTACACTTAAACCCATTCCCTGGTATCTAGTGGACCCCATACCCTATCTCTGATCATCTGTAAATTACACTGTAACCCATTCCCTAGTGTCTGGTGGACCCCCCTTCCTATTCCTGATCATCTGTAAATTACACTGTAACCCATTCCCTGGTGTCTAGCAGACCTCTCCACCCCAGCAGGTAGAGCCCCACCATCCTGCTCCCCCTGTTCAATCCTTTAGCTGGCAACTGGCATAGCTCTACACTTTCCACCTTGGCCAGTCACTGATTGAACTGTCATGAAATGCATACTGTATAATCAGCTGGTACAGTATATGCTCCATGACAGCTTAATCAGTGGCTGACCATGTTAGAGAGTGGAGGCTGTGCCGGTTGTTGGCTCAAGAATAGGATGGAGGGGAGTGGGGATGTGGGGCATTACCAGTTGCCACTAGACACCAGGGAATGGGTAACAGTGTCATTTATGGATGATCAGGCAAGGTATCCCATGAATAGAGTGACTCAATTTTTCGGCGAGTCAATTTGAGCACCATGAAAATAGTGATTGTCAAATGGGCTATGTGTTCTTTATAGCACACTGTAAGTTCAGCAATTTCCTTTTGGTAGGGAATACTTCTTTTGTGTAGTATATAGGAATTTGTTCATCTGGCCAGTTCTGAGCTGGCCATCTGCTGCAGTGGTGAGAGTCACTGCGTTTGTGACTGCTGGACTCAGGCTCAGGGATGGCTATGGAACATACTGTTTTTTTGGTCATTGTTTATTTTTTTTTGTCTTTTTTCAACACCCATTTCCCCACCCTCCTGACTTTGTCCCCCCACCCATAGGTTGCCTCCCCAATGTTATCCCCACCAACCTCTGCCCCCAAGGGAGTAGCCCCCCTCTTGAGTTTTCCCTTATTCCTCAATGTACTCCCCACAGTGATAGTCATTTTAAAGATGGGGGTGCAGGGAGCATTGCCCCCTGCATAAAATGTTAGTACACATCACACCCACCTTAGAAAAAGTGGACACCCATTGCAGTTTCTCCACCATGCTGTGGTGCTCATCACCGTTTTGATTTTTGGCTATGTGCACTCACTGTTTTGGCCGGTATTGTTTCCTAATCACTATTATCACATAGAAACATCAGGGATAGGGAGGGAGGTCTGTTAGACATCAGGGAATGGGTTACAGTGTAATTTATGGATGATCAGGGAAAGGGAGGAGGTCCACTAGATGCCAGAGAATGGGTTTAAGTGTAATTTACTGGCAATCAGAGAAAGGGAGGTGGGCCATGGGATACCAGTGACAGAGTGGTATGATATTTTACAGGGGATCAGGAATAGGGGGACCACTGGACACCAGGGATATTTATATATTTCTCTCAGGAGTGATCAGGGATACAGGAGGCCACTGCACACCACTGAGGTGTTTTCTCCAGAGGAGGAAGCTTGGGGTTAGTGAGCGGGGAACTGCTAGACGTCAAGGACTGGTGCTGTCACATGGTGTGTGAATGGGGTGCATGACATAACCCAGTCTGCAAAAAATTAAGGGCTGAGTTTCAAAAATGTTAAACAGCACCACAGAGTTGGCCATTTAGCACTTCTGAAATCTTTGAATTTTCCACTGCACAGCTTATGCATGAGTGATCTTTCATTTGCATTAGTGCAGCAGAGCACAATTCTGTGCACCAGTGCTGTCAGGGCTTTGCCACGCAGAGGGGCCTTCTGAATATGGTTAATGCCTCATCAGCTATTGCTATTCCCAGTTAGCATGGTGCAAACTAGGTTTGCACCTGGCAATCATTTTCAAAATGGGGCCCCAAAAGCTTTATAATGATCATCAAGGCAAGGAATCTCTGGAAGACATCCTAAAACAAATTCTGCCTGTACATAATAGAAATATTTTGTTTGTTGCTCTTCCTCCAAAGGTTCATCCAAAGAAAAGGAACAGAAGTGATGGCACTCACCTCTGATCAACTGAAAGGGAGCCTACACCAGTATTCAGTTTTCAAACTTCCATTTATTCTGGTACAGAGTAAACACAAATCCACATCAAGAAGGGGCAGGCAAACCTAACGTTTCACCTTTCACGTGCTTTTTCAAAGGTAATGCCCTCTAGTGTAGACCCACTTATATAGTAGGATGAACAATGTGCAAAACAAGATTTATAGTGACAGTGCATGATAAGTCCCATAAATACATACAGTATAAACCATCAAACTGCATAAATACATACATGGACATATAAATACATACATTTTAAACACCCTCATGTCAAAACCCCTTTCTTCTTTTCTTTGTAAATACATAAGAAATCCTCCAAATTCATTTTCATTTTTAGGGATGAGGGTATTTAAAGACAGAGAGCAACCAACCTCTATATATTATTCTCCAAGTAGTAGGAAAGACCTTAAAGAGGACTCATGGGGGAAAAAGGACAACACATGGGTGAAGAGAAAGGGCAGGGATGAATGAAAAGAAAAACTGGAGGGAAGGGGGGATGCCATGAGGATAAGTTGGGGGGGAAGAGTAGAAAGAAAAGTGGAAAGAATATGCCAAGGGCACCTGAGCATACAAACTAGGATAGTGGAACATATTGGAGGAAAACACCCAATAGGTGATAAACATGGACATGAGAAGAAGAGAGACACAACCATTCTTCCCAACTTGGAGGGCTATCTGAAACCCAAGGGGAAAAGATATATTATAATTGCGTATTGGCAATAACTTTAGACTTAAGTGTCAATAAGAAAAAGCATTAGTTTGATTTGATCATTCAAACCCTTTTCATTACAACAGTTCTCAATTTATAAATCCAATAGGATTCCCTTCTGCTCAGATCAAGTTTCCTGTTGCCATGCCTATATCCCATACACACTTGTTCTAATCCAATGAATGACAGCTCATACCCATCTTTGTTTACTGCATTTTTTATGCGTGAAGATCACAGATACTCCACATTTTCATTCTTGATGGCACAAATATACTCACCTGTCCTGTCTTTCCATTTTCTTTTGGTGCACCCCACATAACATGCATCGCATGTACAATTTACCGTATAGGTAAGAAACATGGAGTCATAATTGATAAAATGCAAAATATCCATACTGTCTCCTGTATGTGGATTCTGAAACATTTTACAGTCTCTAACATATGGGTAGTATTCATACCTCCCAACCTTTTTACATCCCTTGGTAGTGGGTACAACCAATTTCTAGGTCATGGTATGGGTTGGACAAAGTGGACCAAGTAATGTCTCAGGTTTTTAGTCCTTCTAAACACCATTCAGGGGTAGCCTTAACCATTTCCCTAAGGAGTGGATCTGCTTCCAAAACATTCCAGTTTTTGTAAATTATCTCCTTAACCTTCTAGGATCTTGCACTATAAGTAGTAACAAAATTAATCTGATCTATTGTCTCTGATATTCCCACACTTCTCATTTTTCTAGCAAGGAGGGATTCCATACTCCACTCATTACAGGTAATATTTGCTGCCTCTATAATCGTTCTACTATATCCTCTTTTCAGAAACTTTGTTTCCAAATCATTGTGTTCTCTCCCAAACATCTTTTCATTGCTACAGTTATGCTTAACATAATAGAACTGGCTTTTGGGAATGTTCTGTATGGTGTGGCTTGGGTGACAACTGCTGGCCAGAAGTATGGTGTTATAGTCTGAGTTTCATGTACAGGCCTGTAACTGCTGCACCATCTGGCTGCTTGTAAACTCTAAGATCCAACATGGAAATCTCAACCATACTAGCACTGTATGTGAATCTGAGATTACTATTGCTGTCATGCAAATATTTCATGAAATTATCAAGCTCCTTCACATCCTCCTGTCACATCATGAAGATATTATCTATAAAATGCTTCCATGACCCTATTTTAATAAAGTAGGAATTTGTGTGCTGATTCCATATGTATGTCTCTTCCCAATAGCCCAAATACAAGTTTGCATAATTGGGCACAAAACTCACACTCACGGCTGTGCCCGTTACCTGGGTATAGAATTTACCCATAAACACAGAGGTATTTCCTTCAAGTATTGTTCTTGCCATTTCCACCAAGAAATCAGTATCCAGTTTAGCAACTCCCTCATTTTTGTTCAAAATCTATCTGAGATGACTCAGACCATCTGCGTGGGGTACGTTTGTGTAAAGTGACTCTATAGCTAGAGTAACTAGCATAGAGTCACTCCCCATAACCAAACCCTCAAGTGTTCTCAGGATGTTCCCTATCTCTAATACAAAAGAGGGTAAGCCAGACGCTAGACCCTTTTATACAATCATTCACAAAGTGAGCCAAATGCTCAGTAACATTGCCCACCCTGAGATAATGGGTCTTCCTGAAGGCCTTTCCAAGGATTTATCTTTAAGGAGGTGAGAATGACTATTTGCAAAATAACATCTTCAGTTGGTCCAAGAAGAAGCAACAAGGAGGTGTGAAAAGGAATAAAGTGCAATTTGAGCTTGATCTATTTTGAAGTCAACTCTCCCCACTAGTGCATCAGATACCAGTGCAGCAAGTATTATAAGTGACTCTGAGGCACTGGAGGTTTTTAGGAGAGGAACAGGAAAGAATCCTCCAATACAGCACATGGTGGACCCGGTAACAAAGAACCACAGGAGAACAAGATGGGAAAACAGGAGGTCCTAGAGGCAGATGCATCCAGCAGAGGAGATATCAGACACACAAGAGGTACAAATAAACAGTGGGGACAGTGTAAGTAATACAATATATCCAGTTATGTAATGAGTGATAGTGAGTTGTTAGTTCTCAGTAAAGGTCTTTCCTTTGTCCCCACTGTGGATTTGGATGTTTTTCACTCCACAGTTGATCTGTATGGACTGTGTAGTACACTTAATTTGTGCTGTTTCTATGCAAAAGATTGTAACATGGGATGGACAGATATGCAACAAGATTTTAGTTCTCAGATTGAGCATATATCATTCAGTGAAGAACGTGCATTAGCAAGTGAGGATGAGACACCTGTTGTCATATCTACACAAGAAGTATTGGAAGCCTTAAATGAACCTGAAGCCTTAACATCTGTGACTAGACAGGAACAACAAATGGTTATAGGTGGGGAGGTGTAACGGTGGAAACCATTGTAAGGACAAAAGGAGTACACTCAGTCCATCTCAGTCTACTGCTGTTACCACATTCCAAAGATTATGTGAGCAAGACCTAGAAAGACTGAGTCAAGAGAAATTTGTCCCTAGATTTAGCAACCTGAGTAGAGAAGATATGGTTACAATTGAGAGCCTTAAAAGTAACAAAACCATCACAATTAAGCTGGCTGATAAAGGGGGTAGTGTGGTAGTTACAATATGAACACTTCTGATTACAGTGAAGAGGTAAATCGCCAGCTTAGTCAGAGGGAATTTTATAGGTCACTAGTTCTGACTCCACACTCCCTCCAAAGCAACAGATTGATTGTTTTTTGAACTGGGCCTTTTTGGAGGTATTAATTGATGACAAAGAAAGGGATTACATCACAGTTGACTACCCATTAAAGGCATGGATGTACATATTACACAAGGTACATAAATCCTTGGAAAGGTCTCCAGGAAGACCCATTTTCTTGGGGTGGGCAGTGTTACTGAGCCTTTGGCTAACTTTGTGGATAATCATATAAAGGTGCTAGTGCCTGTCTTACCCTCTTTTGTACTAGATGCAAAGGGGTTCACCCATGCCACAGTGACAATCAAATTGCCAGCATAAAGTGCAGTGCCAGCAATTCGCTGACACCAGCCACTATGCTCTATCTGCCACCTGACAATAGGAGCAATGCCCATCACGAGGGGATTTGCCCCCTGCAACTCCCAGTTATTTATATGACAAATTCTGGGTTGCAGCCTGGCAGAAAGGGAAAGGATCAGCCAGCCTAGTGGCACTGAGGGCTGAGGCACTGGATGCCTTACCTCACACTATGCTGGTGATCCATGTTCTGGAATGAGCACAGGTCAGCGGGGATTGGTAGGGGAGGAGAGGGATCGAGCATCTAGGGGACTGCTCTCCCTCTCCGGGGAAGGGGGGAGTCCAGTGACTGGCATGAGACTGGCACCTAGTGGAGGCTGGGGAGCAGTGTGCTGATGCTACAGAAGAGGGGCTGAGATGGGGCAGACACCTGGAGGAGCATGTGCTGATGCGTGCACACTCCCTCCACTGGTGCCATTGCACACCCCAGTCACGCAAGGGGAGAAAATGGGAAAATGGTCCCTGGTCATGCAGAATGAAGCAGCCACCTGCCGTAGCCCCCTCCTCCAAATGTGGCTCCCTGAAATGGATCCTGATCAAGGTGAGTCGACTTAGGGGGGCTCCTCACTGCCCTGCCATGGAGGGTAAACTGTGGGGGAAGAGGGGTATGCTGTCAGATGTTTGAGTGTAGGGCTGGACGAGTGGCTGAGGATGGATACTGACTGGGACCCATGGAGAAACAGATAATAAAAAAAAAGAAAGAAAGGGGGAGGCTCACCATAACAGCAAGGTCACAGGTCAGCAAGAAATCAAAGTCGCAGGAGAGGGGCGCAACATAAATTCCTTGGCAACATTATGGTGGCAATAATCAGTCCATACATTAACAGGATATGGATACCGGGGACATACTGAGAACACTTGATGGTTTGAATATGGGGAGTGACTCTATGTTAGTTACTCTAGACATAGAGTCACTTTATATGAACATCACCCATGTGGATTGTCTGAGAGCTCTCAGATACGTTTTGAACAAAAGAGAGGAGGAGGATGCCAAACTGGATACTGCTTTCTTGGAGGAAATGGCAAGAATGATATTTAAGGGAAATGTTTTTGCATTTATGGGTAAATTCTACAGCCAGTAAAAGTAACAAGTTTTGTGCCCAATTATGGGAGAACATTTATGTACCTAATTATGTACCTGGGAACAGCAGTATTTTGTGTAAATTGGGCATGCCACAATAGAATGGGAGGGTATGAATAGTTAAAGTAAACTACATGCCATACTTCCCTGCAGACTGACCATTCCTGAGGAAATTAAATGTTTTATTATCAACTGACAGTTCATGAGGAGATTTACTCTTGAATTAATATTGAAAGAGGGTCAGCCGCATGGGTGAGGGCCTTTTGGAGTTTTGCCAATTCAACCAGAGATAGCATAAAACTTAGCCACTTAAAAACTGAAGGGAAAACAGGAAACGGCACAGTTGTAGTACATGGTTTATACAGTAGTCAGACCAAACAAGTTGAATATTTTAAAATATTGTAAAACAGTAGTATATTTGAATAATTAAGATACGGTTCAAATTTTAACTTACCTGAGTTAGGAAAAGTACACCTAGTAGAATGGAGATTAGGCCTTAAATATTGTAGTTAGGGAACATTATTTAGTAAACTGAGAACAGGTTTTAAATACAGTTGTACTAATTTTAAATACTGTATTTATTGCCTACATTAAATGGTGCCCATAGTACAAAATATATCAAGGGAATATAGAGATAGCTATTAAGACATAGTACCACGTATTACTTGTACCAGTTCCTTTTCTTTGGTAGTAATAACATCTTTACCAGGCTATTAAAGGTTTTGGGAATATTTAAAAGATGCTTCAAGAAAGGCTATTATTATTGTGTTTCTGTATTTTGATTTGGAATCGAAGAGAGCAAACTGGGAGGGGATGAGTGAAGATCATGGACAAACACTGAAGGACCCGAAGGTTATAAAACATGTTACAGGTATACTTTGCAAGTTAGAAAATGGATGGGGGTATGTTACCAAATCATAAAAACATAGAATTTGATGGCAGATAAGGACCGCTTGGCCCACCTAGTCTGCCCATTTTCCTACCTAACAGATAAGCTGCAGATCCTAGTTAACCAACAGCTTACTTCCTCCTACACCCCACTAGGACTGCCTTATGCCTGTCCCATGCATTCTTGAATTCCCCCACTGTTCTTGACTCCATGACCTCCTCAGGGAGGCTGTTCCATGCAACCACAACCCTCTCTGTGAAAAAATACTTCCTCGCATTATCTCTGAGCCGTCCCCCCTCTATCTTCAAATTGTGCCCCCTTGTTCTTGGACATCTCTTTTTCTGGAAGATGCTACCCTCTTGGACTTTGTTGATTCCCTTGAGGTACTTGAAAGTTTCTATCATGTCCCCTCTCTCCCCCTTCTTTCCTCAAGGGTATACATATTAAGCTCCTTTAGTCTTTCTTCGTATGTCTTCTGGTGCAGACCCTGCACCATTTTGGTTGCCCTCCTCTGGACAGCCTCCACTCTGTCTATGTCTTTGCGGAGATGGGGTCTCCAGAACTGCACACAGTACTCCAGATGGGGTCTCACCAACTGTCTGTACAGAGGGATAACAACTTCCTGTTTTCTACTATTGATGCCTCTTCCTATGCATCCCAGTATCCCCCAGCCTTCCTTACTGCCTTCTCACATTGCTTGCCGACCTTTAGGTCATCTGATATAATTACCCCCAGGTCCCTTTCTATTTTTACTGTTGTCAGTATCTCACCCCCCACTGTGTATGCTTCCCCTGGGTTTTTGTTTCCCATGTGCATTACCTTGCACTTCTTTGCATTGAATCTGAGCTGCCATACATTTGACCATTTCTCCAACCTTGCCAAGTCCCTTCTCATCCTTTCCACTCCATCTTGTGTATCAACCCTGTTGCAGATCTTTGTGTCATCTGCAAAGAGACATACTTTTCCTTCCAGTTCCTCTGCAATGTCACTTATAAAGACATTAAAAAGGACTGGTCCCGTACTGAACCCTGTGGTACCCCGCTAGTAACCCTCCTTTCTTCACTGTGTACTCCATTTACTACTACCCTTTGCGTCCTGTTGTCTAGCCAATTTTTTATCCAGGCTACCACCTTGGGACCCACTCCAAGGCTGGCTATCTTGTGTATTAATCTTTTGTGTGGGACTGTATCAAATGCCTTGCTCAAATCTAGGTAGGCCATGTCCACAGCCCCTCCCTGGTCTACTACTTTGGTCACCCAGTCAAAGAAATCTATTAGATTCGTCTGACATGACCTTCCCATCATGAATCCATGCTGCCTTGGGTCCTGTGCCCCACTGGCCTCTAGGTACTCAACAATTCTTTCCTTCAGAAGTGATTCCATAATTTTCCCTACCACTGAGGTCAAACTAACTGGTCTGTAGTTTCCTGCCTCTGTCCTGCTCCCACTTTTGTGGAGAGGAATTACATCTGCCCTCCTCCAGTCCTTGGGTACCACCCCATCCTCCCATGATTTGTTAAAGAGAGTAGTCAGCGGTGTCACTAGTTCTACCCTTAGCTCTTTTAGAATTCTTGGGTGAATCCCATCAGGCCCCATTGCTTTGTCCACCTTCAATTTTATTAGTACTTTCAGAACCCTTTCTTCTGTAAATGGACAGGTATCAACCCCCATCTTCAGAGTGTTTCTCTTGTTTGGTTTAGGTACCTACCCATCCTCTTCCTTTGTGAATACTGAGCAGAAATATTCGTTCAGTATCCCTGCTTTTTCAATGTCACCCTCTACCCACATTCCCTCCCCTTTATTAAGCTTTAGTATCCCTCCTTTGGTCTTTCTTCACTCCCTAATGTACCTATAAAAGGTCTTATCCCCCTTCTTAACAGAATTGGCTATCCTTTCCTCAGTTTGGGCCTTTGCTATTCTGACTGCCTTCCCAGCCTCTTTCTGCTTTAACTGATAAAGTTTTCTGTCCTGCTCCTTCTGTGTTTCCTTATATTTCCTGAATGCTGTCCTTTCCTCCTTAACCTTCCCTGCCACCTCTTTTGAGAACCATAGCATTTTTTTCCTTCGTTGTGTTTTATTGATTTGCTTTACACAAAGGCTTGTTGCCTCTGTGATGGCTGTTTTGATCACTCCCCATTGTTCCTTCACCCCTCCTTCTTGCCTGTTTGCTAGTGCTTTTCTGAGGCACTCTCTCATTTCCCAAAGTCAGCCCTCCTAAAGACCAGTACTCTTGCTTTTGTATGGCTTGATTGTATGGCTGTGTTTATCGTGAACCACACTGTTTGGTGGTCGCTTGTTCCCAGATATGGTCCCACTTCTAAATCTGAGATTTTTTCTCCGTCCCTATTTGAGAGTACCAGGTCTAAGATTGCTCCCTCCCGAGTGGGTTCCAAAACTAGCTGTCTGAGGCATGCCCCCTGTAGGGCATCGAGAATGACCCTGCTCTTGGATGTGCCTGCAGCAAAGGTGCTCCAGTTAACATCTGGCATATTCAGGTCCTCCATCAACAATATCTCCTTTTTCTGCCATTCTAAAAGCCTTCTATCATTTCCTTGTCCATTCCTTCCCCCTGAGATGGGGGTCTGTATACAACCCCCATGCTGATTGTGGTGCCATTTCCTGTCTCCAGGGTGACCCAAAGTGCCTCATCTGCTCCCTGTTTACTCTTTAGTTCTGTTGCTTTGATCCCTTCCTTTACATAGAGAGCTACTCCTCCTCCTCTTTTACCCTCCCTGTCCCTCCTGTAGATTGTGTATTCTGGTATGTTGACATCCCAGTCATGGTTCTCAGTGTACCATGTTTCTGTGACTGCCACAATATCCAGGCAACCCCCTTCCATCAAGGCAACTAGTTCAGGGAGCTTGTTAAACAGACTACGGGCATTGGTACTCACCACCCTCCACTTTTTGATAGCCTTACCCCTTTTAGCCCCATTTCTGTCCTTACTGCCTTCGCCTTGTTTTACATTTAAATCTGCTCTGCTCCCTAATAACTTCTGTACCTTAGTGTTTACCTCACTAATCACCATGTTTTGTGGGGGGAGGCTGGGATTTCCCTGCTCCTTTTCAGTGCCTCCCCCCTTGGCTAGTTTAAATGCTTGCCAATGAAACATTTAAACCTCTCACCTAGGATCCTGGTTCCCCCGGACAGATGCAGACCATCACCAGTATAGGTCTGCATCCTCCAAGTGGCTCCCAGTCCCCAATGAAGCCAAAACCCTGAGCTCCACCAGTTTTCAACCACTCATTGAATTCCCTGGTGAGGTGCCTAACATCTCCTTGCCATAGACAGGCAGTACCTCCGAGAAGGTTACCGTGTCGCTACTTGTCTAAGGCCCTTCCCAACTCTACAAACTCCTCTTGCACTGCTCTGATCCCATTCCTAGCCAGGTCATTTGTCCCTAGATGGACAATGAGATCCAGCTCCCTCCCTCGTGCAGCTCCTCCCACGATCCTGAGGATTCGCTTCCTGTCCCTCCAAGCCGTGGCACCAGGAAGGCACCTTTCCTCCCTCTCCCCTTCCTCCCCCATTTCTACCCCCTAATGATTGAGTCCCCCACCAGGAGTTGTTTCCTTCCCCTGTGGGGTCCCATGCCACCCTCCTGTGGGTCTCCTTTGTGAAGGGTCCCAGCATCCTCCTTGGTCTCCACTGCAGGTGCCTCCATAGAGGAACCACTATCCACCAGAAGAGCGAATGAATTGTGGAAGGTACAGCTGGAGGGATGCAACTCTGTTCCACCACCCTCTCCCTCCCTGAGCCCACCCTGGTCCAGCCTCTCCTCTTTCTTGGCAACCTCTGAGGTAGTGGCATTGGCCTTGGTGGTCCCTGGATGGGGGAGGAGGTTTCACTAATCCTAGCCAGGTCAGCCTGGAGACAGGCAACCTCCTCTCTCAGACCAGAGAGGTGCCTGCAAATAGGGCAGCATCGCAGCCTCCAGAATGTCTCCCGGAACACTGCTGCCCCACAGCCATTGCACTGCACCACTCCTATCATGTCTTATTTTGTGTCCCCTCTACTGTTTCTCTGGATGCTTACTCTCTCCTCTCCTTACAACTCTCACCCTTCCTGTTCTGGGACAGCAACTTCATATCTTCTTTAGTAGCCTCCTTCTTCATGGCTCAATATCAGACCACCAGCAGCTAGGGAGGGAGAGTGAGCTACTTTTTTCCTTTAGGGTTGACAAAACCAATGTTTCTCTATGATCCTTCCCTTCCTACTGCCAAACAGGAAGTTCCTGTTGACAGTCAAATCCAGTGGCTATAAAAGTAGAACTGGTTTTGGGTGGGTGGGATGGAGGGCAATTAGTAAGAAAAAAGGCTAGCAACAGGAAGTTGTAATTTGACTCACCTGCTTTTTTGGTGTCTAAACCACACCCCAATTAAGCTCTCTTCCTCCTACTGGTTTAGCAAGGTCAGCTGATACAGTACCCTTCCCAGCACAGAACACACACTGACTTTCTTTCTTTTTTTAACACTAAATAAGACCCCTTCTACTTCTAATAAAGTTATCTGCCTACTTAATCTTAACAGACACTGACTCCTGCTGAGATATAAGTTTTAAATTAATAAGAAAATGTAGCTTCTTTTAGTTAGCTGCTTTCTGCTCTACAAGCAAGGCTAGCAACCACATAGATTTGAAAATGATTGTCAACATTTTTTTTCTATATTTGTATTAGCAAAACACAAATGATATCTGTTTAAAAATATTGTAAATTTGGCTCTTAGATTGACCATAAGGACTTAATAAACATGAGGAAGGCCCCAAAGGCACTTCAGACTGTTGCAATACCTCCCTAATTTTTTTGATTACTTGTGGAGACATCCACCCTAACCCAGAACCATCTGATAATAATCAGGAGTTACTTGGTAAAATATAAAAAGAAGAAGAGCATCTGACAAAGAATAACTCTGGTATTAGAATAAATGTGGACATCTTGGGGGGGTCAGGGCCAAGGACTCAGTATGGTACATCTCAACACCAGGAGTATGCTTAGAAAGACAGACTCAATTAGTACATGGATATATGACCATGGAACAGATCTAGTGATTACAGAAATGTGGTTAAATCAAAGAGTAGAAAATAAATATTTGAACATCACTGGCTATCACCTGTGGCATAAAGATAGTAATGGGGGGGGTGGTGTATGGGAAGGAAAAATTAGTTATGCTAGAGATAGAAGTAAACCAAGATTTACTTGGATTAGAAGCTTCATTACTAAAGTTGAGATTTCCTCATACAAAAAAATGTTAATGTCAGGAATTAACCAACCACCAAATATAAAGCCCAATGTCTTCAATCACCTACTGGATCATTTTTGCAGCGGTATAAAATACTCATGAAATAGTTATCTTAGGTTATTTTAATGCAAATTGGCAAATTATAAGTGAAGTACACCCACTAATTGATCTTCAGGTGAACCTGGGACTTACCAAGTTAATTACAGAACCGACTAGAATTAATATAAACAATCCTGCTGCATCAACAACACTGGATTTGATTTTTTCAAATTTTCCATTAAATATTGAGAGGAATGGTGTTCTCCCAGATTCTATTTTTGACCACCAGTTCATTTATTGTATTAGGAATAAGATACAAATCTGGGAAGAAAATAAGAACATTAAATGGCATTGTTAAAAAAAAGTTTAATTATGTAAATTTCATGCTAGATTTGGGTGACATTAATTGGGACAGGTTGGAATTAACTCCAACAATAGAGAACATGGGCATATTTTTTAAACAAATTTATGAATGTATGTAATAAACATGTCCCAATAAAAACCCAAACCTTAAAACATATTAACGCACCTTGGTATATAGAAATTTTAAGGAAATTTAAGAAAAATAGGGACAAAGCATGGCATAATGCAAATAAAAAAGTGGTAATAGGCAAGATTGGATAAATATAGACAGTTACATATTCAGTATGTCAAGGAGATAGAAAAAGTAAAATATAATCATTACATACAAATTTTAGATAACAGTTGCTCCCAGAATCCTAAAGAATTTTGGAAAATGATATCTATTTTATCAAAAGGTCTTGGTAGTGAAACTTCAAACATATTTAACATAGAGAATCAAATGGTACCTCTATCCCAAGATGTGGCCAATAGATTAAAAAATTATTTTAGTAAGGTGTAAAACATAGGTTTAAATAGTAATATTTTACAGAAAATGGCTAAACAAACAGCAAATTAATATATTACAGAACAGTTTTCCCTTTCCAGTGTTAGTGTGGATGTACGAAGGAAAGAGCTGTTAAAAATAGATACCACCAGGTCATAGGATTGGATGGTATTCCATTCAAACATTCAAAATATGCCTCTCCTATAATTGCTTATCCCTTGATGTATACATTCAATCTGTCAATTAAAACTGGGGAATATGCAGAAGCTTGGAACCAATGCAAAGTAGTGCCTATTTTTAAAGGAGGACAAAAACTGAGATGGGAAACTATCACCAAATTTCTCTCCTGCCTCAAGTTTCTACAATTTTTAAGAAATTAGTATTGATTTAGTTAAAAGATTATTTAGACTCACAGGAAAAAATCAATATGATGCAGTCAGGGTTCAGACAGCACCACAGCACCACCTCTGTGCTCGTTAATGTGGTGAGCGATATGCAGGCAGCCCTGGACAGGAGGACATTGCTTGCAGCTATATATGTAGATCTATCCAAAGCATTTGATTCTCTGGGCCACAATGTCCTCATGCCCAGGCTGGCTCCAATGGGAGTGGCAGGAGACAGTATAAGATGGTTAAGTGCCTACCTAAAAGGTAGGTTACAGTCAGTTTCAGTAGGAAATGTTTCATCAAAACTGGTACCTGTTGTTTTCAGGGTCCTTCGGTGTTCTGTATTGGGCCCTTTATTGTTTAACATTTATATCAATAATTTACTTGTTTCAGATCCATCTATTATGTATCATTTATACACAGATGATACAATTATTATACTTCTGATTCTATAACACAAAAAATACAAGACAAATTACAGCAGACATTTAACAAATTACAAGTGTTATTTGACCATAGTAAATTGGTACTTAATCGAAAAAAAGACACAAGCAATGCTGCTTTCACATAACTATGGAGGGACTCAGAAAAAACACTTGACATTGTCACCCTGAGGGGAACCCTGATACAACAGGTCCAATCTTACAAATACTTAGACCAATGATTAGATAGTTCCCTTAGGTGGGATGTACACATTGATTATTTATTTAAAAATGTGGGAAGGAGATTGGGGGCCTTATACAGGGCAAACTTATGTTTATCAAAACAGACAAAGAAATGCATAGCCAATTCTTTGATAACATTAATTTTTGACTATGGAGATATCCTGTATGCAGCAGGGACCAAGGGAGACCTGGCGAGACTGGTCGTTTGTTACAGCAGGCTTGCCATATTTATTCTTGGTGTCCCTCATTTGATGCATAGTTGTCAGCTTTATGAAAACTTGGGCTAGCAAACACTGAGCGAACAAAGACAGGAACATTTATTTACATTCATACATAAGTGGTAAGATGGACAACTCCCAAACTATGTAACTAAAACCTGGTCTATAGAGTAAAAAAAGAATCCTTAAGATATGCCTTTGGTATGGATTTGGAAATTCAAAGATGCAATTTAGAAATTGGGAGAGACTCCATTTATTATGTAGGAACATAAGCTAGGAAAAGTATTCCACACAAAGAACACCCACAGGGAAAAACACTTGGAAAGGGATAAAAAATTGGTTGGAAAACAAAGCACTTGAATCCAGATTGTGTTGCACAATTTAACTAAAATGGATGCATGTACTGTATTTGCACTAATTATCTTGACTAATGAAGTACTGTGTACTTTTTGTTCATCTATTTGATCTGTTCTATTTGTTATATTTACATAAGTGTTTATATTGTACTAATGAATGGTTCTTGCTTTTTACTGAAGAAAAAACATGGTGTTATTTGTCGTAATAAAGGACTGTTTATTATGGCAAACATGTGCACAGATTTCCCTCAGTCTGCAGATGTGCCAGCCGCAGCTTTGCCTCCTGGACCACTGACCACCTCATCTTTCCACAGGAGATGACCAAAAAGAAATGCAAGACATAAAAAAATAAACTTTTGCCTGCTGGCAGAAATAAGTGAAAAAGTTTAAACAAACAAAATTACCATGAACTGCGCACTGGTACCAAAGCGGACCATGGTCGCACAGGAGTCAGCAGGCTCTACGATGGCAGTATTACAACTAAGTTGTCAACCGCCATCACAGTGATGGACTTATGTTGACCACAACTTGCAGTTGACATAAACTTGACTTGAGATCCCAGTCATTCTTTCATCGGGGGGCTTCCTGCACCACCCAAGCTCTAGGATTCCAACTCCAAGTCCAATTTGGATCAGGGAGGGGGTGCAGGACTGGAAGAGAGTGTGCTGGGGTCTCTGGCAGTCCATTACAGCAAAAACATTGATGTTGTCAGCATCAACATTTTCACTGTAATGGTGTCAGTGACCATGGCACATATCGAGTCGGGAACGTCTTTTTTATTTCTATTTTACACAATTGCTGTGGCAAAAAAGGAAGACCCAGCAAATATATAAAATAAAATATGAGGTGCTGTGAGTAAACTCAAAATTCACTTTGATCTCTAGGTTTATGCAGCATCTAACCCCTCTGGTGTGTGTAAACGTCTCGTTAAACACACCACCCCATATTTTATTCTGTGTTTAGCTTAATGAACCTGTAATGTACTTGATATAATGAAACTGAAATAGGTTGTTATCTCTGTGCTATGGGATCTCATTTTAAATGAGCTATTTGCTCAATCCAGCAAATCCTGATTCGTAAGTTTTTTATGAATAAATATTTTACTACTACAAGTACCAATGCCGTTTCATATTGACAGTTACAGGTAAAGTCATTGTCAATATGCAATTACAATATATCTTTTCCCCTTTTATTTTCAGATAGCCCTCCTAGTTGGGAGGAATGGTCTTGGATCTTTTCTTCTCAAGTTCATGTTTATCAACTGTTGGTTGTTTTCCTCCAATATGTTCCACTATCCTGGTTTGTATGCTCTGGCACCCTTAGTATATTATTTCCACTTTTTCTTTCCATCCCTTCCTTTCTCCCCCCCCCATCCTTCCCTTTTCCCCATTGCTTCCCTGTTCCCTCCAGTTTTTATTTTCACTTCCCCCTCTCTCCCCCCCCCATCTTTTCACCCATATGTTGTCTAGTTCCCCCACCTTTAAGGTCTTTCCTACTATTTGGCTCCTCTAACACTACATTAGAGAATAATACATAGAGGCTGGTTCCTCTCTGTCTTTAAGTACCCTCATCCCCTAAAAATGAAGGTTTCTCATGTAGGTACAAAAACAAAAAGGGTTTTGACATGAGGGTGTTTTTAATGTATGTATTTATATGTTCATGTGTGTATTTATACAGATTGATGGTTTATATGTATTTATGGGACTTATGCACTGTCTTATATTGCACATCATTTGTCCTGCTATATAAGTGGGTCTATACTAGAAGACGTTACCTTTGAAAAACGTGTGAAAGGTGAAACGTTAGGTTTACCTGCCCTTGTTGATGTGGATTTGTTTTAATTCTGCACCAGGATAAAGGGAAGTTTGAAAAAGGAATACTGGTGTGGACTTCCTTTTAGTTAATTGGAAGTGAGCAATGTGACTTCGGTTTCCTGTATTAGCTGTCAGTTGGCACTACGTCCTTCTGAGCAGCTCTGCTAGTTACAAGTTGATTCATCCAAAGACTCAGTAACATTATTACACCTACCATTTATATCACCAAGAAGTATGATATAAATGGATGAATACTCTGAAAGATTATTATCCAAAATTTTAGAAGATCTAATATGTTTGAAGTGGTGTAATGAATATGTTTCAAAGTATAATTTATAATCCTCTTCTCAAAAATTAATTCCAATTCCAACTTGTTTCCAATTTAAGTCTCTCTGTTGACAGCACCAGAACTGTTTTGACTGATATTGGAAGTCCTCTTGTAGTTCTTCCAAACATTTTAACTTTCCTACTAGAAAATAAATAGGTTTCATAACCTTGTAGCTTTACATCATCTGTCTCCTGCTGTATAGTATGTTTCCTTAAAAGTAATGATATCATGTTTGAAAAGAAAATCCTTAAAGGATTGATCTGGAAGTTTATTACTCAGGCAATTAATATTCCAAGAGAGACATTTTAGAAAATGCTCCTTATTATGAGGCATCAAATTAGATAAAGTATGGCTTTTTATATTGTTTACATGCTTATTAGATGATTGTCAGCCAACACTTTCATCATGCAATGAGAAACTCAGTTGCCTAAGGGATCAACTACACGAAGAAAAAAAAGCTCATCCAATCATTAAATTATAAAATGGTAATTTTTTTAATTTGAAGGTTGATCAGATAGATCAGACATGTTAATCCAAAGCAGCCTTACTGAATCAATTCTGTATGGTGCAGTAAGCAAGTGTACTGCTAATTTTATGTTTCTTGCTCAAAGGTTTTCTTGTTAAACAAAACGAATTTACCATTTCTGATTCACAAACTGACCTTTCCAAAAGCAGTCTACCCCTTCTGATGTTCTATCCAAGTAATGCCTTTTTCCCCAAAGGGATACCGACATACTCAGTGAAAAGAGAATACACATTTCTCATCAGTGTAATATTTGTTTCCCACCTTTGCTGTTCCAGTCAATGTAATGATGAAATAATCTCTTCTTGGTCTGATAATCTCCAATATTCCTCTTGCTTATACATATAAATGATCACTTACTTCTATAATATTTTGAAGGACTTCTTGTTGATCATTTTGCGTTAAACTAGCATGTCCATGAAGCGTTTGGGACAATGCGACTTTTTGGAGGTGACTTTTTGGAGTTGTGTGACCCTCCTGTCCAATGCAGTGCTCAGTGTAGCGGGTGCAACCGTACTGCACCAATGACTGTGTGAGCTGTCTATGACAGCAGTATGACTGCAGTGGTCTTCAGTTGAAAGAAAATCACTGCTGCAATCAGTGGTGGTAACATGTGTGCATTTAGCATATTGACGTCACCATTTTCCCTCCCGCTGCTAATGAAATCCCTCCAGCTTCCTCCCTCTGCTGCTGTTCTCCCCACTCCCTCGTTATTGCCCCCCAAACACATTGTATGTACTGACAGGATGCCCAATCCTGATTGGCTCCAGCCCCCCTAACAAACAACTCACTCATTGTGTGCCGAGAGGGGTGCCCAATCCCCTTCGGCTAATGCACCCCCCACCCGAAACACATTGTGTGTGCTGATGGGGTGTCCAATCCCCATCGGCTCCAGGATCCCCTCAACAAACACCAAGGTGGTGCTCTGGGAGCCCACCCCAGCATACCCATTGTCCCTGTAAGTAAAAAATGGTTCTGGGAGGGTTTTTTTTAACCTGTGAAAACAGAAAACTGTCCCTAATTGTGTCCATTGTGCCCTCCCCCAACCCACAGCCACCCTCTGCACACCCCACCTCCCCGCACACCCCTCAACCCATACTTACCTCTGGAGCCTGGCGTTACGATCTTTGGTGGAGCGAGAACACATCTGCACTCTTCAAAGCCAACCGCAAACTGAAAAAATGCCGGTAAGCTTTATAATGGCATAAATGTTTTTTTTTTTTAACTTAGGTGGATATGTCGGCCATTTTTGTGAATTTTGGTGTCAAATTTTCAACATGGGGTTCTTGGGACCCCACCTCATGAATTCACTCACTGTCATGTGGTTATTCAGTCCTGAAAGGTGATTTTGCGATCACTGTGTGGAATCACCTTTCAGGACCAATTACTGAAATGACAGTGTCACTGTTCATGAGGTGGGCTCCCAAATAGCCTATGTTGCAAATTTGGTGAAACAATTCTGAAAAAATGACTGCTACGAGCATGCATTGCGCAGTTTCCATGCCCACTCATAACTCCGAGAATTTATATTTTCACTCCAGATTTTCAACATTGCCATTTTTTCACACCTCCTTATGAACAGTACAGCTGTAATTTTTCACATCCTGGCCGAAATGTGTTTTCGCACATCTGGTGCACAATTGCATGGTCGCTGTGGGACATCAATGTTAGGGACAGATTACAAAATTCACAATGACACTATTCATGAGTGGAGGTCCCAAAATGCCTATGTTGAAAATTTGGTGACAAAAGTTCACAAAATGACTATGTTACAAGCATGTTTTGCACAGTTTCCATGCACACTTGTAACTTCAAGAATTTGTAGTATTTCCACTCTAGATTTTCAACCTTGCCATTTTTGCACACCTCCTTACGAACAGTATAGCTGTCATTTTTCACATACTACCCGAAATGTGTTTTTGCACATGTGGCACACAATGGCGCAGTAGCTGTGGGAAATCAATATTTGAGACAGATTAAGAAAATCATAGTGACACTGTTCATGAGAAGAGGTCACAAAATGCCTATGTTGAAAATTTTGTGACAAAAGTCCATGAAATGACTGTGTTATGAGCATGCATTGTGCAGTTTCCACGTACGCTCGTAAATTCAAGAATTTTTAATATTTTCATTCCAGATTTTCAACATTGCCATCTCTTCACACCTCCCTATGAATGGTACAGCTGTCATTTTCTACATCCTGCCCGAACTGTGTTTTCGCACATGTGGTGCAGAATGGTATGGTTGCTGTGGGAAATCAACTTTCAGCACAGAATTAGCAAAATCACAATGCCACTGTTCATGAGTAGAGGTCCCAAATGCTTTTATGAGGTGGAGGTCACAAAAAGGCCATGTTGAAAATTTGTAGTGCAAATACTAGCAAACACCCGGGGCGTTAGGGTTTCTAACCATAACATCCCACCCTGTACAGACTGACAGGCATCAGGGTTGTGTCTTTGGATTGCTGGCTGTAATGCTCATGCCATTCCACTCTACCCTCACCCTGCAGCCAGTGACAGGCATAGAGGTGTGCCTTGGACTCTTCAGCCCCAGAGTTCACCCCATTCTCCTATACTGTACCCATTTCAACATATTTCCTAATGGAATGGGGTGACTGTAAATCCGAACACCCCAAAGCACACTTCAGTACTTGTCGGTGTCTGCAGGATAGGGTGAGGTAAAATTGCGTGAGCATTATGGGTGACAACCCAAAGGCACACCCCAATGCCTGTTCATTTCTGTAGGGTGGGGGTGGGGTTTGCGTCACTTCAGTACTTCACTGCCATTCCTATTCTGCATCTGTCTAACTCATGCACTTCCAATGCTAATACCAGCAAGCAAATATTCGGCATTGAGAAATGCTTGTTAGAAGTGCCAATGTTACAGCAATTGATGAGTAAAGTTGAAGTGGATGCTGCAAGTAACTGACTGCTGTAATAGAAATGCAAGTGCAAAGTGATGACAGGCTTAACGCTCAACCCATTTCATTAGTAAACAAGCTGAGATGGCTACAGTATAGGAAAATGGGGTGAGCATTATGTAAATAAAACACATTTCTGGGGCATATCTCTAATACTTAAGTGCAGATTGCACCTAAGCGGGTCCTGATCAGCCAGCTAAGTGAACTGGCCTCTCTCTCCAGGATGTCATTTTTGTGCCTTTTGATATAAATGTTTTAGGAAAAAATGGAAACAAGATGGCGGCAAATGACAAAGGAATTTTCCCATATGAAACAGGATCCTTTTTTGTTTCATACAGCTATATTTTAGTGCTTACTGAGCATGCTCAGTAACAATTTTCTCAAATTTTTAAATTGCAATAACTTAAATGGGGCTTATTATTTGTTCACCAGACTAGCAAATGGCACATCTGTCAGCTAGTCCCTTTCTGTCCTGAAAATTTCAGACCAAAAAAAAACAAACCATCTAGGCTGTAGGTAAGTTAAAGAAAAATCTCAGCAAAGTCAATGAGCAACAACATTTTTTTCACTTCCCTGTAACTCAGAAACCATACATCCAACTGGAATGTTATTTGCCACATCAATAGATCTGCCCTGCAGAACAGTGCATACCAAATTTTGTGCAAATCCATTGAATGGTTGCAAAGTTATTAAAGTGCAAAATTATGAGTGTAGCACTGAAGTGCCTACTCAACCCTAACTTTAGGGGTGCGACCGCACCCCTATAATACTTATATATTCATTGCAAAAAAGTTCTTTAATGCATCAGTTAGGGTGACAACAAAAGTAACAAAAGTAGGGAAATAAGTTGTTAGGTTTTCAAACCTAACTCTGCATCCCCCAGAAACATATACACATGCAAGCAGGGGAAGGGGCAAGGCAACACAAGCAAACAGGAGACAGCCATCATCAGGTGAGAGAAAGAACATATAACTCTCTGAATATGCCACAAGAGACATCCATCATCATGGTCCAACAACTGTATGAGTTCTGCTGCCATCCCAGTGTCTTGGGGGTACACCCGCATGCTGTGAAACCATGGGGGATGACCTACTGCACGTACTGCAAGCCAAACTTCTCCCTAGAGACATTTAGAAATATATTGTTGTTAAGACATATACAGATGCATAGAAAAATCATGTATATAGGGGTGGGAGTGCAGGGTCCTCTGGACCCTGCACTCCGACCATTACATAATTTTCCTATACTATGTGACTGTAGGTTCCTCTCTGCCCTGCACTTCTAGTTTTTAATAAAATACTTGTCCTTTGAGACCATACCATAATCTGTACCCTGTAGCACCAACATCTTTACATAAGTTGTATATGCTTTCAAATCACATGCTGCAGTAGATGCTCTGCTCACACAGATACATGATTTTCTTGTAGGCTGTGCAAACACACAGTCCTGAGAAACCTGCACTCCCACACAAACATATTTATTTTATATTGTGGGAGTGCAGGTGCTTTGGACTCTGTGTTTCCCACACCAACATAATTTTTCTATGTAGTAGCAATGCACAGTACACTGAGCTGTGCACTACCAGCTACAGAATTGTTTTTATTTTTTGTGTATGGAAGTGTACATTCCTCCACACACACACACTGTGCTCACTCCCATACATCATTTTTGTATACAGTGCAACTGAAGGCTCCTCCAAGCCCTACACTCACATGAAAACATGACTGTTATATGCTTTTGGACTACAAGGTCATCTACACCACAGTGACCAAAGCAAGCATAACTTTTCCATGTTACTGAACTACAGGACAGTTTGTACCCTGCACTAACAATGGCACATTTTGTTTCTGGTACTCAGCCACTGGTTCCTGCAAAGCCTCTACTTTCAGTCAGATACATTTTATTTCTATGCTGTGCAAGTAGAGGGTCCCATGGACTGTGCACTCCCACAGAAACATACACTTACATACAGAAACCTTACTGTCACTGTGTAGGATCCTACCAACCCTGTACACCAACACAAGCCTAGTTTTGCTACAGCGTAGGAGTGCAGGGTCCTCTGGACCTTGTACTCCATGTCTCTAGGGAGAAGTCTGGAGTGCAGTGCATGCAGTGAACCATTCCCCATGGTTTCCCACGCATGCAGGTGTACCCACAAGACACTGGGATGGCAGCAGGACTCACAACATTGGTGGACCATGATGATGGACATCTCTTACAGTATGTGCAAAGAGTTGTATGTTCTTTCTCTTACCTGATGATGGCTGTCTCCTGATTGGTTATGTTGCTTTGCCCCTACCCCTGCTTGCATGTGTGTGTGTGTGGGGGGGGGGGATTTGGAGTTAATGTTGGAAATCCTAATGTCGTATGTCCCTACTTTTGTCACTTTAGTGGCAACTATGTGTGTGGGGGGGGGATGGGGACTTAGGGTTGGAAACCCTAACTACATATTTCCCTACTTTTGTCTCTTTAGTGGCAACCCTAACTGATGCATTAGCAACATTTTTTGCAATTAATTTTCCTCCTTTTTTACACTCAACTTAAATTAAACAAAACCAGGACATGCATACCATGAAACCTATATTCCCAGACAAAAATAATTTTCCCATACTCTGGTACCACAGAGTTTGCAAGCATTGCATTACCAGACAAATATAAGTCTGTTGTACTGAGCAAACCCATGGTCCTCTACACTATGTGTTCTGACCTCCAAATATTTTTCTGTACATCATGTTACTGCTAGATCATCTTTTTCTGTATACTGTGAACCATAAAGTACTCTTAGGCCAACAGTGCAAGCTACATGTAATGTTCATATTCTATCACCGTAGTTTCATTCAAACCCATCACTCCTCCACAACCGTTATTTTGTCATGCCATACCACAACACACTCCTTTTCAGTCTGCACAATACAGTACATTGTGAAATAACACATATAGGAATAGTAACTCTGAGGAACAAAATATAAGACATTATCGAAACTTTAAGATATGTAACTTTACTAAGATTAAATAAAGACACAGAACACCAGTTATTTTGTTTCAGTGTGAACCTTTACATTTGAAAAAAAAAGCCAACTGAAATTAGACCAAATTGGATAGAGTTTCTAGAGTGGGTGAAAAACCAATTACTGCAGACACAATAGTCATATATATGTTGATTATTGTGTATGTAAGGAATAAGACATGACAAGGTGTGGTTTATGGCCTGATAAGAGCACTCCCCAGGTGTGTAATGAGGCATGAGGTGCTTGCACTGAGTGCCTTTAGCAATCGGGAAGTGCTCTTACCGTTTATAAACCACACCTGGAGTGCCTTTAACCACTTAAAATGGGCCCCCATTAAAAAAAGTTAATTTAAAAATCTACATAAAAAGTGCACATAAAAATAATAAAAAAAAAGGATGATATCCAAGGGAAAAACCAAAAAGTAGTCCTTGTCATCATTGTACTGTAGTGGATATGTTTAATTAAAATTAAGTAGGGAGCTCTGGTGTATATCTGTTGCCCCCCCCACGCACTCTCACACCAAATTCCTCTAGAATATGCTGTTTAGTCAGGGTTTTTTCCCCTGTTTCTTGATCAGTGAGTAAACCCCAGAGGAGTGGGAATGAGCATGTCCCTTGCTGGCCCTTTTTGATAGCGCTTCACCGATTTATTGAACCTATCAATGTTTTAAAAAAAGGACAAGAAAAGGAAAGTCATCTGAAAAGAAAGCCATTTGAGAGAGCCAGTGGAGGCAGGAGTCTGGTGAGCTACAGGGAAACAAGTAAACGTCCAGCAAGTTTGTCAGAGGAGCGGGAGCAAGTGTTTCCCCATCTAGCTGTTGAATTTTGCATTTTTCTGGTCGTGGTTTTGGCTGCTGGCTCTGCCATGACATTTAAATCTGGAAAGCGAGAACAAAAAAAAAAAAACCTCAACTGAAAAAGCCCATGGAGAACCGCATTTATTGAGTCACTTCAGACTGAGATCTGGTGAGACCTGTTTCAGTAGCACATGATTTATTGTGTAACTGTCACTGAAGAAAGTGGCAACACTGAAAATAAAATACTGGGTACTGAAGACTCAAACTTTGGCCATCATGTGGGGCAGGTGGCTGAGGGGAGCAGCCTGGACAGAAACAATGATGTATTTTGTAACACTGATCTCCCGCTGTAGCTTTTGTGGTTCCATGCTTGGTGTAGAGCTGAAGCGGGACTCTTGCAGTTTCATGCTTGGTGTGAAGTTCAAGCGAGACAGCCATTTGGGGCATTGACTTCATGGAGTACTGCATTTTGGTTGGCATAAGTAGTGCCAGGTGCCAGTATATGTCCTGATAAGTACATGGCAAATGGTAACTCTTAGCCAATCAAAATGCTTAAAGTTTTCTACCCATTTTTTATGTTGATTGCTGCATGCGCGCAAGAAACATGTTGCGTCAGCTTTCTCCACAAGCAGGTTGTGGAGGTGTGGCACTGTTGTGTCCAGTGCCCCCACAGCCTACAAAGGTTTGTCCACTTCCCCCAATGCCAGGGCACACTGCTGCTGACACTAGTTCAGCCAACGTGCCACAACTTTCTAAAAAATCAGCCGCTGCAATCAGGGGCCACCTCGTTATTGCAGCGTCAGCCATCCGCTGCAATGAGGGAGTGACACGTCATTGCAGGGTGGGATGTAGGACACCTGATATTGTTTGTGAACGGTGGTGGCTTGCCGACGTATTCACAAACAATATTTACCCCCTCACCATGTTTATTTGCCAATGGGGGCGCCCACTCCCCATCGGCATAATGTAACCCCCCGTTTAATTGTCTGCTGAAGGGGTGCCCAATCTGTCGGCAGAAGGGAATTCCCCACCCTTTTGTTGTTTGCTGATGGGCGTGCCCAATCCCCCATCGGCTACAGCTGCCCCCCAAAAAAAACAAGACTCCGGTGGCACGCTGGGAGTCCACCCCAGCATGCCATTTGCCCATTTTGTTGTTTGCCGATGGGGTGCCCAATCCCCCATCAGCTACAGCTGTTCCCCACAAAGCCAGACTCCAGTGGTATGCTGGGAGCCCACCCCAGCATGCCACATGCCCCTGTAAAGTTGAAAATGGTCCCACAATGTTTTCTTGTTTTTTTGTACCTGTAAAAAAGGAAAGAGTCCCTCGTAGTCTCTCTGCCCTCTCCCACAACCCGCACCCACCCACTGCACACCCAGCCTCCCCACACACACCCTCACCCCATACATACCTCTGGAGCTTGGTGCAATGATCTTCTGTGGACCAGGAACACATCTGCACTCTTCAAAGCTGACTGCGAACTGAGGAAATGCCGGTAAGCTGTAGTATAATGTAATAAATAGGGTTTTTTCAACTTTAGTGCATATCTTGGGCATTTTTGGGAATTTTTTCACCAAATTTTCAACATGGGATTTTTGGGACCCCTCCTCATGAATTCTTGAACTGTCATGGCGTTAATCAGCCCCAAAAGGTGGTTTTGTGGTCACTGCGTAGAATCACACTTTGGGGCTGATTAACAAAATGACAGTGCCAGTGTTCATGAGGTGGGCTCTCAAAAAGCCTATGTTGCAAATTTGGTGGGAAAAATCCAAAAAACGACTGTTTTACAAGCGTGTGCTGCACAGTTGCTATGCACGCTTGTAACTTCACGAATTTGCAATATTTTCACACCAGATTTTTAACATTGCCATTTTCCCAGACCTACTTACGAACAGCACAGCTGTCATTTTTCCCATCCTGTCCGAAATGTGTTTTCACACTTCTGGCGCAGAATAGAGCGGTCACTGTGGGAAATCACTGTTTAGGACAGATTAAGAAAATGACAATGATACTGTTCATGAGCAGAGGTCCTAAAATGCCTATGTTGAAAATTTGGTGATGATGGCCCATCACTTGACAGTGTTACAAGTGTGCGTTGCGCACTTTCCACGCACCCTTGTAACTTCACAGATTTGTAATATTGTCACACCAGATTTTCAACAGAGGCATTTTTTAACACTTCCTCATAAGCAGTACAGCTGTCATTTTTCACATCCTGACCGAAATGTGTTTTCACAGTTCCGGCGCAGAATAACATGGTCACTGGGAAATCAGTGTTTGGGACAGATTAAGAAAATGACAGTGGCACTGTTCATGAGCAGAGGTCTTAAAATTCCTATGTTGAAAATTTGGTGATGAAACTCCATAACATGACTGCATTACAAGCGTGCGTTGAACTGTTTCCATGCACCCTTGTAACTTCGCAAATATGTAATATTGTCACGCCACATTTTCAACAGTGGCATTTTTTCACACCTCCTTATGAACACTACAGCTGCCATTTTTCACATCCTGGCTAAAATATGTTTTTGCACTCCTGCTGGAGAATAGCACGGTCACTCTGGGAAATCAGTGTTTGGGACAGATTAAGATCGACTGAGTGAGAGGGGCAAGTGACCGAACTCAAATGAGCTCTGTCGGGACTGCTGCGGATTTGTTTGTGGGCAGACAAAGGCCCCAGCAGAAGAGCCCAGGGCAGCCTACAGCACTGGGAGAAACACAACGAGAGAGCAACTGAGGGAGGGGGAGTGAGCGAACTCACCAAAGCACTGTCAGGACTGCTGCAGATTTCTTTGTGGGCAGAAAAAGGTGTCAGTGCAGGCAGGGGCCCCATACAAAAGGCCAGCCTGCAGCAGTGGGAGAAACAGTTTGAGCGAGTGAGACAGGGGGACTTAGTGAGCTCAACAGAGTGCTATCAGGACTGCTGTGGATTTCTTTGTGGGCAGAAAAAGGCGCCAATGCAGGCAGGAGCCCTGTACAAAAGGGCAGCTTGCAGCGCCAGGACAAACAGAATGAGCGCATGAGAGAGGGAGACTGAGCGACCTCAATGGAGCTCTGTCGGGACAGCTGCGGATTTCTTTGTGGAGAGACAAAGGTGCCAATGCAGCCAGGAGCCCCATACAAAAGCGCAGTCTGCAGTGCCAAGAGAAACAGAATGAGTGAGTGACAGAGCGGTAGTGAACGAGCTCAACGGAGCTCTATTGTGACTGTTGCAGATTTCTTTGTGGGCAGAAAATGCAGCAATGCAGCCAGGAGCCCCATACAAAAGCGCAGTCTGCAGCGCCAAGAGAAACAGAATGAGTGAGTGACAGAGCGGTAGTGAAAAAGCTCAAAGGAGCTCTATTGTGACTGCTGCGGATTTCTTTGTGGGCAGAAAATGCAGCAATGCAGGCAGGAGCCCAATACAAAAGGCCAGCTTGCAGCGCCGGCAGAAACAGAATGCGTGAGTGACAGAGGGGGAGTAAGTGAGCTCAAAGGAGCTGTGTCGGGACTCCTTCAGATTTCTTTCTGGCCAGAAAAAGCCACCAATGCAGGCAGGAGCCCAGTACAAAAGAGCAGCCTGCAGCGCCAGGAGACACAGAACGAGCGAGTGAGGGAAGGGGAGTCAGTGAGCTCAACGGAGCTCTGCTGGGACTGCTGCAGATTTGTTTGTGGGCAGAAAAAGGCAGCAATGCACTCAGGGGCACAGTACAAAAGGGCACCCTGCACTGGCAGGAAAACCAGAATGAGCGAGTGAGGGAGCTCAGCAGACCTGTATTGTAACTGCTGCAAGTTTCTTGTGGGCATAAGAAGGCAGCAATGCAGGCAGGAGCCCAGTAGACAAGGGCAGCCTGCAGCGCCGGCAGAAATGGAATGAATGAGTGAGAGAAAGGGAGTGAGCGAGCTCAATGGAGCTTTGTCGGGAGTGTTGCAGATTTCTTTGTGGGCAGAAAAAGGTGCCAACAGAGGCAGGAGCCCAGTACAAAAGGGCAGCCTGCAGCGCCGGGAGAACCAGAAGGAGTGAGTGAGACAGGGGGAGTGAGCGACCTCAATGGAGCTCTGTCAAGACAGCTAAGGATTTCTTTGTGGACAGAAAAAGCCACCAACACAGGCAGGAGCCCAGTACAAAAGGGCAGCCTGCAGCGCCAGGAGAAACAGAATGAGCAAGTGAGAGAGGGGGAGTGAGCCACCTCAATGGAGCTCTGTCAGGGCAGCTGTGGATTTCTTCCTCAGCAGAACGAGGTGCCAATGCAGACAGCAGCCCAGTACAAAAGAGCAGCCTGCAGCACTGGGACAAACAGACTGAGCCAGTGACAGAGGTCCACTGAGCGAGCTCAGCAGACCAACGCAATCAACATTCGGCATTGACAAATGCTTGTTTATAATAGAGACTACAAAAATGTTATAATAGAAAAGTCTTCATAAAATAAAAAGATTACCATTCATTTGTAGTTGGACAAGTCCACACTTGACCCCAAAATGAAGGCAATCCTACAAAACAGCAGAAACTCATAATAATTAAGACAATGCCTGAGTATCTTGTTTACACAGTTGTATTATATACTGTATGTCTACAAATACAAAGATGTCTAGAAATGTATGAAATAACATTTCAAATACAACTTTACAACAACTAACCACCTATTAAAATAAAATCATAGTGCCTGTATAGGAACTATTAAAACAACATACAGAAATAACACAAACATATATGGTAATTAACCAGAACAGTATAATAATCAATAATTAACATCATACAAATACAATTTTTTTCAACAAACAACTCATTATGAGAACATACATGCATAAAATGTATATACTACAGAAAACTATTTACAACCTTCACTGTACTAATTATGTGTTCTTAACTGTGCTATCATATGCATACAAATGAAGAATTCTAACATTTCTATAATCATGTGTGTTCACAGGGGGCAAGCTGACCCCGGCCTCCCCTGTTAAAAATCATTTTCCAACTAAATTATAATATAATTATATATGTCCCAGACACCTCTAGCTTTTATGGGGATTCTGGCCCCCCTTGTTCACTGACTCTGTGCACACCTCTGTCTATAACTATACACAAGAGGTACACATCTCTACATGTGTGAACCAATAGGCTTACAGCTGCTACTCTAAGCTGTAATTCAGTGGGCAGCTGGGTGGTACACGGGTGGGTTTGTGCTGCCCGCCAATGACGGGGAGGCTGGGTGGGCAGGGGGCCCTGTGTGGGTGGGGGTGCCACTGGACCATCAGGGCTTATGTTCCTTAGGGTACACTTGTGATTGGGCTCTGTGCAGGGTGGAGGGGTTCCACTAGACTACCAGGGATATAGTTTACTCATATTTTTGGTGATCACGGCTATGGGTGGGGTGGACGGTCCCATTAGACTACCAGGGATATATTTTACTCATACTTTCGGTGATCATGGCTGTGGGGTGGAGGGGTACCACTTGACTAACAGGGATATATTTCACTTTATTTTTGGTGATCACAGCTACAGGGTGGGAGGGGGGTACCACTAGACTACCAGGGACATATGTGGGTGCTTATGCACGGTGTTGAGGGGGTTGCCACCCATGGTTGGTGGCTGCTGTGTTGAGCATTGCAGTACAGCAGTATGCCTGTGGGTGGCTGGAACTTGAGCCGTTTATTTCAGGCTCAGTTTTGAGCCCAGGTATATGGTGCACCTCAGGGTTGTGTCAGCATATGCGCCACACAACCTGGGCTGAATATCAGGTTGCCCTGCATTTGCATGGGCACGCCCCCTAGAGATGTGCCGCATACAATTATCTTTCCACCCCAGTGCATTGGGACTTGCGCTGTGCAAGTTCCTGTTTAGAATATTATACTGGGGAGCATTTCTGGAGTTGCGCTAGCACACCTCAGTTGTGCCAGGCACAACCCCTTTGAATATCTGGGCCTATATGAACTGTATGCTATCATGAACAGAGCAGTATCGGTCACCACAACATGTAACACAGCATATCATATAAAGTGATCACATGCACAATTTGTGTCATTGTTCAGGCCCACTTAAACTGTGTATATTGTAGTGAATCTCAGATATGTCTATGTTTTACCATTCTCTACCATGTTGATAAGTCCACATAAGTCCCTAAGATTTATTGTGCAATCTATATAACTTTTTTTCTTTTCTTTCAGAAACCTTCAAGCACACAAAGAACAGCAATACTATACAGTCTGGTACAGGTCTGTGGATCTCACAATCTCTCCACACATAGGCTATATATGTCAAAATTATTCCTCTGGGCCCTGTAGTTCATTATAATTCTTCAGGACCAAAACATAGGCATTCTTCAGGTTCCTAGGTAACCTCTGTTTGAAGGTGCATACAGAGTCATTGCACTCCACCCAACCAGTGCTATACCTCAGCCAAGTAATATAGCATGTACACACACTCCATGGTGAAAATTGACAATTTGTGTGTCATATACACAGTGTCCAAACACAACTCTACCTGCAGTGTAGTTAGTGATTGGTGTAACTACTCTTACTTCACTTGAGTCAAACCGTTGAAACACAATCATAAGGTACTGATAACACTTCCTGAGCTGTACTGACTGAGCGCACTGTCCAGTACACCTACTACACAGTTGAACACATTCTGCATGGCTAAAGAGCTGTCTAAACTTAACAGACATAGCATGAGGAACATACAGAGAAATCCACAGCAGATCTTCAGTAGTTTCTTTCTCAGAATGACCACACGAACTGCAAGTGTATATACAGACATAACTCACTGTAAAGTACTGTGGTACTGGGATGTTGTCATCCGGGAGAGTATTAATGATTGTCATCATAAACTCTGTCACATCTTGTTGTATGTTCTGTGCAAATGTCCCATGGTCAGGATAACTTCCCACAGCAACACGTAAAGGGGTTAAAGAAATGACACTATCACATTTTTCTGCCTGACACACAACTTCACTGAGCACCTTAGACAACACCGTATTTTCAGAAGTTCATATCCTCTGAACAAAGTGTGGAATATGCAAGAATGCATGCATTGCAGAGTTTGCATAACAATTGATCCCAACACTGTTGTCAAACTTTGGCACAATGTTCAAACAGTGCACTCTCTTAGCTAGTGGTGATTTAGTTACATCAATTCCAGTCATCGGCTTATCACTTGTAACAACAGTGCACCCATCTCTGTCACCCTATTTCCTCTTTTCAACACCTTGTAGGTGTACAGATATTTGATGTCCCTCAGTGTGCACTGGCACAGGAATCAGAGGCAACTGAGGCTGAAACAGAATTCGCAAACGATTGTTCTCAATTATGCATCTCCTATCAACAAGCAACTTTTCTGTTGTGATGTTTATGATGTAAAATCTAGTGAGACTCCTCACACATGGCAGTGCAACATAGCTCATGTCATCATTAAAGATGAGCAACCCAAAAGGGCAACCATGAACAACAAGATGAGGGGGTGCAAAACCAGGGCTGCCAGCCTGAAGTAAAAGAGTTCCAAAAGTGTGCACTCCAAACAGCAAAACTGCCATGCAGAAATAACAAAATTCAAGTGAAATTTATTAGACTTATAATTTTTTAAGACTTATATATAGATTTGAAAAAACTGCCACAAAGCTTCTGAAGAAGGACCAGGTTGGTTCGAAACCTAGAGCACTTTGTTCTTTTCTGTAACATCCATGTTGGTCCAATAAAAGGTATCAAATCATTGTTTCTGGATTTAGACTTATAAGGCAGTCCAAAACACAGGTTGTCACCAGCTACTCCAGCGTTCGATGTCAAACCTTCCTCAGGGGTTGTCACTTGAATTTTGTTATTTCTGTGTGGCAGTTTTGCTGTTTGGAGTGCACTTCATCATTAAAGATAGCATGATCTATATCAATCATTGCTGTAGCCAGACTCAACCCTTGGCTCTTTCGTATAGACACAGCATATGTTCCCACAGGAACAGTGGGAGAATTCAAGAATGCATGGGACACGCATAAGGCAATTCTAGTGTGGGGTAGGAGGAAGTAAGCTGTTGATTAAATAGAATCTGCAGCATATCCATCAGGTAGGGAAATGGGCAGACTAGGTGGGCCAAGTGGTCCTTTTCTGCCGTCAAATTCTATGTTTCTATATGCAATACTAAGAGGAAACTGTTTCCTGGTTACATGTATATCTTTCATCAACTTGAAACTTCACAGTACATCTGTGAATGGGCTGTGCAACATGCACATTGTCAAATTTGATAACAAGAGCATCCACAAATGTTTTTTCAACGTTGTACTGAAAGCTAACAATGTGTCCCATGGCACCATTGACTAGACCATGTTAAGTGTCAAGATTATTATGCAGCATAACACATGCATTTTGGCAGACACTCAAAACAGCTTCCAGGCCAGCTGTGCATGCCACATCAGATGTACATTTACCTAGACGTTCAGTAACTTTCTAAATCATTTTCTTACTTAAGCAAATGCCACCAACAGAGTCTACACAATGCAGAGTAACAAGTTTGTGCCCTTATTTCTGCAACATGATAGCACTGATCTCAACACATTGCTTAAGACATGGCATTAAACAGACAATATGTGGAGTACTGCAATAGATTTTGCAAAACACATCACATGCAGCAGACATGGAATCTCCAGCTATATTAATGATGCGACTGTTCAACAGAGTTACATTTGATGGTGTCAAACTTCAAATTCAAGCCTCATCAAGTAAGATCTTATAGGCAGCATCACCACTCTGTCTCATGTTTTCAAACAAATTGACATAGGTGAACAACTCCCATAAGCTGATACCACCAATGCATCCAGTTTGCTTAATGAACAGATAAGATAGAGAACACATGTTCACCATTCACAGGGACACGCTGTAGCAGGTCTCCAAAGACCACAACATTCCTACCTCCAAACAGAATGTCATCATCTGTCCCCTTAATTTCCTGTAGTCAAATGTGAAGCAAGCATCACATTTGACACCATACTAATCTCATCAATAATGAGAAGATACATTTTCCAAAACATGCATCTCAGGCTCACAGCTGTGTTTTGTGGCAGTTTCTTGTACTCTCCACTGCTACCATGCTCCACTGGCAACATAACCAACCAGTGAAGAGTGACACCACCAATGTTATATGTAGTGAGTCCAGTTTGAGCAGTAACTGCAACAAAGGTAGTATTATCAGTATTTTTCCTATTATCTTCTGTTATAGCTTTGGTCACAAAATGTTTCCCAGTACCAGCCGAGCCACCAACAAACATCAAAACTGGTTGATGGTCAGAACAACAACATTGTTTTTGTTCATGGAGAATGCCATGCTTCACAGCATCAGTCACTCCACAGTAGACCACTTTTTACTGAGAGTTCAGCTGTCCTTGTATTTGTGCTGGATCAACACAACAGTGAAGGCCATGATCCCTTACACATTGAACCTCAGACATCAGCACATCAGGATCATTCAAGAGAAGTGAAGCGCCCACAGCTCCTTCCTCCTTAGGGTTTCCTGAGAACTCTCTAGAGTATCCTTCTCCAGCTGCTGTCTAGCCTTCTCCATCTGTTACTTCTCCAACTCCAGGGGGTGAATATAGGCATCATATGAATCAGTTTTGAATATCTCATAGTTCACATTGAATAGTTCCTCATAAGTACTACTCTCACTTTTAAGAGAGCTTTCATCCTTCCATGGCTTAAAAGGAAAAGTAGATCAAACTAGTAGTGCTCCTTTTTGTCATCATTTGTCAGACTAAGCTTGCAGTGGTCAATCAGCCATGGTTTCTGTCTCTTTACAAGGCTACCTTCCATGCCCTGCACCTGAAAGATACATCTCTCAAGAATGGTACGAAGACCAGAAACATAATTGTGCCATTTGACAACTTCATACAAGCACATATCACCCATGACAGTGTGCCACTGAGGATAGTACATGTCAATTAGGTTATCCTTCACAATGTTGGTTCAGTGGCCTATGCAGCCAGTACAGTGTTATGCTTGTGCAACTGTGTTACTTAGGTTTTGGCCATTCGCACTCACTATTCCAGAGGAATTAGGGTCTAAGTCAATTCACTCCCGGTCAACTCGCTCCCAATGACCCGCTCCCTCGTCAATTCGCTCCTGCAGTTCTCACTCCCAGACAACCCGCTCCCGTTCCCTTTCTGCATGCCACAGTTTAAATTAGGTTTTTAATTAGGTCCTGTCAGTTGTATTTCTTTTAAATCTCTGTAAGATTAGTGCTGATATTGCTTTTTGGATGCTGTGCAGCCATTCAGTCTGGGGCTCAGTGACTTGGAGGCATTGGTCAATAACTGCTTCTCCACATTTGTTATGTGGCCATTTAGGGCTTCTATACTGGTTTGCATGGCTGTCACTGTTTGCTGGATTGTCTCCACAAGGTGAGCGATTTGCTCAAGAAGGATGTTCAGGAAGGCAGAGTCTTTGGAAGGTGAAGCATGGGATCTGTGGGAAGTTGCGTATTTTGTGACTGGCTAATGTTAAGTGAGGAGACATAAGTAGGTGTTATTTTAACTATAGGGATGAGGCTTAGGAGTCAGATCGGTGTTCAGAGCTTCCATTTCAATTGTAATCTGGACACAACCATAAGTTACCTCTTGACTACCCCAAGTAGCCTGATCTGGGGAGACCTGCTCTCTGCTGGCCCTATACTGGAGGTAAACTAGTCATGCCTCATGGCCAGAGGTTGGAGAGAGTCGCTTTTTGACACATTGTAATATCTACTGCCTGTACTCTGTGTTTTTTGCCAGTAGCTGCACCTGTCTCATCCAAAATTGCCACATGGGGCAAGCAGTGCCATTTCAGACACAGGATGCAGACACCTGAAAACATTAGCAGAAGTGAATTAACCGGGAGTGGGATGCCACAGGAGCGAAAAAAATAGGATCAAATTGTCGGGATCACATTTTCCGGGAGTGAATTGACGGGAGCGAATTGACAGGAGTGAATTGACATGCTTCCGAGGAATTACAACCCTGTAGCAGTACCAAAGGCAAGGAACCCACTAGAGGATTCCACCCCTAGAGGTGCCACAAGATGATTCCCTTGTCTGAAGGTACCTTAGGAAAGATCCCAAGGAAAGAGGCACTGCAACTGGAGGAGGAGGGGAGGATGGTGGGGCAAAGAAAAAGTGCTTCAGAAAGAGGCTGAGGGGAACTTCTTATATAGCTCAGGAAGTGGGAGTTGCTGGCTGCTTGTCCATTGAACCATAGGCAGAGCCTTCCAATTACATGGCCTACACAGCCAGTATAGTGTTATGCTTGTGCAATTGTGTTACTTAGGTTTTGGCCATTCACACTCTCTATTCCAGAGGAATTACAACCCTGTAGGGGTACCAAAGGCAAGGAACCTTCTAGAGGGTTCCAAACCTAGAGGTGCCACAGGACGATTTCCTTGGCTAAAGGTATCTCAGGAAGGATCCCCAAAAAGAAAGTAGTAGTATGAAACATATAAGCAGTCAGTAGTTGTGAGACATAGTACTAGATAAAGCATCAGGCAGCTTGATAATGTAATGGTATGTGCAGGTTAGCATTGGCATGGGTTTGATGAGTTTCAAGAGAGAATGAGGGGACCTCCTAAGGAGAAAGGGAATGGCAATAGGGACACCATCCCCCCTCCATCTAACAGTGGATCCTGCCTAAAGAACTAGGGAACACTACCCTAACTACCAGCTGTGACCCGAGACAAGGAGGAGAGAAAAAAACCCTTTGAGGATGAAATCTCTGGTGATCCAAGTCCTAGGTCACCTTCCCTCCAGGCTTGGGATATTTTATTTCATGATGGTTCTGCTGCTGAGATTTGCAAACCCAATTAAAGGGATTTTGAAAATATTCCAATTCGGAGGGAAACTCATTCTATCCTTCTAACAGGAACACTGTGGAGGGTTGCGAGATGGTAGCTCTACAACCACCACTCCACAGTGGGACGAGGAGAGTAACGACCACTGAGGCACTCACCCAGCCTACCAATCTAAAAAAAAAAACTAGGTGAACCAGAGGTGGTCATAGGGATAATGTGGTCAAGGTGCCTTGCTAGAGAACCACTAAAGCCAATGGACAACCATTACAGAGGAAACCAGTAGCTCTAAAGGAAATCACTGTAACCTCCCTTCATGGCTTAGTCATAAATTCTACAGTTTGAGGTGCCATCAGTATGGTTGATGACTGAAGGATCACCCAGAGTGAGGACATTCCCAGCTATGAGCCAGGTGAGAAGGACCCTGCCCCAAGCTTTGCATGCTTAAGCTGCAGACTCTATGTGCAGAGTGAGACCATTGGCTGCAGGGGAACCCTGCTCCAGAATGGTATAGCTGGCATGCCCCAGGGACTGATGAGGAGCTGAATGAGTGTTGAGTGCTGAGACCTTGCAGAGGGCAGATGGTGGGGAGCGTTGAGCATTGCTGACATGAACAGGTGAGGATCTGTATGTAGTTCAGTAAGACAGGGTAGTTCAATAGGGCAGGGTAACAATAATTGGACCTGCACATAGGTCAGTAAGCAGTAGGAATAGTCAGACCTGCACTTAGAGTCTGCAAAACTTAGTAGCAATGGTGGGACATGAACGTAAGTGGAAGAGGCAGCACTAAGATAGTGGGGCAAGCCAGTCAAGTATTCAAAAAAGCCAATGAAAGTGACATATACTCTGAGGATTTTCAGAGATGGAGGGGGGATTTAGAACATCAGGAATTAGCCACATGGGGCCATGACTCCCCAAACACTTCCAAGTCCCTGCCATAGGAAAAACAAGAAAGTGCTGGATGGGGTCAAGAACCACATGCAGATATTGAAGCTAGTTTACAGCATCAGCAGTAGCTTAGCTAACCTCATGAGTATAACAGCAGCATACAAACAGGCAATAGCATCAGCTATGAGTGGTAGTATTCTATAAGCATGGAATGGAGGGAAGCACAATGCTCTGAAAGCAGCTATGACCATGTGGGAGGTGGATTAAGCTAAGAAGGCATGATTGAGCTGCATAGCAAGAGTTCAGAGGGAGCCTGAATCAGGCGAAAACAATTAGGTGTGTATCATAGGGATTAGCTTTATTCTGAGTAGAACACAGGTACTGATTGCAATAGGAATGTGAATAATTGAAAGCAAGTAGCTTGAGCTCTAAATTAGCAAAATGGTGGAAACTTAGAAACCAAGTCCACCAAACACAAAACAAAACAAAACTAAGACACAAAAACATAGAAAAAACAGGGAATGGACAAAAGGAAGCACACAGCCAGAGGCAAAATACAAATCAGAAGCAGAAAACCAAAATACAGAAGTCCAGCAGAATAGAAGAACAAAACACAGGAGTCCAGCAGAAAGAAGCAGCAAGGCAGAGGGCAGGCCCCAGCCAGCTGCAGAGGACAAATGGACAGAGCCTCTGGCTGGCAAAGAAAAAGTGCTTCAGAAGAAGGCTGAGGGACTCAGGCTGCCAGGGTCAGCTGGGGGGAGAAGGATCGAGTGCCTGACGACTTGCCTTCCTTCTCTGGGGAGGGGAGAGGCTATCCCTGCTGCTATACCTCCACCACCTGGGGATCTTGTGGGTTGCTGTTGTGGTTGGGAAAAGCAGTGGAAAGGGGTTGATGCTGGCAGAGGATAGAAGCAGATGCACGTCTCTGCGTGCATCTGGCTCATTGGTCCTCATTGCACCCTGACATCTGGTGGCACTAGAACAGTGGAAAGTACACTGCCCCAGATCTAGGTGATGAACCCCTGGCACTGTGTCCTGAAAGGAACCAGGGGCAGACTCCATTGTGCACGTGCCTCACTGAGGACTTAAGAGGGAGGACTGGGGGAGCACTTCCTTCACCCTGCCCGGAGGGTAAACTGGACACCTTGATATGAGTGAGAGAGAGCATGTGGCACTCTAGGAACAGATTCTCTGGTCCTGTAGGAACACATCGAGTGCCATTGGGGAGTTCTAATTGAGGGACCTGGAGCAGAAAGGTAGGAGGATAAACAGAAAGTTAAAAAAAAAAAAGAAGGAGGCTGAGGGGAACTGCTTGTATAGCTCAGGAAGTGGGAGTGGCTGGCTGCTTGTCCATCAAACTATAGGCAGAGCCTTCCAATTGAAAAAGGCCTAGTAGATGCCAACTCTTAGGTCTGTTCAACTGACTGTAGCACATGCTTTCAATTCTGCTTGTAGTTCACATGGAGGAACCTTATCAGGTCTGACTTCCCATAGAGGTGAATTCCAATAAGCCTGTCACTTGTCTCATGTGCACCGCACTCTCTATGAGACAATGTTTTCAAATCCAAGGACCACGGACATGACATCATAGATCTAGTTGTGTTTGACAGTTCATTCCAAAGCTCATGCAAACAAGTTTGCTCATGTTTGGTGATATATGATGTAACATACCATAAAAGAGCCATAGAATTGTCAGCCACAAACTGAACATCCATATTTGCCTGCCACATCAATAGCAGAACAGGACTGTAGTCATTGATGTACACCTCATCCTTTTTTCTGGGTCGCTTATACACCCTCTTTGTTGATTTTGCTTTGAGATGATGTTGCATTGCAGAAAACACATCATTCATAAGACTATGTTCATACACTTGCCTTGGGAACCCAAAGTAGCACCTAGTATACCACTGATACCCACTTTTCACAGGCGTGTGACAGTACTTGCAGCACAAGTGATGCTGGAACTTGTGCACCAGCTTCCACATTGTTGGGCTATCATACTTGTCTGGCATCTGACGAGTAACGTATTGCAAAATGAACTTCAACATTTCAGCATCAGAACTGTCACCAATACATGGTGCATCCTTACTCTACAAGAGCATGTGAATGTGGGGAGCTCACCATGCCTGATACTCCACTCTTCAGAAATGGTGCTCAACTAGCCAAAGGGGTGGATTATTCTTTGACAGAATAAATGTCAACAACTCATGGAAACAGTGCTGGAAATGCCGAGAAATAAACACTGGTTTAAGTGAACACATCTCTACAAGTGTCATTGATGAAATGTCATCAACAGCTGCATTAGCCCACTTCAACAAATCAGCCAACTCATCCTAAGAGTATTCAGCACACCTAAGAGTAATGAACCAAATAGAGAGACTGAACTCTCAAAGCAAGCTCATCACTTCAGAGTGCCTGCAGTACCAATACTGTTTGGTACCTCACATACTGGAGAGAATTGAACTCAATTTAACTTGCAGAGTTTCATCTTTATCTTTCAACGTCTGAAAGAACTCTGCAGCTGTCATGTCTTGTAGCGATGTTGGTAGCTGTAACATGCGAGTTATACTGTAGATGCACACAGTATGCTCAGCTCACTCTCCCACAACAGGTGGAACAAGTACTCAGTGTTCCTCCTGAACTTTCAAGCATTCTGAATGTAGCAGTCTTGGAGCCCGGTATTCAGCACCAGGGATGTGTGCCTCACATACATTTAAACATCCTCCTGTGCCGTGTGGAAAGAGATCTGGAAAGCAGCGTGCTTCCAAAGTGCTCTCCCAGATATTGATAGCACTTCCTTCAACCTGCTTCATCTGGTACAACTCTAGGTTATCGGTGACTGGATCTCTTTTGTGGACAGGATGAATAGTGTACTGCTCATATACATTTTGTTCAGTACTCATCATCACCTTCTCTATTATTGCCTACTTTGCCTCAAAAACATTGAACTGGCTATGCAAGTCCAAAAGGTGGTCAACGCTGAGATCCTCAAAAAAAGGATTTTTAGACTTTAAGTACCTCAAAGCTTCTTTCACTCTTTCAACATTGACAACATGCTGCCAAATCATGTTACACTTTGTTGGAACACCATTCACTAAGATAACAAGACTACTGTCATGAGAACTGGTGTCAACATTTTCCTGCAGAGGAAGCGGTAGGTACATAACAGTACCCTTTAGAGATTTGACAAATTCTTTCTGCAGCATGATCTTTTTTAGTATTAAGACACAAAATTGTTTGGAACACTTTCATTGTTTGTATCAGAATCTGCTCAAACAATTCAAGTTTGGCAATCTCTGGAGGTGTAAAGTCTGGATCCATATTATTCAGTATGGACCTTGGTGGTAGGACATTTGCCTTAATCTTAGTACAGCAGTAGTCACAAAGGACTATCTTTGTAGGCATGTCAAAGTCTGACCGCAGTAACAAGTAAGCCACCAAATGACACCACATATGATTTAATGTCTCGATCTTGTCCAGATCAATGTCCACAACCTTCCTTTTGTAAAAGAAATGTTTGCAAGAAATATAAATATGTTCAAACTTCTCTGTTTTGGCCAACTCAAATTTTTCAGTTTCATTGCCAAACTTTCTAATAACTTCAGACTCATCAATAGGAGCATACACTTCCACTAAATCTGTGTAGAGGTTAGCTATATCATGAGAAGGTGTCTGACTCTGTACTTTTTTAATCAGTACAGATGCACCTTCCATATCACCTTCTGTCAGTAACTGATTTAACTTGGTAAACATTGTCACTGCATGCCTGACACAGTAGACTTTGGCAACAAATGTACAGATTGCTGTATTATGCTCTGCAATCATGCACATATGATGAAGAACACTGTCACACATGCCAGTCAGCAAACAGGCTAGAGAATGAACCATAAGTCTAGTATATGGACAGATGTCACAGTGATTAATCTTCTCAAATAATTTATACCATTTAGAACTCTTCATGATGACAAACAGGTTGATGAACTTCTTCACCTCATCAAAAGATGCTTCCCGTATGTTACACAACTCATCGCAGGCCAACACAGCACATTTTGGTCTGTGTTCCTCAACTGGGGCATCAGCATCCTCCTCTAAATCCTGTGTAGTGGCAGCACTTTGTAATGGTGAAATATTACATGCTTGTCTAGTCACATCGATTGAAAACACTGTTCTTGTCAACAGTGGCCTGTATATTTCTTCCCAGAAGTAAGTCTCTGAGTCTTCTGTATGTACTAACCAACAGCCACTGAAAATGTCACAGAAGTTGTCCCTATTGAGAATTTCAGCTTCCTGTTTTTTCATTTTGGTGTCATACACAACTCTTTTGAATGATTCAAGTTGAGACATCATTTGTCTCTACAATCAAGCTGTAACATTTACCACCGTAGAAACAAACTGCCTAACATGCAGCTGCAGTTTCATCAACACAGTCTTCCTTTCTATTTTATTTTCTGCACGTTTAATGATAGCAGAAATAATCAATTCAGTCTTAGCTTTATGAGCTAGTGCATGGAAATATTTCACTTTAGCAACAGAACTGATAACAATATCACTACCATTTTTTTATTCATTTTTTATGTGTCACAGTGGCCCTCCTTCTTTTCTTACCAGATTGTTTAGTCTCAGCACACACATTGTGGGGTGGATTGGAGCACTCCAACTACCATGTGTGCAAGGGTGCAGGTCATACTAGATGCAGTTCAGGACAGCTTCCTGGTGCAGTTGGTACATGAGTTGACTAGATTGGAGAGGATGCTGGACCTGTACTTTCAAATGGAGAGACTGTAAGAGAACTGGGGGCGGAGGACCTTCTGGCTGGGAGTGACCACCACTCGGTGTGGTTCACGCTCAATATGGGTAGGAAAACAGAGGGTAAGGGGTCCAGGGTGATTGACTGTAAAGGAGTGGACTTTAAAAAATTGGGGGAAATTTTGGGTAGGTATCTGCCAGGAATTCAACCAGAAATGGATGCTAGTCAAAAATGGGATATCATTAAAAAAGGTCTGACAGAGGCTACTGGGACTTGCACAAAGACACAGAGTAAGAGGGGAAGGGCAAAGAAGCCAAGTTGGTTGACTCGAGAGGTTATGAAGGGGGTGAGAGCCAAGAGGAAAGCATTTTGGGAGCTCAAGACATTGGGAAGAGGGGTTGACAAGGATGAGTATATGAAGAAGTCCAGAAAGGTTACCAGGCTAGTCAGATCAGCCAAGGCTTCAAGACAGCTGTGATTGGCACAGGGTATTAAGGAAGGAGAAAAGGACATCTTCAGATACATTAGAGAAAGAAGGAAGAACAAGGACCAGATTTTGATGATTAGGAAGGATGAAGGGTGGGTGGAATAGGGGGTGGATCAGGCAGAGGCATTAAATGACTACTTCTGCTCTGTGTTCATAAAGGAGAATGGACAGCAGATACCCGAAGGAAAGGGTGGAGTGGGTAGTGGGGGGGTGGCTGATGTAGGGAAACCATGCTGGTTGAACAGTGAGGTAGCGGAGGTGGTGAGGGCAAAACAAGAGGAACACCAGAGGTATAGGAGGATGGGGAAGGAAGAGGACAGGGAGGAGTATGCAAGATGGTCCAGGGAGGTGACCAGAAAAGTGAGAGAAGCCAAGGCCCAGAGGGAGCTGAAATTAGCACAGGGAATTGGGGGGGGGGGAGAAAGACTTTTTCAGATACATCAGAAAGAAAAGGAGTTGAAGAAGACAATAGTGAGGATAAAAAAGGGTGGGAAGTGGATGGAAAGAGGGAGGAACAGGTGGCAGCACCAAATGAATACTTTTGCTCGGTGTTCACGGAAGAAAAGGGGGGACTGCTACCACCATGGGCAGGGAGGGTGGGGACAGGGGGAGAGGAGGTGACAGATGGAAGGATTGAGGGAGGTAGAGTCCTAGAGGGACTGAGGGCACTGAGGGTAGACAAGGCACCAGGGCCGGATGGTATCCACTCCAGGGTGCTGAGGGAGATGGCAGAGGTGTTAGCGGAGCCACTGGCAGATCTGTACAACACCTCTCTGGAGTTGGGATGTGTGCCACTGGACTGGAGGATGGCATATGTAGTGCCATTACACAAGAGCAGACCATGGGATGAACCGGGTAATTATCGTCTGGTAAGTCTCACCTCCATAGGGTGCAAGCTCATGGAAATGATATTAAAGGAAAGAATGGTGTCATACCTGGAGAGCAATGGCATCCAGGATGTGAAGCAGCATGGTTTCATTTCGGGGAAGTCCTATCAAACCATCCTGATACAATATTATGACTGGGTGACAGGTGAGCTGGATAAGGGTCATGCAGTGGTTGTTCTTTACTTGGACTTCAGCAAGGCCTTCGATTCAGTGCCTCATGGGCGGCTTGGGGGAAGCTAACTGGTGTAGAGATAGGGGCAAAAATGACAAACTGGATTACAAGCTGGCTGAGTGGGAGGCTGCAACGGGTGGTGGTGGGAGGGGAGCTCTCAGCTCTGAAGCTGGTGATGAGCAGGGAGCCACAGAGCTCTGTGCTGGGACCAGTATTATTTGGGCTCTTCATATCAGACATTGAACATGGGGTGGTGAGCAAGGTAAGTCTGTTCACAGACAACACCAAAATGGGAGCAGTGGTGGATGGAGGGGAGGGATGGAAGCAGCTGCAGGGGGACCTAAGCAAGCTAGAGGAGTGGTCAGAGAGGTGACAGCTGGGGTTCAATGCAGAGAAGGGCAAAGGTTATGCACTTCAGGGTGAAGATCCCAAGGAGAGAATACTGGCTTGGGGGGGGGGTTAAGCTGGGGATCACTGAAGAGGAGAAGGACCTAGGGATAATGGTAATAGGGATCATGAACAATACTGCCCAGTGCATGAGAGTGGCTGCAAAAGCAAACTAAATGCTAGGATGCATAGTGAGGGGGGTTTCATCCAGGCAAAGAGAGGTGATCTTGCCCCTCTGCAGGTTGCTGGTAAGGCCACATAGAAACATAGACTTTGACAGCAGATAAGGACCACTTGGCCCACCTAGCTTGCCCATTTCCCTACCTACAGGATAAGCTGCAGATCCTAGTTAACTAACAGCCTATTTCTTCCTACACCCCCCACAGGAATTGCCTTATGTCTGTCCCATGCATTCTTGAATTCTCCCACAGTTTTGGACCTCACAACCTCCTCAGGAAGGCTGTTTCATGCATCCACCACCTCTCTGTGAAAAAATATTTCCTCACATTGCCCCTGAGCTGTCCCCCCTCTATCTTCAAATTGTGTCCGCTTGTTCTTGCACATCTCTTTTTCTGCAAGATGCTACCCTTTTGGACTTTGTTGATTCCACTGAGGTACTTGAACGTTTCTATCATGCCCCCCCCCTTTCCTCAAGGGTATACATTTTAAGCTCCTTTAGTCTCTCCTCATATGACTTCTCTTGCAGACCCTGAACCATTTTAGTTGCCCTCCTCTGGACTGCCTCCATCCTGTCTATGTCCTTGTGGAGATGGGGTCTCCAGAACCGGATGCAGCACTCCAGATGGGGTCTCACCAGAGACACTACAGAGGGATAACAACTGTCTGTACAGAGGGATAACAACTTCCTGTTTTCTGCTGGTGATGCCTCTCCTTATACATCCCATTAGCCCCCCAGCTCTCCCTACTGCCTTCTCACATTGCTTGCTAATCTTAAGGTCATCTGATATGAGTACCCCCAGGTCCCTTTCCATTTTTGCTGTTACTACCTCCCTCCCTGTGTAATCTTTCCCTGGGTTTTTGTTTCCCAGGTGCAATATTTTGTACTTCTTTGCCTTGAATCCAAGCTGCCATACTTCTGACCGTTCCTCCAACCTTGCCAAGTCCTTTCTCATCCTTTCTATGCCTCCTTGTGTATCAACCCTGCTGCAGATCTTTGTGTCAACTGCAAAGAGGCATACTTTTCCTTCCAGTCCCTTTGCAATATCACTTATAAAGACATTAAAAAGGACTGAACTTAGTACTGAACCCTGCGGTACTCCACTAGTAACTCTTCTTTCTTCAGAGTGGACTCCATTTACAGTTACCTTCTGTGTCCTGTTGTCCAGCCCATGTTTTACCCAGGCTACCACCCTAGGACCCACTCCCAGGCTGGTTAATTTGATTATTAATCTTTTGTGTGGGACTGTGTCAAATGCTTTGCTAAAGTCTAGGTAGGCCAGACTTGGAGTATTGTGTGCAGTTTTGGAGGCCTTACCTGAAACATGATATCAGGCTACTGGGGGAAGGGGTTGCAGTAGAGGGCAATGAAGATGATATGTGGAATGGAGGGGAGAGACTATGAGGACAGGCTGGGAGATTTGAATATGCACACCCTGGAGGATAGAAGGGATGGGGGGACATAATAGAGACATTCAAGTATCTGAGGGGAATCAATAAGGATGGGGTAGATGGGGTCTTTAAGCTAAGGAGGGGGAGGGACACCAGGGGGCACGGGCTAAGAATAGAGGGGGAAGAGTTAGGAGGGAAATGAGGAGACACTATTTCACAGAGAGGGTGGTAGCAAAATGGAACACACTACCAGAATCGGTGGTATCATGTAAATCTGTGAACAGCTTTAAAAGGGCATGGGACAGGGAACAGGGGAGAGTGAGGGTGGGGGAGGTGGGGTCAGCAGTGGGATGACAAAGAGGAGGGGGTAGGGCAGCTGCAAACTAGGGGTGCTAGCTGCACACTCTAACAGACTTAGATAGACTGGGTGGTCTCTTTCTGCTGGCACATTCATATGTTCATATGTATGTTCATATTATACAGGACAGGGTTCTGGAAAGATTAAGGGCACTAATAGTGGACGAGGCACTGGGACCAGATGACATTCACACTAGGGTATTCAGGGAGCTAGCAGAGATCCTGGCAGGACCACTGGCTGACATGTTCAATACCTCCCTGGACACAGGATGCATGCCACATACTGGAGGATGGCCCATGTGGTGCCCATTCACAAAAGTGGCCCTAGGGATAAACCAGACAATGACAGATCAGTGAGCCTCACATCAATTGTGGGGAAGCTCATGATGACAATCCTAAAAAAAGAGGCTAGTGAAATTTTTGCAGGACAATAGTCTCCAGGATGACCAACAACACGGGTTTGTCTTGGGCAGATCCTGCCAGACAAGTCTAATTGAGTATTACAACTAGGAGACCAGGGAGCTGGACAGGGGCAATGCGGTGGATGTCCTGTAGTTGGACTTCAGCAAGGTCTTTGATTCTGTGCTGCATGGAGGGTGGGGAAGCTGGAATACATAGGGCTGAGAACAAAGATGATCAGATGGATCATTAACTGGCTGAATGAAAGGCAGCAGAGGGTGGTGGTGGTGGGGAACTCTCATCACTGAGGGAAGTGATGAGTGATCAGTACTGGGACCAGTGCTGTTTGGGATGTACATAACTGATATCTCACACAGGGTCCGGAGTAGGATCAATCTGTTTGCTGATGATGCAGAGATGGGAGCTGTGGTAGATGTCATTGAAGGGTGGATGGGGCTGTAGGAGGACCTGACCAAACTACAGGGGTGGTCAGAAACATGGCAGCTGGGGTTCAATGCCAAGAAGTGCAAGGTGCTGCATTTCAGGGCTAGGAGCCAGGGAACAAGGTATCAGCTGGAGGGGAGCAGCTGGAAAGCACGTGAAGGAAAAGGATCTGGGGGTGCTTATAACAGGCAGCATGAACAACTCAGATAAGTGCAGGAAGGAGGCAACAAAAGCCAACAGGATGCTGGGTTGTATAGAGAGGGGAATCTCCTCCAGAAATAGGGAGATGATCCTTCCCTTGTACAGATCTCTGGTCAGGCTACACCTGGAGTACTGAGTGCAGTACTGGGGCCCATTTCTGAAGAAGAATATCAAATTGTTGGAGGGGGTGCAACGTAGGGTGATGAAGATGATCCAGGGATTGGAGGGAAAGTCCTATGGGGATAGATTGGGCGAGATGAACATGTACTTCCTGGAGGAGAGGAGGGATGGGGATATGATTGAAACCTTTAAATACCTTAAGGGGATAAATAAGACTAATACAGAAGGGATTTCCAGCTTAGAAGAGGGAGTGATATGAGAGGGCATCAGCTGAAATTGGGGGTGGGGATTCAAGAGGAACATCAGGAGACATTTTTTCACTGAACGGGTGGTGGACAGGTGGAATGCTTTGCTCAAGGAGGTAGTATCCTGTAGAACAGTGGGTGACTTTAAGAGGGGTTTGGATAGGGTTGGGAGTTGTGATGAAGAGTGGAGGGGGAGGATGGGGCAGCTACAAGTTGAGGAGCCAGTTGCACAATCAAGCAGACTCGATAGACCATAAGGAAAGCTTCTACTGGCAGTTTTGTATGTCCATACATTCCCACACATTACTGGCAAAGCCACACGGCTCACCTTTTGTGGATGTACATGCTTTTCCATAACTGCTTTTCTGTCACTGAACAATCTGGCTGCTTGACAACCAGTTTTGCTATCTGCAACGCATTTTGCATCTTTGTACATCTCACACCTCTTACTATACTTACCATATTTCATACATGGGCAAACATTACAGCATAACAAATAGAAAAAAATAACATCAATACCATAGTTCATGACATTCAGGCAGAAGTCAACTTAAATCATGTGGGATCTTATGCAAAAGAAAAACACAAACTGCAGACAAAATCCATATTCACAAACTTATTTTTAGTATTTGTGAAAGTATTTTCATTCCTGCACATGTATTCCTATCACCCATCGAACTGGTAACCATTTATGAAAATATATACATTTTCGAAAATAAAACTATTTTCACAAAAGTACTTTTATATTTACAAAACCACTTCCATACCCATATATGTATTGCCATTGGCCCTCGACAGGGAAACCAACTATGACAATACAGACATTTTCAAAAATAGATTGATACACAGCATAGACCAATCACAAAAAAAACCCACAACATATTTTCACAACAGCACTTTGTTAACGAATCTAGAAGTATGCTTGTGAAAATAAACCACAAAAACATAAAACAGTTTTCCAAAGTATGTATGACTGGCAACCTTATGGGTGGGATATTAATCGGAAATACTCCATCATAGCCAATCGAAATACAGCATTTTAGTATATGTGAAAGTATTTTCTTTCCCGTACATGTATTCCTACTGGCAATCGATCCAGTAATCATTTATGAAAATAGATACGTTTTAGAAAATAAAACCATTTTCGCAAAATAACTTTGATACTTGCAAAACTACTTCCATGCCTGCACATGTATTGCCATTGGCCCTTGACCAGGAAACCATTTATGAAAATATGGACATTTTAAACAATAAATCAATACACAGCATAGACCAATCAAGAACTATTATTAGTACTTTCGCAAAAAAAAAAAATACAACAGATTTTTGCAACAGCACTTTGTTAACGAATCTACAAGTATGCTTGTGAAAATAAACCATGAATACATAAAAAAAAGTTTTTGAAATTATATATGACTGACAACCCTATGGACGGGACATTAACCAGAAATTCACCATCATAGCCAATCAAAATACAGCATTTTTGACACTCTTAAAACAAACACTTTCACAAGAGAATAAACTATGGAAAGCAGTCATTTGTGAAAATAGTACCAGATTTTTGAAAACCACTCAGTTTTCGGCAATGATTACAGATTCATCAGGAAGTAAGTCTAATTTTCCTTTTTAAACAATACACAAATAATTAGCGTATTTCACAACTGCTAAACAAAAGATTATTTATTTATTTAAAGGAAATTTACCAGGAAAGACATACTGAGCCATAAAGCTCATTTTCAGATGTGTCCTGGGGAAGATGGTCATTACATAATAACAAGTAAAACGTGCAGTAATATGATAATTCTTTGACACCAATTACATGAGACCCACTTAAAATAAAAAACAAAGAAGACCTCTACTAATTGTATTTCTTCTCACAGCATCATACTTCTTATTAAAATCCCAGAATTCAAATATTTATCCTGCTTTACATTTAAATGCCAAACTATTCTTCATACCTGTCAACCTTTTGTCACTGAAATGAGTGACATAAACACTCAACAAAAGGCACACTGAAGGACACTGAGCCACATAATGAGGCACATCCCCAAACAAGGAGATTCAACCTTCAAACACTGTGGACACCATTGTTTTTACTTGTAGAAACTCTATTTTTCATTTATCATCTTACAGTAGCATACATTTTTTGTTTTACAGTCTGAACTTACAGAATATTCTCTATGACGAGTATCTTTTTAATGAGTAACAGATCACAGACAAAGCAACTTTGAGGCATAAATTAAGATACATTCTAACAAACAGCACCCTCTTCACACACCTTAGTCTACTTTAAGATGACTGTCTGTTAATTCTGTTAATTGGATGTAATTTTGCTTTTTTCCAAATAAAGTTTCTGCAACTTCTAAGTGCCATTGCAATTCATTAGTTATTCCTACTGCACTTCTACTTGCAGTAAACTTTTTTGTATGCCTGTGTTAATTAAGTTTTAACACTGTCCTCCTCCAGCTTTCCTTCTTGCTGATGTCTTTTTCTTGCTGTTCTCTCACTCCCAGAGATTCACATTTGGAAGGTTATACTAATCTCTATTAATGTAGAACGGTACCCCAAATCTTTAGTACAGTACCTCGAGCAAAACAAAACAAAAAAAACACCACCCAACTACAATGAAAGCTGCAGAAAGACACTTTTAAAAAGTTAATTAACACAGACATACAAAAGGTTAACCCCAAGAAGAAATACACTATAAATAACAATATGAAAGCAAATGTCATATCAAAATCAATGCAACTATAATTTGAAAAGTAGCAACAGTAAAACTCATTTTACACAATTCACAGACATTCACCTTAAATTCAACTAATGTGTATGAAGACGGTGCCATTTGTAACTATGCACATAATGGGGGCTATTCTCTAAGGGACACAAGGTATGCGCACTACGCACATACCTTGCATCCCTGCCTATGTGTCTCTGGATGGGTGTAGGGTGCATGGATTATCGACTGCAAAGCACCTGCGGGGTACCTGTCCATGGTCCTACCCCCCCAACATGCATGTGGGTGAGAGCGGAGCGTTGGACACAGGCATGCACCCAGTGGGATGCCTAGTCCCAGCCCACTACTGGATCCCCTGCACTGCATGACACCCTGACTGCAGGGATGTTTTGTGGTGCTGCACACACACAAACACTGGGTGAGTGCCTGGGTGGGCATCCCCAGTCCTTGCAGTGGTCCAGAAGGGTTGGGTGGCTTGTCAAAGGGGGCCCTATGGCATTTATCACTGTTGGCGGCTACTGTCAGGGGGCTGTGCAGTGGCCATGACTGCTGAAGGAACATGTAGCCTGTGCCCCCTCAACTGGCACTCCATACTTTCACAAATAGTATGGCGCTCTGGCACACCCCCTGCACCACTCCCTGGACTGCCCCCATGCTGAGCTCACCAGCAGGACAGGTGATCCGGTGTGCTGAATTAGGCATAGGGTTGCAGCAGATGCAGAGTGTCTATGTGCCACAGAGGCACAGTGTATAGCCACTCTACTCATTGGGGAATCAGCCCCTATAAGAAGAATTTTCTGAATAAGAGACATGCCCTTGCTGAAACATAAACCTCTACAAATAATTAAATTCTGGGACCAGAACAATAAAAAATATGATTCGTTAAGAAGAGGCACGGCTTCCTGCTTCCTTTTTTCATTCTACTTTAACACTAGACTGACAGAAACTACACTGCAAAAATGATAATTAACACAAAAAAAGAGAATCCATGAAGACAATACAACTGAATAAAAAACCCACTATTTCTACACATGTAACAGTTTGCAATAATGAAGTGCTGCACATTTTGCCATTTGCTCTCACTTTTAAAAACCACTTCAATGAAGTTTCCTACTGAAATGCTGAAAAGTCTTATAACAAACTACTCACTGCAACCAGTAAGAATAGATCCTGATTTTTTCTTCTCTTTTTTTTTTTTACTCTAATCACACACTAACACAAAAGCTATTTCCTACTGCTACATTTAATCAAACTATGCTGTACCATCTCTCTTTGGGACTTTTCTTAATCCTCTTTCAAGTAAAACCTTGCCATATATGAAGCAACTACTAATTCTAAATATTACAGGCACAACTCTACAAAACTTCAAGCACTGATCAGTACCAATGACCAATACATACACATACTACAAATTTTACCAGAAAACCATTATTTACTACACACAATGTCAGAAGGCAAAAGAGGGAAGAGTCTGCTGAGACTTCCAGACATAACAATAAACAACCAACAGATAGTCATAATATTGTGGAGTGATGTGCTGCTAACCAAACAAAAAATCAAAGCTTTCCCTCCCAATTCAACAGAAATATTTACAAAACTGAATCAATGAAAAATGTCACAGTACAATGTACTCATCAAATCACAGTGTGAAATATGTCCTGATGTCATCACTTGCCAAACATCCATTGGCAACCCACCTGAGTAAATCTCCCCTAACAAGATCAGAACTCAAACTCAACAACTCATATATGTCTCACTGCTCACGGAAGAAGGCTTGCTTCCGTGATTACTGGCATCTACTCTTTCTGATAAAGAATTGAGTATGCATGATGCACCACAGCAATGGTGTGGATCATTGGCAGTCCCCATGTGTGTAGAGGTAGCCAGTTTGCAAGATCAAGTCATTTTGGCAATGATTTGTATCTTTCAAACTGCTTCGTCTATTGGTTTGGCAGGGGAGGCATGAGGTGGCACCAACTCATGCCAACCATGCAGAAACTTTTAAGCAGATACCCTACACTAGACATACTGCAAATCTATCTCAGTGGAAATGATTTGGCTGACAAAAGGTGGATAGATTTAGTAGCAGAAGCTAAATCAGATTTTGCTTTGCTAGTGCAAATGATTCCTGCCTGTAAAATTTTCTTTTTGAATATTCCAGTGTGGATGATATGGAGAGCACAGAAACATAGCTACTTGCATAGAAAAAGGTCAACATTCACATATCTGGTTTTCTTTGCAATCTAGGCATGCACGCCATACGTCACTCCCAAATTAGATACTACAAGGACTGGCTCTTTCTAAAAGATGGTGTGCATTTCTCAGATGCTGGCAATTCCATTTTCCTGGGGGACCTCTGACATGGAATTCAGACTGTTTTGTGAGCTGCCTTCTTCACCAACAGCAGTAAATGGTACAAAGACACAAAGGCACTTTTCAGAGCCACAGTATCTTGGTCAAAAAATAGAACTAAACATGATACAGAAACACGCTACACATCACAGAACACAAACAGTACTGTGCAATATTATAATATCAATTTTTTTGTTTGCAAATACATGCCTAATACACATATCCTTATTATGTGCAGCTTATTCACAACATATTTTTCTTCTCTTTTTATTTCCTAACAAATATGAGGAGATGTTGGCAAGATAATGAAATTCCATACTTAGTGGGAGCAATACAGGCCCCGACTGACCCTCATATTATTATAAGGGCAACTCATTAGCCACTGATAGAGATGTGGCAGGCCATAAGCAGCCACATCCAAAAAGTGCACATACTTCAAAAAGCTAAAATGTTTTGAAAAGGAAATGGAAACTGGTGCACCAGAAATGTTTTTTAAGTTGCAAACGTGTAACAGAATCCCAAATAGAGATGTAGCAAAATTTTATTCAGCAAAACATTTTGCATAATTATGGCCTTTCGACAAAATTTCACTGCCAATTTTGCCTTGAATTTCGCCCGCGTTTCTGAGGTAAAATTAGGTGAAATTGGGCTTTTCGCTGTGCTGGTGGTCTCATGGTTGAGTCTAAACAGGCAAGGAATGAGTGGTTCATTTCCTGTGCTATGTATCTCAAGGAAGCAGGCAGCATCTATACTCCCTGTGACTGCAGAGTGTACTTTTACACATAAATGACTTAATTTGTGCTATTTTTTTCTAACTTTATCTTGTTTGTCTTTGTACTGTTTCATATTTTAGTACTTTTGGATTGTGTTTGTGTGTGTTTGAGTGTTTGAGTGTGTGTGTGTGTGTGTGTGTGTGTGTGTGTGTGTGATTGTGTGGGTGTGATCCCCCCAGCTCTCTGAGACTCTGTATCTCTGCTTTTTTTTTTTTGGGGGGGGGGTTGTTTGAATAGGTGGTGTTTGTGGACATAATGGAAAAGGGTAGAGGCAGTGGGGCACCTGTACATGCATTTCAGCTAACCATTAAAAATGAAATGCCACAGCAGCAGGAGGCTTTTGGGCCCAGCACCCAGCAGCAAACTATGCCCCTCCCCAGCAACAGGAGGTGACCATGGCCCCTCCACTGCAGCAGCAGCAGCAGGAGACAGCGCCCCCTCCCCAGCACCAGGAGGACACTGTTCCTCCACCCAGACAGCAGGAGACTGTGCCCCCTCCCGAGCAGCCAGAGGAGTCAGTGCCTGGGGCATCATCTGCACACCCCCATGGCCCCATCATCCACTGAAGGTCTCCTGTCTGGGATTTGTTCTATGCAATATTAGTAGGTGACCCAGTGGTCACCTGCAATCTATGTGGGCAGAAAGTGCATCTAGGAAAGTGTGGTTCCCACTTCAGGATAACTGACCAGGGTAGACACATGGTGCACCACCATCTGCTCCAATGGGACGTCAAACTGTGGGAGGTGGTGGCATCATCAAGTGCAGCTGTGGGGAGCAGTGCTGGTGTGAGCACTGAAGGGGTGAGCAGAAGGGAGGTGTGGCTGGACCAGTTAAACGTCCTCACCACACTCGCTGTACCAGAAAACAGCAGCAGTCAGTAACATCAAGACTCCTCCAGGGCCCCCCCATCCAGAGCCAGCAGCAGCACAGGCAGCCCCCACCGCACCAGCAGTGTCAGTGACACATGCGGACTGATCAGCTGTCCTGTCTGAAGTCCAGCATCTCCAACAGGAGTTAAATGATTTCAGACAGGAATTTAGTAATGCCCTGGGGGGAGATTTCTAGACTGCAGTCTGATGGTGACAAAATCATGGGCATCCTGTCTGAACTCCATGGCAGCCCCACTGGCACTTAATGTGGCAGCACAAATTAATTTGTCTTTTTTGTTTTCATGTTTCTATCTTCTATTCTGTTGTTTTTATGTTCCCCCTATAAAAATTAAAAACAAAAAAAAAATCTGTTCTGTCCTCTTTAATCTACATCCATTCCTTAAGTCCTCTTTTTTCTTTATTTTGTATGTAAAATAATTTTTTTGACTATTGCTGTTGTGTTTGTTACTGTCTTATGCTCCCTATAGAATTCAGTCCCTTTTCTTGCTCTCTCTATTAGTTCTCCCCGCTCATTGTTGTATTACCCTTGTCCTCTTGATCCTGCCTGTCATTCGTTATGCTTATTGTGTACTGTGTCCATGTACCCTTCCCCTAATAAACACCTTATTCCCTTATTATTTATGGTGTGCGTGTTACTTCTTAGAGCTGGTTACACCTACAAGATTCCTTTTAACAACATAATGATGTGTAATGCTGTTGCATTCCCTATATGTGGAGTTTGCAAATGAAATGCCGGCTCCTGCCGAAGGCTATTGGCCATCTGGGCCTTATGCTCAGACTAGTGCATATGTTTTGGAATTGAAATACCTCATATGAGTTGCTTCAACTCAGAGTTAGAAGTACTCACCACAGCACATGTCCATAAAGTGGTTGTTCTTTATTCGATTCTCTAGTGTGGCAAATGACTAATGTAAAAAGTGCTTCCGTATAACCAAGTTAAAAACAGCCACTCCCCCAAGGCACCATCATTCCGTATATATATCATGAAGTATGGTGCCTTGAGGGAGCGGCATTTTTATTTTAGGTTTATTGTTTACATGCCACACTGTAATAAAGAAAGCGCGCTTTATGGATATGTGCTTGTGGTGATTACTTCTTACTTTGAGTTGAAGCAACTCACACGAGGTATTTGAATTCAAAAATACAGACTCTGTGCACAGGGTCCTAATGGCCCATAGCCTTCGACTGGTGCCGGCCTTTCCTTTGCAAACTCCATATATGGGGAATGCAACTGAATTGTTGGTCAGTGTTATGTTTTGTTAATGTTATGTTGAAGGCATCACCTGCTCTTTAACATGTTTCCTCCTCCTATCCACAAATGTTAAGTATTGTGCCTATTAAAAAAAACTGTTTCACAATGCTATGTGATGTTGCACCACATATTGTTGAGTCCAACATTACAAAGATGTAACACATCTAGTGCCGGCACTGCCAACATGCCCCAGGAGGCCAGAATTCCAGAAATGTTTCCAAAAAAAGTTACAGTATTCCTACAACAAAGTTTTTCTGTGTCTCTTACAACCTTTGTATTGTATTGGAAGACAATAAAGTTTTCTGAATTTCAAAAAAAAAAAGTTATAGTAAATTCAGACCAAAATCAGGTCTCAGTCATGCTGTTAAATGAAGCACCCCTTCTGCCCGCACCAAAACATGTTGTTTGGCCCACTGTTTACCAATGGTTTCTGGCCTAATCTTGGTATTGCCACTGCTTAACATGGTCCAGAAGTCCAGAAATATTTCCAAAAAATTGTCTCAGTAAATTCAAACAGAAATCTGGTGTCAGCCATGAAGTTACATGGTTCACATCCACCACCAGGACCCAAATCTGCTGTTTTCTGCACCATTTCAAATGGTTTTCAGGCCTAATCTTCAATCAATCAATCAAAATCTTTATTTTTCCAGGAGGAACATCATTGAGACAAGCTCATTTACAAGATGAACCTGGGGCAAAACAATTGCTAACAGGGTTAAGACATGACAGGTTGAGTAAATGTACATAACATTTACATAGTAGTAATAATAACAACATAATAACATATAACTATCACATGTAACAAGATACTTACACCAGAACATAGCAATAGGTTCAACAAGAGGTAGTGCCATTTAAATACAATTGCATAGATACAGATATATGGACATAAGGTAATGAGCTAAAGTTTATACAGTAAACATCATTGGAGGAGTCATAGTAAGCAGGAGTGGCAGTTCCTCTAGTGTCAAAGTGCAAAGAAGATTGAGATGCAAGTCCTTTGATAAGTACTGTAGGCATGGCCTAGCAAGTGGGGTGGGAAGGGAAGGGGGGTATAGGTAGTGGGGAGGGAAGGTCAGATGAGATAGGAGAGAGTTGAACATGATGGCCTAGTGAGGAAGAACTGTCCCAAGGGAGAAACATGACAGATGCCACAGGCAATGGTTGGGGTTTAAGTCCAATATTTGAAGCAAAGACAGATCGTTATGTTGGGAGCTTGATTTGGACAATGACAGAAGGGAGGACTCAAATGACGCCTCAGGCAATGGTTGAGGTGTAAGTCCAGAATTTAAAGCAGTAACAAATCATTATGTTAAGACCCTGACTTGAAGCAATGACAGACCTCAGAGAAGGTCCTCAAGAACAAGGATTTGAAGAGGGAGAACGTAAAAGGGGAAGCGAGCCTTAAGGTTTTCTGGATCTTCTTCCAGAGTGTAAGAAGAGTGAAACTTATTGAGGCTCTACCAAAGCACGTTTTAACTTTAGGGATAACCAGAGATAAGATGGTAAGACTTCTGAGAGAATAGGCACTAGGGATGCAGGGAATTAGGCACTGAGGTAATTTATGAGTGATTGCCTTTTAAGTCCATAGAATAGCATTCTTTTGCCTCCTGAAGCTAAGGGAGATCCAGCCTATGGAAGAAAAGAGGATGCAGTGGTGCATGTCATAAGGGGCATCTGAAATGAACCTAAGGGCTCTGTGATATAGAGTATCAAGCCTGAATAGAGCTGTGCTGGTACTATGGCCACATAGGAAGTCCACATAGTCAAGGAGAGGCAAGAAGGTAGCTTGGACTAGGAGTTTTCTAGCTTCCTGGGTTAGTGAGTACTTGATCCTGAAGAAAATACCGAGCTTTTGATACAGTTTCTTAGTGAGTTCTTCAATGTGATCAGTGAAGGACAATTTGTAGTCAATCCATACCCCCAGGTATTTGAATTGTTCCACAAACTCCAAGGCTTCTCCCAAAAGGGTGCTTATGTGAATAACCTTATCTAGGTTTTTTTTTAGATGAGGGGCCAGTGGAAAGAAAATCATGGCCTTAGTTTTTTTGGCATTGAGCAGGAGTTTCAAGTTGAGTAGATGTTTTTGGAGGATGTCAAAATTGTTCTGGAGGTTCAAAATGGCTTGATCTGGAGTTGATTTGTCAATGTATAGCACTGTGTCATCAGTGAAGAGATAGATACTAGATGACTTAAGGCCAGTGTCAATTTGATTAATATAAATGGCAAAGAGAAGTGGACCAAGTATGGATCCTTGGGAGGCACCTCTAAGGAGTATTTTTTTTGGTGATAGGTCTTCTTCAGTCTTGACCTGCTGCTCTCTGTCCACAAGATAGTTTGTGAACCAACCTAGGGCCAGGTTGCCCACCCCAACTTTCTTCAGGGTCACCAGGAGCAAATTGTAGTCCAGAAACAAGGTACATATGTATTGTTTGTTATCAAGTGGAGACTGCCAGTCATTTATAAACTTAGCAAGGGCAATGGAGGTACTATGCATGGGATGGAAACCAGATTGACTTGGCTTTAGTAGATTAAAACTTTCCAGATGAGATCTGAGCTGTTCATTTACTACCTTCTCCAATAGTTTTGACAAGGTTGGGAGCAAGGAGATTGGGGGGTAATTATGTAGGTCGCAGATGTCCCCTGATTTGAATATAGGGATGACATGGGCCATCTTCCAGACCTTGGGGAGGGATCCCTGATTGAGAGACAAATTGAAAAGGTGGGTAATAGAGGGAGCCAAAATATAGCAGGCCAACTTTAGGAAGAAAGGCTCAATCATATCCACACCTGCACTTTTCTTAGTATCAAGTTGAAGAAGGAGATCCTCAACCTGTTTGACGGTGACCGGACAGAAGGAGAAAGAGTGGCAAGGGTCATTAGATTCTGGATTGTGGCAATCAGATGACTGACTAAGGAACTGTGCCCTGATGACATTTGCTGGGGAGGTGTCAAAAGCCATCTCTGCTGTGGCAAAGTGATTGTTAAGGAGGTCAAGGATCTCATTTTTATCTGTAGTGTGGGTACCACCTGTCAAAATTTTGTGGGAAAGTGTGCTGTTATGCAGTGCTGCTATGGCCTTCTACCTCCCTTAACGTTTTCCAAAACTTAGTAGCAGAGTTAGTGGATGCATTAAGTTCAGAGCGGAAATCACTAGACTTCGCAGCTCTGATAGATTTCAGCAGAAATTCTTGCAGTTCAGAAAGCAGACCAGTCTGTGGCCAATTTAGACTTTCTGGCTCTTTTCCAAAGAGCATCCCTATGCCATAAGGCAGTCTTTAGGTTATCCGTGAACCAGGGACAGGATTTTCTTTTGGTTCTGCTTTTGGTAACTGGAGCATGGAGGCCTAGGGTTTCAGTAAGTATTTCATGAAGTACCTCATGTGCCTCTTCCACAGAAGATGCAAGGTAAAATTTCTGCCAGTTAGCATACTGGACGTCATAGAGAAAAGCATCTGGGCAGAAGTTCCATTTACATTTCTTATGGATGTATTTAGAGGAAGTGGAGGTTTGGAGTTGTGTCGACTTTATGCATGCAATGGCACAGTGGTCGCTGATGTTGTTAAAGAATACACCTGAGTGGAAGAAGAGGTGAGGCTCTCGTACAAGGATTAGGTCAAGAAGGGAGCAATGCTCTGGGTTTTTGGTGTTTGGGTGGGTAGCTTCATTAATGATCTGGGTAAGTCCATGTGCATCATAGAATTCTTTCAGCGGTAAGGAGACTGGAGAGAGCCAGTCAAGGCTGAGCTCACCAATTATGGTTACTTCTGATGAGGTGATAGCTAGTACATCACTTAGGTGTTTGAGCAGAAAGAGGCTAGCTGAGGGGGCCTATAGCACCCACTAATGTAGATAAAGGTTGATTTGGCTGGTTGAATTCTTAGTGTGAGGCACTCTAACTCTTCAGGGACTGTAGTCGTGTCCACCATAGTTGCGGTAATGTTGTCCCAGACATAGATGACTACTCCCCCTCCCTGGGATTTCCTATCAGTATGAAACAAGTTGTACAAAGGAATGTTAACCTCATAATCCAGGGTGGTTGGTCTTAGCCAAGTTTTGGAGATTACAAGAACATAAGGAGAGCAGTGGAGGGTCCACATTTTGATAACATAATGCTTTTTCAGAAAGCTGCAGACATTCAAATGCAAAAATGATAACCCTTTTAGCAAAGGTAGGTCAGCTGGGGCAGGAATGGAGGGGGGGCTGGGGTTTAATTCAACGTTACCAGCACAGATGTGTAGCAGCAGGAGCATCTTTTTTATATCACTAAGAAGTAGTCAGAATGGTTGAATTTTGCCCATGAGGTGTGGGCAGTTTCTCAAACTCTTTTCCAAGGCCAAACAGCGAGGCGAGGGGTGATAGTAAGCATACAGAATAGCTTTAATTGAAAGGGAAAACCCACGAGAGAGAGGCAGTTGGTACCCGACGTGAGTACAGCAGTGTATGGTAGTATGGAGGCCAGGTCGAGTAAGTGGCAATGGGAGGGAAACATTTAGAAATTTGTGTATAAGATTTAGGTAGCCTCTGAATATGCCTGGGTGTTGAAAATGTTGTGGGTTTAGAGACCCACGGTATGTGACGGTTACACTAATAAGCAGAAATCCTATGCTGAATTAATGAAGCAGCATTTTTGCAGTTAAATTTGAGCATGAGAGAGGATCACCCCTTTAAGAAGTTGCAGGAAGGAGAACCCCTTTAAGGAGTTGCAGTAATTGACTAGTGTGAGGCCTCAGGGTGTGGGGATCACTGGGGAAGTGTATTTAATAAAGGAGGGAGGAGGTGGGGCCAAAAAAAAACTGTCCAGAGAGCAGTACAGCAAGGCAGTGGCTGAGCTGTGATTTGAAAAAGGTGCCTTGGGTGCTTGCTTTCTCAATGGGGAGTGGCCACAGTCCCCAGAAGCCAGTTTAATTATGGGGATTGAAGCCTGTCAGCTCTGAGCTAGAAGCTGACCAATCATGCCTGCTTTCCTTGGTCATGGGTGGAGGGCTGGATGCAGAGTTCAGGCCGCCAGCAGGTAGCAGCGCCAGGGCCACTCGGCTGAAGTGGAGAGCCTGGTTTGTGCCTCTGCCTAACATGACCCACAAGTCCAGAAATGTTTCCAACAAAATGTCACAGTAAAATCAGACTGAAATCAGGTGTCAGTCATGATGTTAAGTGAAGCACCCCTTCCACCCGGACCAAATCATGTTGCTTGACCAACTGTTTACCAGTGGTTTCAGGCATAATCTTGATGTTGTCACTGCCTAACATGGTCCAGAAGTCCAGAAATATTTCTCAAGAAATGTTACAGTAAATTCAGACAGAAATCAGGTGTCAGCCATGCAGTTACATGGTTCACATCCACCACCAGGACCCAAATCTGTTGTTTTCTACACCATTTCAAATGGTTGTCAGGCCTAATCTTGGTGGTGCCACTGCCTAACATGTCCCACAAGTCCAGAAATGTTTCCAAAAAAAGTTACAGTAAATTCAGGCAGAAATCAGATCTCGGTCATGCTGTTAAATGTTGCACGCCTTCCACTCGGACCAAAACATGTTATTTGGCTCACTGTTTACCTATGCTTTCAGGACTAATCTTGGTGTTACTACTGCCTAACATGGCCCAGAAGTCCAGAAATGTTTCCCAAAAAATGTTACAGTAAATTCAGACAGAAATCAGGTGTCAGCCATGCAGTTACATGGTTCACATCCACCAACAGGACCTAATCTGCTGTTTTCTGCTCTGTTTCAAATGGTCTCAGTGATGTTGTTATATGGCACTCATGCCACCACCCAAACCAAAAAATCTTTATTAAGTGCCTTAGGCCTAGTTCTTGTCCAAAGGGAGATCTCATTAAGAAGCCATAGTTTCCAACTCAAACTTACTAACCCTAAAAGCCATATGAGAAGAATTTTTTTTACCCAAAGAAAATTATTCCTTTGTGGAATACTTGTCCAAAGGATGTTGTAGAAGTTGGCTCCTTCAGTAATTTTAAAATAAAACTTGATAATTTCTTATTTAACTATGAGAAGGCATTAACCCTGCTATTGGCTGAAGATGTATAATTATGGGCTCTTAAGTCATCTGTACATCTATATTTTCCTAGTATGAATCATAGTATGAAAACATGGTCTTTGGTCCATTAACTTGCCACACAAGCCAGTTTTCCACACTGAGAAAAACAAATCCTTCTGCAAAATGGTCCTGCTACTTAAAGTTGCACTTACTTCCTCCTGCTGCTGGTTTCTCAATTTATTGAGAACTGTGGACTTATCATTTCGCAATGCTGCTGTCCTGGTTTGCTCTGTTGGCTCTGTGGTTTTTAGTCAGTGTGGATTGAATGACATTTTGTGTGCTGCTGCTGTTGCCTGTAGCTGCTGCCTGCAGTTCTGACTAGCAAGAAGTAATGCTTTGTCTGGTTCATGGATCCTCTTCACATAGTCGATCGATACTGCTGCTGCACATGTAAGTATCTGTCTGTATTTATGTTTTCTGGTGCAAGAGAAGGATGATGGTGGGTTGCTATTGTGACATCTTGAGTTATAATATGTTTGTACTGTTGGAATGCACCACATTTCACAATGCACAAGGTAAGTATTGAATTTTTCATTACTGGGGTAGGTGACTGTAGTTCAGATATCTGAGTCGGGTTGTAATTGTATTCTTTTCACTTTTGTCAACATGCAGGAATTCAGGTGATGTGAACTCCAGGTGCACTGCTGCTGCTGCTTAACATGTGTGCAATTCATTAACTTGTGGTAAGTATTTCTTAATTTGTGATGGTCTTTGGTGGGTGGGTGGTGGTGGTTGTGGGGTGGTGTGGATTCGTTGGATGTGGTTAAGTATTAACTTTTTCATTGCTTTTTTTGGTGTGGTTACTGCAGCCCAGAGATATCTGACTTTGACAGTAACAATGTTCTATATGACTGTCAATATTCAGTAATTCCACTGCTGGGATTTGTCTGTTGCCTTCCACTCCAGCTGCTGGCTGTGCTCATCAGACATAGTCTGTTCATGTCAAGGGTTCCAGTTTAATAGCTATTCCCTGAGGTAAGTATTGCTTCATGTAATAGTGGTAGTGGGGGTGGGCACCTAGTTGTAACAATGGGCAAAATGTCTTCTTCATTTTTTCTTACTGCCAGGTACAAAGCACTTCAATTGTAATGATTGTTTAGTTTGCTGGTGGTCATTTGGCAATGCATCCCATCTCTATACAGCATTGGTGACTAAATACAAGTCTTCCATCCTGGTGTGTGGACATTGGAACGAGGTGCTGCGAGGTGTGGGCCACTACTGACAACTAAAATCATACATCATCATCATCAACAGACACCTGTGAAGGAAAGCAAACATATTATAAATACTTCTGAGCTAACTTAAAAATTGTGACCTTGGATTCTATCCACATGTGTTTTGCCATTGCCACTGTGGAATCACCCATACAGTGCTTAAAGAAGTCCTTGGAACCACTGTTCGATGAAGGATATATTACTTTTATCCAAGAATGTGCAACTGACACTGTAAATGGTGGCATAACCATTCATCACCTGCATTATGATGCTACCTGAACTAACACTGTTACCAATATTAAAGAATGAATTCCTTTTGAAAAGAAAATTGCATTTGCCAGTCATGATTCAAGACAAATGTTGCTTGAACCAATTTCATCTGCAAAAAGAAGGAGAAAAAATATGAAAAGAAAAAAATAGCATTGATACTTACCTGGGGTGATGCTTACCATCAATGTTGGCAACGTCCAAATAAATTTTCCACCGCTGAAATGATTTCAGTTATGAGGCTATGGTGAAACATACCAGGATGTACAGTACCTGGAACGTAATACACAAAATCTAACGTGAAAAATTTTAAAATTACAATACTGTCCTGTGCATAATGATGCTTTCAATGTGGATTGAATAGGCTCTGAAGGTGCCATTTTGATGCATCAGCCTTATTCCTGGGTCCTGGCCTCACATGGCGTGATCATGGCAAACCCTGCATAGTGTGAAATAGAAATACATAAGATAACTTATACATTAAGGTGTGCTGCCTTGCATGCATACTTAACATTCTATCACAACAAAGGCATGCAGAACAGCACATTGGAGGTATAAGTAATACGATAACAACAAATGAAATCTAATTACCATGAATCACTTGACCAGAAGACAAGCCATGGAGGAGGAACATATATATTTTTTGCTTGATGATGATCTGTGTTGCTTTCTGAATGTCTGTTTGTTTGGCTGGAGGAAAAATGACAACAAGTGTGCTTGCTGGGATGAAAGTGCTGCATTGTGCTGGTTGATGTACTGGCCCAAAATGTGCTGGCAATGCTGTGGTTCTTCTTGGTGGAAGACTGCTGGAGAAGGAGGAGGAGTAATTTAGCTGGACTCAGAGGCAGCATTGATGTACTGATCTGTGACTGCTGTTTATGCTGGATCATGCATCTGTGAGCTTCATAGCTTTTCAGATGCATTTCTTGGCAGTATGAGAGTGATGGCCCACACTGTCGAAGTCTGTGTTATACACATTAGGATGGATGACAAGGAGATAGATTACATAATGGTTAATTGTATGCATGCTGATGGAGTAAGCATGCATTTCTGATTAATATAGTATTGGCTGTGCACTATTGGACCAAGTTGTTACATCAAATATACAGTGGTGGCAGACTCACTAGACACCCATCACTCAATCAATCAATCAATCAATCAAAAACTTTATTTAACCAGACAATTCATCCTTGAGCAAGCTCATTTGCAAGATGGTCCTGGGTGGTAAACATACACATAGAGACAGAGACTAATAGTACAATACAGTGCCAATAACATAATGTAACAGCATTCTTACAATTGAAAGGGATCCAGCAAAGAAAAAGAATTAAAAAAAATTAAAATTAATACAGTAGATAAGAAGGGAGGTACTGGTCAGGGGAAGGGAAAAGGGGCTGGAAGGACAGGGAGTCAGCTTAAGAGAGAGATGCTAGAAAAAGCCAAGAAGGCAAAGAGAAGAGCTGGTGTTGGCAGTGATATTGCCAGTGTTGTCAAGTGGCTGAGGCAGGAGAAGGAGAGGTGCTTATAAGCTTACCTGAGGCAGGCACAGGTATCCCTTAGATAGTGAGTGAGCAGCATTTTGAAAGCATGGGGTCCTGGCAAGGAGGACAATTTTAGGGTCTTTTGGGCTGTGTTCCAAAGAGAGGGGAAAGAGAAGAAGACGGTGACTAAACAGTGACATGCCTTTATTCTAGGTACCCTGAAAGCTACCAAAGCAAGTCTTCTCAGGCTGTATGACCCTTGAGCTTTCACAAAAAGGTTAGAGATATAGGGGGCAAGTCAATCAGTTATGGCCCTGTAAGACCAAAGGAGAGCATTTCTTTGCCTCCTGACCAAAAGGGAAGGCCAATCTGACAACTTGTAAAGAAGGCAGTGATGGGAGCGTAGGGGTAAGTTCAGGGCTAACCTTAAGGCATGGTGGTAGAGGGTATCTAATTTATTCAAGACTGCAGTGGGCATCTAATTTATTCAAGACTGCAGTGGGACAGTGGCTGAAGAGGAAGTCAGCATAATCAATCAGAGAAAGAAAGATCATTTGGACTAGTCTCTTTCTGGCTTCTGAGGTAAGCAGGTGTCTAATGTGAAAGAGTACGCCAAATTGTTGTCTTAATTTTCTCTGGAGCTATGACAAGTGGGTCATAAAGCTTAGTTTGTTGTCTAACCAGTATCCCAAGTACTTAAAGTTATCTGCAGTTTCCAGTGGTTCACCAAGTAGTGTATAGGTCTGGAGTTTTGCTGGTAGTACTGTAGCAGGGGAGAGATGGGGTGAAATGATCATGGCTTTTCTTTTTTTTACATTAAGCAGTAGCATGAACCTTAAAAAGTTATTTTATAGGGAGATAAAGTCCTCCTGAAGATCCTTATGGGCAGTTTCAAGGGAGGAGCTAATGGTATAAAGAACCGTATAGATGTACGTTAGACGTACGGATTCTGTCATCAATACAGTTAATGTAAATAGTGAAGAGTATCGGGCCCAGAATAGATCCCTGTGGCACACCCCCAGGTAGAGTTTTCAGAGGAGACAAGTCACCCTGAGCTTTTATTTGTTGCATTCTGTTGCTAAGATAGGACTCAAACCATTGTAGTGCAGTGCTATCAAGGCCGATCCTGCTCAAGATGTTAAGCAGAATGATGTGGTCCACAGTATCAAAGGCCTTGCTAAGGTCTAAGAATAATAATAATAATAATAATAATAAGTTTATTTATAAAGCACCTTACATTTTTCAAGGCACTGTACAAGTTAAAACAGTACAAATCAAAAATTAAAATTCGGTATTAAACACAGATAAAAATCACAACATAATCAACTACTTCAGAACAATCAACTTTTCAAGAAGGCCACTTGCCAAAAGTGGGTTTTCAAGCCCCTCTCAAATTCCTCCATGGAGGTGCACTCCCGTCAAGGGCATACATATGTTTTTTTGCATCGACAGCAGTTTGCCAGTCATTAGATACTTTGGAAAGGGCAGACACCATACTGTGCTTGGGTCTGAAACCTGATTGGGCTGGATTAAGGAGATTTTTGGCTTCAAGATACTCTCTCAGCTGGGAGTTGATGATTTTTTCAAAGATTTTGGAGAGGAAGGGCAGAAGGGAAATGGGTCAGTAGTTATTCAGGTTGGATGGGCCTCCAGGTTTAAAAAGGGGGATGACGAGAGCAATTTTCCAAATGGGTGGTAGTTCCCCATGCAATAGGGAGCAATTAAATAGGTGAGTAATGGGAACCATCAAGTAATAGTAGCCTATTTTCAAGAAGAGTGGTTCTAGGTGGTCCGCACCTGCACTCTTATTCATATCTAGGGTCAGTAAGAGATCCTCAACTTGTTTGAAGGAGACTGGGCAAAAGCTAAAAGAAGGATGGTTTGGTCTGGGGGGGTGCGCCATCCATAGCACCATTATGAACAATGAGCTTACTGGCAGGGGAAGCATCAACTGCTAGGCCAGCTGTGGTGAACTGATTGTTAAACTGTTCAAGGATGTCCACCCTATCAGTGTAAGTAGTAATGCCTGCTACAATCTTGGTGGGCAGGAGGGAGGCTGGTGAATGCCCCTCGACCTCTTTGAAGATTTTCCAGAATTTTGCTGTGTTGTTTATGTTATCCTCAGTGGCATTTTGGAAGAATCTGGGTTTTTCAGATCTAGTCAGTTTAGTACAGGAGTGCCTTGCTAACCAAAAAGCTAGCCAGTCAGTAGCAGATTTGTTTTTTCTTGTCCTTTTCCACAGAACATCTCTGCCTCTGAGGGCTTTCTTTAATGAGGGGGTGAACCTGTCAGGGGATCTTTTCCTAGTTTAGATCTTCCTGAAGGGGGCATGTTTATCTATCAGCTCCAGTAGAAGATTTTGAAAGATGTTATAGGCCTCCGAGATAGTGGCAGCCAGATAAATACTGCCAGATGATGTTTCCAAGATCTGCCAGAAAGGCAGATGGGCAGAAATTTTTTAAACATCTTTTCAGTTTAAAGCAGGAGGAGGACGACCAGATGGGAATACATCTGATACAGGTCGTAGCACAGTGGTCACTTAGATCACTGTGAAAGACCCCTGCATGGGAGATATTATAGGGCTTGTTGACAAGCATAAGATCTAGAAGCGAGATGCACTCTTTATGATTCTTATTGGGTGGGTGACCTCTGGCGTGATCTGAGACAGCCCATGTGCATCACAGAATTCCTTTAATTTATTGGAACAGCCTTACAACCAATTAAGATTAAAGTCATCCATAATTATGCATTCCAGATTTGTATTATCCAAAAGGGAGTGAAGGTGCAAAAGTATATCAAGCCCAGATGAGGGAGGCCTATAACAAATGGATATTAAAAGAGCAAGCGCTGGAGAAAGGGATAACTTTATGGTGAGGCATTCAAATTCATTGAGCATAGTGGTCCATCCAATAACTGAGAATTGAAATGTATCCTTAATATAAATGCCAACATCCCCACCTTTCATAAGCCTGTCACACCTAAACAGATTGTATCCATGTATAATAATGGTATTATCAGGAATTTGATTTGACAACCATGACTCTGAGATCATAAGTATGTCTGGAGACATGTGATAAGCTCATGCTTGAACCAGGTCAAATTTTTTAAGAAGGCTCATACATTCATATGGAGAAAGCTTAAACCTTTTAACTGTGGGAGGTCAGAAGGAGAGCTTAGTGTAAGGGTAGGGCCAGGATTCAGTTCAACATTCCCTGAACAAATCAGGAGGTTTAGGAGGGAGGTCAGGAAGCACTTCTTCACAGAGATGGTGGTAGACACTTGGAATGAAGACAGTGGGCAGCTTTAAGAGGGGCTGGGATAGGCATAGGGGGATGGTAAGAATCATGGGTAGAGAGGATGGGAGGAGTGGGGAGGGAGGGCAGGGACATTAGCTCAAGCTGTGGACCCTGCAATACGAGCAGACTTGATAGACCAACTGGCCTTCTTCTGCTGGCTTCTTCATATGTTCGTATGTATGTTCATAAGAATAATGTCATTTTTAATAAGTGAGCATTTTTGCACTCAGTAAGCAGGGATAGCCAGGTACCAAGTTCAGGGGAAGCTGGGTGGCTGAAAGAAAAGAGAGCATAAGCTGCCACTCTAGTGGAGATAACAAAAGGTAGTTGAGCATAAGTAGAAGGTCTAGGTTGTGGGAAAAGTGGGCTAGACGTAGCATGGCCCGTATACTTGTCCTTAGGTGGTATCCCATAATGAGAAAGCAGAGCATTGCCCAGATCCTGAAGCTTGGGCAGGTCCTGGTGCTGATGTTTGTCCAACCAATCCATGGAAAGGTTAGACAGAAGATAGGAACAGTAAATAATAAGGAGGGTTTTCATGGCTACCAATATTTGGAAAGGCCTGTATAAGGAGTTTGAGCATTAAGGGTAGCTTTAATCTGCTTATTGGGTTATTAGGTAGGCATTAAGAAGAAGGACAGCCTAAAGAGTAGGCCAAGCAGAAAAGGGAGGTGTGGCTAGAAAGAGCATTTAATAAAGTGTGGGTGTGGGGGAGGGTGAAATGGCTGAAAAAACAGCTGGAGCTAGGAACATATACAAAAGCTAAGCCACCCAGCAGCACATAAAATAAATACTTTAGAAAGGAGTTTGTTTTTAAAAGTCCAATCAGATCGTAGGCTTTAGTGAGGCAGCCAGTCAGAGCATTTCAGGAGCCACACATAACCATTCGGATTAGCGGTTTTCATACTGTGGAATTCCAAGGATCCAAAGGCTTCAGACCATACCTGGAGGTAGTTAGGGCTGGTCGACAGTCGGGAAAGCCATGGCCAGGCTGCTTGCTGGAGATCCCTTGGTGGGCAAAGTCTGCAGAAAAAAAGAGGAAGCATGGTTAAATTAAGGGCTCCTGGCCACAGCCACAAGTATAAATCATGGGTGGGCAAGAAATGAGAAGGGATAGGCATGGAAAAAGAAATGGGTGTGGATACAGGCATAAGACAGATGAGAGGGAAAGGGGGGCTGGTGGAAATGGTGCCAACCGAATCAACAAGAGAAGGGAAAAGAAGAGTGTATGTCTGGCATGGTCAGGGGGCCAAAATGATGGGGGAGGGCTGCAGGGGCATCTAGATAGGGAAGCAGGTGTACAGCAGGGAAAAAAAGGAAATAAAAACAGAAAAGCACAGAGTAGCAATTCAGTTAAGCAGGCATTTAGGACATTAGGCACATTCAGGGTCTCATGGAGGAGGTATATGTGGAAATGGGGAAGATGTTGTTCAGTATTTGTTGCTCGATGAGGCTTTTGTGTATTGCTGACATATACATTCCAGTTAACATAGCAGGGGTGATTAATTTTGCAAAAATGAACTGAAGTAAACATTGTTAATAGGTAGGGTAATCAAATGAAATGGATTAACAGGATGTGTAACACAGAATAACCAGCAAAATAACATTTAAAATGTATAACAGTAACAAAAGAGCAAACTCAGTGAAAATGGATGAAGGATGCTTGGGGTTGGGGGGGGGTATAACGCCTTTAGCCTTCTTCCAGTGAGACATCATCCATGAAGCAGCCCTCACGGTCTTCAAGACTGGAGTTATCATCAGGTGGGAATGCGGTCATCATTGCTACTTCATCTACCTTCCTGCTAGTGGAGGCCTTATCAGTGTGGATATCTTCATAGAAACATAGAAACATAGAAGTTGACGGCAGATAAGGACCGCAAGGCCCATCCAGTCTGCCCATTCATTGTCATCATCTTCTCTGAGACACAGTTCTTGTGGCAACACCATTGAAGTAACTGTGTTATGTGAAATGTGAGCCTCATTCATTTTTATAAATGTTAGGATGGATACATTCTTCACTGACAGATTTGTCCTCCAGTCATGCACAATGGCCCCCAGAAGAACTGAACACCCATTCCACACTGACACTGGATGGTGGGCAGCTGAGGTATTTAAAAGCAACTGATGCCAGTGCAGGCCAGTCATTCACTTTGCTGCTCCAGTACACCAATGGCTCATCAGTGATGCCTAGATGCTTGGTATCTCCCATGTAGGCATTCACCATACATTGTGCTGCCCTGAGTCCTGCTGCCTCATCAGGCTCCTCCTCCTTGTCTTCAGTTTGTTCCATGCCCACCTGGTACAGAGCATCCCAAATGGGATTACCTGCCATGTTCTGCTGCGACTTGGACATTTTCTCAGATTTGGTGGCCTGTGATGAGCTGCTGGTCGTGGTGATAGCAACACCTGGTATATGTGTCATTTGTGTCTCTGCATTTTTCATCTATGTGCCATGTACCTGTCTGACAAGGTAATTTATCAATTTGTTCAGTTGTACACAACCCCCTTCAATCATGGCAGGCAAGCCACGTTTGTATCATGGATCCAGCATGGTAGCAATAGCAAACTCATTAGACTGCAAAGTGCCAGAGATATGGGTATTGCTATCCAGTATACAGAGCATGAGCATGACCAACACTCTGATCATCATTTGCCTCCATCTGGTGACAGACCATCATCAGTGTCTGCCTCAGCACACGTATAAGGGGTATTGACTGACTTATACAGGCAGAGACCCCACTCACAGCCTGTGTTGCATGCTCAAATGGATGCAGAATGCATATTATGCCATCCATTTGTCACCACTGCTATGTTGTTAGAGCGATGGACACTCCAGCACTGTCCCGGGTGGTATGTTGCAGTAGGTAATCTGAAACCACCTTATACTGCTCATACAGCCAGTCCAGCATGTACAGTGTGGAGTTCCACTTGCTAACAACATTGAGCTTCATATGGTGCTGAGGCAAATGGTTAGTGCACTGCAGCTCATGTAGATAGTCATGGGCCTTTGCAGAACAGGCAAAATGCACACAGATGCATTGGGCGAAGGACACAGTTTCTTTGATTTCATCATGGTTCAGATATTGCTTCATGACTAGATTTATTTATTTATTTACTTAATTATTTATTGAATTTTATTGACCAGGTAGGCCCTCTGAGACTAGGAGTCCCTTTTTCAGGGGCAACCCAGGGGAGGGGGTACAGTTGGTAACTAATTGAAAATGAACCAGATTAAGCTTTAAGATTAAGAATTACAAATGGGCATGGAACGACTGTACCAAATCCATTTGACAACAGAAATCGGACGACTATAAGAATGCCCTCACCAACTCCTGGGGAAATGGAAGGGATTTCTGGAAAAACATTAAAGATGTCACTGGGAAACAGTCAAAATCCTCGCCGAACATACTCAACATTAATAGGCACACTACACTCGAACCTAAAACTATTGTGAACACTTTTCACACTGCTTTCACTGACCTTAGCAGTGTTCTTCCTGCTGACTTCTTCCAAGATGCATCAACTCACACCCCCAAGTCCTCAACCCACACCTCTCACCCACCTTTCTACTTTAAAGCAGTAAAAAAACACCAAGTCCGAAACTACGTTGCCAAAGCCATCAGCAAATCAAGAACAAGCAATGACACACTTGACCTCAAGCTGCTGGCCCTAATGCTTCACATGGTATTTGGGCCCCTCACCAAGATCTTTAATCTCTCTCTTTCTCTTAACCAATTCCTGGACAAATGGAAAATGGCCACTGTTACCCCGATTCACAAAAGTGGTGATAAGACTGACAATGCCAACTTCCGCCCTATCTCCATTATTCCTCCCCTATTGAAGGCACTGGAACGTATTGTAGCAGACCAACTTACTGAGCATCTGGACAATTGTAACATTCTTTGTAAACAGCAACATGGCTTTACAAAAGGCCACAGTACATCCTCTGCCTTACTTGAATTCACCGGCACCATTCACAGCTCCTTCGACAATGGACAACTAACTGGTGCTATTTTCATTGACCTGACCAAAGCCTTCGATACTGTCCACCACTCCCTTCTGCTAAGCCAATTAAAAAATGCTGGTCTCTCCACTGATTCAATCACATGGTTCAAAAGCTATCTTGAAAACCACTCCCAGCGTGTAAAAATTGGGGATGTACTCTCTGATTCCAAACCTGTCCTTTCTGGTGTACCCCAGGGTTCAATACTGGGCCCCTACTTTTCAGCCTGTTCCTTAACACCCTTCCAGAGTCCTGCACTGAACATATCACCCTGTATGCTGATGATGCAGTAATCCAGGCCTCACACCAGGACCCAAAGAAACTGCAAGATAGTCTCCAACTCGGCTTCTCATCAGTTGAGAATTGGTTCATAAAGCACAAACTGGTTCTTAATCAAAAAAAAAACAAGACCATGATGTTCAGCAGCACCCATAATAAACATAAGAAATTCCAACTCTCCATTATCACCAGACAAGGTGCCGCACTGGAACAGGTCAATAACTTTAAATACCTTGGGATCACCCTTGACCTCCACCTCTCCTACGCTGCCCATATCAACCTTGTAGCAAAAACCGCTAACTTCTGGCTAGGCCTGCTATTCCGACATAGGAAGCACCTGACACCTGAAGCCCTTGCTGTCACTGTCCAGAGCTCCATCATATCCATCATTGACTATGGCATTATCATTTACGGCTCTGCAACTACCACTGCACTTAAATGTGTATCCACCACCCTCAACAAGGCCTGTCATCTGGTTACTGGCTCCCAGCATCTAACACACACCTGTGACCTCTATTCTCAAACTGGATGGTTGCGCTGAGAAGGCCTTCGACAGGGTCTCCCATCCTTTTCTATTTCTCACAATGGAGAAAATGGGCTTCCCAGAAGGCCTTCTCAGTGGTCTGAGAAACCTTTTTGCAAACCCCACTGCCAGGGTTTTGTGTAACGGTTATCTATCTAAGGAGTTTCTTTTGGTGAATGGGACTAGACAGGGATGTCCTCTGTCACCAATTTTGTTTAATATTTACTTGGAGTCTTTACTAAGAGCACTTGTTTTGGATCCTGTGATAAAAGGGATTAAGGTTTGGGGGAAGGAGCTTAAATTTTCTGTTTTTATTGATGACATAATGCTCCATTTACAGGACCCAGCAGATAGTTTCCAAAAGGCCTTGGAAATCATCTAGCAATTTTCAAGGGTCTCTAATTACAAATTAAATCTGAGCAAAACACAGGTTCTTCCTCTTACTCCCTATACTCATACAGCGGACTTTGAATAGCTGCAAATCAATTGGGCCCCAACTAAAATTAAGTATTTGGGAATTTGGATTATGGCCAATTCAGAGGATGGAGTGGAAGCAAATATCGATAGCCTGCTATCTGTAATAAAAATGGATATTTTAAGATGGAACAAACTCCCGTGGAATTTTGCTGCCAGACTGGGATTGATCAAAATGAATCTTCTACCTAGGTTGTTATACCCAATTTATTTGTTACCCTATAGTATTCCCAAAGATAGGTTTATTGGCATCCAGAGGGTAATCTCTGCATTCCTCTGGGATTTAAAACCTCCAAGAAGAAAGCATTCTATATTATGCCTTCCCTATTTTATGGGGGGTATTAAGCTTCCGGACCTCCATTTATATTATGTGGCGGGACAATTAGGTTTAATGGGGCGATGGTACAGAAATCTGGAGGAAGAGGGATATATCCCAACCTGGCTGCAAATTGAAAAACAAATTCTTGAGGAGCTGAAACTTTCCCCAGCAGCATTACTCTTTGCAGATCCAGATAGAATACCTGAAAAGGGGAAGGGGACACCAATTTTCAAATCTCTGTCACACAGAGGAGAGATCAATTGAGAGCTCTGAATCAACCTATATAGGGTAATCCTAATCTTCGTATTGGGGAAAAATAATAAATAACCACTGGGCTCCGCACGTAACTGATCTAACCTTGGCAGATTTTGTGGTTGATAATAGGAGGGTCCTACCACCGCAGACTAGGGAATGGAATTTTTTTAGAAAAATTCAAATTGCCAACATGGTACAGCACCTGCTAGGAGATTGTAGAGATGCTGGACAGAAATCATTTACTTTTGATAATCTAAGGGAGATTAATTACTCTCAACATCCTCTCTCAAAGGTCTACAGGTTGCTCCTAGAATTTGTGAGCTCTGGTTTCTTAACTAAGATTTTATATTGGGAAAAACGCATAACCCTCCTGAGGCCTGACTGGAAAGAGATTTGGAAGTGTGGTAAATATTTACCTGTCCCTAAGTATAAGATTATGCAATTTTTTATTTCTTCAAACATTTACTATACCCCTGCTAAGCTATGTTCTAGGGGACTCAGACAGACAGATCTGTGCTTTAGATGTGAAACGAATACAGGGGATTTGTTACATATGATGTGGGAATGTTCTAAGGTACATCCATTATGGGTTCATATTGGGCAGAACATGGACCCCTTATTTAACTATGTGGAATATATTGGGCCAGAGATCTGTATTTTTGGGGATATGAACTCGGTTTTCGAGGGCATCTGCTAAATATCATATAGCTTTGATGTCTGCCCTGGTTAAGGCATTTGTCCTAAGAAACTGGAAAAGTGACCTTACTTACAAGTATGATCAATGGGTGAAAGACTTGTTATGTACACTAGATAGACTTAAGACACAAATGGTAATTGAGGGAAAAAGAAAAATCTATGAAAAAAGATGGAGTCCATTGGAAGCAGTGTACTCAGTACAGGTCAAGAGTACTTCGACCTAAATCTGTTTGTCTGATTGTGAGTAGCTAAGCAGTATTTGTTTATGGAAAAGGTTAAGTGACTAGGATCTATATTTATGAACTTAGCTTTTTTTTTCCTTCTTTTTATAGTACTTTTCTATTAGAAGTATTTAAAAAGGGTAGATAGCTTGCAGTAAATGTTGGTCTGGCCTGTCAAAATATTGGGTGTAGGGTGGAGTCTCTCTCTCTTTCCTGGGGACATGGTTGCCAAAGTTTGGTTTAAGTAATTTATAACCGGATAGAACTTAATTAAAATTTTACTGAAGGGGAGTCACAATAAGAGAGTGGGCAAGATATCATCCAATTACGGTTGGACAGCTCAAAGTGTACCCCTGTATGTTAATAGAATAATGACAAGAATATGGTATGGCAACTACGTATGTACATAGTTCTAGGGTTGTACATAGTAACCACATCCAGTTTGGGGATGTGGACCCGGAGTCTGTGCCCTCAAACAACCGAGAATCCATACCCGCCATACCAGGGGATCGAAACCTCAGCTTCTGCAAATCCCGCAGTGCTGCACAACTCAAGGTCAAAGATCCTTTGCTCACCCGGCTGCTAGTTGGTACAATGGTCTTCCCAGCGATATCTCATTCTCACTATCATTCAGCACTTTTAAGACTAGGCTTCACCTTACTCTCACTGCCTCAAACCTCTGTGACTGTTGTGCCTAACATGTCTTTGGTTCCAAAGCTGAAGATGCCCATTTGGACTTGCATCTACTCCTGCACTTTTCCAGCACCCCCATTCTTCACCTCCCTTGCTGGCCCATGACAAATGCCTCCAGGCTGCACTACCTCTAGTCTTACCCCCTTCCACCTCCCCTCTCTCTGTCCCCCCTTCCTCACCTCCCTTCCCCCATCCTCTTAGTTTCACCCTCCTCCTTTCCCTTCCCTTCCTCTCCCTTAAGTTTCACTATATTGATCTTTATTCCCCCAAAAAGATTATGTGTTTTTTTCTCCTTTTTTAAATTCTATAAACTGTTATCTTTGCCTATGTCTGTTAAATTGTACCAATTACGTGGAACCTTTGTAAAAGAGCCTTGGCTCAAAGGTATTTGTAATCCTAGAATAAATAAATAAATGAAATAAGTAAAAAAAAAAAAAAATAAAAGCTGTTGGTGGTATTTTTTTTTTTAGTAAATGGGTGAAATTTGGCCTGAAACTAGGGAAATTCCCCTACTCATTGGTAGGGGGCACTGTGACTGGTGCTGAAATGGCCAGTCTCTTGGATCCGGTGATGGGGAAGGATGTCGGCAGAAGGAGCAGGTCTCCTCTCTGGTCTTTTTGCTGCTAGAGACTGAAATGGAGGAAGAGATTATGGTAGGAGGTGAGGAAACCTTTGTTCTCATGACAGAGGACATAAGGGAAATGGAAACAGACAACGCTCAGCAGACAGCAAATATGGATACAAGGCAAACCCAGGAGGAAATAGCAGGTATCCAGCTGGAGGAATCTGAGGAAGAAATACAGGCGCTAATCCACACGGAGGAGCAGCAGTTCCTAGAATGTAGGAACCTTCTGAAAAGGGTGTTAAGGGAGACAGAGAATCAATGAGAGATGGATGTGTTTGTCCTTGAGGAAAATGGGACTGATGAGAAAACAGAAATGTTGAAGGATGCAGGGCTAACAGAGATGCAGGTGAAAGAGACAGAGGATCAGGTCAACAAGGGAAGCCCTGTGAGGATACAGATAATGAAATGGAGGCTTGTAGAGGATTCGGATGGGAGTGAGAAACTTAGGCAGCAGGCTTGTGCACAGGAAAGAAATGAAGGAGGTGAATTGAAGGGGGAAGTAGGGAAAACAGATATGCCAGGAATATCAAATCTGTCTCTACTGCAGCAAAAGAAAATAATTTTCACTATAGGTGTATTGACAGGGGGCACAGGAAAGAAACAAGTGCCGAAAGAAGCTATGATTAAAGGGAAAAAGGGGCAAGTACAACAAAAAAAAGGAACGCAACACAAAGAGGGAATGGGCAAGGTTAATATTTCAGACCCTTCTATTAGGCCCGATCTAACTACCCCAGGGTGGGTTACAGAAGCCATACAGGGTGCAGGATGGGTGAGGAATCTGGATGGGACAGGTTGGGATGCAAACTTACCAGCAACTTTCTGGGGAAAACAGACCTCTACAGAGTAATCTGTGATAAACACAAAAGAGATGGAGGTATCTTCAGATAATAGAACCCCAAGGCAACAAGTGGCTGAAACCAATACGCAAGGAACTGTAGGAAAAAATCAGGCTGACATTATTACTGCTATAAAACAGTTGGAAGGTGAGACACAGTCACAAGAGGTACAGAACGCAAATGAAAAAGAAATACCAGTACCCCCCCCCAAAGAATTGATATTGACCCTGATAACATACAGGAAAATGATCAAAATAATGAAAATCTTAAAGAAAACCAAGATAAGACAAGACAGGGATATCAAGCACCACAGACTGTTTGGAATTCAAATGTGAGGGAACGTTTGTTTCCTGACAATAGAAGAAATGTGTCAGAGCCAGCAGCTAGAAGAAATGCAGTCCATTTAAGATATAGAGGGGATATGAACGACATTCTAGGCAGACTATTTGTGGGCCGAGCACTACTTAAGATCAGCATGAAGTATTATGTGTGCAAAATGTATGCATTGATCCATATGCCAGAGATACAATGTATGGCATTAGCTATAAGCACCCTGTAGGATTAGAAAGATTCTGGAAACAGTATCAAGCTCTAAAAAACACATCTTTATGGAAGCTCTTCTTAGCAATATCTCTGACCAAGCCTAGTTTTAAAGAAACTACTGTTCTCTTTTCTTAATGAAGGAGTGAATGTTGCAGATATTTCATATTGGCTGAAGCAACATTGTGTGGTAAATGGATATCCTGAACCCATTTTAGACAAAGAACACCTCTGGACTGGGGGGTGGAAATATAAAGTTACCTTAATACAGGAAAATGGGATTACTAAACACCTACCCAACTGCTTTTTCTTGGGAAGAGACAGAGGAGTGATTTTTTACCCTGGACCGCTGCAGGCATGCTACAGATGTGGGGATGTGGGACACCTGAGTAATGTATGCATGAAACAGAGATGTGGGCTATGTCAGGAATTAGGCCACATAGGTGCACACTGCAGACAACCTTTGAAGTGTAATCTATGTGAAGAAATGGGCATACATTTAAGAATTGCCTATGGGCTTCACATAACAGCATAGATCAGATGCTATGTGCAGAGCAGGATGTATATGCAGCAATGGCACAAAAGGTAAAAGTGAGGCTTCAAGATTTGATGACACAAATGGTGAACTCTGATCCAATACCACAAAGAGAAACAAGTAGGCAAGGATCAGCTACAGAAGCTACAACGAATGCACAGGGTATGGAAGAAACAACACCATTGTACCCTATGGAAAGTGAAGGAAAAGCACCAGAACATTCACAAGTAAACCCTGGGAACCTCATGAAAGAAAAAACTTAGGATACACAACCAGAAGCAGAGTCCAATAGGACAAAAGAGACAGAGCTTACAGATCCCACAGAAAATACTCAAGGAGACACAGTATTGAAGTCAGAAATGCCACCACCTGAGAATATAATAGACCCTCCATATAAAAGGGTTACAAGGTCCAAAGTAGGTCAAAAATCTATGATGGGACAGGTCAGCATCAAAGAAAAAGAATCTGTGGCCACCCACAATATATATGGGCCCAGATATTCAAACTGTGCCAGGCTATGACGCAAGCTTGGGTGCAGCACAACATGGCTGCGCAGGGGTGTGGACTGGGTGATATTCAACGGAGCTGTGCCATGGCACAGCATCATTGAATATCGCACCCTGGCCACCCGCAGTGTGCATGGCGCAGTGGCCAGAGTGGAGCAGGGGGATGCGCTAGCAGTTCCACTGCGTTATGCGCAGCAACCGTGATATTCAAAAGTGCACATGCAAATGGGGCCATAATGTATGCAAGGTACAAATGGGGCCATTTGCATGTCATCTATTACATTGCATGCAGATGCGCTGATTCACTGGCGACTTGCCTGGCGCCCTGCCAGGCAGCAGCCGTCGAGGACGGATGCAGCTAGCAATGTGCTCCACAGCCCAATCATGGGCTGCAGTAAAAAAGTAGAAATTACTGGTGGTCCAGTGGACCTGCCCACCCGATCGTGGGCTAAGTAAAGTAATAATATCCCCAATATCCCTGGTGGTCCAGTGGACCTGCCCACCCGATTGCAGGCTAAGTAAAGTAATAATATCCTCAATATCCCTGGTGGTCCAGTGGACCACTGTCTGCTCGATTACGGGCATTTGTAATGAAAAAAAAAAGACTTCTGTCCAATATCCCTGGCGGTCTATGTGATCCCATTCACATATCTGGAATGTGTAGTATGGTACGGAGCTGCACGCCCATTGGCTCACGCCAGGACCAATGGGCGCATAACCCTACCGATGGTGTCAGTCAGCAGGTGGTGGTGAGGTGGCAGGTGGTGGGTGCTGCCACCCGCCGCTGACCCGGGGAGTGGGGCAGTGGGGCTCAGTGGGCAGGTGGGAGGGAACCGCTGAGACCACCAGGGATATTGGACAGAAGTCTTTTTTCATTACAAATGCGCACGATTGGGCAGACAGCAGTCCACTGGACCACCAGGGATATTGGACAGAAGTCTTTTTTTTCATTACAAATGCCCACGATTGGGCAGACAGCAGTCCACTGGACCACCAGGGATATTGGACAGAAGTCTTTTTTTTTATATTACAAATGCCCGTGATCGGGCAGACAGTGGTCCACTGGACCACCAGGGATATTAGACAGAAGTCTTTTTTTTCATTACAAATGCCCGCGATTGGGAAGACAGTGGCCCACTGGACCACCAGGGATATTGGGGATATTATTACTTTACTTAGCCCGCAATCGAGTGGGCAGGTCCACTGGACCACCAGGGAGTTTGGTGATATTCTTTCTTTACTTAGCCTGCGATCGGGTGGGCAGGTCCACTGGACCACCAGGGATATTGGACAGAAGTCTTTTTTTTGTACAAATGCCCATGATCAGGTATGGGGGGATGCCACCAGGTGCAGCCGGAGCTCGGGTGGCCACCCACAGGTGACAGCTGCTGTGTTGCACCCTGCAATGTGGCAGCTCACCTGTGGGTGGCCATCAGTTGTTCCTTATTTTTTTGGATCAACTTTGTGCTGGCGCAGGTAGGGGTTGTGCATGCATGGCTCTGCACATCCCGGGCTGAATATCAGGCTGTGCAAGGTATGCATGGGCACGCCCCCCCCACCTGTACCTGCATACATTACTGATGAGCTCTGGCTCATCGGGATTTGTGCCGCACACTTTTCCCTTTTGAATATCGTTCCAGGGCTCATCAGTGGGTTGGGCATGGTGCAACACTGTTGCGCCATGCGCAACCCTTTTGAATATATGGGCTATGAATTTTTAGTGGACACTGAGGAAGAGGAAGTGGGAGAGGATTCTGATGTATCCTCAATAACATCCTCACAACCAGACAACATCAGAGAAGTAGGTGCCGGAGACAAGCCAAAGCCGAAAAAGGGGAAAAAAAGAAAATGATAGTATAGAGTAAAAACGGTTTGCTTGAATAAATTAAAAATGCATGATAACATCTCTTTCATAACATCAAATGTTAACAGTATGAAATCACAGGAGAAAAGACAGGTTACGTTTGCTAGTTTGATAGCAGGAGGTGGGCAGATTTACTTTGTGCAGGATACACGATTACATAGTACCCCAGAAATTAACCAAGCACAAAAGGAATGGAGATGGGGACCCTCGCTGTGGTCAATAGGTGAAGAAACCTGTTCAGGTGTTGGCATCATGTTTACAAAGATACAAGTAAAAATCTTTAAAGTATTAGATATACATACAGGCAGAGCATTAATGATATATGTTAGCATAAATGAAGTTAAATATAGACTAAAAACATATATGCTCCTCAGTCTAAGGCAGAAAGGGCAGAGTTATTTAGAGCTATAGAACCCTATCTAAATATTTTTAAATTAATATTATGGGTCGGGTGTGGGTGAGTGATATCAATTGTGGGCTTAGTACTGTAGATTGGGGACGGAAGACAGATAAAATATACTGTGACATGAACACATTAAAAGATATCCTTACTAGGAACACATTAAGGGACATCTATGAAATATTGGACATAACTCCAGCTCATACATTTCACAAAGGGAAGCTATCAACAAGAATAGATTTTTGGTTTACTACAGAAAGAATATCAGGTAAAACAGCACAGAGTATCTCTCTAGAAACCTCAGACCATTTGGCTGTCAAAATAGAAACAGGTTCACATCATAAAATAACAATAGGAAGAGGGTACTGGAAAATGAGCACTTCTATACTACAGGATGAAACATACACTGCAGAGCTACAGGCACTATTTAAAGCTCAACGTGATATCAGCTTCCTTTATGACAGTCCAATAGAATGATGGGAAGATACAAAGAGAGATATTAAAGATCTCATGATAAATCTAACTAGTACCGCAGCGAAAACAAAATATGTTCAGCATTTGGGATTAAGAGCACAGTATTTAAAATTGTAACCCAAATGAAACAAACAGTGAAAGACATGTCAACTAAATTAAATTACATAAAAGTACATATTTGAAAGAAAGAGAGCATACTATTGCAATAAATCAAAAATTTGTAACTAAAGGCAGAAAGGATATGGTAAACCCTTATAATGAAAAATGGCATTAAGAAAGCAATTATTACATTTTTAAAAAATGAGCAGGGAGATGTAGCAGAGGATAATATAGCAATTCAGCAAATTACACAAAAACATACAGTATACGCAACATTGTTCAAAAAAATAACAGAACCAGAATATATAGTAGCCTATTTGAGAACTTAGAAATTCCTAGTTTAACACAAAAGGAAAAAATTAATTCAACCAATTGCAAGTGAAGAAAATAAAGTAGCTATAATGAAACTATCAGCTAACACTGCACCTGGAATGGATGGGATACCCAATGATTTCTACAAAATATGTATAAACCAGTTAACTCCTGTGTTAGAAGTAGTATATGAGGCCATACAACAAGAAAGAAGGCATAATGATCTTTTCATATAAAAAGGGAGATTCACAAGACATACAGAACTGGAGGCCCCTAAGTCTGTTGACAAGGGACTATAAGATTCTGATTAAAATATTGACTGCCCAACTGGCTAAAATTGCTCAAAAAATTATACTGGAAACACAAACATGTCTTCACAACAATAGCGGCTCCAGCTCAAGTTATGCCAATTTAAAAAAACAGAAGTGTAGTCAAAAAAGAACACAGCACCAACACTTCTTTGAAAATATAACTGTATTAAACTCACATATGGATGAAAAGCGATGATAAATACAGTGGCGCCATGCAAGGTAACAACAGCTCTCAGACAAAGGAACAGCCCGACCGGTTTCATGCCAAAAAGCGCCTCCTCAGGGACTGATTTGGTAATTACAAAAAACCCTTTAAATAAGAAATGCAATTTAAAGTGACAATGCAAAAAAATTTAATTTGTGAAAAGCCATATTAACACCAGTAATACCAAAACCAAATTCATAATAGTATTCATACAATGATAAAAATAATGAATTTACTTTACCAATATTCATACTATAAATCAAGAATACTAAAATAGCAAGTAATTCTTTCAATGGGCATATTCAAAAAGATGTTGCAAAATTATTTGTATATGTTAAAAAATGGTAATACATTATGTACCAAAGTCATTGAAGAAACTCCAACCTAAAAAGAAGGGAGAAAAACATGCTATAAATGACACATAATACCACATTTTTATGTTAATTTCAAAATACATTATTTTGAATATTTAAGCCTTAAAAAAGGTGCAATGTCAAAAGTGTCATTTAATCCTGGATGTTCTAAAGCACTCAATGTATAAATCCAAAAGGACTCTCTGCACAATATTTTATTCTCCAGATCCCCTCCACATGGACCAACATTTACTTTCTCAATACCAATCACCAGGATTATGCTCTTAATAGAGTTTTTACATGGAAGGGGTCTGATTCTCCTGGCAAGTACAAACGGGGCACTGTCAAGAACAAAACACAACAAAACAGATCGATTCTATGCACAAATGTTAATACTAATGCTGCAAGTAGCTTTTATTCGACATCAGACTCATCTGAAGACCCTTTCGAAGAGGTTGGCGCAGAAAACAACAGCCAACTGCACCTCTCGGAACGCTTAGTAAGATTCGAGGTGGATCAAAGACACGGCGAGGTGGGCGAAGGAGATACAAGAATAAAGGTCTCCGAAGGCAAACGACATCCAGTTATGATGCAGAAAACTCCACAGAAATTCAGAGGGAGGTCGATACACTGAATGTTATAAATTTGTCTAATGTTTTACTTACTGATAACCAGGTCTCTGTGCTGGACAAAGGATTGAAATATATATCGTCATGTAGCACTTCCAAATTTAATATCTTTTTGGATATTAAAAGGTTCACTCGGAAATTGAGTATTAAATCTTTCTTCAATAGACACTATAGTGAACACCTGGTTGACCAATTGCAAAGGTCTGAAATAGTACCAACTCAGACACAACAACAAGAGGGACATCTTCAGTACTTTAAAGGTCCATCCACTTTTAAACCACCACCCTCAGCTGCAATTATGGTTTTTGAAACTGCATGCTTGAATGACATAGATTCCATGTTCAAGAAACAGAATAATTATTCATTTTGTAATCTAAATAATGGTGAGAAGAAAGCATTAACTGAATTAGAGAATAACTGCTCGATTACCATCAAACTGGCAGACAAAGGGGGAGCAGTGGTGGTGCTCAGTACTAAGGATTATATACAGGAAGGACATTGTCAGTTGGATAATGATATTTTTTATAGACTTTTGGAGAAAGATCCTACTTTGGACTTTAAGAAGGAAATTGATGTTTACCTCCTTCGGGCATTCCAAGATGGTATGATATCTAAAAACTCCCTTGATTTTCTTACAGTGCAACATCCAGTGAGGGCTACCATTTATGTTCTGCCAAAAATCCACAAAAGTGTACAGAGTCCTCCAGGAAGACCCACTGATTCAGGGATTGGTTCACTTATTGAACCTCTTTCCCAATATGTAGATGCACATATACGGGAGATAGTGGGATTACTACCCTCTTTTTTGAGGGATACTACACAAACTCTGGGTATCCTGGAGGACTTACAAATTGAACAGTCATGGTTGTTGGTATCTATGGATATTGAGTCATTATACACTAATATACCACACCAGGGTGGACTTGAGGCAGTGCATGCTTGGTTAGACCTTACTACTACATTGGATGCATGTGAAAAAGATTTCTTGGTTAAACTCTCTGAATTTGTGCTCAAATTTAATGTTTTCAGCTTTCAGGGGAAATATTATCACCAAATTAAAGGGACAGCCATGGGAGCTACATTTGCTTCCAATTATGCTAACCTTTATTTGGGACAATGGGAAAGGGATGTGATTTATGATCGGGTTAAGAATCCTTTCTATGACAAGATTGACCTGTGGAGATGCTTTATTGACGATGTCCTGATGGTGTGGCGGGGGACTTTTGGTGAGCTGGAAAGTTTTGTGGAATATTTACACCTATCAAATCCACATTTAAGATTCTCAATACAAGCAGATCTTAGGCATATTAGTTTTTTGGATTTAGATATTGTGAAACTACAGGATGGTACTATTCGTACTTCTATCTTCCGCAAGCCTACAGATAGAAATTCAGTTTGAATGCTTCCAGCTGCCACCCCCGCCACACCATCAGTAACATCCCAAAATCGCAGTTTATGAGGGTTAAGAGTAACTGTAGTGAGCCTGAAGATTTTGAAGGCTGTATGAGCGAAATGGCAGAGAGATTTAGGAGTAGAGGTTATGCTACTGGTGTGTTGCAAAAATCAATGGATCAGGTTCGCAGTATGCCTAGGAGTGCACTGTTAGAATATAAAGTTAGAGCAGAAGATGATGAACATCTTAATTTTATTACTACTTTTGGTCAAAATACAGCAGAAATTAAGAATATTATTGACAAACATTGGCCCATTTTAAGTACAGATACCACATTAAAGGATGTAGTAAAAACTAAAACAAGGATGGTCTATAGAAAAGGTAGGAACATTTCTGATTTATTGGTACATTCATACCAACTGGTGAATAAATCTAATACCAGTTGGTTACTTCCACCACCAGTGGGCTTTTTTCGTTGTGGTCATTGCAAGTTCTGCAATATTATGGACCAGAAAAAACAGTTTTCTTTTGCTAATGTTAACAAACAGTTCGATGTGAGACAGTTTATTACTGCTCCACCACAGGGATGGTGTATTTGGCTACCTGTACCTGTGGTGCCTTTTATGTAGGCAAAACTTCAAGGGCATTAAAATTGAGGGTTTGTGAGCACACCAGTGACATTAGATGTCATAACGACAAGAATGCCTTAGTACAACATCTGCAGTTACACCACTATGACACTAAACATATATTTATGTTTTGTGGTATTGAGAAAGTAAATGTTGGTCCACGTGGAGGGGATCTGGAGAATAAAATATTGTGCAGAGAGTCCTTTTGGATTTATACATTGAGTGCTTTAGAACATCCAGGATTAAATGACGCTTTTGACATTGCACCTTTTTTAAGGCTTAAATATTCAAAATAATATATTTTGAAATTAACATAAAAATGTGGTATTATATGTCATTTATAGCATGTTTTTCTCCCTTCTTTTTAGGTTGGAGTTTCTTCAATGACTTTGGTATTTAATGTATTACCGTTTTTTAACATATACAAATACTTTTTTGCAACATCTTTTTGAATATGCCCATTGAAAGAATTACTTGCTGTTTTAGTATTCTTGATTTATAGTATGAATATTGGTAAAGTAAATTCATTATTTTTATCATTGTATGAATACTATTATGAATTTGGTTTTGGTATTACTGGTGTTAATATGGCTTTTCACAAATTAAATTTTTTTGCATTGTCACTTTAAATTGCATTTCTTATTTAAAGGGTTTTTTGTAATTACCAAATCAGTCCCTGAGGAGGCGCTTTTTGGCGCGAAACCGGTCGGGCTGTTCCTTTGTCTGAGAGCTGTTGTTACCTTGCATGGCACCACTGTATTTATCATCGCTTTTCATCCATATGTGAGTTTAATACAGTTATATTTTCAAAGAAGTGTTGGTGCTGTGTTCTTTTTTGATTACACAAACACAAACATGTGCCATTCCTGGAAGAAATATCTATCAAAACCTGGTATTTATAAAAGAAATAGTAGAACAAGGGTTGACAATGGATTTGGAAGGATACATGTTGCCCATAGATCAGGAGAAGGCCTTTGATGCCATAAAGCAGGAGTATATATGGAGAGTGTTGGAGGAATATGTCATACCACAACAGAAGGTGGAGCTAATAAAACTCTTATATAAAGAAGCACCGATAATGCCCCTAATAAATGGACACTTAGGCATTCCAGTTTACTTGAAAAATGGGGTAAGACAGGGATGCCCGCTAAGCCACCTTTTGTATGTGTTTGGATTAGATCTGATATTAAGATTAATAAAAAATTCAATACAGGTGAAACCAACAGTAAACAAAAAAGAATTGTGTAATAAAGTAATGGCTTATGCAGATGACTGTACTCTGACAGTAGCCAGCTTGGAAGATAGACAAAAAGCTTTACATATTATAGAAAATGTCACAGCAGAAACAGGGATAAAAATAAATCACACAAAAAGTAAAGTGCTACCTATAGGAACAGCATCTATAGATCAAGGTTTTCCAATCTCCATGGTGGAAGGACCATTGCAGATTTGGGGACTTTATTTCAGGTCAAAAGAAGTGGAAAAACAAAATTGGGAATTAGCATACCAAGAAGCTCATCATAAGGCTCAAACATGGAAATCCTGGAAGATGACAAGAAAAAAGGAATACATCTAATAAGGGCATATATAGCACCAATCTTCTTATATGTCTCACATGTATATCTACTACCATATGGAATGCATGCACAAGTATTAGGAGTATGTTTTTTTGCTCCTATGGGGGAGCAGATTAAACTCAATTAAAAGAGCACACACACATATAGGGCATGGAAGAGGGGGGCTCTAAATATGCTACAGCCTCTGATATATTTATTTTCCTTTTTTTTTTACACAAATATTAGACCACTAATATTAGGAAAGGAAGTGGCAGGGATTAATAGGATGCAATACTGGAGTGAAGGTTTCTTGACAGCATGGGTCAGAGGGAAAAGGCATGTCACAGACAAAGCCTTACCACGATATGTACAGACCACTTTGAAATATGTTCGTATGTAGAAAATTGAGCTAAGTTAGTTCCTTAACATGACTAAAAAGCAATTTTATAAAATATTAGTAGAAAAATGCTACCTTGAAGAGACTGTATTTTTGACTGAACCAGGAATAGACTGCACACAGCTGTTAGACAGTATGACTGAACCCAGAATTCCATTGAAAATGCAAGATATAGTTTGGTTGTGTGGACATGGCAAATTAAATGTAGAAGGGAACCAAAAATGTAAAAGACAGGATGAAAGAGTATGCATAGAAAGAGGATGTCAGGGACAGAGTGAAACAATGCAGCATGTGTTTTTTTTTAGTGTGTGTGCATATACAGGGCTTTTGGACATCACTAGCCACCCTATGGAATGAAGATGTATTTGCCATGATTACTTTTGAAACTCTGATACAAGGACAAATAACTGGACAGTGGAAAAAATGGAAAAAGAGCACTGTGTACGTAGTCTTAGCATGTATAAAATGGGCAATATGGCAAGCTAGGTGTTAGAGGGTATTACATAATGAGGAAGTACGACTTTGAGATGTGTTATTCAAATACAAACAGAATTGGACAATATATACAGTATATAAAAATGTACACACGAAAGAAACACACCAGGAGAGTCAGTGAGTGTATACTTAAGGGAAAGGATAAACTGGGTGGACTGATTCTTTGTTTTTACACATAATAGAAACATAGAAACATAGACTTTGATGGCAGATAAGAACCGCTTGGCTCATCTAGTCTGCCCATTTCCTTACCTACAGGATAGGCTGCAGATCCTAGTTAACCAACAGCCTATTTCTTCCTACCCCCCACAAGAATTGCCTTATGTCTGTCCCATGCATTTGTGAATTCTCCCACAGTTTTAGACCCCACAACCTCCTCAGGAAGGCTGTTCCATGCATCCACTACCCTCTCTGTGAAATAATACTTCCTCACATTGCCCCTGAACCGCCCCCCCCCCCATCTATTATGTTTGAGAAAGTGAGAGACCTATAAAGGAAACAGGAACAGTAAAAGAAGGAAATTACTGAAGGAAGGGGGTATGGGGCCTTTACGCAAAGAGAAGCAAATGTTTTTATTTTTTTATTTTTAAAATAAGAAAACAAACATAATGAAAGTATCTTAGAAATGTAAATAGTGATTTTCTTGGAAATATATGGGTGATGGGGATAGGTGGGTGATATAAGAATGTGTATAAAGCATACTGTTTATAATTTAGGATTTTTTGTTGTTAATGAATATGATTGTTTATAATGTTTGTACTAATTGTGTTTTTCAGGAATTTGATTTTGAATATCAATAAAAATTTCCACTACTCTTTTTGAGCAGTGCCATGGGATCTTTACTGTCCACCTGAACAACCACCAGAATAGGCAGACAGGATCTCGGTTTAATGTCTCATCTGAAAGACAGCACCTCAAGAGTGCAGCAACCCCCTCTTGATGCACTACATTGTCAGTATTGGGATTTTACCCTAAGTGCCTGGTGTGAGGCAAGAACTCACAACCTTTTGATCTTCCGGTCTCAGAGGTGAATGTGCAACCTGCTGAGCCACTGACACGACTAGATTAAGGCAGTGTGCCAAGCAGGGCAGTCTGAAAAAAAACACTGTCAGTAATGCTCTTCACCACAATGGAGCCATTGGGCCCGATTCCAAGACAGCTACACCAGGTGTAAATGCAGTACACCAGTCACGATGGCGCAAATTGCAAGTTACACCAGCGACTTGCGACATGCACGATTCCAAAAAAACACTTACGCCGCAACCTGCAACCGCTATGCCAAATGCACGGAACAAAACACAGTTACACCATAGAAAGCTTATGCTAGTGTGTAATGTGGCTTGCGACATGTGTAATACACCAACACCTCAAAACAGCTATTCCAGAACAGAAGGCATAAGTAAATATGCCAGATGAAGCCAACGTAAGTTAGAACAAGGAATAGCTGTCCTAACTAGAGCACAGGATATACAACCCCCCCCCCCCACATAGCCAGATAGCAGTGTAGTGAGACACACAGCACTGTCAGCAATAGGAGCCCTACTGGGAATAGTGATAGCAGAGCACCGTGAGTGCAGGCATGCCAGGCACAGAGGCAGGACCCAGGTGACCGAGCCACAGCACCCACCAATGGTACCAAGGCCACCAGTGCATAGAGTAAGATGCCCTCACAAGACCTTTGAGGACCTGACTGATCAGCAGTGCCAAGCACGATATAGGCTCAGCAAGATCTGCATCAGGGAGCTATGTCAGGGCTTGGGTGGTGACCTACTCAGCACTAGCAACAGGGGCCACCCGCTGCCACTGGAGGTGCACATGAGTGCAGCACTGTGCCTCCTTGCCACCAGTACATCCAAAATGCCCACAGGGGACACAGTCGGCATCTCCCAGCTGGCGATGTCCAAACCCCTGAGGAGGTTCCTTGCAGCCCTCCTACGGTGCACCCTGCAACATATCAGCTTCAAGTGGGATGCCTGACAGCAGCGCCAGGTGAAGCAGGCGTTTCATAACATGGCGCAGTTCCCCCGTGTGTTAGGTACCATCAACTGTACACACATGGCCATCAGGGCCCCAAGTTAGGATGGGGATGCATACATAAACAGGAAGGAGTACCACTCGATGAATAACCAGGTGGTTGCATCCTAGATGTGATGGCCAAATACCCATGATGCTGCCACAGCTCTCACATCCACAGGAAATGTGGGTTACATGAGGCCTTTGAGAGAGGAGACAGCACTGGAGGATGGCTTGTTGGTATGTACCATGGGGAATGACAACTGCAAAGGTGGGCGAGTGGCAGTGTGTGTACATGTGGCAGACAGTGCATGTGGGTGTGTGGGGACACAATGGCACAACAGGGGCACAGGGAGGACAGGCACTGCAGTGGGCAGAGGTGAAGGCCATGCAGACACGTGGCATGCCACACATGGGAGGCAGGCAGGGGAAAGACACACACACTGTGCAACACACAGGGGCCTGAGAAGACCACACAATGTCAAGGGAAGCACATGCAGTGCATGAACACAGCCAAGGATGTGCACATGACTGCTAGTGCATGCCTGCATGTGAGTGTATGTGCATGCAGCAGTGCGTGCCATGCAGAGAATAGTGAGATGCCAAAGACAGGGCTGCACGCAGCAACATGCAACTAACCTCCCCCCAACAGGTGACAGTGGATATCCTTAGATGCCATGGTTGATGACCCCTGTGAGGACACCCCAGATAGCAGCTGAGGTCTGGTACAATGAGGCCCACACCAGCACAAGAGGGGTAATTGAGGACATCTCGGACTACTGAAGTCCTGATTCTGATGCCTTGACACCTCGGGGGGGGGTGCACTCTAATATAGCCCTGCAATGCAATGCAGGATAGTGCTCACCTACTGCATCCTCCACAACAGCACCCTGGCACACAGTGTTCCAGTGCCCGACAACGACCAGGAGGAAGGTGCACCGCAGGAGGGTGATGGGGTCTGGACATCATGGCAGGACACCTGGTGCACAGTAGTGCAACTACGGGACACTGTGCATGACAGGAGCTGATCCAGCAGTTCATTTGAGGTGGCAAATGGACATCACAGCCAATCACACCACCACCACTCCCCACACCACCAGCATCACCATGGTGGCACCCACAGTAGTATGGGGGACACAGTGTGGTGCAACACAGACCCAACAACAGCACAGCTCCCATGCCACCTCCACCAAGCCTCAGGGGGATGAGATACTGCCTGCCAGGTGCCATGAGACACAAGTGGCATCACTGGAGCTGTAACAGTGCCCATGCATGTCATACAGCATCAGGCAGGCATGACTGCGAATATGCGATGGTACCTCAGGCAACACACAGAAGACCACAGCACACATGGACCACAGACATGGAGACAGAGGTGGGTGTTGGGCACACCCAAGGCAAAGGAACAATGCCACGATGATGGTGCCACCAGAAACAATACACCTGCTATGGCCACTGATACATATAAACAGTGCAACCACAACAGGGACACAGCACCGGGTGGCACAGACCTGCTGATGTATGGTGGTAGGACGCACCATTGTGTTGTGCCACAGGTGCCACACACAGGGACCTCCAGGTCCCTGGGTGGAAGGGAGCTGTACAGGCCCAAGGCCACCACATGGCCAGGACATGCACAGTGTGGCGGCATGTGAACCGGATATGGCACGATGAGCTGCAGCACACAGAGCACCATGCGGCCATGCTCAGTGGTGTGCACCCAAGGCTGTGAGGTGCACAGCCAACACACAGAAAACATGTGCATGATGGGGACGCACATGAGATGGCGCAGCCCCGCCACATGTGTGCCTGCATGTGCACAGTGACACACACACAAACACATGCACACCAGAAGCAGACACGCAGAGCCAGGGGTGAATAAATAACATTTAATGCAACAGTAGGAATAACAACAGCAGTCAGGGAACACACATGTACCACCACCACCATCATCATCATCATCATCATCATCATCAACAACAACAATGATACCAATGGAAAACAGTACCCTCCAGTAACCAGACCACATCCCCACTATGTACAGAACCCCCCAGACCATATGTACCACCCCCCAATCACACAGCAGGCAGCCCCCCAAGCAATTATTGACACCCACCCAGGCACACCTCCCACCACAGCCCTGCCAACAATCATGGATAGCATCCTCCCGCTGAACAGTATCCACAGTCCACCAAACCCCCCTCTCTGCATACACAGATCAGGTGCCCCCCCCCCACAGTCCCAGCATACACCTGGTACATCCCAGGCCACCAAGGCATTGCACAGTCCAAGTGTCTATGGGTCCAGTCCACGCGCCTTCAGTGCTAGCGCCTCTGCAGTGCTGTGAGGAGATCCCCTAGGGAGCCGTGCAGGTACACAGCATCCTCCAAGATAGCAGAGACAAGCACTATCAGTTGCTGGTTGCTCGGCACCTGCTGCCCCAGGTCCAGTACTGCCAGCGGGCCTGCCTGTCCCCCATGTGACTCGGCACCAGCTACATGTCCGCCCTGATGCTGTGGGACCATGTCTAACTGTCCGGACCGGCATCCGGCACTGTCATCCTGCAGCATGGCTTCCTCCTGCTCCACTGCAGGGTGCTCCTCCTGCTCCTCTGTGGGCAGCACCCCCAGCTCTGCCCCCCCTTGCAGGCAGCCCTTCCCCCTCATGGCCCTCTGCCACCTGCTCAGCTGCCACCATCTCCTCCACTGGGTGGTTCCCATCTGACGGCACCTCGCCAGGCTGGTGTTCCGCACCCAGCTCCTCTGCCGGCCTGTCAGCCTCTGGCTCCTCCACATACCACCCCACCAGCCCCTGCAGCCCACTGTCACTGTTGTCCTCTCCAGGCTCCACCTCCTCCACATCTGGCAATGGTGGGATAGGCCGTACCCTGTATCGGTGGTGCCGTGTGCACCACTGGTACTTTGTGGCATCTGTTCAGGTTGGCCATCACCCTAAGCAGTGTCTGCTGCCTTGGGGTAAGGCTGCTCCCCCCACCTGCAAGGGAGAAGAGTGGAGATCACTGCAGGACTGGGACACCCTGTATGCACAGGCACACATGCATATGTGCCACAGCACACTACAGAAATGGTGCCATACACACACACACACAACACCTGTCACATGGTGCACGGTGGCAGCCACACCGGTATTGCACTACAGCCGCAGGCACTGCAGGTGCACATGACTACACCTAGACCACATGACCGACAACAGTGGCATGCTGTGGCACATGTGTGCATGTCCAGGTGGCACATGCCCCCCCATGCTGCCACCACATTGTGGCCCAAACACATGGTGGACTGAGAAAGCACCTACCTAACCTCCTGTGGCCATGTGTCCTCTGTCACTGGTGGCCATGCCCTGGATCCTCCGCTGGCTGCACCTGCTGTCTGTGTGGGCTGGGTCCTGCTCCTGTGTGGGAGAGGGACACCATTACACCTGTACACCACTGCTGACCGTGGCACATGTTGCTTGTCTGTGGAGGTGTCATGCTACTTGTTTTCATACCCATCTGCAGTGCAACTAGTGCCAGTCCTCATCTCCAGGTTTCTCCACTCTGCCATGTTGAGCATGCACTTCAGGAGCTGTGGGTCCCTTCTGGCTAGCTCCTGCTACCTGTACTGCATCTGCCATGTGATGCAGAACATGCCACTGAGTGCACTGAGGCATGCCCCTATGGCCTGCCATGCCCTCTCCCTGTCTGCGGGGGTGTGGCATCTGCAGCCTGGTGGCAGCAGTGTGGTGCACCACTGCTGCACCTGGTTAACTAGCTGCACTGTCTCCTTGGGGGTGAAGTTAGGCACCTGACCACTGAGGCTAGCTAGTCTCCTGCAAGACATGTCCCTGTGCACAGGTCACCTCCTGACCTGTCCTGTCCAGTAGTGGCATGTCCTGAACTGGGCGGCTGCGTCCTTCCAACAAATCTGAACAATAATACCTGTCATGGCTGTACACCGGACACGTTAATATCCAACTGTGCACTACATTGATACGGCCGACTATCATGCTATAGCTCTGGTACCATACACTGCTCTGTATCCACAGAGTCACCACTGTACCTGCACCATGCAGCACAGCCTCTGCAGATCTGGCCTACACATGGCTGTCATTCCATATCTGGGTGCTGGGCTCTCTGTTCATGCATCAGCATGCTGTCCCTTGGTGTACCCTCTGCTATGTGCCCTGTGTGGGCCTATATGATGAGTACGGTGGTGTACTCTGGCCACATGGACACTGCACTGCACTCTCATTGGGAGGCAGTATAGCGCAGTGATATATGGCTCTGAGCCGCTACACCTGATCCCTGGGTTGCATTCTTACAGCCCCCACATGGATACAGTGTGACCCTGAGCAGGTCACCTACCTTCCCTGTGCTCCCAGGTTGCACCTGTAGGCAAGCATGCAGCCTACTGTATCTCTCCTGGGTAAACAATTAGCAACATGATGTTAAAACCTGGTATGGACAGTGACCGTTGCATATGTGCAGGTAGTGCACTATCCCAGTACGTACCACTATTCAGGGTGTCTCTCTCCTGGGTACACAGTTTGGAAGACAACATTAGCAACTGTATATAGTAATGACTGTTGCATATGTGCAGGTAGTGCATGGTCCCAGAACTTACCAATATTCAGGGTGTCTCTCTCCTGGGTACACAGTTTGGAAGACAACATTAGCAACTGTATATAGTAATGACTGTTGCATAAGTGCAGGTAGTGCACTGTCCCAGAACTTACCAATATTCAGGGTGTGTCTCTCCTGGGTAAACAGTGTGGAACAGATCTCTTTAGTGCCTACTTAGCAGTAGCTCCCTATCACTGCTGCTTGGTCCTCCCCTGTCCCAACAGCATTTGCATGGTGCAGCCTGTCTATCACCTTCATGGCCCCACCTCGCACACGGCACATGTACAGGCAACACGTGCAGATGATTGCCACGACACACACCTGCGGCCTGTGTACACTCAACACGCAGGTGCGTACTATGCTACCGAATGCTGCAGTTGCGGCCTATATGCACTTGTGGCCTGTGTGTGGATGTGCAAGTGTGATATGGGCCATGCAGCCATCCCAGGCACCAGATCTATGCTACATGTATCACCTGCTATCACAGCAGTTGCAATGAGTGAGGCCACAGAGATGTATAGTGCAGTGTATATTCAGTTGTTGTGTGACATGGTGTAGTGCTACAATACATTTGTGAAACTACCCATATACACATATCCACACCCAGTAACAGTTCACAGCATACACACACAAACTGTGCTGATCAACATTGCCCTCACACACATGCACGCACACCCCATGCACACTACACATCCACACACAGTGCCCTCCCATACTGCCACTCTGTCCACTGCCCACCACCCATTGCAGCGGCTCACCATAGTGACATGGTCAGTCATCTGCTTGGTGCTGCTGCCCAGTTCTCCTGTGCTTGGGGCACACATGTCCAGCCCAGCACCTGATGTTGCATACTCAACTGCCCTTGTGGCAGCACTGGGCCCACCCTGCCCCGTTGCATGACCGCAGGTCCACCACTGTCCACCGGTCCCATCAGCACTGTCATCCTGTGATGTCTTCCATGCCTCCTTGGGGTGGTTGGTGCTTGTCCTGGCACAGTCCCCGGTCCCTTGTCCTGTGACCCACTGTCTTCCACAGCCTGTGGGTGTGCTGCCACCTGGGTTGTGCCCTGTTCTGGTGTGCCATCTGGTGCTAACCCGCCCTGTCTGGCACTTGTTCTGTGCCTTGTACCCACTGCTGCATGCCCCACGAACATGGCGACAGGTGTCATTGTGGCCATTTGCATTGGCGGTCTGGCTGCCAATGGTGCCACCAGTGGTGTTGCTGGTGGAGGTGGCTGTTGCACCAGTGCTGCTAATGGTGTTGGCGGTGTGGATGGTGGGGGCTGTTGCTCTGGTGTTGGTGGTGGTGTTGGTGGCAGTGGTGGTGGGGTGTGTTGCACTGGTATTGATGGTGGTGTTGGTGGTGGGGGTGGTGGGGCCTGTTGTGCAAGTGTTGATGGTGGTAGTGTTGGTGGTGGCAGTGGAGGGGTGGTGTGGGGTGCTGCTGCTGGCCCAGCTGCCCCTGGTAGTGGTGGTGTTGTTGCTGCAGCTGTTGTGGGCTGTTGTGGTGGTGTTGGTGGCAGTTGCACCACCTGTGGCACCTGGGTGGTGGTGTCCCTCCAAGGTGTGCTTCGCAGTGGCTGGCCTGTAAGTGCACCCTGTAGTGCAGCAGACAGTATGTCTGTCTACCTGTCTGGTCTGCTGTGCCACTGACCGCTCCAAAGCCATGGCCAGGTGGGTGATTGCTCATGTCTGCACCTGCACACAGGCCTGTGAGGTGATCATGGTGTCCATGAATCACTCTATGGCTGACTCTGTGGTGCATGTCCCTGTCTCCAACACTCCTATGAGGGTACCCATGTGCTCCTCCATTGCTGAGTGGTGTGCGTCCATACTGAGCCGGATACATCTGAGACGCTCGGACTGCTCCTTGTGGGTGGTCATGAGGTTCCTGCAGAACCTGGCATAGTCTGTGGGTGTTGCTGCTGTGCAGTCTTCCTGCAGGGATGGCGTGGCACCATCCAGAGTCACCTCCAGCCTGTCGTATGATGTAGGGCTGAGGGCCTGAGCTGTATTGTCCGCTAAGCTGCCACAGCTGAGGAAATCACTCAGGTCCAGTCCCTCCTCCTCCTCCTGCTTTTGTTCCTCCTCCACTGCCTGCTGCTCCCCAACACTGGTGTCAGAGCTGGGTCTGGCTGCACTGCATCATCACCACCAGAGGTGTCCAACACGGTGGCCTGTTGGATGGTCAGCTGCATGCATTCCAACTCCAGCTCAGTGCCTGTGCCACCACTGTCCTCAGACCCTGTGTCCACTGCTGCTACACCTGTGGGAGGACAACAGTGCATCAGTGCTACCCCACCATGTCAAGCCCTTCGTACATGTCTCCATACCCATCCCTGTATTGCTGTCCCATGCACTGGGGGGCAGTGCTGGCCATCAGCTTACATGCCCTTGTGTCCACTGCTACTGCACCTGTGGGGAATGACAGTGGATCAGTGCTACCCCGCCATGTCATGCCATCCACACATGCCTCCATACCCACCCCTGCATTGCTGTCCCACGCACTGGGGGCAATGCTGGTCATTCACTTACCTGCTCCTGTGTCCACTGCTGCTGTGCTTGTGGGGGAACAACAATGCATCAGTGCTACCCCGCCATGTCATGCCCTCTGTACATGCCTCCATACCCACCTTTGCATTGCTGTCCTGCACTGTGGGCAGCGCTGGCTGTCAGCTTACCTGTCTCTGTGACCATCCACATCATATCTAGGTTTGTATCCCCATGGATGCTGTACTGGCTCAGGAAAGCCAATATCTTCTCCTCATGGCCACTGAGAGGTCTCTCCTCCTGTGGCCGACCTCCTCTGGCTGCTGCCTGCCTCCTGTTATAGGCCTCTTTGGCCTTTGTGTGGCACTTGAGGTCACTGACCTGCTTCTGGAGGTCACGCACATTGTGCTTTGCATTGGCCACTGCATTCACCTTTTTGGCCACCTCCTCCCATACCTCCTTGCACTTGCAGCACTGGTCCCATTCCCAACCCTTGCCCATTCGGAGGTCTGTCTGGGCCTCAAATTCCTCTAGAACAACAGTTCTCAAACTTTGTTATAGTGAGCCTCCCTTAAGCCATGGAAAAGATCTTGAGCCTCCCCCAAAATACAGAAATATTTTTGGACCTCCCCATAGAAAAATAGCCTACTTTTCACAGTACATCAGGAATAAATTGAAACCTCTTTGCATTGCTGGCTCTCATGTTATTAAGCTTATTGTAACCCTCCTCCCCCAACAGGACAACCTACTTTCCCCAATATTTTGACTCTCGAACCATTGTTACCCCTTACTGCCATACCTTCATGGGTCAGACTGCTTTTTCTGTTTTCCCTCTAACTGGAATAACCTTCCTGCCGTCCTCTGCCTCTCCACCTCTCACCCTGCTCTAAGCAACTTATCAGGGATCATTTTGTTCACTCCTGCTCTTATTCCTAGTACCTGTATGGTTAACTCTAGTATTTGGACAGTTCTGCTGCCAGTCTAATTGATCAATTGTTCCTTGCATTGTTAGTTTATTGTTCTTAATTTGTTTGCACTTTTGTTCATTTTGTATTGCTTAAGTGTTTTGCAGTTATATTTTGAATTGTTTTCTCTCACTACCCTTCCCTGGGTACACCTGAAATAAGCCATGGCTCAGTGTACAGTACCTTCCCTGGTCACCGACTTGTGAATAAATACATAAATTCACCTACTATTATCCTCTTTCAGTTTGCCTTATCCATTCACACAAAATCTATAAAGTTCAAAATTTAAATATAGTACTTTTTCTAAGACTTGCTTGAGCCTCCCCTGGAATAGGTTGGGGCCTCCCAAGGGAGGCTGACCTCACCATTTGAGAACCCCTGCACTAGGAGGATGCCTGTCTCCTCATGGGTAAAATTCTGCTTTCTGCATTTTGCCGCACTTACCCCCTCTGCACTTCTACCTGCCATCTTTCTCACATGCATAGCTCCTACACCATGTCTGTGACCTGCACATTTTTATATGGTCTTAGGGTTGCAACATGCATAAGTGCTACGCCCATTACTGCCAGTTCCACCATGCGTTTCGGGTGTAACTTGCAAAATGTGTTATTCAGCATTCTACATTGTAACTGGCATTTCTCTTGGAATAGGGTGCAGCTCTCATGTCACAAGGATTTGGTCATAAGTTTATGCACTGGAGTGGTTTGCACCTTGTTCTTCTTGCTCTCTTGGAATTGGGCCCATTGTCACTGGCAATAAACCCTGCTGTAAGCGAATGTGCATTAGCCACTCATCAATCTGATTTAGCAGCATGCTCAGCATTTTCTCACCAGTGTGAGATCCAGTAATACTTTTGCCAGACCCCAAATCAATGACCACTCCAGGTACCTGTGCCCAGTGTGCTGTTATGCACAGATATGAGCTGCCCACTATTTGTCTACTTGTCCACATATCCATGCTAAGGTGGATATATTTGGAGGCAGAATGCTTCATGGCATGTAGGATGGACTGTGAAACTCTGCTGTACAGTTTGGGCATGACACATTTTGAGAAATACGTTCATGATGGTAACTGCCATTTGGGACAGGCATGGGCCATCAAACAGTGGAATCGTGGATTCTTCACAAAGAAGAAGGGCAATAGGTCAATGGTGAGCATTTCAATGGTGGCTGCATTCAGCTCATGGACAGCAGCATGATTGGTGGGTACTTTGAGTGCCGCTCAAACACACTCTTCAATGTGGGCTGCATCTTGGGGGCAGGTCAACAAAAACGTTTTACTTGTGCCACCAATGTTGTTCTTGCTGGTGTACCAGGTGAGTCTTGGGACCTGGGATGTGTAGCATGTATGAAACTGGTTATTTTGGTGGATCTGGTGCCTGGTGGTGTACTTTTATAACTCGAGGGAGTGGCAGCTCCACTGCTACTGCACCCACTGCTTGAGAGAGAAAAGGATTCCTCACACTCCTCCTCCACCACCAACCCACTCAGCCCTCCCTCCTCCTGCTCTATTGCACTGCTGTCACTAACATTAAGCTTGACAAGGGAACTTCCACCAACAGCTCTGGTATCTTTCTGGTGAGGGTGCCAGTGCAATGGGTGCCTGTTTTTCAAAAGGGCTTACTGGCCACTGGTGCCTATGTGGCTGCCCTTTTTTCCACAACTTACACGTGCTTGACACAGCTGATTTATCGCCACAGTGTCATCAGCTGCATCGAGCATGTAAAAATTCCAAACTAGGGAGTTTGCACCTCTAGATTTGACATGGTACTGGGACTTGGACAGTGGAGCCAAAGGTGTGGAAGTTTTTGCTTTTTTTGGCCACTTGCATGTTTTCCACCATGCTACATTTTGGAGGTGGGGTTACTGGACTGCTTGTTGTAGGCTTGCTGATATCTTCACCCTCAGGCTTGTCATCTAAATAGGCTACATCATCACTCTTCAGCTTTTTCACTTCTGGCTCCCACAGGGGATCCAACACCTTGTCATCATCTGTACCAAAACATATTATATCTTCCTCCTCCTCCTCCTCCCTATCACTGTCTACTTCCAGAGAAACTTTTCCCTTCTCTGGCATCTCCTCACTGTGGGGGGAGGGGGGCTGACTTTCCTCATGCCCTTCTCCAGGAGAAACAGACTGAAGATGGATGCTATCACCCTTACCACCATCAGCTCCACCTTGAGTAGGAACAACAGTCACACCAACACATTTTTCAACCTCCTTCTGGACCTCTGTGCCTCCACTGGTGTGAGTGTCACCCTTATTCACAGTATCATCCGCAACAAGCATGCTAGCTACAGATTGGGCAATAAAAAAAATAATCACAGACTTGAATCCACTTCTAACTTTGATTTTGCTGCTATGGCATCCACAGTAGCAGCTGAGCCCACAGAGGACACTGATTCAGAAATAGGTTTGCTTATTCCAACAGACATCTTTGAGCCACCTCCCACCCCAGCACCTTTCCCTGAAGTGTAACATCTCTTGGCAGGCATATTTACATGTTTGTTCCATTTGCCTTCCTCCAGAAGTATATGATTATGCATTTCTTCTGAATAAGTGTGATTTAGCACCTGCAGTACTATCTGCAAAGGGCAAACAGAAATCAGAACAGGTAGCTGTACTGTAGTGTTTACAACTTCCTACCTAATCATTACTATTAGATAATTTTATTATTTGAACTCTGATTTTATTTATCTGCTATTTGTGGATTTTAATTAGTTGTTTTATCTATAATACTTTGTTAGACACCCAGAGCCTCTGGATTTGGGTACCTTAAAAATAAAATCTGCCTTGCCTTGCCTACAACTGCTACTGTAGTCTATTCAAGTGTTAAAACACTGTTTTATTTTTTCAATTACAAAAACACAAGTTAAGTAACATAGGGTAACAGGAGGACAGGAGTAAGATACTTTAAACACAAAACTGACAGAGGACACCACCTTAACAAGAATGTGCAGTAACTCTGAAAAAATACTTAAGTAGTCCTTAATCAAATGTCAGTTTTTACATGGAATGATTATTACACAACTTGATAATAACTGGGTAAGTATTGGTAGATTCAGGCAAACTAAATTGTAAACCAACTGCACAGAACACCTCACTGTCAAAATATGAGCTACAGTCTGGATAAGTGGTGTCTGGAGAAGGCAAGTACTGCAATGTGTTAGTACTTACTAAATACAATTTTGGCTTATAGATATATCAGACAGAAGGGACAACAAGATTTGAAATGAACAAACAAAGTCACCTCCAACAATCATGCAGGGACCACCACTCTCTTGAAAATGATGTAGTTTTTTATACAGTACGGGTCAGGTAGTAAACACCAGTGCTATAACATGGAGGAAAGGGTTAATATGGTAAGCAAATTAAATAGAAAAACAGAAACGCTGCAATGCAGAGGCTAGATCACAATTTTAATTTCTGTGAGCAATTTAACAATGCAGAGTACCTGGATATGGGCAAGTCAAGTGGTCAATGTACACGAATACGTCCAATAAAAAAATAAAGTGCAATAGTGATTAAGCAAAGGGAAACAGGAACAGAACTACTCAGAATGAGTAATTGTTCAGATAAAGTTACTCAAATAAGGGTCAATATGTAAGAAAAATATAACAAGTAGCACATCAACAAAAATATTAAGACTTAAAAGAAACTATGGAAACTAACTCACAACTTGTAAGAAATCTGTCAAATATTAGGAACTAGCCTGCTTTGCTTTCACGTACACACACACACCACATGGGCGACCCTCCCCCACTCAACTCCCTCACAGACACAGACACAGAGAAAACTGAAAACACTACCTAAGTTTAACTAAGTATTATCCAAAGACACCAAAACAAAGAAATGTTCACTAGCAGCACTAGAAACTAAAGTGAGAGTTTGGGAGCAATTAACTCTTAAAAATCAAAAATAAAGAGGTTTTTGAAGGGTTTTATTGGCTGTGAAGCACCACACTGAACTGCTCTCTGACTCAACAGACAACGTACTGTGCAGGAAACAGCCTGCTCATGATATTTCAGCTATTTATCCACAATGCATTGCAATTTCGCAGGCAAAATTAAAAAACATTGTCGAAATTTAGTGAAATTTGATGAAATTTTGCATTAAGCGAAAGTGCCACCATAGGCAAAATTACATTTCACCCAGGTGAAAAAATTTCTCTTAATGCAAAAATTATGTGAAATATTTCACTAGGCGAAATTTTCTAATTTCATACATCTCTAATCCCAAATAGAGATATACAAAATTAGAAAATTTCATTCCATGAAAAATTTTGTGAAATTCACACATTTCACAAAATATTTCACGGGTGTGAAATGTTACATTCCATGGGCAAAATATGAAATTTTGCCTGTGAAATGCAAAATTTCACGACAATATGCAAAATGTTTCCCGGGAAATGTGAAATTTCACCCATGAAACAGCAGAATTTGGTGAACTTCGGTGAAATTCAGGTGACATTTGGTGAAATTGCACATTTTGTAGTGAAATTTCATGTTTCACAAGCAAAATTGCACAATTTTCACCTGGCAAAAAATGTCACGGAATGTTGTGCGCTGCAAAATTGCTGATTTTGTGGCAATTGCACTGGCAAAATTTAATTTTGCAACATCTCTAATCCCAAAGCACCACAAGAAGTGGTTTGCAATGGTAGAGGAGATATGGAAATCAGGTAGCAAACCAAAGCTTGGAGACTGCTACTTCAGTAGTAAGTGGGAAATAACAAACACACAAAACATACAGTACATGATAATACACAGTTTTAGCCAGACACACACTACATTACTATATGCACTATTTTTACATAATATTATAGAGTGCATAAAAGGCTTACCTCACCAGGAACACAGGCCACCCTTAGAACAAATTCTGTCCAGAGCCGATAGGGCTGTGATGAGCTGCCAAGTGATCAAAGTTACATCTGTATGTAGAAATTATTGAATGGCCTTTTTGGGATCCTTCCTCACGAAGAGCGCCAGTGTCATTTTGTTCACTTGTCCTGAAAGGTGATTTTGCAGAGCGATCACACCATTCTGTGCCACAGGTGCGAAAACACATTTTGGGCAGGATGTAATAAATGCCAGCTGTACTCTTAAAAAGGAGGTGCACAAAAATGGCAATGTTGAAAATGTGGAGTGAAAATATTAAAAAATTGGAAAAGTTAAGAGCGTGTGTAGAAATTGCAAAATGTACGCTCATAACGCAGTCATTTTGTGGAATTTTTTCACCAAATCTGCAACATGGGCTTTTGGGGACCCCACCTCATGAACTGTGCCACTGTCATTTCCTGAATTCCTCCCAAAAGGTGATTCCATGCAGCGACCATGAAATCACCTTTCAGGATGGTGTAATGAAATGACAGTGAAAGTTTTCAGGAGGTGGGGTCCCAAGAACCCTATGTTGAAAACTGTGTGCCAAAATTCCCCAAAATGGATGATTTATCAATATAAGTTGAAAACCCCATTCAATAGCATATAGCATGCTTACCTTTGATTCTTCAGTTTGCAGCCTGACTTTGAAGAGTGCAGACATGTCCTGGTCCAGAGATGATGACAGTGCCAACCTCCTGAGGTAAGTATGTGGCAAGGGGGGTATGGGGAGGTGGGTGTTCAGTAGGAGGGTGGGGGATTGGGAGGGGACTGGGGTGATGATGAGGGACCATTTTCTTTTTACAGAAAGAAAACATGTTGGGGACTGCTTTTCTTGATTTATGGGGGGCAGACATTTGGGCACACTGGGTGAAACCCCAGTGTACAAAATGAAATCAGCTAGAGGGCATCAAAATACATTTGGGCACACAGTGTGCCATATGACTGTGGGGGGGTACATAATGCCAACACTGGGATTGGGGACCCCGCTGTCAGCAGGGGGAGAAAAATACATTTGGGCACACTGGGGTGGACTCCCAGTGTGCCACATGAGTGGGGGCTGGGCCACATAATGCCAACACAGGGATTGGGGACCCTGATGTCAGCAGGGGTTTCCTTTGTTGCCGGTGCTGGCAGTGGTGTGCAACTATGCATGTGAGGCACTTGTACATGCGCAGTTGCAATGAATGGCATTTTGACATTCACAACAAGATGACACCAGCAGAACTGCACATGCGTGTGACTTGCACATGCACAGTTCATGCTCTGGAATGCTGAAGTAACAGCCAAAATAGTGTGGCTGTTATTTTGGATGTTACTCCGTAGCAGCTGATCATGGCAGAGGGTTTCAAGCTCCATTGAGCTTTCAGAAGGATGCTTCCTAAAGTCCAATGGAAGGTTCCATGATTGGCCATTTTTACAGCTACTGAATGATCCCAAAATAGCTGTAGGCTCTGCCCACAGCCCTAAAAAGGGGAATTAACTGATTCAGAAGACGATTCAGAAACACATGAGGGGGACAATCACAGTGAAGGAGAATACAAGTCCCCTCCTGGTGAGTAGACTTAATGGTTATCTCACATAAACACATCCCCATGTCACAGCACTTAACATAATACTCCCAATGTATACATTTCAGACATAGACAACAAGATGGAAACCCAACAGCAAAACATCCAGGAACACCCACCATCACCACCGCCACCATCATCACCACTACCAGAATCAATAGCAGTGCCTGTGAAAACTGAGACCATCACCATAACGAAGGCTGAGGATGGGGATGGCACCAAGCCACAGCCAGCTGAACTACCAGAAAAAGAGAAAGAGCCTATGCCATCCACTGGTAAGTATTCATAATATTAATTCATAAACATCTTTTCAGGTATAACAAAGAACAATGTGCAACAAATAACTTCAGGACCTCGTAACGGCATTTCTTTTTTCTTTCTTCTTATTTTTTCCTTCTGGTAGATCCAACATCGAACCTTATGAAAAAAGTGTCGGACCTCACCCAAGTTATAAAATGTGGATTTGATTCTGTCACTCAAGCACTCTTGTATGTCCTCCATCAAATGCATCTGCAGACACAAGCAAAGAACACTGGAGTGGTGCTTGAGTGGCAGAATCAGTCTCTTCTACACAAGATAGTGGATGAGCACATCCAAATTAAAAATTTAATATAGGACATTTCATTTTGTGTCCTCCCCCGAACAAGTCCCACAACCCACTCACCACAGTCAATAATTCCACCCTCTTGTAGTTTCTATCAACAATAAATTCACCCCCCCCAAAAAAAAAATATATATATTATATAGTTGTAAAACGAGAAGAAAGAAAAATTATGGAGGGAGAGTGAGAGTGTGTGTGTGTGTGTGTGTGTGTGTGTGTGTGTGTGTGTGTGTGTAGCAGGTGGACTGAGCAAGGGGCAGTAGGGATCATGGCAGAAACTGCTTTGAACACTGTCTTTGCCATACACTCCTTGCACCAACAATTACAAAAAATAAAACACAGATGACTGTGTGTCTATGAAGTTTTTTTACACACTTCGGGTGTGTAAAAAAACTTCATATCAGAACGTTGCCTATGCATTATTCTTTATGTATTTTATTGTGCTTATTCCAAGTTGTTACCAAAGCTATTGTTAATGTTTTGCTGCTTTGTTTTGTGCTGCTGTTCCTCCTCTGTTTTTCCCCTTCACTGGGTCACATCTGGAAATTAGCCTTGGCTCAGTGTGCCTCTCCTGGTTACCAATTTTCAAATAAATAATCACAAGATATGTGTGTTCCAGGTTTTATAATAAAAATCAACACTGTCACACTTATTAGTACCTTTTTGGTGTGCTGGATGCTGAGGCAGCATGCCTCCAGACTGCTGATTATCATTTGTGGTGCTATTCTACTGTGCCTGTTAAGAATGTGTTTTCTTACTAGTACAGTAATGTTGGTAACTACATTGATGTTGGTCATTGGCTGCTTTAGAATGAGTTTCAATCAGAGTCTTATCTGTGTCAATTCCTACTATGCACGGATGTGTTCTTCCCAGTAAGTTGATCATTTTAATGTGGAGGAAAGAACAGCCGAGCATTAATCCAGACCAAGAAAATCCCTGTCCAGGAGAAAACAGTGCACTGGCTAGTGCATAGAAACTCTCTTAGTAAGGTTTCAAAACAACATCATACAATGGGTACTCAAATGAAACATAAATCCTGCTTTGTGATTGGTTACCTAACACACCTCTTCCATTGTAAAGCCTACTATCACCCCATGGGGAAGAGATGCCAGGCAGCCTCTTGAGCCATCACCCAAAAAAATTACTGCAAGCCCCGCTTTACAGCCTATGAGCCACCATCTGTACCGCTCGCTAAGTGACCATTCATTTCGAGACAAATCGCAAACTTCAGTCCCTCCAAAAAAAGCCTCAAAATGAATAGTTCCTTTGAATTAATCAAAGAAACGGAGCTTGAAGAATGCTGGAAAATTAGAACACTTACCAAAGTTTTTCTCAACAAAACTCTGCAGGTCTCCAACTATCAGCGCCGTCCTCAGCCTGTGAATATGCTCCTCCTTCATTTCAATGTGGGACCGTACCAGTAGATCAGACAAGCTGCAACTCAAACGCCACTTCCTAGACAGTTTGCTAACAACACTGCGCATGCGCATGCTTTAGCAACAAAGGACTATTTTTCCACGCGTAACAATAAGTCTAATAAAAAGTAATAGAACATCTAAATCAACTAATTTTTTTTTACATTTTTTTACACACAAAACATACAGGGGTCCATTGTATAATAGCAATATGCCACTTGAGAGTGTGGTGATGCCAGGATTTACCCACACTTGGTGTATTTTACTCACTCGGCTGCGCCTAGTGACCAAACCCCACACAAGGCATGGGTAAATCCTGGCATCACCAACACCCTCTCATGGAATATTGCTTAATTATACAATGGCTTGAAAAAATCCTGAATGCTGATTGGCTGGCTGGTATGATTTACACATTGTAAATCATACTATCACCCAATGGTAAAGAGTATCAGCCGCCAGTCAGCCACATAAGGAACCCCCAGAAATCACTCCGAGCCCTCCTGAAACAGAAAACTGGTCTACTGACTCACAACGCTCTCCCTGCCTGTACATTTCCTTAGGAGGCTTACCTTAATCTCTTCCCATCTACTGGGCTTCCTTCTGGCATTCCCAGTATGTGTACTGCCCGGCTCAAGTCCATAAATTTCCCCCAGGGCCCCTGTGCAGTTTTTTATTTGTTGTTGGCCTGGCAGGGCTCATGGAGTGGAATTGTGAACTGCCAGCATTTCCTGAATCTGGCTGGCACTTGTGTAAGTGCAAAAAAAAGCACTTTGAAGTTAGTGACCACCATTGCGGTCAAAATGGAGGAGTCCCGTGGTCCCAGTGCCCGTAGTCAGTGAGTTAGGCACTGGGGACCAGTACAAGGCCACGGGGAGGCCTCTTTCAAAAAAATGCAGAGCGCTGAAAAGCACTGTAGCACTGCATATACAAGGCCACAGAGAGGTCTCTTTCAAAAATATAAGCAGCACCGAAAAGCGCTGTAGCAGGGCACATACAAGGCCACGGGAGTCCTCTTTCTAAAAAATAAGGAGCGCTGAAAAGCACTGTAGCAGGGCACAGCTCAGGGCTAATAAATAAAAGATGAGCCCCTATACATATTAATGAGGGTTGTTGTCAATTCCTGGGGGCACACTATTTGGGGGCAATGAAATGGTAGCCCATGTATTAAGTGACCACGACTGAGTACTTTCAAAAAGGGTGACTCAATCACAGCACTTTTACACTGGGCTACTGGGAAGGAGAGCAACCAGATGGGGGTTCAGCGAATATAGCGACAGGATGTCACTATATGTACATGCATGGGGGGGAGGGACCACACCACATTACAGGCAGAAGGGAAGGGAGGGTTTGTGGGGCATAGTGCGGTGGTGGATTGCTGAGTTGGCCATGTAGCATGGTGGGTTGGTGGCAGGCTAGGGTTGGGAGGATGGTGGGTTCGGTTCTGGGCACCCACTTGTTTTTTGTGTCAGTTGGGAATTTTTTTCCCCTAATTTTGCACCCCCCCAACATGCACCCCCTTGGTGTTAAGAATCCTTTAGTAGATGGGTGCAGGGGGCAAGTGTCCAGCGCCCTTTTGTTTTGCACAGCAAGTCCACTTCGCCAAAATTCATTTTTGGTGATATAGACGCGCCCAAACGGTGATCACTGTTACATGGTCACTGTTATCACATGGAACCCAGCAACACACATTATAGTAGTTAAACAAATAAATGTGGTAACTGGGCTATTTTTGTGGTAAAAGAATACATTACATAAAAATAATTTAAAATGCCACACTAACTAAATTTTTCTTTATTTTTTTCATACACAAAAATGAAGTGGGACATTGTACAATCACAATAGTCCACTCGAGGGTGTGGGTGATGCCAGGATTTATCCACATCTGGTGTGTTGCTGGTCACTCGGCTGCACCTCGTGACCAAATAACACACCAGGCATGGGTAAATCCTGGCATCATCCACATCCTGTTGTGGTATACTGCTTAATTATACAATGACTTTAAAAATGAAGCATTCTCATTGGCTGGCTGGCACTTTACAACCGTGATAAATTGAGTCTTACCTCACAGGAAAAGGTGCCAGTCAACCTTTCCTGATGCCCACTAAGTAACATTCTGACCCCTCCCACATGCAAACAAGTGGCTGCTTTCTTGAATCCAACCTCTGAAAATGAACTCCACAACAAACCATTCAACCCACCTCACTTCTCACTCTCTCACCATCCCAGTCCTCTCCCACTTGAAGTCAGGCTCAGCCCCATTCCCACTGAATCTCTTCAATATGGTCCCACTCTTTATCTCTCTGTTCCCCACACTGCAGCACTTCTCTTACACAGGAACGTGTTTTAAATTACAAACCGAAAATTAAAATGTCTAGAAATTAGCAACGAAAAGCCCATTGAGCATGCCCATCAGGACGGAGTGGGGGGGGACAACTTCCACAGCAGTGCTGCACAAATCAGGAAGCAAAGCAAGATCTGGCCACCAATGTAGAACTAGGTTTTTCAGCACAGCAATAAAATCAATAAAAATGATTTTAAATACAAATATATATATATTTTTTTCTCACCCCCCAAAACAGAGGACATTGTATAATAGCAATACCCCACTCCAGGGTGTGGGGCAATGCTGGATTGACCCACGCCTGGGATGTTTTGCTCACTAGGCCTCGTGATCAAGCAACACCCCAGGCATGAGTAAATCCAGCATTACCCAACACCCTGTCATGGTATATTGCTTAATTACTTCACCCACCTCATTTACAGGCAGATGAGATCATTACTTTAGTGCTATCCTAAGCATCCACCTCTACTGAATGACAGGTGTGAATGAACACAACAGAAATAGCATTCATACCTTTCACTACAAAAAACAGATTCAAGAGTCTGCGAACCTTATAGCAATGTATCACTCACCCAGACCTCTGCACAGGCTAAAGTGATTAAGTTAAACTATTGTTGGTGCATTTCTGACACTGAACATGAAACCAGTCAAATCAGCTGATTGCCTTTCAGTTTCTTGCAGTAGGCACAGAGTCAGAATAAAAGCCTTTATAGATCTTACCCAGCTGGCAATATCCCTGGCTTCTTCATAGATTAAGGAGAATAGCACCACAAATGGTATCACCAGGGTGGTGGCATGTTGATTACCACAGGGAACAGCAAGTCTCAGCATCTAACAGTGTAAGTGAAGCAAAGCACACACAAAATGTCTAAACATAGTATGAAATTATATATTTTCAATAAAACACCAGACAAACATTGTTTTATAAAAATATTTAATGAATGGTGCTGCTGGTTTAATTTCTGAAAATTTAATCACACAGGATCCTTACATAATAACCTGCAATCAATGATTTCTGTATTTGCTGACTTTATGTTGCCTTTTAACCTATGCTTTGCTTGAAGCAATAGTATTATTTGTACAGTGGCCTATATTCATGAGGCACTTTTTCAGTGGTATAAGAGATTTGTTTTTACCTTACAAGTCAAGAAGAAAATCTTTACATTGATGTTTACATTTCATCCACTTTAACTCCACCCCAATCAAAGCCTTCCCATTAAGGATCAATTAGAATGAACCCAAATAAAGCAAAACTGGGTCAAGTATATTTTCTCACTCAGATACTCCCAAAGTGTATATGGTTTAAAAGAACACATTGAACAATATTTGTTGGCAGCTAGCAAATGTAACTATTTTAAAACTTGATTTTGTAAATCTTAAATGTATGACAATTGTATTCTGTACATGCTGGCCCAGATATTCAAACTGTGCTCAAAAAGTGCGCAACAGCAGGAGCAAGCGCAAGTCCACTACACCCACGTGCAAGAAGCGCAATATTCAAAAACTGCGCAGGCCAAGGTGCATCTACGGCAAACGACTGAATATTGTACCACCTGCACCATAACGCAACCAGGGATGTGAAGTTGCGCATATCTGATGCGCCACAGTGCAACCAGGGATGCCCCCTGGAGCAGGGCAGCAATGCAACAGCACAACCAGGGATGCAGGGGTCCACCACCCATGCCACAGATGGACAGAGGAGAACACAGCAGAACAGACATTGTCCCCCACACCCTATGCAGTGCACAACCAGGGGAGAGCTGGAATAACCACTGACCCATGGATACCAGCAACCAACCCACAGCCAGGCCATGGTGCCCCAGCACACCCCCTGGCAAGCTGTGACTGGCACACAAGGAGGGCCGACCATTCCATGCCACACCATCCCACCCTGCACCACGATCACCATACACCCTTCCGAGGAGTAGCGCCCAACAGTGCAGGACACCCTATGCATGCCACCACCCCCACTATGACAATGCAACCCTGTGCACCATGGAGCCATGCAAGGCAGCCCCACCATGTGCACCCTGCTGTGGGCGGCAGCAGACAGCAATGCAACAACAGCATACACAGTGCCACCCTGCACATCCCCCCTGAGGTACAGCTGAGAGACCAACCATGCGTCACCACAAGGGGTACCCCACATGAGACAGGGCATGCCCTGGACCCCACCACCAGCAGTACAGCACCCTGCACACCCTCCCAAGGACACATCCCGTCCCAGCACTGGCCACAACAGCCAGCACAGACATGCACAGTGTTACATGGAAGCATGCACCACACAGGATGCAACACAGTGCATGGACAAACACCCACCCATACCCAAGGGCACACCAACACAGGGACACAGTAGGGGGTCAACCAAGCCACTGGCGTATGGCCACAGCTGATGTGTACACATGGCCAGTACCCCTACATTGCACAGGTGTGCCAGCCACCCTGCGCAGGCACCATGAAGCTGTATGCCACCAGCATACTGCTGGAGCACAGGTGACAGACACTGGAGCACATCCCCTGCAACAGACACAAGCAACAGCATGGAGGGGGGACAACAACAGCGGAGGCCACAGTGCCACCAGAGGCAGACATGCACCAGACTGGTGATGGAAGGCAACCTGGCATTGTGCTGGGTACAGTTGTTATCCAGCATGGACAGCCACCACTGACACACCAGCAGACCGTGCATATCACAGACACGCAAGGGTGTCAGCTGCACAGGCCATGGATGGTCTGACAGGGGTGCCATGCACACAGTGCAGGCACCGTGGACCACTGCACACAGGCATCCAGTGCACAGAGTACAACACACAAACCACAGACAGTGACTGATCCCCCTGCCCACACCATAGGTGGTTCACCTCTGCACACACACACACACACACACACACGCCCATGCGTGCACCACCCCTGACGCCATGTACACCACTGCAGCTGAGCACCTGTAGCCCGCTACAAATCAGAGACCACCACAGTTGTCATAACAAAACAAATGTATTTAAAACCGGAAATACAAAAACTATATACAATGGGGGGGAAAGCCACATACCAGGTGGGGGCAGGTAAGGGGCAGGGATGAACAAATGGGAGAGGGAAGAAGGGGTATGAGGATGGGTCCGAAGGGGGAAGGTGTAATTAGGGGCATAGAGTGATCATCGTCTGCCCTGGTCCTCCTCCACATGGTGCCGATGTCATCTCCTCCTCCTCACTCCGTGGCGGTCCATTCTCTGCAGGAGCTCCAGGGTCACCCTCACCACCTGAAGCAGCTCCTGTAGTCCTCTCTCCAGCACCTGGAGTCACCGTCCACCTAGGACGAGGGAGCAGAGTCAATAAGTGTGACTGTCCAGCCCCCTGCAGCCCACCCATTGTTCATGGCATACAGCCATGTGCCACGCCCCTGTGACGGTGTGTGACCACCCCCAGTGACCGTGTCCACAAGACCTGCCTACCCAGGCAGCCACAGCCATGTGGACCACTGCACACACCCACCACCCATGTCCTGCTCAGGACCACCGTGGCCGTACAGTGACTTGGCTAAAGCAGTGTGAAGGCAGTGGCACAGCCATGTGCCCGGTGCACGCATGGACCACCATCGATGCACTCCCAGACATGCAGTGCCACTGGACAGTGCTGACTGTAACAAGTTGCGTGCATGGTAGTGGTGTCAATGGATGGTGGCCATGCCCCGCTTCCCGCCCAGTTATACAGCATGCAATAGTAATCATGGATGTAAGGCACTCACCATCATCAGGCTGGTCCCTGTGCCGCTGTAGACCTTCAGCCCTCCTGTCCTGCTGGTCCTCCAGGTGGCGCCTCCGCTCCCTCATCTGCCTGCGCTCTTCTGGGCCAAAGGTGCAAACATGGAGAGAGGAACATCAGTACAATCTGGTAGCAAGGTCCCCCCACTCCCATGTGTGTGCAATCCCACACAGCCATACCCATCCACCCCACACCCCGATACCACCACCACTACGGCCAACACTGGATGCCCCCCCATGTGCCGGACACATGCAACCATGATACCCATATGGACGTTAACAGTGTATGGATGTGGCACCTACCTGGCCATGGCACCGTGCCCCTCCTGGCATGTGCCCGCAGGTGGGCAAGCAGGTCAGGGTCCTTGCGCCTGAGGTCCCCATAATGGTGGCGACACTGCTCCACTGTGCACCCCATACCAGTAGCCTCCTCCAGAGCATTGGCCACCTCCTGCCAAACTGCACTCCTGGCCCTGTCCAGGGGTGTATCACCATATAGAGCCCCAGCATGGGGCTCTACTATTGCCACCAGGTTGGCAAGCTCCACCTGGCTCCACATCACTGCCCTTCTCCGTGCCATCTCAGCAAAGTGGCAGATTCAAAATGGCGCTTGGCAGCATGGTCCTGCCACGTGCAGATGCTGCGCGGTACAGCAGTGCCATTCCCTGTCGCGCTGTCACCGAACAGCATGATAGTGGTGCACCCATGCCTGATGCATGGCACCTAGGGGCAAAGGTCAGGCACAGGATCAAGGGTCTCTTGCGCACGGACAGACACAACGTGATTGAAACCCAATGCGTGTAGCACGATTGGGTGCCTGTGTGCCATCTCCTGTAGCGGCCTACAGCGCTGTTGCCCCAGTGTGCCTATGGCGCCCCAGTGCCACAGCGCCATATATGTGAACAGCGCAGTAGCACCACTGGCACAATGGTGGCCGTGCCCTGCATTGCCTCCCATGCACAGCACATCAGCAGTGCAGCAGGCGCCTGCGTCATCAACCTGGGCATGCGCAGTTAGGTGTATATTGTGCATGTCACAGAACTGCGCCCTTGGCTCATAGAAACATACATAGAAACATAAAAACATAGAATTTGATGGCAGATAAGGAATGCTTAGCCCACCCAGTCTGCCCATTTCCCTATCTAATGGATACACTGCAGATCCTAGTTAACCAGCAGCCTACTTCTTTCTACTCCCACACCCTAGAATTGCCTTATGGCTGTCCCATGCATGCTTGAATTCAACCACTGTTTTTGACTCCACAACCTCCTCCAGAAGGCCATTCCACGCATCCACAACCTTCTCTGTGAAAACATACTTCCTTACATTACCTTTGAGCCACCCCCCTCTATCTTCAAATTGTGCCCCCTTGTTATTGCACATCTCTTTTTTTGAAAGATGCTACCCTCTTGGACTTTGTTGATTCCCTTGAGGTACTTGAAAATTTCTATCATGTTCCCCCTCTCCCTCCTTTCCTTGAGGCTATACATATTAAGCTCCTTTAGTCTCTCTTCATATGTCTTCTGGTGCTGACCCTGCACCATTTTAGTTGCCCTCCTCTGGACAGCTTCCATCTTGTCTATGTCCTTGCAGAGATTGGGTCTCCAGAATTGCACACAGTACTCCAGATGGGGTCTCACCAGCTGTCTGTACAGAGGGATAACAACTTCCTGTTTCCTACTGGTGATGCCTCTCCCTATGCATCCCAGTATCCCCCAACCCTCCTTACTGCCCTCTCACATTGCTTGCCCACCTTAAGTCATCTGATATGACTACCCCCAGGTCCCTTTCCATTTTTGTTGTTGTTAGTATCTCACCCCCCATTGTGTACTCTTCCCCTGGGTTTTTGTTTCCCAGGTGCATTACCTTGCACTTCTTAGCATTAAATCTAAGCTGCCATACATTTGACCATTCCTCTAACCTTGCCAAGTCCCTTCTCATCCTTTGCACCCCACCTTGTGCATCAACTCTGTAGCAGATCTTTGTGTCATCTGCAAGAGACATCTTTTCCTTCCAGTCCATCTGCAATGTCGCATACAAAGACATTGAAGAGGACCGGTCCTAATACTGAACCCTGCAGCACCCCACTAGTAACCCCCCTTTCTTCAGAGTGGACTCTGTTTACTATTACTCTCTGTGTCCTATTCTCCAGCCAATTCTTTACCCAGGCTATCATCTTGGGACCCACAACCAGGCTGGCTAACTTATATATTAATCTTTTGTGTGGGACTGAGTCAAAGGCCTTGCTAAAGTCTAGGTAGGCCATGTCCACAGCCCCTCCCTGATCTACTACTTTGGTCACCCAGTCAAAATCTATTAGATTTGTCTGGCATGACCTTCCTGCTGTGAATCCATGCTGCCTTGGGTCCTGTGCCCTCTGGCCTCTAGGTACTCTACAATTCTTTCCTTCAGAAGTGATTCCATCATTTTCCCTATCACTGAGGTTAAACTAACAGGTCTATAGTTTCCTGCTTCTGCCCTGCTTCCACTTTTGTGAAGGGGAATCACATCTGCCCTCCTCCAGTCCTCAGATACCACCCCATCCTCCCATGATTTGTTGAAGAGGGTAGTCAGTGGTGTCACTAGTTCTACCCTTAGTTCTTTTAGAATTCTGGGATGAATCCCATCAGGCCTCATTGCTTTGTCCATCTTCAGTTTTAAGAGTTCTTTCAGAACCCTTTCTTCTGTAAATGGGCTGGTAACAACTTCTGTATCCAGAGTATTTCTATTGTTTGTTTTAGGTACCTCCCCCTCTTCATTTGTAAATACTGAGCAAAAATATTTGTTTAGTATCTCTGCCTTTTCACAGTCACCTTCTGCCCACCCCCTCCCCTTTATTAAGCCTCACTATCCCTCCCTTAGTCTTCCTTCGCTCCCTGATGGACCTAAAAAAGATTCTATCCCCCTTCTTAACTGAGTTGGCTATCTTTTCCTCAGTTCAGGCCTTTGCTGTTCTGACTGCCTTCCCAGCGTCCTTTTGCTTTAACTGATACAATTCTCTGTCCTGCTCTTTCTGTAATTCCTTGTACTTTCTGAATGCTTTCTTTTTCTCTTGAACCTTCACTGCCGGGCTCAGCACGTTCAACACAATTGGGCAAAGCGCAACAGCGCGATATTCAGCCATCATATGCAAATCAGCTAATCAGCCAGTCACTGCATTTGCATCCACTTAAAATTGCGCCTCACCCTCATTTGCATGCGTTGCGCTATAAAAATGTGACATTGGGCTGCACTGGCTATAGTCGGTTACTGCAGTCTATTGCGGTGAGTTGCATGCTGTTTGGGAGTGTGGACTGTGGTGTGTCCAGGACAGTGGGGCTGTTGCGGCCACTGTGGTTGCACCATTGAGCCCAGGAGAGCAGCAGCCAGAGGGGCAGTATCATCAGTCGGCCAATGGCCATGGGGGTACAGTGTCAGGGGGTGGCATCAGTGCACCACCTGTGGACATGCCCAGGCCTGACCCTGGTGTGCAGCACCCACCCTCAAGGGGTGATGACCATCAGGGCTGTGAACACCACGAGGGACAGCATGCCGATCAGGCAGATGACCTCTTAGATGAGCACACCCGCATACTGCAAGCATCAATCAATCAGCAGATGCGGCTTGTGATGGCGGTGGATGCACTCAGTGTGGCTCTGCACCAGGCAGAGGAGCGGTGCAGCAGAGACACCGCTCTATTCCTGGCAGGGATGGACCGGTTGCAGGAGGATGTGACCACTGCCATTGACAGGCAGACACAGGCAATCACAGCTGTCATGGCCACAATGGGCACACAGTTATTTGCCCATGCATCACAGACACCACACAGTGCAATGTCAACCCCCCATTCCTGGCATCATGCGACACCCTCCTTGTTGACACAGGGTTCAGCTGTGGGCATCCCAAGCATGCCTGGTGCAGGCATGTTCAGTGTGCTGCAGACCCCTGTGTGAGCACGGTCACGTTTATGCAGTGGAACCCCTGGTGGACCATCGGTGCCACTCCATGAGGCCATTGGTCAGCCTGTCACTGCTGGTGGGTCTCGGCCAGGCCACCCACGCATCTGTGGTGACTGTGGTGTGTGACTGACCTGTCTCCCAGCACAGCTACTGTCTGATGCTGCCCTGTATGCATTGTGTTGTTCAGCGTGCAATGCACGGGTGGGGTACCCATCCCTGCACGCACACACACGTTCCATCTGCACACCCTCCTGGCTGCTGTCTGCTGTGGCGTATGCATGATGATGCCTGCATTGCGCTGTCCGCCACTGTGCAATGGTGCTCAGTGTCTGACACACGCACAATGACAGGCAGTGGGCGTGGTGGTCTGTGGATATGTGTTTGGCTAGGGGTGGCTGTCTGGGTCAGTGTGCCTCCTACCCTTTGTGCATGCCTTGTGAGGTGTGTGTGTGTGTGTGTGACCACATGCCATGTTAGACCTTGCCCATCCCTGGTGGTGTGTGCGGTTCCATGCTCGGCCACTTCCCTTGATAGCATGCACACCTGGTGTTTGTCCATGCATGTTTGCGGCTTGTGCCTTTGCCACTGGTGGTTGCACATGGCCCCATGACTTACCTGGGTTGGCTGAAGTGTGCCTCTGTGATGGTGTCCCGGTGCAGCTGTGCCAGCCGGATCAGTCGGGGGTCCCATCGCCCAAGGGGGGGCTGCCCATCACCAACTTCACCAGCATCCTCATCGTCCCCATCACTGTCCCCCTTTTCAACCTGTACAGTTATCCCACAGTCATTGGCCATGTTGTGCAGGATGCAACAGGCCAGGAATAGCCCACAGACCTTTGAGGGGCTGTACTGTAGGGCACCGCCAGATGTGTCCAGGCAACTGAAATGTGCCTTCAGCATCCCGAACACCCACTCGATGACATTGCGTGTGGTGGCATGTGTCTCATTGTAGCATTGCTGTGATGGGGTTGCGGGCCACCGGTATGGTGTGAGCAGCCAGGGATGGAGTGGGTATCCACTGTCACCTGTGTGTTGAGGGTGGAGGTTAGTTTGGTAATCAGTGTCGCCCTGCCTTGGGCCATCTAGGCCAATACCCATTTTGCCTCTGACTATGCCCCTCCCAAGCTCTATGTCTTTCCACGTGGTTTGCATACTCACCCACTAAGTAGTTGGTGGGGATGTCCCCATTCTCAAATCTGTGGCACAGTGCTGACTGGTGCTAGATGAAGGCATCATGTGCTCCCCCAGGGTGCATGGCACAGACATTGATTATGCACCTCCTGGCATCGCACACCACCTGGCAGTTGATGCTTGCATAGCCCTTCCGATTGATATATGCGGCCCCTTCGGGGCCAGGTGGTGTGTGGATGGCCACATGGGTGCAGTCTATTGCCCCTAGCATGCCAGGCATACTTGCTACCCTGTGGAACTCCTGTATGTTTGCTGTGTACTCTGCTGGTGTGCTGGGGAAATGGATGTACTCTGCAGCATGTGGCAGCAGTGCGCTGAGGAATTGGATGAGGTGGCATGATGCGGCCGACTGGGTTATGCCTGTGGTGTCCCCCTGTTGGTCTCTGGAAGGTATCCGTGGTGAGCAGGCACATGCAAGCTGTCACTTTCGTCTCCACTGACAGAGCATGGCTCTGTCGTGTGGGTGCCTGCATCACATCACTGCACAGCTCACAGAGCTGCCTCAGAATTGCCCGGTTCAGGTGGTACCGGCCCACGATCTCAGTATCCGTGTACAGCTCGAAGCTGGTGTGGGCTTGGTACTGTCTGCTGGGAGCATACCACCGATGGGCCCTTCCATGGCCATGCCCCCCCCCGCTGCCTGCCTTCTCATCCCCCTCATAACTGCCTCTATCTGGATGGTGGCACTGGCCATGTCCCTGTCTTGTGTTCTGCCCCCGGCAGCTGATTCTGTGTTCCCCCCACTGTCCTGGCTGCTACTTCCCCTACACCGGGAACACCTTCCTGTGGTGGCCTCAGTGCTGTGTGGCACTTCCCCCTTCTGCATTGTGGCTCCCCACAGCTTCCCTGTGCCTGTGGGTTCCAGGTGCCCTTTCTCTGTCCTGCCCTGTGTGTGTGTGTGTGTTGCCTGTGTGGCTGGCTATGGTTCAGCAACATGTACCTTCCCCTTAGCGTTCTTGCACCTCTCTCTTGTTCCTTTTTATTTTGGCTCATTTCCGCTATCACACAACTTCTGCTTGCTCCCCTATTGCGCATGGCGCATGTTGTTGAATATCGCACTGCGCCTTTTATGCATGGTTCCTTCCCCTTCAGTTGCACATTCATTGATTATCATTGCGCTCTTGCACAGTGTGATTTGGGGGGCGCATCTGCCTCCCTCTGAATATCTCAGAATGGTGCATTTTTTGGACTTGCGCTGAAGCAACCCTATTGCGCATGGTGCAACCCTTTTGAATATCTGGGCCGCTGTGTTTTATTTTATAACTGTGACATTTCTGTACTGTGCTTTGCACCCAGTTTGTCCCTGAAAATAGGTAGAGTTGTGCTCAGTGAGCTTAACTATTTAGCAAAAAAAAAACAAAAAAGCACAGCATACAGTTTACAGACCTGCTTACTTCAGTAATGTAAATGGTTAAATCAATAGAGGGTCAAGAATTAAACTGAGATATTTAAACATAACAACTTCCTCAAGGCACAAGCCATCTTCATTATGTAGCAGCATTCCAGCACGGTGGTCTCTAAGTTTATGTTTAGTGCCAAAAAGCAGAGTAAATTACATTATAAACTAGCTCCCAAAAATGGACGAAGTTGATTGGCTGAGAGGTCTTTGGAGCCATGATGATATCGGACTACATAGTCATGGCTTCAAAAGATTTCTGGCCACCAACCTCCTCAGTCGAAACTTTGGAAGAATATTCTCCGAATGCAACATTTTCCATCTACAACTGCTGGCTAGCAGGGGGGGGGGGGCACATCAATCCCACTGAACGAAGGGTATCACCTGCTTTCTCCAGGACCCACAACATTGAGATGGACATTAAATAAACAAAACACTGTGGTACACACAAAAGCAACCTACTGTCCCCTTGCAGGCTGCACTGAGCAGATGATCATGCCCACGTCTCACAGGCGTGTGCACATTCAAAATGGCAGCGCTTGACACACTTACCAAACCTGTCCTCTCAATCCCGTTGCTTCCAAATCCTGTGGTATTGCTCACTGGCTTCATTTTTTTTAGTTTCTAGTTACTGCGATACTGTGATCATCTACTGCAGTGGGGGGGGGACAGACAAAGACACTGTTGCAGAGAGAGCAGTCTGACTGACTCATGCTGCATCTCAGAACTTGTGACACAGCAACAGCTACTGATGGTCAATGATTGGCCCCCACAATAAGTAGTTCACGTCAATATTGTATGCTGTGCTGTGCAGACTACCCTGCAAATAAAAAGCAAATGATTCCTTCCAAATGGGAATAAATGTAGGGACAGCACAGAGGGGCAGAGTTCACAGGTCACACCATCTCTTCTGTCAGCTCCAACTACAACAGTGCCAACTGCTGCCTTCTAGAACAATTTTTTGTAAATGTATTCCTACACTACCAGAAAAAAGCTTTTTTTAAAAGGTTTAAAGATTTTTCTTAAATGTTTCATTCATAAAACCATTACTCCTGTTGATAATAGCAATAATGCCTTCGGTCTCATGCTCAACCACCCGAGGCATGATGATATCTCATGATATACAACACCCTGTCATGCATTATTGCTTAATTATAAAATGGCAAGTGTAAATCCTGGTTATTAACTGTGCATGAAATCTGTTCCATGCACAGGTAATAACAAGTTACTAAAAGTGGGACTGCATTGAAAAACAAAAAAATCAATGTGCATTGGAATGTTCATTTTTTAAATGCCGCCATTTTTTTACCGTCGTCAATGCCGCTCATCCCCGACTTGCCAGCCGACGTAGACAGTAGTACTTCGTTCCCCTCTTAGCCAAAAACCACACAAGCATTCAATAAAAGTCTGCCCTCCTATTTCAGTTTACTTTCAATACTGCCTCTTACTGGCTCCACTTCTGTCACCTGTGCTCTGTCACCCACTCACTCTGCATCACTCCCCAATACGGTTTCACTGTCCCACTCTCTCATTACTTGCTGCCATTTCTACTAGAAATGTTTTATTGTTTTATTTGTACTGCTTCTAATTCAGTTCTAATATAAAAGGTGCAGGAAGCAAGTACTTTCGATAACTCGGTGACAGCACTGACTTTGTCATAGAAATGTGTGTATCTGGACCAAACATGTGTCCATTAAAAAATAAATAAACAAACATGCACACTTTTACATTTGTAGCTCCCTCTTGCAGTCCTGGGCTCTCCTGTAGCACAGCGTGTGTGTGTGTGTGCACATGTGTGTGTGCGTGCATGCGTGTGTGTGTGTGTGTGTGTGTGTGTGTGTTGGGGGGGCTCTGTCTTGAAACATGAGAGGACTCCAAAACCACAGTAAGAAACACAATGCCATCATATTTTACTTGGTGGAAGTGGTGGCAGGACTAAGAGTACATATATATATATATATATACAGTATTTTTTGTAACACTAAACTGAAAAAAGTGTCCCATTTTATTAGTGTAATAAGATGCTCTGGGGGTGGGTGCATGGAACAGATTTTACTGCACTTCCATGGATGGCAGGAACTCAGCCTGCATCCTCATGTCTAACTACACCCTTGGGTGTGTACCCTCATATCTTATTGTTTACTTATGACTCTTACACACTCCACATTCTCGCTTCCAGTGTACCATGATATCATAAGTATATGAATACATTATGTATCATTTTCATCAGTGGATTTTGTACTTGCAACTGGTGATACTCATTACCCAAAATGATGCAGCGCTGTACGGAGATATGTGCTAAAATTATCCTAATACTATATATCCACAGTACAAATCTTGTATGTATAGTCAAACAGTAACCCCAACAGAAGAGATGTTAAAAATTGCTACCAGCGGCCATATTTATTGACATGAGTGAATAATCACAAAACTAGTAATCAATGATTACTATCAATGATGATTTACAATATCAGAAATACATTGTTGCAGAAATGTTTTTGATGACATTTTTTGCTAACATGCTGCTGTTGTAATTGTTTAAAATATTTAATTCAGGAAGACCCTGTAGTGCAGCATTAGGGTCACTGCTCACTATGTCTGGGACCTGGATGCATCAACAGATTGGGTCATGTGGGGGCCAGCTGGAGGAGGGAGGGAAGACTGAGCACTACACGGGCAGCTCTCCTCCATCACATAGGGGGTCCTGGTCACCAGACAAGAGTGCATCACTGTATGCTGGCCTCTCTTGAGGTGAAAATTAGGAGGAAACCCCCTTAACAAGTAGAATGATAAAGAGCCTCTCTCAGGCCCCACATCACTGACCATAGCAGTCACCCACTAGATAGTGGTCCAGGGCAAGTGTTGGAGTTAAGTCCCAGTGAATGTGGGAGATGGGGCTGGGGTGCCAGGAGATGGAGTTAGTCTGGCCAGGGACCAATACTGTACATGCTTAAAAATATTTAATTACGCATAATTTGACAACAGAAAAGACCCAATGGCTTATCTAGTCTGCTGTTATGCCTACAGAGAAACAGAATATGATGACAGAAAAGGCCAGCTTCCCATCTAGTCTGCCCTTCCTACTTACTTCTCCTGTGTTTGGTTCTAGTGATGGTCCCTCTCCCTTGGCCATTGCCCTCTAGCTTCCTTACAATGGTCTTATGCCTGTCCAATCCCTGTTTGAATCCTCTCACTGTTTGGCTGATACCACTTTCTCTGGCTGGCTCATCCACTTGTCCACAACCCTTTCTTTGAAGAAGTGCTTGTGGACATCCTTCTTGAATATGTCTCTGGCCAGTTAAAGTTAATTTGCCTGTGTGCTTGTGTTCATGATTAAGATGAACAGTTCTATGCATAAGACCCTGTTTATGCCTTAGGCATTTGTATGTCCCTGTCATGTCCTCTCTCTTCCTCCTAGTCTCCCAAAGTCTCTGCATACATGTCTTCTCCCATATTCCCTGGATCATTTTGGTCACACTTCTTTGAACAGACTCCACCTTCTCACAGACCTTCCATAGGTATGGGCTCCAGAACCATGCACAGTACTTCAGGTACTGGCACACCAGAGATCTGTACAGTGGAATGATCCCTTCCCTGTTTCTGCTGCTGATCCTCACACATGGAACCCAGCATTCTGTTTGCCTTCCCTACTGCCTTGTTGTCCTGTGCCATGGACTTCAGGTTATCCTACATTGTTGCTCGCAAATCCTTTTCCTCTGCTGTGCTTTCTAACAAATAGTCCCCTTATCAGGCACTGCATTTTCAGGTTTTTGTTCCCAGTGTATATTATCATGTATTTTTTTACATTAAATTTTAGCTGTCAGATCTGTGGCTCTTTATCCATCCTTCACATGCCCACCCTTAGCACCCTAATCCCATCCTCCCTGTCTACGTGTTACACTGTTTAGCAGCCGTATCTGTAGAACATTGTTTTTTTCCATTTCTGCAGAAAGAGATATGAGTACCTGGGAAAGTAGCTGCTTGAACTCTCACAGAAAATAATGGTGGTACAACTAGCACTTAATGGAGGGACAGCAGGGACTGTAAACCAGCAAAGGGTTGGGGGACAGTAAAGAGTGATTCACAAGAATTTAATATTTCAAAAACTTTCTTCACACCCTCGCTGGAGCAAGAGGGGAATAAATAGTTACATGAGTGAGAAAAGTCAGTCTTAATTTGAGGTCTTGTGAACAATATTGCTCTAACAAGGCTGTACCCTGTGCTCCAAGTCATCTGGAAGAGCAAAGCAAATTCTGTGTCCATCTGCAAACTTTCATGTACAGGAACCAACCTCTGTAAATACTGTAGCAAATGAAGAGATATTATTTTCATATAATATCTGTGGTGTGTGGCCTGAATTCCATATTTGACACAGCCTCCTATGGCAACTTAAGACACAACCACTGAAGGTCAGTGTGGGGCATAAAAAGGATAAATGGTATGGGTCTGCATGAGCAATCTTAAATCAGGCGAGCTTTATCTTAGAGGGTACACAGACAAGGTGGCATACTGTTACTAGGTTAGAGTGGACAGCCTGCTAATCATTCCCTTGATCTGTTCCATAAAGCGCGGCACTATACTGTTATAGTGCATAGTAGAACATTGTTCTATATAGAAATCCATCCTTTCAAAATGCTGTTGTACCACAGTTCAAAGGTCATGAACTGTGATTGTATCCTTGTAGAACAGCATGCTAGAACCTCTAGAGACTGTGCAAGTCAGTTTCACTGTGACAGAGAAAAAAACAGAATGCACACATTTTGCATAACACTATACAGTAAAAAAAAAATACAGGATGAGCAATTTTATGCATAACTAGTGTGTTCTGCCATGTCAGGGTTCTGATTCCTATGGACCTCTCGAGCTTTGTTCTCAAGGTCAGGGGGAAACAGAACCCCTCTGTGGCAGAACACAGTGGTTGTGCATAGTTGGCCATCCAATATTCTCTATGTGCAAAAAGGCTTGAATGAGAGAATGACTGTCACGAATTGCTGTCACACATTACCTTTCCACTGATCTTAGTATCATCTGCAAAGAGGCAGATCTTACCCTGAACACCCACCTCAGTGTTGTAGATGAATATGTTAAAGAGTGCAGGCCCCAGGACCAAGCCCTATGGCACCCCACTTTTTACCTGTTTAGCGTCAAAGATTTCCCCATTTACCACCACACTCCGCATCCTACCACTCTGTCAGATTTCCATCAATGTTGTTTTCCTTTCTTCTACCCCTCATTCTCACAAATTCTTGATCAGTCTCCTGTGTGCCTACTTGAAGAAGTGCCTAGCCCACAAGACCAGTGTTATTAGTCAAACTCCCTACTGTTTTTTCAACATTCCATTCCCTAGAATATACCCATCCCCTTTTTTCATAGTTCATATTATTCCCTTTTCTCTGTCCCATAGTGCTTAAACCCAGTCACAGACTTTACGTGGATCACCTCATTGAGCAATCTGTTCCACTCATCTACTATACTTCCCTTACAAAAGAACTTCCTTATGTTCATCTTCAGCTTCCTCATTAATTTTCACACGTGACCACACATCACAGTGCCATCATTCCTCATGAACAGTTCACTAGGGCAGTACAAATACCTTTTTCTGAATATTTGGCTGAATACTCAGTATTCTGGTCCCGGGTATTCAGTATTCAGGCAGGGAAGGTGTTATTTTTAAAAATGGTCCTAAAAACTCTTAATTGATCCCTCTTCAGATGTGGTGTTCCATAAACACCTCAGTGACACCTCAATGACCCACACAGAGCTGGCATGGTGAGCAGAAGATTTTTTTTCTTTTGGACAGCATGCCACCAGCACATTAAATACATGAAGTATGCCTGACATGGTGAACAGGTTTTCTTTTGGGCAAAATGCCACCACCACATTAAATACATGAAGCACGCCTGGCAATGTGAGCAGGAGAAATTTTTCTTTTGAGCAGAATGCCAACACCACATTAAATATGCAAAACATGCCTGGCATAGTGAGCAGGAGAACATTTTCTTTCAGGCAGAATGCCACCGCCAGATTAAAGGTGTGAAACATGCCCAGCATGGAGAGCAGGAAAAATGTTTCTTTTGGGTAGAATGCCACCACCACATTAAATAAACTTCATGGAAAATCTGCAGAGGCGAAGTTGATGATGTCGCCCTACATTTGCGGGTGAAGTTCAGCTTTGCTTCATATCTATATGCTATCCTCCACACACTGTGGAAACTACATTTTTGGTGTTGTACTTGCACATCACTTAAGGCAATATCATATTATCCAACATATATCTTCCTCCATTTATTTAACCAGATCCATGCCGGAACTACTCAGCAACAGGATTCAATCACCCAGGTGATAAAATACCTGAAAATAAAATAAAAACAGGAGCAAAAAATAATTAGAGACAGAAGGTTTGATTCACAAAAGTGGGCGCAAGCTGCTCCGAGGGCAACTTGCGCCAATCGCCAGTATGCCACGGACCCTGTGCCTGATTCACTATCAGGTAGGATCCCAATGGCAAAGTCCTGCTGCTTCTGGCAAATGTGGCCCTTTGCCACATAGACAGTGCATCTGGATGGGTGGCTTCTGTGCAACAATAGCATCATGGACAGTAGTCCCTGGTGGTCTAGCAGACCCCCTCTGCCCTGATCCCCATGCATTGAAAACAACAATCACATCCCTGGTGGTCTAGGGGGGCCCCCCACCCAGTTCCCCATTTATTGAAAAACAAATCATGTCCCTTGGGTGTAGCAGACCCCCAACCACAATCCCCTTTTACTGAAAAGAATCACATCCCTGGTGGACTAGTGGACCCCCCAGCCCAATCTGCTCATAATTTATACAGATATCTTTCCCTGGTGGTCTAGTGGACCCCGACCCCCCACCCTGACAGGCAGTGCCCCACCACCCCACTTACTCCCCCATTCCATTGCAGAGCTGGCAACCAGCACAGCCCTCCACTCTCCACCATAGCCAGGGTGCCAACTGAGCTGTCAAGGAGTGCGTATTGCATGCAGTACATGTGAGCTGTCAGTCACTGAGAGCATACTGTATACACTACACACTCCTTGACAGCTCAGTCGGTGCCTGGGCATGGTGGAGAGTGGATGACTATGCCAGGTGCTGGCTCTGGGATGGGACAGAGGAAAGTAGGGTGGTGTGGCACTACCTGTTGGGTTGGGGTTTCACTAGACCACATGGGAAAGATATATGCATAATTTATGGGCAGATCAGGGTTTGGGATGGGCATCCATAAGACCACCAGGGAACTATGTTTTTTTAATAAAAAAAGGGATGTTGGATGGGGGTCCACTAGACCACCATGGCCCTCATTATTTTAATAGAAGGGGACCTCCTGGTCTAAGGGTACTTAGAAATGTGTCCTCTGGGTGGGTTTTGAGAATCCTGAATGAGGTGATATGGCAGCCTGTATCTGCAAGCCCCCTAGTGCCATGCTGTAACTGATTTTGTGCTGCAAGGATGGTGCAAACCCCCTTTGGTGTCCACAGGCTGAGTCTGTGAATTGCTCTTAGGGCATCTTTTAGTGCAAGCCATTCCTTGTAGCACAAGCCCCTTGCGATGTTTAGAGGCGCTTTGTGAATCAGGCCCAGAATGTTCAATGACACTTTACTACAGTCCCACCCCCCACCAAAAAAAAAATAAAAAAAAATTGACAATTCTTACCTTTGCTGAGAGGACACAGTGTGTTACTCAAAGATCAGAAACATCCGGCTCTGATTTGATCGGTAATCATTATTGAATAAAAGTCCACTGGCATCCACAATTATATGTTATCCTCCTCATAATGGAATGTGCATTTTTGATATTGTACTATTTGATATATAGCTGTCTCCATTTATTTAACCAGGTACAGGCCAGAACTACACAACAACAGGATTCAGTCACTCATGTGATAAAATACCTGAAAAAACAACAAAAACAGGAGCAAAAAATGATTGGAGACAGACTGGTCAATAAGACTTCTACGGTCCTCAACCCCCAAAAAAAATAAATAAAAAAGTTGATAATACTTACCTTTGCCAATAGGACACACTGTGTCACTCAAAGATCAAAAACATCCAGATCTGGTTGGATTGGCCTTTATTTTTTTTTCAATATGCAAGCAATAACACACAATAAAGTGTGGGTTATCACCTGATAAGAACACGCCCAGGTGTGTTATAAGGCATGAGGCACTTGCGTCGAGTGCCTTATGCACCTGGGCATGCTGTTATCAGATGATAACCCACACCTCGGAGTGTGTTATTGCACTTATAAAATGGGCTCCCAGTAAAGATGTAAATTTAACAAAAAAACTAATAAAAAGTGTATACAAAAATAATAAAAAAAATGATTATATTAGTAGAAAAAAAATAGTTCTTGTCATTGTATGTAATGGAGCTCTTTCAGCATTTACTGTGATGTGTTTGGCCCCCACCCTACTCCCTAGATAGTGTAATTATTTTTCTTTTACTTTTTTTTTGAATGTTTGTGTTTTCTTAATGTTCAGTGTCCTCCTGCTTTGAGAGGAATGTTAGCGTTTGAGTCTGCTACTGAAGAATGAAGTGCGACGTTCCCTCAATAGAGATTTTTTATTTAAGTTAGTATTTGGTTTGTGCTTCATTTTTCTGTGTTTTTGTTTGCTGTCTAATTTCAGAAGGGAAGAGGTGTTAGTTTTATTATGAAGTTGGTTGACTGAGCTGACCGGTGAAGAGTTACTTCAGGTTTACTTTTGGAATTTGCAGGTCGTGATCGGGACTCAGCATAGTGGCCAGGTTTTCCGAATCATGATGTGTGAGATTTCACTATGGTGTGTACTTTTTTTGGTTTTAGTGGGGTCATGGGATGTCTTTTTGTGAATAGCTGTGTGAGCCAACTGCTGAAAATCGACTTCCAGTTTTGCAGTCGGCTTGGAGGTTGCGGTGCATTTCAGACATCATGGAAAGGATTTTGATGTGTGTTTGGGTGGAAGCGAGAGTTGCAGAGTTGCTGTGGAGAGCCTACAAAAGAATATATAAAGTACGAGATTTGTAAAGTTTGTTGGCTGGGGGGGGGGTCGGGTCATGCTTCAGTTTTGTCTGTCCCTGGTGTCTTGATGCAGTGGACATTTCCTGTTGTTGCACTGTGAGCAATGCTAGTCTCTGTTTTTCTTTAGGGATGGCTCAGCTCACTCATTTATTACTGTTATGGGGCTCGGGAGTGCCAGTTATTGCCAGTTGGCTACTATATCTTCTGATGAGGACACGGCTCAGAAGATGTAGTAGCCAATTGGATTGCTGGATTTTTGAGGCCCATTCTATAAAGCTTTTTACCATCGGGGCTCCAGGGCAGGCAAGCTGCGGTTCTCCCACGGTGGATCTCAATCTGCCCTTTCAGAGCTTCCTTGAGCCTGCCCCAGTGCCCAATTTTCTCTTTTCTCCCCCCCATTATCCCGGGACCCCAGAATCTGGTCATGCACATTCACTTCATGGCTCTGGTGATGTCCCCTTCCTCCCACAAGGCCTAATGCCTTGCTCCCTTGTTGGCTTCATGCTGCCACCTAGCCTGCACCGGGTGACAGCCAAGAGCCTTGGAAGCCCATGTCCCTCCCTTGGAGAGGAGATCTTCCTTGTGGCTACTTAATTCAGCTCCTCTCCCCCCTCCAGCCAGCCCTCAGCTACTCAGGCTAGTTCCTGAATGCGGGTCACCAGCATGGGAGGAGATAAGGCATGCAGCACCTCAGCCCTCCACACTACTAGGCATGTTGGATTGGCTTTCATTAATATTTAAAATTCATCCTCACAACTCTGCTCAGATTGTCCTTGGTAGTGGTGCCAGTTTGGACTGGGGTGATGCATCATCATCATCAACTAAAGCACTTGGAGCATCTGACACACTGGCAGGCATAACATCTGGCTTATTTCAGGAACTGAAACACTTGGAGAGACTGACACACTGGTGGGCATAACAGATGGCTTATTTCAGGAGTTGAAACACTTGGAGAGACTGATGACACTGGTGAGCATAACAGCTGGCTTATTTCAGAAGTTGAAACACTTGGAGAGACTGATGACACTGGTGAGCATAACAGCTGGCTTATTTCAGAAGCTGAAACACTTGGAGAGACTGACACTGGCAGGCATAACAGCTGACTTATTTCAGGAGGTGAACCACTTGGAGAAACTGGTGGCACTGGCAGACATTAACAGCCAACTTATTTCAGGAGCTGAAACACTTGAAGCGACAGGTGACACTTGCCGGGCATAACAGACGGCTTATTTCAGGAGTTAAAAAACTTGGAGAGACTGACACTGTCTGGCTGGCATAACAGCTGCCTAATTTCAGGAGCTGAACCACTTGGAGAGACTGGTGACACTGGCGTGCATAACAGTCAACTTATTTCAGGGGTTGACAGGAATGTAGCCAGCTATTTCTGTTTTGTACACACTTCCTCCAACTGCTGTCCCCCACTTAAAAAAATTGATACCACCTTTTAAACTGCTGTCCCCAGTTTCAATACATATCAGATTATCAGATGATTTAACTACTGTATAGTACCTTATTTTCACTGGTCCTAAATATTCCCTATTTCAGCTGAACAACAATTATAAGCGAATATGAAAGAGCAGTGAAAAATAGGAATGACTTAGTTGACCAATTGATGTTGATGTATCTGTACAAAAAATGTATTCCACCCCATACTCACTCATCGTTGCTGTTCTATCAATTGTAGTTGTCTTAATGAATTACTAGTACTGTATAATCTCATTTTGCAGCCCCCGCCCTGACCCATGCCTTTTCCAGCCAATGAGAACCAGAACGTCTGTTACTTTTTTACTTTTTTTCAGATCCCCCAGGTTTCTTGCAGGCACATCTGTAATCTGTATACTGACCTCATGTTACTCGTCTAACTTTAATGTGCTTTTTTACTGTAATTTCTTGTAATTACAGTACCTGTTTGTGAAAACAAAGTTAACATACCGACTGTACACACCCTGAGCCATTCAGACTCTCACTCACTTACTCTGCCAGATGATCTCCCAGTCGCAGTTGCACTCGCATCCCGACTGCACTCACTGCAACACCATAGTACTCTCTTTGTTTCCCATCATCTTTATTTTCAAAAAAACGAAAAGCTAAAAAATCCAATAAGTAGTTCGAGGGGTAGTCAGTCCAAAATTCAAAACACCACGGGCATTATTTGAGATGCCATGCCACTGACAACGATGCGTGGTTCAGTGGGCATTTCCTCTTCATACATCACCTGTGTCCTGGATGTCCACCTTATCCTCCATATCTTGTTACATAACAGCACAGGCAAAAAATTAAAAATGAAATTAGCAAACATAGTAAAAACAGATACAAGAAGACAGATGCCACACTTACTTGAGGTAACTGGGTTTTATTGACTGATATCAGCTGATCATAGCTGCGCTAATTCAAAAGAATGCAAATGCTAGTGACCAGCTGATACCGCAAAATAAAGTCAATGTGAATACAAGGTACTATACAGTAATCTCATAACAGGTTGCACACATATGTATGTCCTAAACAATAGAAGTTTAAACAGATACAGACACTAAGTGGCCTACACTAACTCAAATACTACAGATTATAATGATAGTGATAACAAAAATGTATATGGTTTGGGACATAGGAACATATGAATTTGCCAGCAGATAAAGGCCTTATGATCTCTGCCATTCTTCCTCCTGACCTGCCTTTGCCACACACCAAAAAGTCACAGAACAAGTGTAAAAACAAATTACCGTAATTCAGCAGTGTAATCTATTTGGTTGCTGCAGCCTTCTCACCACCACTCCCAACTAGATCTGTCTTCCTCTGCCCAAACAGAGCTCAGTGTGACTTTTTACTATGAGTGCTGCCTATTGAAAATAGGCAGTACTGTGTTCATGATCCCACAAGGATAGCTTTGCAACTGACAGTGGACTCCTGAGAATTCAGTTACTGATGGGGATCAGGTCTCATCTGTTGGGTGAAGGTGGGGGGAGTTGAATTTGATCTGAGGGTTGGAGGGAATGGTTATTTATTATACTATTAGCAGCAGATAGACCAGGCAGTGGTGAACTTTGTCAGGAAGGGAGGAGATTGGGTTTTGCACAGAAGAGGGTGATTTGGGTGGGGGTATAATTTAAAATGCTCTGGGTGGTGAAAAGGGTGGGTACAAGCAAACAATGGGTGAGTTGCGATTTATAAAAATCGTGTTGAATCTTTGCCATATGAAGTTGATGAAAAAACCAAGAACTTTACAAAACTTTGTTAAGTTCCCAGCTTCACATCAACTTTGCATGTGAAGTTTAAATTCAGTGCATCTCTACTCATGACCTCCATTCCCCCACACACCAACAAGTCACAGAAACAGTGTAAGAAACACATTAATATATCCTTCAGACCACTGGCTCCCCACTCTATGTTGCCCCTCTGTAGTGCATGGCATAAACAGTCCAGATACTTTCTGGGGAACAGCAGTGCTGGTCTGTAGTCACCCTATGTGCTAGAGGAGGAGGAGTGCCCCATGGTACACTATTATGAGGATATTCATTTATTACAGCTGGCTGGGCAGATCCATGCTGACATATTGCTATGAGGTAGAAGAAGGGATTGTGGAAGCATGAGAATGGATACTTCTCTGGAGTGCTTCTACAGTGTTGCAGTCATGTCCACAGAAAGGTTCTGACTACATTTTTTGTGTTTTGTCCCTATACTGGGCTCAGTTGCAGGGACTAGAAGGAGAGAGGAGAGAGGCAGGTTTATTACTGTTCAGGAAACTCAGGCTTCACTTTTCTGACTGGTGTGATGTCTAGACTACATTTATTATTAAATAATTGTTTCTGGGCTCAGTAACAGAGAGAGTTGTTTGCGGACTTCCTTAAACCCCACTGCTTCCACTTCCAAACAGATCCAGTGTGAATCTGATTTTCTTGTAAAGCAAAAGCAAGGTTTGAATTTTGGTACAGTAAGTGTTTGTTTTTTTTTCTGTCATCTGGTTCCAGGCTCAGTTTCTTGCACGATTGAAGAGGGTGTCAACTCTAACCCCCACATCTCACCATGCATGCACACTTATACTGTGTGTGCACATACAGTGCTCCCTCATTATAAAAAATGAATCAGGAGCCATGGCAGACATTCGTTATAGTTGTTTGTTTGTTACATCAAGAGAGCATTAACATGAAGTGGCACAAACAACGTGTCACTCAGAAACGTGGTTTTAAGTATTGAAAATGAATTTATTACACTATTATTGCACTATTAGGACTATGTAGGACTATTTAAAAACATTATAAAAATAATTTAAGTAAAAACTTTAAGTTTTATTTCATAAGGTTTAATAAACAACAAGCATCAGTACACATCACACGCAAGCATGTGTTAAAGCAATACGGTGTCTAACAGTGTCTAACTCCTATCAGCACTACAGTACAGTACTTAAAACATTTAATATTTGAATATGAAATAAAATCAGCTGAGCTGTATTAACTTTCAAAATCAGCTGGTAGTCATGTAAATGAATAAAATCAAAATGGGCAGTAAAGTGAATGGCAACACAGCACGTTGAAAGTTACTGACAGCAAGCTTATTTAAAGAAGACAGTGATGCTGCTTTGTGTATTTTTCATTTTCAAAGCCAAGTCCCTTGTGTAGGAGATTAGTTGGCTTAGCTGTATTACCTTGACAGGATTTGCCTCTTGTGCCTGTAACCACTGAAGTTCTGTCTTAAGGCTCTTTAGGCTTTCACCAGTTTTTTATTTATTTATTTATTTCAGTTTGGGATTAAATACCTTTGAGCCAAGAGCTTGTTTACAAAGGTTCCAGGTCAGACAGGTACAAGATAGACATTTTAACAGCAGTAATTTAAGAACAATACAAAAACATATGTTGACTATGGAGGGCTGGCTGGGGTAGAAGGATTGAGTGCCCTCAGGGCTGCTCTCCTTCTCTGGGGGGAGGGCTGGGGTTAATGTCTGGTGCACATAGGACCCCTGGCAGAGGCTGGGAGGAATCGCAATCATCAGCATCTGGAACCATTGAGGGGTGGGGCAGACGCAGGCCATCATTGCACATCCCCATCCCTGGGGTGTAAGGAAAAAATCCTTGCTCACAGCCACCACAAGTGATGCCCACCCCTGGCCCCGATCAGCATCCAGGCCAGCTCCTGAACTGGTCTATGATTGTGGTACTGAGCTCAGGTGCTGCAACCCCACCCCAAGGGAGAAAGTCAGGGTTATTGGGAGATGCGGCCAATTTGGAAGTGGGGGTTCAGGGGTGGTGACTGGGTTGATGTGCCGGTGGCTGCGGGCAGCAAAAAAAAAGTGTAAATTTAAAAAAAAAACCTATGTTGAATAAAAAATAGTTACATAGAAAATGATTCAACGGGTTCAGGGTTACACTGGTTACGTACATAGAATTATTGTCAAAGTCAGAGCATACACATTTGATTCCAGGAAGCTTAGGGATCTCAGGAAGATTTCTGTGTCATTCAGAAAATAGACTAGTAAGACAAGATTGTAGGGTGGGATAGGCACTCAAGGTTGGAGTGAGACTGAGCCAAGATAAGGGAGGCAGCAAGAATAGGGAAGTGGGAAGATAGTAGGAGTAGTTGCAGCCTGGGGAGGTATTGTCAAGGGAGTTAGAGGGTCAAAAAATGATAGATGAGTGGTAGTAAAAGGAGGAGAAGAGTTAGGGTGGACAGGAGGGTGGTGGAAAAATGGGAGAGGGATAGGGGACAACCAGGTGGGGGTGGACAGGAGGGTGTAGGAGAAGGGGGAGTGTTGATAGGTAGCAGGAATAGTTACAGCCTAGGGAGGCATTGTCAAAGGAGTTAGAGAGTAAAAAAATGATAGAGAAGTAGTAGTAAAAGGAGGAGGAGGAGAGTGTGGACAGGAGGGTGGTGCAAAACTGGGAGAGGGATAGGGGACAACCAGGTGGGTGTGGACAGGAGGGTGTAGAAGAAGGGAGAGTGTTGATAGGTGTCAGTGGTATAGTTGGGTTAGGAGGGGCAGTCACTCATGCAGGATAGAGCAAGATGTGCACAGAGACCAGCTTTGAAATTGTCAACCTTTTGACACTCGATGAGGTTAGGGGGTAGGTCGTTTATCCACTTAGGTCCTCTGAAGGACAGTGACCTTTGGGCAGATGAGGTGCACTTGAAAGGAACAGCAAGCAAGCTCCTAGAGGACCTCCAAGTACTAATAGTTGGCTGGTCTATTTTAAACAGTTGTGAGGTAGAAACAGGGGGCAAGCTCTAGTAAGGCTTTCTTTCCTAAAAGGTGGGCCTGGTATTGGTCTCTGAGGTGAAGGGGTAGCTATCCAGTAGCTTTGTAGAGGTCACATGTATGTGTCCAGCGACTGGTTTCAGTTTGTCAATCACAGACAGCTTAGTTTCTACTGAGTAGGATGAGCGCGTCATGTTCAGTCTGCTTCACTCTGCTGAATGCATTACAATCCTGTGGGATAACAAGACCCCCTAGCTGGCATGCTAATTAAATACTACAGCACTGTAGTAATTGAGTCTAATTGAATTCAGCAGTGCAGTAATTGATCAATCAGTACAGTACTTGTACTTTATGTGCAGGCGGGTGGGAGAAACGGAGAAACGGGGGGGGGGGGGGTGGCGGTTGAAGCAATTACTGAAGAACAGTTGGGAGCCATAAGTTCCATTCATTAAAACTGGGTATTCATTATAATGGGGTTTGTTTTAATGAATGACTACTGTAGTGTTGTTGTGAGGTTGCAGTGTGTTCTGAATGTGCACAGCTGTCCGAACACATTGTTTTGTGTTTTAAAAGTGCAGCAGTTTCTTTCAGTGGGTCAGACTTGACTCACTGAATTTTTCCTCTTCATCAATTTGATCTGGGCTCAGTTTTCTGACTGAGAAGGGTGTCGGCTGACTCCCCCTCCTGCAGCTGACTGTGGACATTGCATAGCCTTTGTGTGCACAATATTTGTTTTAGTGCGAGGCTGCATCCTAGGTGTGTACTGCTGTCTACACAGTTTTTCTTTTAAACTGTTGCAGTTTTTCAGTGTGACACGCATGACACAATGAATTGTTGTGCATCTTGTGCCTGTTCTATGGTTGTGGTTCTGTACTCAGTTCAAAGTTCTAGTACTGGGGAACATGTCGGCTGACTGTCCCCAATAGGACCAAAGCAGTGCTTTTTTATGTACTATTCTTTTTCATATGGTGAATTGAATGGCGTTTAATTGTTGTCCGGGCTGGTGTCACTCTTTCACAGTTCCAAAAGCAGCATATTTACACAGTTACACAAACAGGCACCGTACTAATAGTAGTATATATTTTGCTGTGTTAATTAACATACATCAGTTCTCATTCTCACAGCAACCAGCAGTGTCATTTATCATGTCTGATAACAAGCAACCCCCATAAAAGAACTTGGTCCAGCCCCAGCAAGTCCTCTGCACCCCCTGTTCCAAGTGGTGATGGAAATGGTGAGAGACATTCATCTGGATGTATTCAGCAGTCTAAAATATTTTTCTCATCTAGCAAGCCTTTAGGCTCAAACAGTAGTGGAAATGAGGAAGGTAGCTCTAGTTGAAACACTACTAGTGCTGTCACCACCAGTACCAGCCATCCATTTCCTACCCAGTTCTTCTATGGAAGTAGTAGAAAGGCATTACAGCTCATTCGAGCACCTACTGAGGAAGCAGCAGCCACAGTCAGGAGTCCTCCTGCAGCTTCTTCCACCATAGATGTTGCACCCCTTCCCACTACCAGTGTACTCCCTACCACCACCTGTACCACAAGTGCAGTTTCCAGTGCCACCAGTGACTCCATTACTGCTTTTGCTGCCCAGTCACTATGACCACCACCACTGCTGCAACAAGTGCCTCCACTGACTCTGTAGTACTCACTAGTAATGTAACCACTGCAGTCACTGTCGCTGTGTTGGCTGCCATGCCCATGGATACAGCACAACCACCTAGTTCCCAGTGTTTGTGACCATGACTACTACCCCATCATGCCATATAAATACAGTACTTGTGATACTTGGTATGAAATACACTTGCTGACCTGTGAGACAGTTTACTCTGTGAGACAGACTCCAGCAGGATGCTTACTTAATGAAATTGTAATGTACTTTGTATTTTAAACTGGGCACAATCCTGCTGTATGTGCTAGTAGGACACAGGAAGGGTAGGAAAAACTGTAGTTTGTGGAGAGAAGTCCCATGAACTACAACAGGTCACAAAGAAATTTGTTTTGTACTTTCACTAGGAGTATACAGTCTGGGCTGAATTCTAGTCTCATGAAGGGATTAGGGGCTAAATAATTTACCCATTTTAGCTATTTGGTGATAGAGAAGGATTAGAATGGGCTGTGACCCCGGGAATAGTTTTTGGGTCATTTGCAGCTTAAAACACAGCCCCTCTGTGAGTGGAGTGAGCTGAGAGGGTGCACCCATCACCGCACACAGAGATGCATGCTGAGACATGTGCGTATGGTGCATGCCTGGCATGTCAGGTGTTGCAGGAGGGCAGGAGAAAGAGCCACTGTGAGTAGAAATCCAGAAAATGAAACAGCTACTAGTATGTCTTTGTAAATGGATCAAATTAGGAAAAGTTACAAGGTAGATCAAGCAAGTAGACAAGGTAGTGGGGCATAGAAATTGACATTAAAACAAAGTTACAATACAAATGTTGGTAAAAGTCTGCTTGTATAGGGTTCCCTAGGGTGTCCTGGGTATATTTTTCATATACCTCTAAGGAAATCTGTTAAAACCATTACACAAAGAGTAAAAATCACACACAATGGATACTTCATTAAAGAATCAATCCAAAGAAGTTCAGGGGGTAAAATGTACAAGCTGTGGGAAATACAATATGGAACCTAATGAGTATTCCTGCCCCTACATCTGTCAGCAATGTAAAGAAATCAAGAATTTAAAAGCCAAAATATTTGGTTCAGAATTGGAACTAAAAAGTCTGAAACAATCTGTGGATGTGACTGTAAACTTAAGAAATAACATTTCAGAGATAAATGAAAAGGTTGATACAGGAAAATGTAGCAGAGAGGATGATGACTGAAAACTGGTGTACGGTAGAGGGAAACGAGACATATAAAAAAAGAAAACAAAGAAGAAATCAAGAGCTTACACCAACATTACAAAATTCATTTTCCCCTTTAGTTGACTTAATAGATCAAATTGAAGGGCAAACAAATGATTTACTTACACTGGCAGAAACTCAAGTAACAATGCAAGGGGAAAATAAGGGAAATATATATGCTGGCAGTAAGTCTGAGGAGCCGATGGGGGATCTTATTTCAATAGAGGATGAAAATGGGCCAGAAGAGAAAGATAGTGAAATAAATGTCAATATAACAGCAGCCAATGAAATGCAAGTTGAAATAGATGCCAACCATAAGGGTCAGATGGGTAATATACAAAATGATAAATCATGGGAAACAGATTAGAGACAAATATGTGGCTCAATATATCACTAGGAAAAATAAAGAAAATGTAGCCAGCTGCAGCTTCTCGGGGGCAACTATTACTAGCAACAACTATTGGGCACATTGGTAAGATGAAACCTGATATTTTAAAGCCAGCCGGAGAACAAACCCTAGTGCTGTTACAGGCAGGAACAAACAATACTAAATATCAGTCAGTGGAAAACATACTTGAAGAATATACAAACTTCAAGCTACTTACGGATCATAGAAAGGCAGAACTCATTATATCAGAAATACTACCAGTACCTAAAGCAAGCTACAAATGGTCTCAAAAATTAAAGCATATAAATATTCATCTAAGACGATGGTGCTTGGAGAATAATATTACATGTATAAGAAGATGGGAAATCTTTGAAGGATGATATGACCTGTTTGCCTATGATGGGCTGCACCTGAGCAAAAAAGGTAGCAGATTATTAAGGCAGATGTTTATAAGGGAAATTCAGCCAAGAACTGTGGGAAATTTAAACTAGCTAAGATGGGGAGACCGGGAAATGGACATACAAAAAATAAAGAACTTATCTCAAATACACTTAAAAAGCAAGAATTAAGTTATATTAATTAATTCTAGAAGCCTCACAAATAAGCAGGATGAATTAAATTACCTATTGAAACATGAAGACATACATATAGCTGCAATAAAGGAAACTTGGTGGCAAGATGATAACTGGGGGAAGAACATTGCAGGCTTCAATACTTTCAGTACAGCTAGGAAAGGAAGAAAAGGAGGTGGTGTTGCCCTATTAGTTAAATAAATCTTAGACACCTATGAGACAGAACCAAAAGAATGTTACAATTAACAGGTGGAACAGGTCTGGGTAAAAATTCTTCAACTAGACAATACACAATTTAGTATGGGGATACATTACAGGGCACCAGGACTAAACACTGAGGAACATACCTATTTTCTCAAGTTAATCAAAAATATTGACTTAAGTAGCAGAGTACTTCTGTTAGGAGATTTTAACAGTTCTACTACAAACTGGAATGATTATATGGTGTCAACTGACTTTGAAAAAAATCTATTAGATCTAATAATAAGTAATGACTTTGAACAGTATGTGCAAGAAAGTACGAGAGGAAACAACATCCACGACTTGGTCCTAGTCATTATGAATAATATTACAGCATGTAAGGTCAGAGAACCGCTCTGTCAAAATGATCATAATATGGTCCAATTCTCCATAACAGGCATCCTAGAAAAAAATAAAGGAGTGACTATTTTAAAAATGTGGGAAAAAGCAAACTATAAAGGAATGAAGACACTTCTAGCTAAATGGAATTGGGAATTAGAATTCAAAGATAAAAAGGATAATGAGATATGGAAAATTATTAAAAGCACATTAGAAGATTGTTCAAATAAATTTATCCCAGATAAACCCAAGTATAATAGAAAAAGGAAAATTCCAACATGGTTCAATATGAACATTCAAAGGCATATAAAAAAGAAACAAAGAGCTCACAAGAAATATACCAAAAATCCTACACCTGTAAGGCTACAACGGTACAAATATATAGCCCCAAAAAAAAGTAAAAATATGGTTGAAAAAGATAAACAAAATGAAGACATTAGAATAGCAACTAAAACAAAGGACAATAAGAATTTCTTTAAATTATATCAATAATCAAAGACAGGATACAAACAAGACAGGACCACTAAAAATAGATGGTCAGGTGATAATGAACAAACAATGCATGGCAAACTCTTTCAATGAATATTATATTAGTATCTTCCAAAATAAAATAAATCCAGAGATGACCAATACCACCATAGAAGGGCCTATGAAAACTCAATCTTTATAAATATCAATAAAAACAGTATGGAGAACAAGCTTAAAAAATTACAAACCAACAAATCTCCAGGTCCTGATGGGATTTATCCCCACATTTTAAGGGAATTGGCAGAGGACTTTGCACCTCCATTGTCATACTTATTTTCATTATCCTTGAGAGTGGGAAAAGTGCTAGAGGATTGTGTCACAGCAAATGTGGACCCAATTCACAAAAAGGGAACAAGATCTAGGGTAGAAAATTACAGACCCATTAGTCTTACTTGTATATTAAGTAAAATCATGGAGGAATAAATTAAAGAAGGACTAGACAGACATGTACTGGAAAGAGGTCAGATAGATTACACACAATATGGTTTTACACCAAAGAGATCATGTCAGACAAACTTATTGTGCTTTTTTGAGCAGGTCATTCGAGCACTTGATCAGGGACTATCAGTTGATGTAGTGTATCTGGACCTATCAAAGGCCTTTGATAAAGTCCCCCATGAAGAACTAATTGGAAGCTTAGAAGATTTGAGTATAGATCCAAATATTATAAATTGGGTTAAAGCCTGGGTGACAAACAGGAAACAGAGGGTACTCATTAGTGGCCATATGTCGGATTGGGGAGTAGTATCTAGCGGAGTCCCTCAGGGCTTGTTTTAGGCCCCACATTGTTTACTATATATGTGGCATCCTTAAAAACATCAGAAAACTGCTGGATCACCAAATTTGCAGATGACAGTAAAATAGGGTCCATCATGAGCAATAAACAGGACCTAGCAAATCTTCAGATTGAATTGGACAAAGTAAATGAATGGGCCAATGACCATAGGATGGCCTTTAATGTTGAAAAATGTTGTGTCCTTCGTTTCAGGACCAAAAACCCACAAGCAACATACAAACTAAATGGATGCACATTAAGGAATTCTACCTCAGAACAAGACTTAGGGGTCCTAGTCTCAAATGATTTAACTTTTTCAGGACACACTACTGACATTAAAAAAAAAAGCCAGCAGTATCACAAACTGCATATTAAGAAACATTAAGAGTAGGGACAAAACCATGCTTATGCTGTTGTATGTTTCTTTGGTTAGACCATTGATAGAATATGGTGTGCAGTTCTGGAACCCCCATGTTAGAGACATAAATACATTAAAGATTGTAAAATGGAGAATAACAAAACAAGTAAATGGGCTCCAAAGTCTTCCATACAATGAAAGAAGAACTAAATTAGGATTATTTAGCCCAGAATACAGAAGTCTAAGAGGTGACTTATGCATGGCATTTGCAGCATTTAGAGATCAGGATCTTTGGGAATGTTTGGCATTGGAAAGGAGAGAGATTAAAATAACAACTAGAGTACACTCTCTACAGCTTAAGGGTGATCATTATAGGACAAACAAGAGGGGCTCATGGTTTAACCAGAGAGTGGTGGCAGTCTGGAATGCCCTCCCAGCTGACATGATTAGTAGTGAAACCATAAATATATTTAAAAACTGGTTGGATCAATATCTAGGGGATCTATAAGATTAAATTCACCAAGTCCATTATGGCGAATGCTGCAGATTCGTAATCCAGTTTATGATACTTGTGTGCAAGTTGTTTTAGAGGAGGAGGATGCAGAACACTTTTCTGGCTCTGAATATGTTCTGGACCCTCAAGCACTGCCATCATCATCATCATCTGAGCATGATACTAACACCCACCTCAGTGATTTGGGGGATGAGTCAGAATATGCATGTTATTTGAATAATAAAAAGCAAACAGCTGCAGAGAAAATTAGGAAAGGTGCTGACAGTGGCCAGCAGGGCAAGCAAGCAAGTAACCTTCCTCCTTAAAAAAAAACAAAAACAAAGCAGTCCATTTTACCAGGGATGTGTCAGCTCCAGACACAAAAGTTACTGGTAAGGGTAATCCTGCTAGTCAGACAGATGTTGGAGAGAAAGAACAGTGTGTAGCACCCAGTTCTGCTACTGGGAAAGGTGGGAAAGAAGTGCTAACAGTGACTGCCCTATTGAGGCAAGAGGTGCTGGTGTAAGTAGAGGGGGGGAAGTGCAATGTGGTTGCATTTTAGTATACTGTAGTAAAAATGATGCAACTAGGGCCGTGTGTGGTCTGTGTGATATCATCATCAACAGGGAGAAAAATCTATCAAACCTCACAACTATGGCAATGATAAATTATCTGTAGATGAAACATCCCCATGCACTGCAGGGATCAAGTGTGTCACCCCAGGTTATGCCAAGCTCCCCTGCTAGAACTGGTGGTCCAGATGTTGCCAATTTGCAATCCCAAAGCGGCGGTGATGGTGAACATGTCAGTGGGTCTGACACAGTCTCTCCTTCTCCATCCACACCACTGACAATTTATGACAAAACAGGATCATCACAAAGTGTGACTCTCCCTTTGCCTTCTGGTAATTTGCAGGCCTAGGATTCAGTTGTGCAGTTGGGGGTGAGGGGCAGCTAAGATGCAGATCTCATGTACCGCTATATATGGTAGCTCTTCTCCCAGAATGTCTGCAGTATTGATGTAAGTATTTCTGTCACCCGTGTCTCAAAGGAAGCTTTCTTACACGGTCTGTAGTGCTCTGGTGTCTTGACACAATCAGAAACAGTTCTGTACTTTCAAGGTTGTAAAAATCCTTTGCAGTCTTAAAGCATACCAAGGAGCAAGATGTTATATTCTAACTGAATAGTGTTGAAAATATGTCCTCCTAATTAACAGCACCTGTGACCTTCCACCTTCAAAATAATGAATCATCTCTTGTGTGTTATCAGAGGGAGTGTCTGTCTTATCACTGGTCTTGGTGTCAACCAAGAAGTGGGAACATAAATCTTTAACTTTACAGGGCAAAAACATCTGTTTTATTTCACATGCTTAATGGACCTTAACCCATTCATGTCTTGATTCCCACTGCAGCAATAGCCTTGCACAGATTAATGTCTCAAAAGGGGATATTTTTTAGGTATGAGGGATTAACCTGTGCATTCCAAGAGCTGCCGGGGTCATAGCCCTAGCTCTACCACATAGGTTTATTTTTCAGATCTAATGGGGCTGCCTGAAGAGCTAACGGGGCTGAGCCCTGGCAGACCCTGGCCTAATTTCAGCAGTGGTATGAGCATTGTTTCTTTTAAAATGATCAAAATAAATCAGGTTTCCTTCATTGATCAGGGAGTTAACTTTCATAATGTCAGCTTGGCCTAGAAAGGAGGGTGATATTGTGTGTCCCTGGATCATACACCTGGAAATTCATGGAATAGGCTGATTAGGATCAAGGATGATATGCAACCAATTAATCTGTGATGTTGCTTATTCTCTAGGAGAATGGTGCCTATCTGGGTGGGTTTCATTGGGGCTGGTAGTTTACTAAAAGGTAGACTTAATAGGGCTGTTATTTTGATCTTAGTCAAATGACACAGATTTATTTCCATTTGCTTCCATTGTGGTAACTATGGAAACTCTGTATCTGAATGGCATGATGTTCTCTACTAAAGGATCTGGCTAGCATGAAGGGAAGGGTAGTATAGGCAGAATTAAGGGAGTTATAATCCTTGTGTTCTTTGAGGAAAGTGAATTGGCATGATTTCCTGTTTTTTTTTGTTATCCCTTAAGAACTGAGTTAATAGGGATTTGAATGTGTTGAACAAGGTTAGAGAAAAATATATGCTCTGATGATTCCCTTAGGGTAGATTATGCGAGGTAGGGCATTCATTTAAATTATATTTATCAGGGCCCATAGCATTAATGATAAGTTGGTCCATCTTGTAAATTCCTGTTTAATTTGATTATAAAGGAGGTCCAGATTCCTTGAAAAAAATGGCCCTCTTTCATCTACAGATCAAGATGCATCTCTAGGACCCTGGGACCCTCCCATTTCATTACTTGGGATTTATTGGTGCAGTGGTTGAGGAGCATTGGGTTAGTTTTCATGAGATTGAGTTTGTAAGCCATGACTGTACCAAATTAGTCAAATATTTCTAATGCCACTGGGATTGAGGTCTTTAGGTCCTCCAGATCAGGAGGGTATCATTTGCATAGGTGGAGATCTCGTAGCTGTGGGAGCTGACCTGAATGCCTTTGATGGAGTTTTGTAAGAGAATGTGTCTTGTTAGAGGTTCCAGGTACAGGTTGAATAAGAAGGGGGATAGTGGACAGCCTTGTCTGGTTCCCTTCTGTAGGGGGAAGAAGGTGATAGCATTCTATTACAAAATATTCTAGTTGACAGTTTAGGGTATAGCAGCTTAATCCAGGAAATGAAACCAGAAGGGAAGTTGAACTTCTCCAGGGTGGCATAGAGATATAGCCACAACACTCTGTCAAAAGCTTTCTCTGTGTCCAGGGACACCAGGACACCTGGATGGCATGAGTCCCTGGATGCAGCTAGGATGTGCTTGAGTTTACGTAGGTGGTCTGACACTAGACATCCCTGCATAAATTTCACCTGTTCTGGCCCAGTAAGGGAATGTTAACATGGTTCATTAAGGTTTTAGCAAGTATTTTAATATCTGTGTTGAGCAGGGAGATGGGTCTACAGCTTCCCACTTGCTTGGGGTCCTTACCAGGCTTGGGCAAGAGTGTGATTAGCGCATCTTGAAAGGATGGATCAAGGTATGTGTTTTCTTTGGAGAAGTTGAAAAGCGAGGAGAGTGAGTGAATGCTAGGTCAATGAGAGCCTTAAATACATTAATGGAGAAGCTGTCTGGACCCAGAGCTTTATCCAGGGGTAGACTATTGATAGTTTGTCTGACCACTCCTACTGTGATATTCTGGACAAGACCCACTGCTTGGGAAGGAGTTGGGTTCAGGAGTCAGGCTGCAGCTAGGATGCTTTGGATGGCATTCATTGAAACCGGTGATTTGGCTGAATATGGGTGTTCATAAAATGTTTTAAAAGCCAAGTCTATATCCCTGGTGTTGGTGAGGAGTGAGTCATGGGCCATCGATCTAATTGTGGAAGGAGATCTTTTCATTTCTTGTTGTCGAATTCTAATGAGTAGGAAGCTTTCTCACCCTGATTCATGTATATGGTCTTGATGTGAAAATTGCAAATTCAGCCTGTTCCTTAGTGAGTTCTGCATACTTGGCCCTGGCTACATTTAATTGGAGCCATTCATCTTGCGTAGAGCAACTGGAGAGGTGTATCTCTCTTTGTTTTATTTCCGTTAGCAGTTGGGCACTTTCCTCTCTCCTTTTACATTTTTTGGTAGCTAATTGATTTATTTCCCCCAGAGGGTGCATTTAAACGGTCCCCATATATGACCTTGGTTGGGGACCAAGTTATTCTTGTTGGCAAAGAACTGTTCTGATTTCTGTTTGATAATCTCTAATGTTTTGGGATCTATGAGTAGGGAGTTATTAACCCTCCAAAGTTTGTCTTTCTGTAATTGGCCCTGACGTGTGAGGGAAAGTAATACTCGTAAATGGTCTGAGATCACTCTAGCCAGGATATTGCAGTTTATAGTGGTCCCAAAAAGGTATTGGGTGATAAGAAAGTAATCTAACCTTGAGAAAGAATTGTGAACAGTGGATCTGAATGTGTAGTCTTTAAAGTCTAGGTCAAGGGTTCTCCAAATTTCAGTAAGCCCTAGGGAATATTGTAATTCTTTAGCATCCCTCTGGTTAGGAGATAATTCTGATCCCCTGTTACCAGATCTGTCCATTAAATTGTCTGGTACAATATTCCAGTCACCCTATGATGGTGGGCAAGCTACCAAGAGATATCAGGTGAAACAGAATGTTTGTAAAGAATTGTGTATCATCTGTGTTGGGCCCATAGATGGTCACTATGATGATGGCCATTTGGACTAGGGTGCCCTTGATAATGACAAACCTACCTTCATTATTATGGATAACTGAGAGTGGGGAGAAAGGAATGCTTTGATGGATTGGTGTTGCCATACCTGTTATTTTATTGTTGTAGCCCGTGGTAAACATTTGACCCACCCAATCACTTCTCCAAAGGTTAGCATCGGTGAATGATGTGTGGGTTTCTTGTATAAAAGTAATTTTAGATCCCACAGATTTGAGATGGTGTAATACTGGTATCTCTTTTGAGCAGTCTGCCCTCCCTTTACATTCCTGGTAAAGAGGTTATAAACATTGTTAGCCATGCTCAAGCACCTGCTTTAGATGTATGCACATACTAAGACCCCCCAAAAAAGTAGCATTTACCCTGCTGATACCACTACCTGTGTAACAATGAATGGTCTTTTGCTATGAAAAGAGAAAAGTCGCCATAAATAAATTATCTAAAAAATAACTTCCCTTACCGGTGCTCAGTGATGCCAGAACATTATGACCCAAGCTGGTACAAACGTAAAAAAAAAAATAACAAACATCAACACATAACAAACATAATGAATCTATACTACAGAATATCCTAAACACAAAATACCCCACAAAGTGAAATGGGGAAGGGGCAGAGCTTGCTATCAAATATGGTGGCAGTGTAATTGATCATGGGTGACCATCAAGGAGCCATTCTGAATCCATCTGACAAAAGCAACAGCTGAGAATTCCTTAAATATTCACCAGAGTGAGAAGGAACTCGAGCGTTACACTTTGATGCCCGATATATCCACTTTGCCAATCGGGAAAGGTATTTCCACCAACCAGCCAGGTTTTGACTACAGTGACAGCAGGAAGGCTGAACCAAGCAGGTAAGCTTGATTTCAGTGTTGCCTGTTGTAAAGCTCCAAAGAGACTGTACTGTGGGGGATCATAATGGCTGCTGCTTCCAGCTCACATCTGGTGGCATCACCACAAACTTCCCACCAGGCCTCCAATATCACTGTCATGATTGCTAAACTTGATAAAATTCTCATTGATACCTCAGATTTTAAATTTGCAGCCAAAAAAACAAATGATGACTTGGCCCACCTGGCTTTGCATGTTGCACACATGGAGAAAGCCATTAAGGACACTGTCTCCACTGTGAGATGTCACCAGGTTACGCTCAATGATCACCACCCAAAACTACAATTCTTACTAAACAAAGTTGAAGATACTGAGAATCGTGCCCGGAGGAAAAACAGCAGAATAGTGGGCATCCCTGAAGGAGCTGAAGGTCAGAACATGGGGGGATTTCTGAGAGAGCTACTTCCATCCCTTGCCAAGGCAAACAACTGAGCCCCCACGACATAGAGAGGGCACACAGATCTCTTGCTCCACACCCTCAGCCTGGAGAGAGACCAAAGTCAATTATCTGCCAATTCCTGAAAGATCAAGAGAAGGAATTTTATTTGAAGACAGCAAGGGAGCAGGGGGGCTTTCAGTGGCAGGGAAACAGGGTGCAAATGTTTCACTATTTCTCGCTAGATCTGTCAAACCGACGTCAAGTGTATGCCAATGTGAAGCAGCTCTGCTACCGGCTGGTCATCCCTACTTTCCTCAGATACCCTGCCCTCTTGAGGATTCAAATTAATGGGGAGTTTACTATTTTTTAATCTCCTGCAGAGGCTGAGCAGTATGTGAGAGAGCTGCAAGACAAACGATCGCACCTAGCTGGACTGTATGGCTTGCCTCATGGCTCGACTGATTCCAAGATAGAGGTCTCCCAGGCAGAAGACATGAGGGACATGCATGTTGCAACTGGAGAGACAACTGCATCCTCACCCTGGCAGACCATCGCAAGAGGGTGGCAGAAAAATAAATCAAAAGGGGGAAATGGTACCCCACCTGCTGCCTTGATATGGCGTACAGTCCTCAAAAGTGAGGGATAACTCCCTTAGGCACCAAGGTTAATAACTCATTGTAAGGGTGTAAGGTACCCTCCTGGAGATGCCCATAGTAGCATAGTTCCCCTTTTAGAGGCTGATCCTAGTAGCCAGATCCTCCAGGCAGGTGACTCAGTGTTCGGCATGGGAGCAGCCCACAAGCCCACAAGGCACTTGATGTCCCCTCCTCCTCATGCACAGAGGCACTGCATGAACACACCTGTCGGTGAGTGGGGGGCCCTTGGAGAGGTGAACCTTACCTGCAAGTAGTTGGCATGGTGGAAAGCAGAAAAGGTAGGCTACAGGGGGGTTTCTCCCTCATCCAAGGATGCCTCTCCCTGTAAGTGGCGGGAGTAAAAAAGGGCAAATGAACATGGGTAACTGGAAGGATCTCAGGGCTAGTATTACAGGAACCACATTCCACCTGATAACTCCTGCTAGCCTCATAGACCTATAACATCTGCCTGCTGAAGCTGGCTTCACTGGGGCCCCCTACACCTCCTCACTGGGACAAGATCAGTTAGAAGACCATTTTCAGGGTAGTTAGGTGACCCCCACCAACTCCCAATTACAGCTGGAGTGGAAACCAGTTAATGAGCTAATAGGGCTCTAATTTGGGACCCAGCCCCAAGGTGGTCCGCTCCGGTTGTTGCTTGATAGTAAGGTTATGTTTTAGTCTGATGGTATTGTTCATGTGTAGAATGTTTATTGTTGGTGCCCCTGAGAGGTTCCCTTTCACCATTGAAGAAGCATATGGCCGGTTCATCTGGGTGGGGTTAAGGGACCAATCTCTAGATCTTAGAGAGGACCTGTGAGTCTCCTCTCCTACTACTGGGGGTAGAACCCCAGGAGGCCTCCAAGATGTTTTGAAACACACACGACAATACAGTGTGAGCTCAAACTCTGCTTGCCTTCCAGGTGAATATACACTTCACAGAGTAGGAGGTTATGAGCTCTTGCGTAATCAAGGAAAATGGGAAATCTTTGCAGTGTCAAGCAGGGAAGTTGTACCAGAGACCCAATGTACAAGCTGCCTCATACTGGACTTAACATATGGTAGGGCTATGGGAGATCAGCATAGAAATGGGCAGGACTTCTCTCCTCGATTAGCAATGTCTAGGGAATCCCCAAAAGGGGATAAGGGGAAAGAGGGTATTTATAATCAAATATTATGGATCCTACTATACTGGTGACTTTCACATCCTGGCATGTGAGATGCCTGAATGACCCGATTAAAAGGAAAAAAGTTCTGTCTAGACTTAAAAAGTTAAAAACTCAGGTTGCCTTCCTTCAGGAGACAAACATTAAGTCAGTAGAGGCAAAGAAACTGGTGAAAGAGTGGGTGGGGTGGGAAGCTCACAGTTCAGCGGGTTTAGCCAAGAGGGGGGGTCTCAATACTTTGCCATAAACAGTTAAAACGGTCTATTATTAAGCAACATGGGGACAAAGAAGGACGGTGGGTACTGGTCAAAGTAACCTCTAGCAAAGGCCCTCTTATTCTGCATAATGTGTATGCCCAATATGAAAATCAGCCCGAATTCTTCAATACAATCTCTCAAGCCTTTCTGGATATGGTAGGGGATCAACCTGAGATTACAATGGGGGGGGTGATTTCAACCTGGCCTTGGACACATTATTAGACAGATCCAATGCCAAGCCCGAACCACATAGTAAGGCACCGAGAACCCTAACTGACCTGCTGACCTTACAACACCTGACTGACACCTGGCATACTTTTCATCCATCCACAAAGGACTTCATGTTTAATTCTGAAGCCAGGGCTATGGCCAGCAGACTGGACTACTGTTTTTTGTCAATGGTACTGAAACCAGTCATTTCTGATGTGTCCATCACCCCCTATATATATTGGACCATGTGCCAGTACAACTGCAGGCCTACTTACAACCTGGGAAAGCACGGTCAGTGACATGGTGGCTCAATCTCCTCCTCCTGGCAGATCAGCAATTCCAGGAATGGCTAAAGCTGGAGGTATCGAACTACTTGCTGGATAACCCAGAATCCTGTGCCCCCCCAAATGATCTGAGAAGCCTTTAAAGCCACATTACAGGGTAGAATTATCTCCTGCACTGCACACAGGAGAAAACTCAGAGAAGCTGAGGCCCTGCACCTTGAAACCCAGCTTAACCAAAAGGAGGTGGAATAAAATTCTTACCTGAACCACCTTCATAATCATACCCTTAGATTTGAACTGACTTCCCTTAGAATCAGCCTTAACTGGCTGTCTACCTAGGAAAGCGGAGTTGCAAATGGCAAAGCTATGCCATAAGTATTGGAATCAGGGAGATAAGGCTGGGAAGCTCCACTCATTTTGCCTCTGGAAACAACAGGCTCAGAGGCACATTGAGAAACTTAAAGACTTTACAGGTGTGGTACGCTTACTCCCTAAAGAAATAAATAGGGCCATGACCAACTTTTATAGTACCTTATACAAAACCCAAACATCCTTTTAAAGGTCTGGTTTCAAGAATTTTTTAGCCTAGCCTCCCTTCCCTCCCTATCTGAGGACAAAGGGAGATGTTGGATGCCCCCATTGAGGAGTCAGTATTGCTCAAAGCCATAGAAGGAGTGGCCCCACACAAATCCCCAGGGAGTGATGGTTTTCTGGAAGATTTTTACTGGCAGACCAGGAGTACCATCTGCACACCAATGCTACACATGTTGAGATCAGCATATGCCGAGCAGAAACATCCGGGGTCCTTGAAGGAGGCAGTGATCACGGTCCTCTCAAAGGCAGGGAAAGATCCCACCTCACCAGCTAGTTACAGGCCCATATCCCTGATAAAAGCTGATGCCAAAAGTTCTGGCCTCCAGATTAGAGAAGGTTCTCCCTTTTCTAATTCACAAATCTCAAATTGGGTTTGTCAAAGGGTGATGCAGTGCTGATCATCTAAGAGCCCTGACCATGTTATTCCAGAAAACCTCTACTTTAGCATCTTGGGCAGCTGTCATCACCATAGATTTTGAGAAGGCATTCGATTCTGTCGAATGTGCTTACCTAAAGGCAGTGCTGACCAATTTTAACATAGAAGATGTCAGAACAAAGGCTTATAATATCACTTTTTATAATGATGCACTAGGATTCACCTCAGGCCTTACCCAAAAATTATGTAATAAATTACCAAAAATAATAAATATTTACATGTGATATTATCCTATGCTCTCCAGATTCAGGTATAATGGTAAATGACACTGCGTACCACCCATACAGTTATATGAAAAATATATATTTTATTTACACCTATACAATGGTTCTAAATATTCCTCATTAGCATACATATCAAGCCTAATCTTGTCAACATCAACAATTTGTTTCAGATAATTCAGCAACTAGTAAATTCTATCAAATAAACTATGTAAAGAAATAAACAATACTTATTTTTTTTTTATTTATTTTTATTTTATAAATAAAAAAAATAAATAAATAAAATAAAAATAAAAAAAAAATTAAAAAAAAATAAAAAAAATAATAAAAAAACAATACTTAGCATAATAAATGGTAACAGCTATACTACTTTTATCATACTCAGTATTTAACATAACCTTTATGCATAAGAACATATACTTATAAGATTAATATTTCAGATTGTTTTTGTATAAAACTTGTTTTAAAACTTCATTGCATGTAAAATGTATTTTCTATGAGAACTAGCAATAATTCATTACATCAGTGATTTGTGCTACTTTTGTAAAACTTAGTTTAACTTTTCAAATCATGTAAAATTCTTTTTTAAATTTAAAGCTTTAAGCTATATACCCAGATTCTGTAGTTAAACGTAGATTCCCTCTTACTTTCCCAGATAAGCCAATTTAAATTACCAAGACTATTAATTAAAATTAGCAAAAGTAATTAAAAAGGAATACTCATATTTCTGGTTGTAGAAGTGGGTCTTTTTTTCTTCACTTAGAACTCTGGCTGAGTCTGACTTTTGATGACAAGGTTTCTTTGCCAGCTAACTTTGACCCTGGAACTTCTTTTAGCGTGGTTACACTCTGCAAGTTAAACCTTTGCTGAACATCACTTTACCAAAAGTCGGTTCTTAGAGTTGTAGAACACAGCTTCAATCTGCACAGTCCATAGCAATACTGGATTCAAAGAACATTCTTGTGAATAGCAAGCTGTTTTAATAACTGGAGCTTATTGACCCTTTCATGTTGTGCACCTGCTTTTAAAACTTTGGGACAATATACTTATTTTTGCTCAGCTCGCAGTATACTGTAGCATGTGTGAGTCTTAAAAGTAAGTCTGTTTGGCTTTCAGCAGGCAACATTACTTGTCAAAATGCTCAGCAAATAAGACAAATCTTGCTTTAAACACAATAAAAATGTCCTTATACTTCTTTCTTGCCTCTGGATATCTTCAGCAGCACTGAGCTCTGGCTCTTCCTTGGCTAACCCCTGCATTTTAAACAGGCGTGGCCCAAAGTTCTTTGGCCTAGCATCAGTATAAAGCCATAAAATTCTTAGTTAACTGAACGTAGGTCTTCCTTCATCGATAGTTAGCTCAGCTCTGGGGAGTGGTCAGCAGTGTTTGCTAATATGAAAACTGCTCTGGTGATGTCATCACCAGATTTGGATTGGTTTGAGTCACCAAAAAGGTAGGGCATCTTAGAAGATAAATGTTGACATATAGACATGCCTCTTTAGGACAGCCCCTTCTCCTCAAACCTATTTTTGGTCAAATTTATTTTTTTAAATAAAAGTCTAATTTAACATAATTTGAAAATTAAACTTGCATATTTAAGTGTTGTACACCAAGCCAAACATTCTTGAAAAAGTCTGATATCTGTAGTATGAATACTTTTTAAATTACACTATTGAAGTTATAACTTCATAATTTCAATAAAACTTCTCAAAACAAAACAATAATTTTACTCTTAATTGTCTAAACTACAGAATGGTATAAGATTTGTAAGAAAAATCCATTCCTAAAGTCCTTAAAACATTACTTTTTTGTGAGACACACAATATTCTTTTGTTCTTATCTTAAAGACATCAATCACTGTCAGAAAAGTTAATTCACTATAAACTTTTAGATGGTATTTCTCTTAATAGCAACAAACTACAAATGCAATAGTTATCTTATTAGACTTCCTAAAATGTAAGCTATCACAGTATACTAGATTTGTCTAGTTTTCTAATAAGAAAGTTATATTAAATAAATTATATTCATAACTTTTGAATGCTTCATTCTGCAACTATAAAACTTGGTAAGTTTATTTATCATACTAATGTCCTATAACTGTCCAATTTTTATAGCAGCAGTACATTGCATCTTTAAACTATGAATAAAACTTCGTATTCCTATACAGGGTAATGGAACTTTCAAAGTTTAAGACTTTTTTTTTCTTCTTGCTGCTACCAGTCACATGATCTCTTATCTTGATCATAGCCATGGATACCTAGCCCCATCTAAGACTTTCCCTGTACAAACACATGCATCCTAATAAAAGTGTCTTCCTGGGAATGTGGAATATGTTAGTTAGGCCCCATATAATCTCTGTTGTACAGCTAGAGCACAGAGCCCTGACATTTAAAACAGTCTTTTAAAACCATTTTTTTCTGATCTCTGAAGCTGACTCCATTTTAAATGGCACTATTTACATTTTACTGTTTTTAAGACTTAATCAACATTAATCTTGACCAGAAATAAAAGTAAAAATTTGACATCTTAATACCATATATAATCAGATAAAATAATAATGATAATTAAAAAAAAATCCATTCTTGAAGATAAAAATAAAATAATTTTTCCATCAAGGGTTTTGTCCCTACATTTCCCCTCTTCTGAATTAAAATGCACCCCAAAAATGCCTTTGCAATTCAAAATGATAATCCTACTATATATGGGTATATACAGTAGGTTTAAGCATTGCAGGGAAAAAAAAACCCATAAAAGACAAAGTTGTGTCATTGGTGCAGAGCTCCGGGATTTGGCTTCATTGGGGACTGGGGGTCCACCTGCAGTGATGCAAGCCTATATTGGCATAATGGGCTGCATCTCTCCAGGAGGGGAACCAGGATTCTAGGTGATAGGTTTAAATGCTTCATTGGCAAGCATTTAAACTAGCCAAGGGGGAGGCATTGGAAAGAAGTAGGGAAATCCCAACCCCCCCCAAAAAAATCACTGAAGTAAGTGCAGTAAACTCCAACATAGAGGTGTCGATAGGGAGAAGGGCAGGGGTAAATGGGGAAAGTGACAAAGCCAAGAAAGGGCAGGGATGGGGCAAAAAGGAGTAAGGCCATCAGGAAATGGAAGGTAATGAGCACCAATGCCCGTAGTCTGGGCAACATGCTCCCTGAACTGGTGGACTTGATGGAAGAGGGATGCCTGGATATCGTAGCAGTCACAGAAACATGGTACACAGAGAACCATGACTGGGATGTTAACATACCAGGGTACATAACCTGCAGGAGAGACAGACAGGGGAGAAGAAGGGGAGGATTAGCTCTCTATGTAAAGGAAGGGATAAAAGCAACTGAACAAAAGAGTAAACAGGGAGGAGAGGAGGCACTGTGGGTCACCTTAGAGACAGGAAAGGGCACCACAGTCTGCACAGGGGTTGTGTACAGACCCCCATGTCATGGGGAGGGAATGGACAAGAATATGATAGAAGGCATTCTTAGGATGGCAGAGAAAGGGGAGATACTGTTGATGGGAGTCCTGAATATGCCAGATGTTAACTGGAGCACATTTGCTGCAGCCACATCCAAGAGCAGGGCCATTCTCGATGCCCTACAGGTGGCAGACCTCAGACAGCTAGTTTCAGAACCCCCTCATGAGGGAGCAATCTTAGACCTCATACTCTCAAATGGAGGCAGTGAGAGGATCTCAGATCTAGAAGTGGGTTGCCATCTGGGAACAAGTGACCATCAAACAGTGTGGTTCATGTTAAACTCAGCTGCAGAGTCAAGCCATACAAAAGTGAGGGTACTGGACTTCAGGAGGGCTGACTTTGGCAAGTTGGGAGAGTGCCTCAGAAAAGCACTAGCAAACAGGTTAGAAGGAGGGATGAAGCAACAATGGGGAATCATCAAAACTGCCATCACAGAGGCAACAAGCATTTGTGGGAAGCAAATAAACAAATCAAACCAAAAGAAAAAGCCACTATGATTCTCAAAAGAGGTGGCTGGGAAAGTCAGGGAGAAAAAGATAGCATTCAGAAAGTATAAGGAAACAAAGAAGGAGCAGGACAGAGAGCTGTACCAGTTAAGGCAGAAGGAGGCAGGAAGGGAAGTCAGAATAGCAAAGGCCCAAACTGAGGAAAAGATAGCCAACTCAGTTAATAAGGGGGATAACATCTTTTATAGGTACATCAAAGAGTGTAGAAAGACAAAGGAAGGGATAGTGAGACTGAATAGAATGATCAGTGGGTGGGCAGAGGGGGACAGTAAAACAGCAGGGATGCTGAACTAATATTTCTGCTCAGTATTCACAAAAGTGGAGGGGGAAGTGCCTAATCCAATTAACAAAAGCGCTCTTGATAGGGGGGTTGATCCCATTCCTTTCACAGAAGAAAGGGTTCTGAAAGAACTCCTAAAACTGAAGGTAGACAAAGCAATGGGACCTGATGGAATTCACCCCAGAATTCTAAAAGAATTAAGTGGGGAACTAGTGAAACCACTGACTACTCTTTTTAACAAATCATGGGAGGATGTTGTGGTACCCGAGGACTGGAGGAAGTCAGATGTGATTCCCCTTCACAAAAGTGAGACCAAGACAGAGGCAGGAAACTACAGACCTGTCAGTTTGACCTCTGTGGTAGGGAAAGTGATGGAGTCACTTCTGAAGGAAAGAATTGTTGAGTACCTAGAGGCCAGTGGGGCTCAGGACCCAAGGCAGCATGGCTTCACAGCAGGATGGTCATGTCAGACAAAGCTAATAGATTTCTTTGACTGGGTGACCAAAGTAGTAGACCAGGGAGGGGCTGTGGACATGGTCTACCTAGACTTTAGCAAGGCATTTGACACAGTCCCACACACAAGATTAATAGTCAAATTAACCAGCCCGGGAGTGGGTCCCAGGGTGGTAGCCTGGGTAAAACATTGGCTGGACAACAGGACACAGAAGGTAATTGTAAATGGAGTCCCTCTTAAGAAAGAGGGTTACTAGTGGGGTACCGCTGGGGTTCAGTACTGGGTCAGTCCTTTTAATGTCTTATAAGTGACATTGCAGAGGGACTGGAAGAAATGTACACCTCTTTGCAGATGACACAAAGATCTGTAACAGGGTTGATACACAAGGAGGCGTGGAAAGGATGAGAAGGGACTTGTAAGGTTGGAGGAATGGTCAGAGTATGGCAGCTAAGATTCAATGCAAAGAGTGCAAAATAATGCACCTGGGAAACAAGAACAGTGGAAGAATACACAATTGTGGGGGGAGGTAGTAACAACAACAAAAAGGAAAGGACCTGGGGTAATCATATCAGATGACCTTAAGGTCAGCAAGCAATGTGAGAAGGCAGTAGGGAGGGCTGTGGGTATACTGGGATGCATAGGGAGAGGCATCACCAGCAGAAAACAGGAAGCTGTTATCCCTCTGTACAGACAGTTGGTGAGACCGCATCTGGAGTACTGCGTCCAGTTCTGGAGACCCCATCTCTGCAAGGACATAGACAGGATAGAGGCAGTCCAGAGGAGGAAACTAAAATGGTGCAGGGTCTGCAAGAGAAGTCGCATAAGGAGAGGACTAAAGGAGCTTAATATGTATACCCTTGAGGAAAGAAGGGAGAGGGGTGACATGATACAAACTTTTAAGTACCTCAGTGGAATCAACAAAGTCCAAGAGGGTAGCATCTTTCAGAAAAAGAGACATGCAAGACCAAGGGGACACAATTTAAAGATGGGGGGCAGTTCAGGGGCAATGTGGGGAAGTATTTTTTCACAGAGAGGGTAGTGGATGCATGGAACAGCCTTCCTGAGGAGGTTGTGGGGTCTAAAACTGTGGGAGAATTCTAGAATGCATGGGACAGACAAGACAATTCTTGTGGGGGGTAGGTAAAAATAGGCTGTTGGTTAACTAGGATCTGCGGCCTATCCTGTAGGTAGGGAAATGGACAGACTAGGTGGGCCAAGCTGTCATTATCTGCCATCAAAGTCTACGTTTCTATGTTTCTATGCAGTAACTTATGACACTATCAGTACATTACATCATCACATGTGACATTATAGGACGTGACATCACTAGACATCAATGGAGACATACTATTTTGCATAGATGTGTGTACAGTACTACCCCAACTAACATGATTAAACATGATTACAACTATGTACACTTTAAAAATAACATTTTTTACATTGTTGAACATTTCAATATAACAAATTCTCTTTGTTCATTAACTTTACAAATCAACATTGCAATTGACCTTTTAGATTCTCTTGTTTATCATTTCCAATTCTTTTAAATTCTTGTACCTTTTAAATTTTTAGTACTGCAGTACAAATAAGGCTAGTAGTTACTTCTTGTTACATTGCGCAAGTTCTGCCCCCCCCCGATGTGCAGAAGGCACTACTAAACTGGCACTTGTAACTTATACCTGTGTTTACCAAGATAGTATTCCTTGACTAGAAGTTACCTTTGGTATTACACATATTTAGGTTTAAGCTTTATTTGTAGTTTACCTTTATAGCAATCATAGTTACATTGGGATTACTTATATGAAATTACAAAAGTTTTCCTTACCATTTTGTTATCATGTTAAACTTTTATTAAATCAAAATCAAAACTTTTAGCTAGTCCTTTGTACATTTACTTATTCAAAATTAACATCAGTCAAAAGTTTTCTATATGAATTTATCATATTTTACAACATTTTTACTTTTATTGTTAACCACTTTAGTTTTACATCATAACTACACATGTTTTTTGAAAACTTTTTTTTTTCTCTCCTCTCTTTTAAGGTAATACTTCTGTTAGTCTTTCCAATAACTGGAACAACAAATATCTCAACTGTAAATGATTTAGTTTAAAAAGTGACAGGATCTGTTTTTGGATTTATGTACTAGGAGAAAAACATGCATTTGTTCAGTGCACATGCCTAGGCACAGTGTGGAATGAATTTTCAAAACTATATTACTACTGTAGGTTAGGCACAAACAATACAGTTTATAACACCTTTTTATTATCCTTAACAGAAAATTAATTTACTTTATTTGAGATTGTTGCAGTGAGCACCTCAACATTTGGCAAACTTAAGGGATAATTTATCCAGACCTCAAGGCTGGTGATGTCACTTTATTGGGTAAGGGTTTTTCCTTAATTGTGACCACAGAATTCTATTGTCTAGGTTTGTATACACACCCAGTTGTACAAGTGCATCAATCCCAAGGCATGGGAGATGTCAAAGCTTATATGACATATAGGGTATAGTATATTTTTCCTATCTGAAGTTTTAAGGCAAGTGCCTATACTTTTCAAACTTTACATGTGGTTTGGAACATTTGTAACCACTCATTTTAAAACTGGGTAAACCTGTGCACTGCTTGGACAATATAGGTCTTTACCAGTTCTGTTGTTGTCTCACATTTTAGCGTTACCTCTGTTCTTATTGAGTGGTACCTCTTTTTTTACTGTCCTTAGTGGGTCTGGTACTTAAGAGTTTAATGTTGTTGTCAAATACAGGATGGCACTGGGAAAAACAGGACATACTTTCTTTGTGAAGAAAGCTAGGCATCTGTTTTAATTACAGATTTATCACATCTTGTTATGACACACAAGCCACATAAGTTTTACTTTTTCATTTAACAAATTATTAAAATCACCAAAGCTAAATACAATAATTACATTTGAACCTACAAAATTTAGATTAATCGCTACATCATTTTTTCACAGTAGCATGAATTTCATTGTTTAGAAACTTTGCTAACTCTTTCTAAATGGAATATGCCTCTTCACCAGTGACCTTAAGATTGTCTAGCCATAGTCTAGAATAGGTTTAAACCTCCTTAGAAGGTAATTTTTAATCAAGAAATCATGACCTGTTTTTTTGTAACATACATTGGATGTTTAATTACCATTTTACCAAATCTTAATTTTAACCAAACTTTACCTAACATCTTTTGAGCTTTCTCTCCATAACCTACAATTTGTAAGTTGTCAGGAAGGGTTTTTAGCTTCTTGGAGTTACCTGAGACATCAGTCACTTTATCATATAAACTTTTTGACATGAGACTTACTTTAGCCCCAAAATCAAACAGCGCCTCATGATTTAGACTGTTTTCATTGTTTATGTCACAGTAAAATCTTTTTGCTTTTCCTTTGGGAATTAAGTTGCCCAGGCAGAATTTGTCTTTCTTGTCTGACAACACAGCAGTTTTTTACAATGACATTGTACACTGGCTGATACTAGCTCAGGAACATTTTGAGAAAGGTTAAGCACAGAGTCAGCATTTTTAACTTCACTTGGCATCTCATTTTTAAATCTCATTCCAATCTCATCATCATTTTTAACAATAGCAGTTTTTGTAACCATGTTAGTAGTAGTGTGAACAGGATCCACTAGTCACATATTTTTACTAGTCACATCTGTACAAGGTAAAGTTGAGGAGGCATTTTTCACAGGCAAATGAAAGTAACGAGATGACCAAAGAGCTTGGATCGATTTTTGAAAATGAGCATTTAACTCTTTAAGCTTTTCAGTTGTTTCCTCTACTTCCTTTTGTGAATTATCAATCATTTCCTCTTGTCTTGTACAGAATGTGTAGACTTGTTTTGAGTTGCACTATCATTTTGCTGATCATAGTCAGAATAGTGGTGCCCCCTGTGGTCAGTTTTGTTACCATACTCACAGCCGTACCTTGCACCTGGACCTCCCCCCTTCTGAGAAGGACTCCAGTGCTGGTAGTGGTTTAAGTCTTGATAAGGCTGCCAAGCCACAGATGGACCCAGCATGGGCTTAGATTGTTTTCCTTTGTTAGACAGAGGTACATTCTCTCCCCCCCTTAGCTGGAGTGTTAGAGGTGATAGCCTTTAACTCCATAGCTTGAGGTACAGAGGTCTTTCTTTTTTGTCTAATCTTGTGCTTTTTCTTGTATTTCTTGAATGTTTCACACTTTGATTCTGAACCTGAATTACCTGTTTGTCTAGGGGAAATCAGATTTTTGCTCTGAGGCAATTCATTTTCTGAGTCAGATGATGCACTCAGTGATATACCAGAATCAGTCAGACAATCTAACCTTTTGCATGCTTCCATTTTTCCTTTAACTTGACTTTTACTTTGTAAACTTTTATACTTTTTTCTTAATTTAACCAAATCCTTGTTATCTTGTGCATAAGCGTCTGCTAATTCAACTTTTTCTGTTTTCAAGTTCAAACACTGTTCTTGACACTGTTATAACTCACTTTGCCAGACAGCGTTTTTAACCTTTAGCTTGACTAAGTCACAATAGTCATTAGAAAGGTCATTTTTACACTCTTGTAAAAGCTTTCTAAAATATCTACCTGGCCTGCAAACCTACCACACTCAAAACATTTATCTGCCAACATTTTTTCCAGCTGTTGTATCCTTTCATTTTTATTTTTAATAAAAGTTAGCTGTGCTGGGGTAAAACTATTGTCTCAGTGCTAAGCATATTTGCAGTTACAGCTAATGTTGTCATGGCTTTGCAATAGAGCTTACAGACTTTTAACAACAACAAAGTATTTTTTTGAAAAACAAATGAAACAGCAATAACTTTTTACACAACAATTTAAACAGTCTCTTTTTTTCTTGAGGCTTTAAAAGTGGTTTTCCTTTTTCTTGTTGCTTTACTGTTAGTCAGTGATTTTATTCTGCTCACTTGAATGCTTTAGCTTCCCTTCTCTTTTGTTTAGGGTTACTTCAGACTCAGAAAACAAAAAAGAAAAGTATTATTTCTGCAATTTAGAAATATTGCAAATACTAACAATAATAACAACATTTATTTTTTATATACTGTAGGTGTGGATTGTCATTTACTAACAATTATATCCTGGATGAGCCTCCAAAGATGTCAGAACAAAGGCTTATAATATCACTTTTTATAATTATGCACTTGGATTCACCTCTGGCCTTACCCAAAAATTATTTCATAAATTATCAAAAATAATAAATATTTACATGTGATATTATCCTATGCTCTCCAGATTCAAGTATAATGGTAAATGACACTGCATACCACCCATACAGTTATATGAAAAATATAAATTTTATTTACACCTATACAATGATTCTAAATATTCCTCATTAGCATACATATCAATCCTAATCGTGTCAATATCAACAAAATTGTTTCAGAAAATTCAGCAACTAATAAATTCTAGCAAATAAGCAATGTAAAGAAATAAGCAATACTTAGCATAATAAATGGTAACAGCTATACTACTTTTATCATACTCAGTATTTAAAATAACCTTTATGCATAAAAACATATACTTATAAGATTAATATTTCAGATTATTTTTGTATAAAACATGTTTTAAAACTTTATTGCATGTAAAATGTATTTTCTATGAGAACTAGCAATAACTCATTATATCAGTGATTTGTACTACTTTTGTAAAACTTACTTTAACTTTTCAAATCATGGAAATTATTTTCAGATGTAAAGCTTTTAAGCTATATACCCTGATTCTGTAGTTAAAAGTAGATTCCCTCTTACTTTCTCAGATAAGCCAATTTAAATTACCAAGACTATTGATTAAAATTAGTAAAAGTAATTAAAAAGGAGTACTTATATTTCTAGTTGTAAAAGTGGGTCTTTTTTTCTTCACTTAGAACTCTGGCTGAGTCTGGCTTTTGATGACAAGGTTTCTTTGTCAGCTAACTTTGACCCTGGAACTTCTTTTAGCGTGGATAAACTCTGCAAGTTAAACCTTTGCTGAACATCACTTTACCAAAAGTCAGTTCTTAGAGTTGTAGAACACAGGTTCAGTCTGCACTGTCCATAGCAATACTGGATTCAAAGAACGTTCTTGTGAATAGCAAGCTGTTTTAATAACTGGAGCTTATTGACCCTTTCATGTTGTGCACCTGCTTTTAAAACTTTGGGACAATATACTTATTTTTGCTCAGCTCGCAGTATACTGTAGCATGTGTGAGTCTTAAAAGTAAGTCTGTCTGGTTTTCAGCAGGCAACATTACTTGTCAAAATGCTCAGCAAATAAGACAAATCTTGCTTTAAACACAATAAAAATGTTCTTATACTTCTTTCTTGCCTCTGGATATCTTCAGCAGCACTGAGCTCTGGCTCTTCCTTGGCTAACCCCTGCATTTTAAACAGGCGTGGCCCAAAGTTCTTTGGCCTAGCATCAGTATAAAGTCATAAAATTCTTAGTTAACTGAACGTAGGTCTTCCTACATTGATGGTTAGCTCAGCTCTGGGGAGTGGTCAGAGGTGTTTGCTAATATGAAAACTGCTCTGGTGATGTCATCACCAGATTTGGATTGGTTTGAGTCACCAAAAAGGTAGGGCATCTTAGAAGATAAATGTTGACACATAGACATACCTCTTTAGGACAGCCCCTTCTCCTCAAACCTATTTTTGGTCAAATTTATTTTTTTAAATAAAAGTCTAATTTAACATAATTTGAAAATTAAACTTGCATATTTAAGTGTTCTACACCAAGCCAAACATTCTTGAAAAAGTCTGATATCTGTAGTATGAATTCTTTTTAAATTACACTATCGAGGTTATAACTTCATAATTTCAATAAAACTTCTCAAAACAAAACAATAATTTTACTCTTAATTGTCTAAACTACAGAATGGTATAAGATTTGTAAGAAAAATCCATTCCTAAAGTCCTTAAGACATTACTTTTTTGTGAGACACACAATATTCTTTTGTTCTTATCTTAATGACATCAATCACTGTCAGAAAAGTTAATTCACTATAAACTTTTAGACAGTATTTCTCTTAATAGCAACAAACTACAAATTTAATATTTATCTTGTTAGACTTCCTAAAATGTAAGCTATCACAGGATACTAGATTTGTCTAGTTTTCTAATAAGAAAATTATATTAAATAAATCATATTCATAACTTTTGAATGCTTCATTCTGCAACTATAAAACTTGGTAAGCTTATTTATCATACTAATGTCCAATAACTGTCCAATTTTTATACCGGCAGTACTTTGTATCTTTAAACTATGAATACAACTTCTTATTCCTATACAGGGTAATGGAACTTTCAAAGTTTAAGACTTTTTTTCTTCTTGCTGCTACCAGTCACATGATCTCTTATCTTGATCATAGCTATGGATACCTAGCCCCATCTAAGACTTTCCCTGTACAAACACATAGGGCTGGATATTCAAAAGGGTTGCGCCAGGGCAAGTCTGAAAATGCGCCATTCTGCGATATTCAGCAGGAGGCAGTTGCGCCACCGAAAACATGCTGAGCAACAGCGCAATGATAATGAAGGCATGTGCAACCAAGGGAGGAACCATGCATAAAGGGCAGTGCGATGTTCAAAGACTTGCGCAATCGCGCAACAGTGGAACAAGCGGAAGTTGCGCTTCAGCGGAAATGAGCCAAAATAAAAGGAGCAAGGAAGAGATGCAAGAACGCTACAGGAAGCCACATGAGGCAGGGGGAGAGACAGGCACAGGGAAACTGTGAGAAAGAGGGCAGGCCAGGGAAACCACACTGCAGAAGAGAGACACAGGGAAGGTGTGTGGTGACACACATACCAGAGTCCAGCACAGACAGGTGTATCTGGTGCAGGGGAGGAAGCAGTCAGGATAGCGGGGGGACAAAGCAACAGCTGATGGGGAGGGAACGCAAGCCAGGGACATGGCCAGTGCCACCTTCCACATGGAGGCCATGATGAGGGGGGTGAGAAGGCATGCAGCAGGGGGACGTGGCTGTGGAAGGGCCCATCGGCGGTATGCCCCCAACAGGCAGTACCAAGCCCGCACCAACTTTGAGCTGTATACAGATATCGAGATTGTGGGCCAGTACCACCTGAACAGGACAATACTGAGGTGGCTCTGTGAGCTGTGCAGTGATGTGATACAGGCACCCACACGACAGAGTCATGCCCTGTCAGTGGAGACAAAGGTAACAGCCTGCATGCGCTTGCTTGCCACGGGTACCTTCCAGAGACCAACCAGGGACACCACAGGCATAACACAGTCGGCCATGTCACGCATCCTCATCCAATTCCTCAGTGCACTGCTGCCACATGCTGCAGAGTACATCCATTTCCCCAGCACTGTGGCAGAGCGCACAGCAAACATTCAGGAGTTCTACAGGGTAGCACGTATGCCTGGTGTGCTAGGGGCAATAGACTGCACCCATGTGGCCATACGCACACCACCTGGTGAGGAGGGGGCTGCATACATGAACCACAAGGGCTATTCCAGTGTCAACTGCCAGGTGGTGTGTGATGCCAGTGGGCACATCATCAATGTCTGGGCCATGCACCCTGGGGGAGCACATGATTCATACATCTGGCACCAGTCGGCACTGTGCCACCGATTTGAGAGTGGGGACATCCCCACAGGACATCTAGTGGGTGAGTATGCAAATCAAATGGACATATCGTGGGCCTGGGGGTGCATGGCCAGAGGTGCCATGGGTGTGGCCCACAGGGCTTGGGACAGTCTGAAGCTGAACATGAAACTAACCTCCACTCTCTGCACACAGATGACAGTGGATACCCACTCCATTTCTGGCTGCTCACACCCTACCAGCAGCCCATGACCCCATTGCAGCAATGCTACAATGAGGCACATGCCACCACACACAATGTCATTGAGCGGGTGTCCGGGATGCTGAAGACATGTTTCCATTGCCTGGACACCTCTGGCAATGCCCTACAGTACAGCCCCTCAAAGGCCTGTGGGATATTCCTGACCTGTTGCATCCTGCACAACATGGCCAAAGAATGTGGGATAGCCATACAGGTCGAAGAGGGGTACAGCGATGGGGACGAGGGGGATGCCGGTGACGATGGTGATGGGCAGCCCCCCTTGGCCGACAGGACCCCCAACTGATCCGGCTGGCACAGCTGCACCGGGACATCATCACAGAGGAGCACTTCAGCCAACCCAGGTAAGTCATGGTGCCATGCGCAACCACCAGTAGCTAAGTCACAACCCACAAACATGCATGGAAACACACCAGGGGTGCATGCTGGCAAGGGATGTGGCAGGGCACAGAAGCACACGCACACAACCAGGTATGGGTGAACAGCAACATGCCACATAGACGGACCCACACACACACGCACACACACAATGCACCAAAGATGCACAGAGGGCAGGTGGAAAACTGAGCCAGAACGCCAACACTAGCAACACACATGTCCACAGGCCACCACGTCCACTGTCTGTCCATGTGCGTGTGTTAGATGCTGGGCACCATCGCACTTTGGTATACAGCACAATGCAGGCATCATCAACCACATGTGCCTGCGGACAGCAGCCGGGAGGGTGTGCAGGTGGACCGTGTTTCTGCGTGCATGGCCAGGCACCCACCCGTGCACTGCCCACTGAAACACACAATGCACACAGGGCAGCAACAGACAGTGCCCGTGCTGGGAGACAGGTCATTCTCATGGCACAGTGCCACGGCTGCCTCGGATGCATGGGTGGCCCCACCTAGACCCACCAGCACTGGCAGGCTGACCATGGGCCTCATGGGGTGGCACCGATGGTCCCCTAGAGGTTCCACTGTGTGAACGTGACCATGCCTGTGCAGGGGTCTGCAGCACACCGAACATGCCTGCACCAGGAGTGCTCAGGAAGCCCACAGCTGAACCCAGCGTCAACAGGGTGGGTATCGCACGATGCCGGGAACGGGGAGTGGATAGCACACTGCGTGGTATGAGCGATGCATGGGCACCTGACTGTGTGCCCATTGTGGCCATGACAGCAATGAACGCCCGTGCATGCATGTCAATGGCAGCGGTCTCATCCTCCCATAAACGGTCCATCTGTGATAGGATCCTATCGGTGTCCCTGCTACGATGCTCATCTGCCCACCCCAGAGCCACACACAGTGCCTCCATGGATGTTGCAAGCTGCATCTGCTGCTGGACCGATGCCTGCAGTAGACAGATGTGCTCATCAAAGAGGTCGTCTGCCTCCTCGGCATCCTGTCCCTCAGGGTGTGCATGGGCCTGATGTTCAACACCCCTTGAGGGTGGGTGCTGTGCACCAGGACCAGGTATGGGCAAGTCCACAGGCATTGCACAGACGTCACCAATGAACCCTGAACCCCCAGTCCCGGTGGGAGACTGCTGCTGCCACCCCTCCGCTGCACCCAAGGGCTCAGTGGTGCCGCTGCTGTGGCCGCAACAGTCCCACTGTCCTGACCAGCCACCGGTGCTGCTCCACTGTTGCTGACAGGCACAGCCTGGGACTGTGCTGACACGCTGGCCCACATGGTGGCACCAGCCAGAGCCATGGGTGCGAGCTGACCTGATGTGTGTCCATTCTGTGGCACACACGTGTCACTGCCCATGACAGTCGTGTCGTAATCACTGGTGCAGGTCTCTGCCCCAGCTACAGCCACGGCGTGCTGGCATCCTTGGATGCCAGAATGCTGAGACACAGGAAGGGCTTCCCCCCACACCTGTCTCAATGACATCAGTGTGGACAGCCAGGCAGCCCCACTGTTGCAATGCTCCATGTATACCTGTGGAGGTGGATGGTCCCTCCTCCAACTCCAGCTGACTGTCCTCAGTGGACAGGCCCACCACTGCTGACCCATGCAGATGCACAGGATCTGTAAGGGAAATCAAAGTCGCGTTACTGCGTGTGACCTACCCTGCCCCCCCATAGACCGACCATGACTTACCATGCAGTGATGGGCCACCACCCATCTGGAAGCCACCGCCCAGAACTCCCTCTATGGCACTGTGGTGCATGCTTGCAGCAAGCCTGTCCTCTGCTGGTGTGAGCTGCACCACCTCCGGCTGTCCACCGCCTGTTGCACTACGTGCCGCCCTGATGGCAGCCACTTTCTCCTTCACCCTCCTCCTGTCAGTACTCATCTTCTTCTTACACTCCTGCACGGAGAGCTGGTGGCTGCCATGCAGGTTGATGGCATGTGCCACCTCCTCCCATGCAGCAGCATGGGCCGGAGGGGTGCCCCGCCATCCACTGAGCAGTGGCTCCTGATCCAGGTAGGCCTCAAAAAGTGCCTCAGTCTCGGCCTTAGTGAAATTGGGCCTCCTCTTCTGCCCACCATCGTTGTCCTCCTCACCCAGACCTTGCTAGGTCATTATTCAGCCTGTAGGAATGGCAGTGGTTACCTGTGACTGTGCAGTCCAAAGCATGTCCCTGAATCCACAGTCCACACTCCCACACAGCATGCAACTCACCAATAAACTGCAGTAACCGAATATGGCCACTGTAGAACTTTGTCGCACCTTTATAGCGCAATCCATGCAAATTAGGTGAGAAGCAACTTTAATTAGATGCAAATCGTGGTGCTGCACCATTGAATGGCTGATCGGATGATTAGCATATGACGGCTGAATATCGCGCTTTTGCGCTTTGTGCAATTGTGTTGAACGGGCTGAGCCAATGGAGCAGTTCCATGGCATGCGTAGTACACCTCACTGCGCATGCCCAGGCTGCTGACGCTGGCATCTGCCGCACTGATGATGTGCTGTGCGCGATGGTCAATGCAGGACATGGCCACCATTGTGCCAGTAGTGCTATGGCAAGGGTCACTACATGGCGCTGTGACAATGGGCCTCCATAGGTGCAATGGCAAAACTGCATGATAGTCCGCTGTGGCACTGGCAAACAGGCAACCAGTCACGCTATATGCATAGTCATCTGATGGCACTGTGCGTGGCCTTGTGCCAGAGACCCTTGACCCTGTGCCCGACCTTTGCCCCCTTGGCACCATGTGTCCGGCATGACTGCAACTCTATTGCACTGTTCGGTAACAGCGCAATCGGGAATGGCGGCGCTGTACCACACAGCATTTTCATGTGGGGTACCACGCTGCAGAGCTCCATATTGCCTACTATAGTTGTTGAGATGGCATGTAGGAGAGCCCCACAATGGAGTGCCATTGAGTTGGCCAACCTTGTGGCTATTGTGGAGCCACACTATTGGCCTCTGTTTGGTGAGGAGGCACTGGACAGGGCCAGGACCCAGGTCTGGCAGGAGGTGGCCACTGACCTAGAGGCAGCCACTGGATGCAGGAGGACCTCAGAGCAGTGCAGGCACCGCTATGGGGACCTCAGGAGGAGGGAGCCAGACCTACTAGCCCGTCTGCAGTTGCGTGCCAGGAGGGGCATGGTGCCACGTCCAGGTGGGATATCTGTCTATGCACTTGTATTGTCCATATGGGTAACAGTGTTGTATGTGTCCAGCACATAGGGGAGGGCTAGTCTAGGGTTGGCTGTGGTGGTGTTCAGAGGGTGTGGGGTGGGTGGGTCTGGCTGGGTGGGTGGGCACACACATTGGGGCAGGAGGACTTTGCTTCGCGATTGTACTGATGTTCTTCTCTCCTTGTTTCCCCCACAGGTGTGGATGAGCAGCGCCAGATGAGGGAGGAGCACTGGAGGGAGGTGGACAGAGCGTCCAGGTGGGATGGGAACCATCACTGTCGACCTGACTGGCCTGATGAGGGTGAGTGCCATAACTCCATGATTACTGTTGCATGCTGTGTAACAGAGTGGGCAGTGGAGCATGGCCACCATTCATGGACACCACTGCCATGAATGTGGCTTGTGACAGTCAGCACTGTCCAGTGGCACTGCATGTCTGGGAGTGCATCAGTGGTGGTCCATGCATGCACTGGGCACATGGCTGTGGCACTGCCTTCACAACGCATAGCCACGTTACTGTACGACCATGGTGGTGCTGTGCAGGACATGGGCGGTGGGTGTGTGCAGTGGTCCACATGGCTGTGGCTGCCTGGGTGGGCAGGTCTTGTGGACACGGTCACTGAGGGTAGTCGCACACCATCACAGGGGCGTGGCACATGGCTGTATACCATGCACCATGGGTGGGCTGCAAAGGGATGGACAGTCACACGTAATGACTCTGCTCCCTCATCCTAGGTGGACAGTGACTTCAGGCCATTGAGAGAGGACTGCAGGAGCTGTTACAGGTGGTGAGGGCTTCCCTGGAGATCCTCCAAAGGATGGACCGACTGGGTCAGGAGGCAGAGGACACATCGGCGCAACATAGCAGATGAGCAGGGCAGATGATAGGCCATCCATTCCCCTGAAAACACCTTCCTCCCCTTGACCCACCCTCACACCCCTTCTTCCCTCTCCTATATGTTCACCCCTGCCCCTTACACACCCCCACCTTGTTTATGTTCCTCCCCCCATATGTTCATAGTTCTGTAAATAGTTTTGTTTATCTGTTTTAATATAATTATTTTGATATGAATACTGTGGTGGTCTCTGATTTGCAGTGGGCTATAGATGCTCAGCTGCAGTGGTGTGCATGGTGTCTGGGGTGGTGCAGTCATGGGTTTGTGTGTATGTCCGTGGGGAAGTGACTATGGTGTGGGAGTAGCTATCAGTCGGTGTCTGTGGTGTGTGTGTTGTTCCCTGTGCAATGGATGACTGTGTGCAGTGGTCCATGGTGCATGCTCTGTGTCCATGGTGCCCCTGTCAACCCATCCATGGACTGTGCAGCTGACACCCTTGCATGTCTGTGACCTGCAAGGTCTGCTGCCATGTCAGTGGTGGCTGTCCATGCAGGGCAGCCACTGTACCCGTCACAATGCTGAGTTGCCTCCTGTTACTGGTGTGGTGCATGTTTGCCTCAGGTGACACTGTGGCCTCCGCGGTTGTTGTCCCACCTTCATGCTGTGCCTTGTGTGTGTTGCAGGGGATGTGCACCACTGTCTGTGACTTGTGCTCCATGCATATGCTGGTGTCATATGGGTCCACAGTGCCTGCACAGGGTGGCTGGCACTTCTGTGCCAGGGAGGACTGCAGGCTGTGTGTACACGGTTTTCACGGGCCCACACTGGGGGCTTGGTTTCCACAGTACTGCGTCCCTGTGTTATTGTCTCCTTGGGTATAGGTGGGTGTTTGTCCCTGTACTGTGTTGCATCCAGTGTGGTGTATGCTTCCATACACCACTGTGGGTGTCTGTGCTGGCTGTTGTGGCCAGTGGTAGGTCAGGGTGTGTCACTGGACTACTGTGCAGGGTGCTGCATCACTGGTGGTGGTGTCAGGGGCACACCCTGTCCCGTGTGAGGTACCTCTTGTGCTGACACATGGTCGGTCTCTCAGCTGTGTCTCGGGGGGATTATTCATGGTGGCATTGTGTCTGCCATTGTTGCATTGTCGTGTGATGCCACCCACTGCTGGGTGCTCATGGTGGGGCTGCCTTGTATGGTTCTGTGGTGCACAAGGTTGCAGTGTCACAGTGGGGGTGGTGGTATGCATGGGGTTTCCTGCAGTGGTGGTCACTGCTCATGGGGGGTGTCTGGGGGTCACGGTGCAGGGTGTACTGTGCACTGGGGGATGGTGTGGCACGGGGTGGCCCGCCCTCCTTGTGTGGCAGTCTCAGCTTGCCGGTGGGTGTGATGGGGCACCTTGGCCCGGCTGTGGGTTGTTTGCTTGTGTCCATGGGTCGGTGGTTATTCCAGCCCTCCCCCAGTTGTGCTGTGCTTGGGGTGTGGGGTCACGATGTCAGTTCTGCTGTGTGTTCCTGTGCCCATCTGTGGCATGGGTGGTGGGCCCCTACCTCCCTGGTTGTACAGTTACATTACTCTGCTGCTGGGGGGCTCCCTGCTTGCGCTATGGCACCTCTGGACTGCTCAGCTGGACATCCCTTGTTGTGCCATAGCGCATCGTATCTGCTCAGCTTCCCCTCCCTAGTTGCGCTATGGTGCAGGTGGTGCGATATGCAGACATTAGCTGTTGGCACAATTTGGCTTGCTCTTTTTTTGAATATCACGTCTGTTGCGCATGGGCACAATGGACTTGTGCTTGCTTCTGCTATTACGCACTTTTTGGGCACAGTTTGAATATCCAGCCCACAAATCCTAATAAAAGTGTCTTCCTGGGAATGTGGAACATGTTAGTTAGGCCCCATCTTATCTCTGCTCTACAGCTAGAGCACAGAGCCCTGACATTTAAAACAGTCTCTTTTAAAACCATTTTTTCTGAACTCTGATGCTGACTCCATTTTAAATGGCATTATTTCCATTTTACTGTTTTTAAGACTTAATCAACATTAATCTTGACCAGAAATAAAAGTAAACATTTCCCATCTTAATACCATATAAAGTCAGATAAAATAATAGCAATAATTAAAAAAACTCAATCCTTGAAGATAAAAATAAAATAAGTTTTCCATCAAGGGTTTTGTCCCTACAGACCCACCTCTGGGGCTGGGTTAACACCACTTACAATGGCCCCACTGCTAATGTTCTTACCAATGGGCTTCTCTCGGACCCGTTCACCCTACAGAAAGGTACTAGGCAGGGATACCCTAGGTCTCCCCTGCTATTTATACTGGCTATCGAGCCATTGGCTTCTGTCATCCAGGAACACACTCACATTCCTGGCATAAAAGTAGGTTCTAAGGATTTTAAAACCAAACTTTATGCAGATGATTGCCTCATCCTGACGAGTGACCTATCCCAGAGCCTGCCCCACATTTTAGAGATCTTCTCTCAGTTTGAACAGCTGTCTGGGCTAAAAATCAACAGAACCAAGTCTGAAATCCTTCCCCTTAACAAGCATTCAGTGAGGGATATGGACCTGGCCTCCGGCCTGGTTTGGATGGACATGCATTTCAAGTATTTGGGAATTATTCAGTCTCCTGAACTACATAAGCTGGGCCCCCTGAACATGCTGCCACTGATTAATACCTTCCAAAAAGAACTGAATAGATGACAACACCTAAACCTCTCTCTCACACAGGGAAAATTGACTCAACAAAGATGATGCTAGCCCCTAGATTATACTACCTCCTGGCACATCTATCAATTATAGTTCAGGACAGATGGTTCCAAAAGTTGGACTCTCTCTTATAGGTCACTATCTATGGTGTCCTCCTTCCAGATTTAGTAGGACCAAACTTAGAGCTCATTGGAGACAACAGGGTTGGAGTCTGCCAAACTTTCGACACTATATGTATGCTTTTCTGACTGCTAGATCCTTATTACCCATTCATTCCTGGGGATCCCCACTTCCACCCTGGTGCCACATGGGGGGCAGTATAGTGCAGTGCTTTAAGGCTCTGAGCTGCAATTCTGGAGACCTGGGTTTGAATCCCACAGCCCCCACTTGCATACTGTGTGACCCTGAGCAAGTCACTTAACTTCCCTGTGCTCCCAAGTTGCACCTGTGAAGAAGCTTTCAGCTTAGTGTATCTCACCTGGTTAAACAATTGGAAAAAAAAAACATAGAACAAGAGATTAAGGGAGTAGCACTTCCCTCTCTGCTTAACCACTCCCCTCAAGCCCAATGCTGCTCAGTGGGTCACTATTTCCTCAGCTCACAAGACCTGGGTTCTCATGGCCAGTATTTCCAAACGCTGTTCTAGATTGGGGTATTTAACTTATTTATGGGGGAACCCGGGAACCATGTATTGATGACAGCCCTTTCATTTGGCTACATGGGAAAATAGCTCTATTTGTAGGATGCTGGACTTACTCCCCCCTGACAAGAGGTATTTTGAATCCTTTCAGAATCTCCAAGAAAAATTTAAACTGCCCAAGGAGGAGTTTTGGCGATACCTGCAGATTAGGTCTGTCTATACCCAATGGTCAAAAGTCCCCAGTAAATGTAAGGCCTGCAGAGCCTCCAGACCCATGCCTGCAACCCCACTGCCCTGGAATGATTGGATGATTGGCTTAAACCTCACAAGGCCAAGGCAGGCTCCCTGTATCAGATGATGAGAAAGGCTTAGCCAGACCCCACTGAGGTGGCCAAAGCTAAATGGCTGTCTGCCCTGCAAGTTCATATAGCCAAGGAAGAATGGCACACATGCTGGAGACTCGCTCAACAGGCGTGCATGGATCAAAAAAGTTGCCTGACCAAAAAAAAGATCCTGCATCACTGGTATAGAACACCGGCCCAGCTAAAACTGCTGGGGGTATTTCCCCAAGATCTCTGCTGGAGATGTGATGCTCCAGGAGCTGACCTACTACACATTATATGAGCCTGCCCATGTCTTGGGACATTCTGGCAACAGGTGGTTAGCAAATGTTCAGCCATCCTGGGCTAAGAGCTCCCGGCCTCACTCCACCTCATATTACTAGGCTGCAAGCCCCAGGATCTCAAGTTACAGCTGGCAGGCTCAAGGTGGCTGATGGCTGAGTCTGTGGAGGCCAAGAGGTTAATCCTCACTAAATGGAGATCCCCAGAGGTCCCGACCATTCAAGAATGGATAACATCTGTAGAAACTCTGGCAATGAATACCAGATTATCCTGCCAGGTTAACCAACAGATAGGGAACTTCCACATGATATGGGCTCCATATCTGCACTTTGTGCAGCAACATATAGTGTCTATACCATACCCCTGCCCCAGTTCAGTTTGGCAACCTCCATAAACTACCCCCGGCCATAAGACCTGTCTGTCCAGATATATTTCAGGTTAGACTGCCACTTCCTCCCGCTCCTCCCTATGGATCTGCATCTCATAAAGAGCTTACCTTATATAGTGATATCTATTGACCATGTAGGCCTCATGTGTTACAATGTTTAGAGTTTGTTGACTATGATATATGTGTCTGATCAGTATAATATGCAACTGTACCCTGTTACATGTACAAGTCTTCACCACATGTATACGGCTAGTTCTATGTGTGTAAACTGCAAAGATTTAAAAAAAAAGACTGACTGCAGAGAAAAAGTGAAATAGCATGTAGCTAAGCAAATTTAAGGGGGGAGCAGCACCACTAACAACCCTATTCAACAAATTGATAGACACATGGGTGGTTTCAGGAGACTGGAGTAGGCTGAATGTAGTCCCTATCCACAAATGTGGGGACAGGGAGGAGGCTGGCATTTACAGACCAGTCAGCATGACCTCTGTGGTGTGGAAATTAATGGAGTTACTGCTAAAGGAAAGGATTGTGATATTTCTTGAACCCAGCAGAGCACAGGATCTGAGGCAGCATGGATTTGCTGCAGTAAAGTCTTGTCAAACAAATCTGATAGATTTCTTTGACTGGGTGACCAGGGAGGTAGATCAGGGAGGAGCAGTGGATGTGGCCTACCTAGACTTCAGCAAGGCCTTTGATACCGTCTGGCATAGGAGGTTGGAAAATAAGTTGGGGAGCCTGGGAGTGGGCCCCAAGGTGATAAACTTGGTAAGAAACCAGTTGAGTGCCAGGACACAGAGGGCGGTGGTTAATAGGGTTCAATCAGAGGAGAGGGGTGAATAGTGGGGTGCCACAGGGATCAGTGCTGGGGCCAGTCATCTTTAATATCTTCATAAGCAATAAGGCTGGAAGTGAAGATTTGCCTCTATGCAGAAGACACTAAGATCTGCAACAGGGTCAACACTCCCGGGTTGGGGGGGTGGAAAAAATTAGAAGGGACCTAAACATGCTTGAGGAGTGGTCAAGAGTATGGCATCTAAGCAGGCCCCTTGAGAAGAATTCCGGGCCCCAGGGAAACTTCAGACTCTGGGGCCCTTACCAGCTCACAACCCCTTCCCTACATACAGTACAACACAGTCAGGGTGTCCATTTGATTGGGCGGGTGATTCTGTGGTGATGCTGGCTCCCCTTAATGATCTTGGACATTTGGGGTCATTCATGACCTAGTTCAGTGATCAGCAGCAAGTCTGGTGAAGGGAGAATGCTCAGTGGCTGCATGGCTGTGTGTCTGAGTGAAAGAAGACTATGGAGGTTTCATGCATGTCTTGACGTAGCCATGCTATGCAGCATCTACTGTTTGTGGTGTGTAGTTGAGTGGAGATTGCTAAGGAGGGTGGAGACTCTCCAGCTGCTTAACCAACAGCATTCTGGCTGATAGAGCTCAAGGATGTTTGCAGCTGCACTGTCAATTTGGAGAGCTCAAGGGGGGGAAACCGGTGAAGGAGGACAAAGTGCTGTAAAACAGGGAACCATCTGTGGCACCCATGTTAATCTTCCTGCTGGTGAGAGTCCTGGGGGAAGTGGCAGTCCAAGTTAATCCCTCAGGACAGAATGATGGTGTACATTCCACTCTTAACAAATATAGCACACAACCACTGAAAAGAAAGTTCACACAACAAACACACATCCAGTAGGGGGGTTCGGGGTCAACCTTGGATAAAACAACTGTTACTGGGTTGAAGAGATCAGTGAAAGCTGTTCATTTTCCACAGAGATTAAGCATAGTAGTGAAGTCATGGAGGAGTATCTCATGGGCGCTTGATGCTGTCAGCATCAAAGGTGATGCCCGGTATATAGTGTGGCAGTTCTCTCCATGCTATGTCAGCATTGGCAAACTGTTTTGTTCCTTGATTTTTGGTTACCAGTAGCCTTGCAGAGTATAACATTCTAAAATTAATGGTAGCCAAGTGGAGCACTTTCTTAATTGGCTTATGAGCCAGCTGTTTTTCCTGCACCTGTGGTGTGACATCGCTAAGGACGTGCACCTGATGCTCAATCTGGAGCAGATTCTCCTGTTTCCAAACCTGGTCTTGTATGTGTGTTTTTCCTTGATAACTGAGACAACGCAGGATAATGGCCCATGGCTTCCCTGAGGGAGGTGATTGGGGCTGGAGTGAGGGAAGAGCTCTTTCAATAGCATACTGTAGATGGCACCCATCTCTTGGAGGCTGTCTACTACTTTTAAAAACTTTTGTATGAAGGCAAACATGCTACTGACTTCTCATTTTTCTGGTACACCCATGATAACTAGGTTATTCCTATGGACTTTCCCTTCTTGGTCCTCAATTCTGTCTGCCAGCTTCTTGACTTTCCTTCTAAGTGCTATTAGTTTGGTGCTTTTCTGAGTCTGTTTGTCTTCTAAAGGGCTTATGTGTTCCTCTGTATCACGGGCTCTAGTTGTCAGAACTTCAAGGGTTGGTTTAAATGCTCTGAAATCAGTTGCCAGTTCCAGGATAGACACTTTAATCATGGCTAAATCTGCAAAGAAACTATCCAGTTTTTTGGAGGTGCACTCCATTTCAGTCCCGTTTGCATGTGAGGCAGGATTGGTTCCCTGCTTTTGTCTTTTAGAAGTGGGCACTTGGGTTGGCACTGATGGTCAACAGTACACTCCATCAGCTGCAGTAGATCCATTATAGGTAGTGCGACCCAAATTCAACTAGGCAGGAAGGAGGGTGGTAATGAATACTTAGCAGTGCTTTTAATGAAAAAAGTACCCAATTTAAAATCTTTTTTGCTGTGTTTTTATGCCTGGGGTGACAGAGCTGTAGGAGAGGTGACTTATCCCATCAAGCTCATCATGTCACTCTTCTGGTCCATGAAAATTCTGACATTTTTGCAAGTTATGCTGAATGTATGGACTGAAGACTGCCAGCTGCATGTTGGTTTCATTGACAATGCTTCAGATATGATTAAGGCCTTGCATGATGGGTACTTTGAAGGGATCAATTGTTTTGCTCTGAATCTGGTGGTGATCAAGTCAATTAGCAGGACAACAGAGGTGGATCAAACAGTGAAAACAGCAAGAAGCATTTATGGTCATTTCCACCACTCTGTTAAGGCAACAAATCAGCTTTGCCAGCTGCAAGAGTACTTTCAGATTCCACAGCACAGGCTTATACAGGATGTTTCAACCCAGTAGAATTCCACTTACTGTATATTACAAAGGCTACTGGATCAGAACTGGGCACTACATGCGCTGAGTATAGAGACAGACATTAGGGAAGTTCTCAGCCACCAGGACTGGGCTGTTATCAAAAGCATAGTAAAGGTGCTTGTACCTTTTGAGCCGAGCACACATGACCTGAGTTCATAATCTGCACTACTCAGTCAGGCTGTCCCTGCAGTGTGGTACCATGTGATATAAGCGAAAGCAAAATTGCGACTATAACATCAGCGAGTGCACATCGCCGAATGAAACAACAGTGATGCACACTGTAGCAGAACTAAAAAAAGCGAGGTTCCACAACATTTTCTCTGAGGGTGATGTTTACAAACATATTTATGCAGGTGGCTACAACCTGCACCTTCCCCCCCCCAATATTTCAATAATCAACTCTTGACACTGGGGTAAAGAGGAAAACTGGGGAGGGGCTATTAGGGGGTGAGGGCAAGTAATTGGTGAAGGGGGACCACATTCAGGAGGGTGGGGGACCCTACAGAACACATATTGGGTAGGGGAATGAGAAAAACAAACAAACAAAAAAAACACAAGTACCAAAACCAAAATAAACACAATAATTTCCACCCACCTAGCTCTGAACATGGGTTGCCCACACCAGATGCATCACTCATACCACAACACCAAATGACCTGCTGGAAACTGCCTGGCCAAACATTCTCCTACATCCTCGCTCCCAATAATTCCCGATCCCAGTCACTCTATTCTACCTGTCACTGTTTTGTGCCTCACACTCACTGTATCCACTCCTCGCTATCCTTTAACAGATGCTGTAGTTACTGGCAGTCAAATTAAGTCACTCAAACTGAGTCAGTCAATTTGACTCACCCATATCACGGTTCACCCTGCAGTGCAGATACTAAAAAAGTCACGGCAGAGATTCTCCAGTCATGCTGATAGCCTGAGAAAATTGCACATGCAGTGAAGGACTTTGTGGAGAATCTAAGCCTTGAAACAGAGAGCAGGTTTACATAGATCTGTGGTGATAAGCCATATGTTTTCATCACAATGCTGGACCCAAGGTTTAAGTGTGAGATACTGCACCGTGCAATGCCTGCACACCAGGTAAATGAGTTTCAGCAGCAGCTGTGCTCAGAGCTCAGCTTTACTACTATGTGTGTGAAGGGTGGGGCACCTGCTGAACTGTCTGAGGAAGAACAGCATGAGGAGGATACTCTGAGATGGAGGAAACTACTGAGCACAGCTCAGTTCATCCCTGTAGGTGAAGAAAGGAAAAAGAACCAAGCAGCACCCACTTTCTGCAAGCAGTGTTCTAAATTGCTTCTTTGCAGATCCCCTGGAGTACCGGAGTAAAAAGATGACATCATCCCCTCACTTGGCCCAGCTGGCCATAAAATACCTGAGCTGATCCTCAACCAGTGTGCCATTGGAGAGGTTGTTTAGCACAGCAGGGTTGTGGTGGAGCCTCACAGATCCACATTGGACCTGAAACATGTTGAGCAACTTGAGTTCACCAAGATGATTTCACCACAGCTTGCTTTCAATTACAAGTGTTGAATTTTACCACACTCACAAATACCACTGCTGTTTTTCCACACACCCCTTGACTGGTGATGCTGGCCTGACTCCTCTTCTGGACTGGTGGTACCCTCCACTGTGTAAATACTCTGACTGTCATCCCACTCATGAATATTGTTCTTTTTCCACATACCCCAATGACTGGTGATGCTGGCGTGGTCCCTCTTCTGCATTGGTGTTGCCTTCACCATCTAAATACTATTAATTTCACCTCATGTCTATTGCTCATTTTCTACCAACCCTATGATGCCCTCTCCTCCAGTGTCTCCCCATCCCCATTATGATGCATGCAAATTTACTTTTTATTTGTGGCATTTCACAATTGTGCAAATAATGTATTAGTTTGATTTTTTTGTGATGCAGTGTGTGTGTGTGTGTGTGTGTGTGTGTATATATATATATATATATATGCAGGGTTTTAAATAATTGATTAGCAGTTTTTTTCTTGGGACAATACTAACTGTACAGAAAGTACTTATATAGGTTTTCTAGAAGTGTTATGTTTGTTAAACACAGTGAAGCAAGTGCTATGCATTTTCACAGTGTTTTAGAACTTTTATGAGCAAAACGCTAATCAATTTCTAGAGTTAAATAAAACCCTGATATATATATATATATATATATATATATATATATATATATATATATATATATAAAAACAGTGGTGCAGTAGCACCACTATAGTTAGGGTTGAGTAGGCACTTTAATGTTAAACCTCAGTATTTCAATGTTAATAACTTTGCAGCTGTTCAATGGATTTGCACAAAATTTGGCATGCACAGTTTGGTATAGTAGATCTCTTAATTTGCCAAGTTGAGTTTTGGTTGGACGTACAGTTATTGTGCAGCGAAGTGCTGAAAAATGCATTTTTTACCACTTTTGACACATTTTTTTGCCCATCACACTGTGACCACACTGTTTGTTGTTTTGGTCTGACATTTGGAACATAGAAAGAGTTTGGGTCAAAGAATAATTCAGCATTGGTTTGGTGAAAAAATATTAATCCATTCAAAAGTTATTTAATTTTTAATTTGGGGGGGTTCTGAACATTTTTAGTTCACTCTAAGATTTATATATATATTTTGCAAATGGGGATTGAGCTCACGGTCAAGGATTTTGTTGAATCATTAAAGGGGATTTAAAAAAAACCCTGACAGTGAGAAAAAATTCCTCATATGCGAGCCGTCATCTTGTTTTAATTTTTTCCCCAAACAAAATGTTGTAGCTTTCCCCATGGGTGACTTATTACACAAATAAGGTATGGGTTTTGTTCAGGGTGACACCCTCTACAAACCCCATACCTTTGGTTTGCTTCATTTTGGCCAAAAAAATGGCTGTTTCAAACTTTGAAATTATTTGTCTGTGACTCTCTTACAATCCCCTTTTGTGAGTTTACAAAATCCCATTCTGTGAGCCAATCCCCTTTCGTGAGGTAGCAAAGTCCTTGATCATCACTTTGTGATCAGATGGCCCTTCTCGCAGACCAGGATTGACTCACAGTCAAAGATTTTGCTGCCTCACAAAAAGGGATTGGCTCGCGGACTGGGATTTTGTCAGCTCACGGAAGTGGATTGGTTTTTTGAATCTCTTTTTGTGAGCTGAAAAAATCCCAGTCCACGAGCAATCCCCTTGCCTGTCACTTTGTGACCAGATGGCCCTTCTCGCGGTCATGGATTGACTCACTGTCAAGGATTTTGCTGCCTCACAAAAGATGATCAGCTCACAGACTGGAATTTTGTCAGCTCACAAAAGGGGATTGGATTTTTGAATCCAATTTTGTGAGCTTATAAAATCACAGTCCACAAGCTGGCAAAATCATAGTCTGTGAGCTATCCCCTTTCATGGGGTAGCAAAATCCTTGACCATCACTTTGTGGCCAGATGGACAAAATCTGATAGTGAAGGATTTCTTGCAGATGATGATTTTGACAGCTCGCAAATGGGTATTGATCTGGCAGTTGGAGATTTTGCTACCTCACAAACTAGGAATTTTGAAACTTTTAAAAACGTTGACACTGCACGTTAATTAACAGTTTGGTGTTTTGGCTTGAAATTTGCAGGGTATAAATGAGGTGTCCCAGAGATGTGAATTATGCTATTTAGGTGTTGAAAAGTTAATCAGTTCAGTAGATATGTCATCATGAAGTTTTGATTTTTCCCATAGGATAACATTGTGGTGCCCATAGCGATGTTTGGTGCCTGTATCTTGAAAATGAAGCGAGATACAGATTTGTCACTACTTGTGACTTAGATAACCTAGATCTAAGCCTCAAAAACAAATTTGGAAATAATAGATTTAACCTGCAGTGGAATTTTTTTCCTAGGTTGTACAGTTACTGAGATATTGGCAAATTAGTGTCACAAGGGTTCCAAGGCTGCCTTTTCAGCACTTTTTGGTGCCCATATCTTGTAAACGATGTGAGATATTGATTTTGTTGATTTATCTCACAGGGAGGTTTCACTGTCATGATTACAACACTTGGATTTTTTTTCGTAGCTGCTAAGATTGCTGAGATATTGGCAAATTATTGTTACAAAGGTTCCTTGCCCTATAAGGCTGCCGTATGGCTCTGTTCTTATGTATGAGTTGGAGCACAGGGCCCAGAGGGCCAGCACTTCCACCAACACATGCTGTTTACTAGTTATATTACACTTTTTCAAAAAGTAAGGAAATTCATTGCAAAAAACTTTGTTTAATGCATCAGTTAGGGTTAAAGTGACAAAAGTGGGAAATGAGATGTTAGAGTTGAGCCCTAACTCCAACTTCCCACCCCATCCTACACAGACCGACAGATGCAGGGGTGTTCCATGGGAATCATAGGCTAACTCTCACCCATTCTCATTTACTGTGTGTTTACACATGAAATGGGTGAGAGTTGGGTCTCATGACTCATGGCACACCCCAGCATCTCTCAGTTTGTGGAAGATGGTGGGTGGTTTGGTGGTGGGTTTAGGGGCACAACCCTAATATCTTATTTCCACTTTTGTCACTTTAACCCTAACTGATGCATTAAACTAATTTTTTGCTATATATATATATATATATATATATATATATATATATATTAGTATATGTTTGCCCTGCATATACTTGAAGTCATTAAGTGGTTATTCATAAAAAGGCTGTTTGTGAAATCATCTTATAATAGGAAGAAGTTACAACAGCTCTCTGAAAACAATTGTTGTATAGTCAGATATGTAAAATCATTTATTCTCATTGAATAGAAACACTAACATCCAACTCACACGCACTTCCCAACCATTCTCTCCAAGTGTTTCAACTCACAAGGGTGTAGGCAGGCATACTCACTGTACACATTTGTGTACAGTTTTTTTTTTGGAATACCTGTACGAAGGCAGTAAAGGCAGCCAAGGCATCTAAGGAGCTCAGGCTGGTGCAAGACATCAAGAAGGGGAAGAAAGAATTCTTCAGGTACATCAGAGAGAAAAGGAGTTGTAGGGATAAAATAGTAAGGATTAAGAGGGATGGGGGTGGGTAGAAATAGGGTCAGAGCAAGCAGAAGAGCTTAATGAATACTTCTGCTCGGTGTTTACTAAGGAGAAAGGAGGGGCACTAACAAGGGGAGCTGGGAGGTCAGGCTTGGGGGAAGGAGGTGACAGATGAGGTAATCACAGAGGGCAGGGTACTGGAGGGCCTGAGGGCACTGAAGATGGACAAGGCACCAGAGCTGGATGGCATTCACCCCAGGATACTGAGAGATCTGGCAGAAATCCTGGTGAGGCCTGTGGCAGATCTGTTCAATGTCTCCCTGGTCTCAGGAAGTGTACCTCAGGACTGGATGATGGCTCACATGGTACCACTCCATAAAAACAGTCCCAAAGATGAACCAGGAAACTACAGGCTGGTAAGCCTCACATCCATCATGGGAAAACTGATGGAGACAATCCTGAAAGAGAGGCTGGTGTTCCTTCTGGAGATCAATGGGCTTCAGGATGTTAGGCAGCATGAGTTTGTCAAGGGTAGATCCTGTCAGACCAATCTGGTGGATTACTATGGCTGGGTAACTAGGCAGCTGGACAAGGGCCATGCAGTGGATACCCTGTTTCTGGACTTCAGTAAAGCATTTGACTCAGTGCCACATGGGAGGGTGGGTAGTAAGCTGACAGGTACAGGTGCAGGGGCAAAAATGGTGGGATGGGTAGTAAACTGGTTACAGGGAAGGCAGCAGAGGGTGGTGGTGGGAGGGGATCACTCATCTCTGAGGCAGTGACAAGCAGAGTACCTCAGAGCTCAGTGCTAGGACTGGTTTTGTTTGGGTTGTTCATATCAGACATCTCAATGGGCATCAAAAGCAAGATCAGTTTGTTTGCAGATGATACCAAGATGGGAGCAGTAGTGGATGACCTAGGGAGGTGGCATGGGTTGCAGGATGATCTGTCAAAATTGGAGACCTGGTTGGACACCTAGCAGTTGGGGTTCAATGTCAAAAAGTGCAAGGTTCTACATTTTGGGGAAAAAAGCAAGAAATAGCTATCAGCTGGGGGATGGTTCAGCTAGCTGTGACAAAGGAGAAGGATCTGGGGTAATTATAACAGGTTCAATGAACAACTCAGCACAATGCAGTAAGACAGCTGCAAAGGCTAACAAAATGCTGGATTTTGTATTGCCAGGGGTATATCTTCAAAGAGAGAGGAGGTGATCATGCTGTTGTATTGGTCACTGGTTAGTCCACACCTGGAGTTCTGCATGCAGTAGTTGTGCCCATACCTGAAGAGGGACATAAAGTTACTGGAGGGGGTGCAGCACAGGGCAACAAATAAATGATCCAGGGATTAGGGGACATACCCTACATGAGCAGGCTGAGGGACTTGAACACGTACTCACTGGAGAAGAGAAGAGATAGGGGTGATATGATTGAATTGAATCCTTCAAGTATATGAAGGGAATAAACAAGACAGGCATGGAAGGACTATTCAAGTTAAGGGGGTAGTGACACTCGTGGTCATGATCTCAGATTGGAGGGGGGAAGGTTCAGGAGGGAAATGAGAAGACACTTTTTTATGGAGAGTGGTGTCTGGGCAGAATGCATTGCTTGCGGAAGTGGTATCCTGTTGAACAGTGGACTGCTTCAAAAGGGGTTGGGATAGGAGTAAGAGGAGGGTCAGGAGGGGAGGGGGCAGCTGCAGTATAAGGATTGCTAGCTGCACACTCGAGCAATGGTAAGGGGTGGGAGTGGTGGGCACATGTAGGCACCATCTTTTTGGGATCTTGATCACATGACTACCTAGCACCAATTAGTTGCTAGCAGCTCAGTATTTAATCCATGGGTCTAAGTGGCTGTAGAACATTTGAGGCCCTGGAGTATGATCGCTAGGGAGCAAGAAGGCAGCAGCAACAGAAGCACTCACAGGTTGCCCACAACTCCGCAGGGGACTCAGCCCCAAAGCAAACCAGCGGTAGTGGTAAGATGTGGGGTATTTTCATCAGGGTAGTTGTGTAATAAATGGGCTTCCTGAGACAAGCAGGAACAAAGGAAAGAATGGATCAATTAGGAGGAGCTGGGTATAGGTAGGAGCAGATGACATAAACTGAGGAACAAAGTAAGAAAAGTTACATAAAGTGGGGTAAAGGGAATAAACTGAGTAGTAGTAGTCCAACAGTACAGGTAGTGAATGTAAGGATTCAGTGAGTTGTTAAGACTCAGAGAAAAACAAAACTATCAGGGGTGCCCTGACAAAAGGGTCAGACCTGGAAATGACTATAGTAAAGATAGTGAAGTACTAGGCAAGGGGATTCTGCATCAAAGGGGTAAGCAGACCATCTCTGGTCAATAAGAAATAAAATAAAGTATGGGGTGGTGTGTGTAATGAGAAGTTTACACCCCAGAAGTGTTACATGCTACATAAACCCCAAGAGCGAAGCTTAAGGGGTTTATTACAGCATATAACACCAAGGGGGTGTGTAAACTTCGAGTTTCCACACACCACCCCATTTTTTATTTTATATAATTACTGGGTTTCTCTTTTTCACCACAGCAATTATATAAAATACTAGCCATTCCGGTGCAACCACGCTCCGGCTCCATTTTCCACCACTCCACACATTCATTCTGTCTGCATTTTTTTAAAATGCTATGCACTGTTTTCTTTTCCCTCATTGAGTTTAAAATTAGGTAATTTAAAAAGAATAAATAAAGTTACCGTCGAGTTCTACTGGTCTGGCACTTTCATTTTCAGGCAGAAGGCTAGCCGAAGTGAGCGGTCAGAAAGCGAGGAACTGCAGGACGCACATGCACAGAATGAGTGAAACCATGCACGTGTTTGTCGTAATTAACACTCCTTCATTATGGCAAATTATGCCATGGTTTTCCTATGGGAAAAAGGGGAACCCATTAATCATAGTGTTGTTAATTTTACTTTCACTGGTGAAGTTGCAGCAAAGTCATGAACTTTGCATTATGCATAGTTGGACAATGTTCCTAATTTACCTGCTCCTACATGATGTGGAGATTTTGTTTTATGGTGGTTTAAACCAACCACATGCAGTATATAACCACACCCATGCATACCAATACTTTAAAATCATGATGTTACCTCTTCCACCACCCTCATAGGACCCACCTCCCTTCTGCCCCCAGTGTCCCAGTGACGTTTAATACTGAACATATCAAGTAGTTAGTATAAATCCCTCCTCCATACCAGTAGTGATCTCCTAACTTTGAGAAAAATCTCAATTTTCCACCACCACCCACCTTGGTCCCATTCAAAACAGCAACCTGCACCTGGCACACCCACTGGTACCCAACATCTTCCCTGATCACCAGAAGGATACAATGCAAGATTCAAGAAGAATCAGACACCTGTGAAAAAGAACCTGTCCCTCACAACAATGGGCAGTCCTTGCATCATCACTGGCTGTCACACTGAATGAAATGATGATGGCTTGCTAGTAATAACAGCTGACAGGCACACATATTTCAGAAATGCCTCACATTACTTGTGTCATACTGTAAGTCTCTCAGCTTGTTGCTGTTTGCTGTGTTACTCACCTTTGCACATTCACTTCATCTGCATTTACAACCTTGTGCTGCTTTTGTACATTTGCTGTGATTCTTTTTTTCCTTACAAATTACAGCACAATGTATTAAAGTAAGACATACTATTGCTCTCAAATGTGTGTTATTAACTCACGCTGAGAGAAGATATACGGTTAAGTTAAAATGGAGGATTTATAGAAACTATGACAAACAAAAGTGAATGAATATCGCAAAGTTTCAGAAAGGTTTGACAAAAGAGAAAAGAAATTACTACCATTTTAATGTGCTGCATAGAAGGGAGAATAATTATATTAGAAAGACAGCATTGCGCTTAAACAAGTTAAAATACACCAGCCAAAAGATCAAGAGCGGTTGGTAACTTTTACAAATGTATATTTAATGCAGTGATTACAGATGCCAGTCATGACTCAACAAATGATATAGCGTATAAAGATGGAGGAAGTAAGTCCTCTAATTGAAATGAACTGTAAATTTAAGCTGCATTACAAAACGTATGACTGAGTGATAAACTATGGCAATATTAAGTACTGTATGATATACTTGAGGATGTGGCAAGCAAGGCTGTAAGTATTCCAGATAAGATTTTTGTCTAGCCAAGGTTTCCCTAAGAAATTCATCACTAGACAATATGCAGTGACACAGACAGATGATTCATGCATATTTAAAGCAGGAGATGTGCAGTTTTAAGGAACTTAAATTTAAGTTTCCAGGCCTTATTTTTCAATTTTAAAAATATTAAGAAAATAATTGTTTTATTTGTTACAGCACTACAGATACCAGACAGATTGTAAAACAATGTGGTCATGCCATTTGATGCTTGGTTATTATGACTATTTTTGTTTGTAATCACTTTCTCTGCAGTTTACAATTAACATTTTAATAGCAGACTACTGCAGAATTTCCATATAGTAAAATATTTTTTGCATCATACATACATAGGCCCACTACTCTTAATTAAGCTTGAAGAGTGAAATGTTGATTTACTTGTGGTGGCCATTTAAATAAAGAACTACAGTAGCTTGCTAAATTCACAGTGATCTAAGTGGTGTCTTTTCTTTCTTTGATTGTACCGTGGTTGTACAGTAGCAGACACTACTCTCAGGGCAGAACAATCAACACAAAATGTCCTGAGAGAGATTTGTGTCAACCTGGTGTACTTTTATTTATTTATTTATTTTATTTGCTTTTGGTAACCGGGTAAGTGCACTAGGCATAGGGATGCCTATTTTCAGGCAAGACCCGGGAGAATACATTTTAGAAATACAAAATCGTATATGTGACGCAGCACATGAAGCAGTACAGTACATAGTCAAATAAAACCTTCAGGTGTGGGGAGACAAATTTAACAACAAGCATGAGTAGGTTTAAAACAGTATGATGAAATTGCAGAACAGTATGACAGGTAACAGAGGGTTGTGGATGCATGGAACAGCCTTCCGGAGGAGGTTGTGGAGTCAAAAACAGTGGTGGAATTCAAGCATGCATGGGACAGTCATAAGGCAATTCTAGGGGGTGGGGGTAGGAAGAAGTAGGCTGCTGGTTAACTAGGATCTGCAGCTTATCCATTAGGTAGGGAAATGGGCAGACTGGGTGGGCCAAGCGGTCCTTATCTGCTGTCAAATTCTATGTTTCTATGTAACACAATAAATAAGAACATAAGTATTACAATAAGGGCATACATAGAGAACAATATATAAATACTTCTTGATAAGTTATGCAAAGCCCATCAATGTATGGACTTTTATACATGGGTGATAGACAACTACCTGTTTGTTTTACTCAACAGCTCTGAGGATTTTAGTAGTTTGGCTTTTTAAAGGGGAACTGTCATCTTCAGGATTTCTTAAAGGACACTTGAACACAGCTCATTTAAGGGTTCTATTTTGCCTGAATTGAGGGTAGATTTCAATAGTTTATAGGACATTTGAAGTGAAAAAACTTTCTTTTATGCTTGAATTCAGCTTCCAAAGTACCAAAAAATAAGTTTGTTTATTCATTGATATTCCCTTTGTTATTCCTGAAAACAGAGCTCAGCCCCACCCCCAGCGATCTCCTGTGATGTCACACTGGCATGAAGTATTGGTTCATGCTGTGCATGGCTGTATGAAAAAGCTTGGTTTCCAAAGTTTTCAGTGTACAGTTTTCAGTGTGCCTGTGATCAATGTCTACTATGTTCGAAGTTGAAGAATTTGAAGATGTGGAGGACATTGATCTAAACTTTGATATCGGTATCTGACCATACCTATTTGAGCCTCTAGTATCCCATGATAGTCCTAGTGAGGGTGCTCAAGCTGCCTCTGATTCAGACACCGATAATGACTGATCCATTTCAGAAGACAGACATTACCAGTGTAACTTGGATAGGTGACTTTTTAATGATTACCTAATAAATCTATAATCATTCCAGTATTTGGCACTGCCTGCTTTCCCCAAGCAACTGAAATTCACTACAACGCATAAAGCATCTGAACTACTGTGCACTGCCATTGTAATCAGTGCCTTATTTATAGGTCATTCCATACCTCTCTATATTGTCTGTTTGCCTACATCATTTATATCTCACAATAATCTGACAAAACGCATGTTGGGACTTCAGTAGCATTTCTACGTAGAGCTATAGCCACCCAGCACCTACTGAGAATGGCTGAGTTTTGCTCCTGACAGCTTCCTTACATATCCTTGCTTCCTTACATATTAGATGCAAATTTTCTTATGTCCGTTTTGTGGCAAAAGTAATACAAGTAGATGAAGTGACACAGAGCTTCTTACAAATCTATCAAAAATGAATGATTCTGAATTTCATACTGCGGTCTGGTAAAATGTACAGTACTTGACATTAAGCAGAGTCCTGATAGAGCATTCCCAAATAAAATAAAGGATGCCCAGAATCCAATATCATTGTCTGCATTAGACAGTAGATGACACAGCAGAGCATTTCAGTTTAGGGCTATAGCCACCCAGTGCCTATTGAGAATGGCTGATTTGAGCTCCCAACAGCAAAAAGCATCGCCTTGGCAGTGATACTAACCTACCTGCTCCTGTACCCTGATTGTCCACTGTCATACCATCAGTCACTCCCTACTATTGTTTTGTGGTTCTGTGGAATGTAAATAAAATAATAAAATGCAGATGTCATCATTTGCTGAAGGACAGCATCCAATGCAGATACTGAAAAGCTATCAGTGCCAGTCTGTGTTATTTCTGTTGTTTCAGCACCCTCTCCCCGGTTGCAAGTCCCTTTCTTACTTATCAGATGCTGAATTTCTGTATGTCGGTTTTGTAGAAAAAGCAATACAAGTTGATAGAGCGCCACACAATTCCTTACAAATCTAACTATAATGAATGATGCTGAATTTCATACTGTGATATGATAAAAGGTACATTATACCATGCCACAATTCCAAAGTGACAAATACTCTATTTTGATTGGGTGGCTGGCACCTTGCTGCCATGGTAAATCCTACGATATACCCACAGCAAAGGTGCCAGTCACCCACATCACCAACAAAATCGATCCGACCCCCAAATTTTAAAACCTACAGTCGCCATGTTGAATTCCTCGGTAAAGGGCACCCTCCCAGCTGTCTCCCACAGGTCACGAAACATTTGTGAAAGCACTGCCTCGCAGACATCAAATACAAATTCCACACTCCCGGCATATCTCAAAAAAGTAACTGCAGCCTAAAAAACATTATGCCAAACCTTCTCAAAATCCTTCCTGTAATGCTTGCTCCCTCTGAATTCCATCACACTCGCTGCAGCACAAGCACATTTCCTGTCTCCTGGCTCCTCGCTCACACCTCCTAAACAACAGAAGCAAACCACTACCCATTCTTTCTGTGCTCAAGAAAAAAATGATGATGGCAAGCAAAATAACAGAAAAAAACGAGATATTCCTCGACTCACACTACTACTTCCTATGGACTGTAAATTCAAACCAGAAGCATACACTCACTCACAGATGACAGCCTCATACCACTAGCAACAGACCAGGACTATTTTCTATCGTGCACCATGAACCTAAACAAAACATAGTTTAAAATGGAGGAAAAAAAACTTGTTTTTATTATTGATATTTTTTTTTTAACAAACTCAAGGTATAATCACAATAAGCCACTCGGGGGTGTGAGTAATTGGGGGATTTACCATGGCTGGTGAGGATTTACCCACTCAGCTGCGCCTCATGGGCAAACCACTACAGCCGTGGTAAATCCCCCGATAACCCACACCCCCTTGTGGCTTATTGCTTAATCATACAATGACAAGAAAGAATCTTGGACTGTGATTGGTCAATTTGGGGCTGGACCCATGGCATTATCCCAGCATGATGCCACAGGTCTCATCTCAGCCTCACTGTGAACCTGTAGATGAGCATTTTATGGAGCATTTTCTTGATTGTTTCATCTTCTCTTAAAAAACAAAAAATATTTTTCCACAAAAAGAATCTTTAAAATAATTTTTGTTATTCTGTATAACAATGAGCCATTGTATAATAGGAATAATGCACTCCAGGGTGTGTGTGGTTTGGGATAACACCACACCTGGGGCATTGGATGCACTCGGCCTGCAGCCTTGCACCCAACCCCCCCCAGGTGTGGCGTTATCCCAGTATGACACACACCCTGTTGTGCATTATTCCTTTAGTACTTGACATTATGCAGAGGGTTCTATGTGATAAAGGCGAGTCTGAAAGAGTGCCTATCACATAGAGCAAACGAACTAGAGCCCATAGTAAAAAGGGCGACAGATATTGTACCGACCATCGCAAATAGCAACGGTCGCTACGATACTTACAAAAACCATACCAAAATCATTTTTTTATGAGGGGGCTGTGCCCCTCCACACCCCACCCCAAACTTAAATAATCAACTCCGAGGGGGATGCGGACCATGGGGCAAGTTATTGGATTTAAAAAAAAAAAAAAGGTTTCAGCCCATAGCCAGGCCTGCTTGTATTGCAAGTGGTGGTGTACACCACTACGCTATGCAAGCAGCTTGGTGGGAATTGGCCACAAAGGATGCTAAATCCTGTAATAGTGAGTATAGCTCCCTGCTTTATTCGCTATACAGGATATCACGACCTATTGCACCACTCTCTCTCTTATAGAGCACTATTATTGCATCACTCAAAAGTGCAGTGCTCAATAATCAGTGCTCTAAATGAGTGCTACCATGCAGATTCCTGATAGAATTTAGCATTCCAAAAAAATTTTATGTGAGTAACCCTCATAGAACGGATGCACAGAATCCTGATTCATTGTCTGTGTGACACACTACACAACATGTGAGAGAAAGCCTATGTATTATCTCTATTTTTTTTTAATCTAGAGTAATTTTCAAATAAGATGGATGTGATCTGAAGTAATTTCTCTTTACTGCAGGAATGGTGTAATTATTGCATACCCTTCTGAGAACTTTTAGTTTATACAGTGAAAACATCACTCGCAAAGTAGCCATTGTGTAAGCTTGGTGCTGTCACCCATGTGTGCCGGGTGCTGTTGCACCCCCATTTTTGCTGATGAAATGCAGTGTTCCCCTTTGCTTGCTCAAACTACATTTTTTTACCTTGTACCCTTTCAAACTTGAGTGCCTACATTTTTCCCCAGTATCTGGCATTCAAGTCGAATTCAGCTATTATTTGCTGCTCCTAAGTCTTCCCTTACCAGGTTGGATACTCTCTTCAATGCTTTCTGTCGCTTTGCTCTTGACTTCCCCGCCTGCACACATCACTGTACCTTGTATCATTCTCTAGCTTTCTCCTCCCTTGAATGTAGGCATCGCTCTCACTGCCCCAAGTTCACTTCTGAATTCTGGTTTAGGACTCTTCCCTCTTACCTCTCCTCCTTACTGTCTGCTCCACCGCCCTCCTCCAGTGCTCTCAGATCTACTGACGCATGCACTCCAGCTATTCCCCATCTCTGTGCCTCCACAGGACAAGAAGCTTTCTCCTACTGCTTCTCAAAGCTTTGGAACTCACTGCCACCTCCTATCAGACTTTCTTCTTCCCCATCTTCAATTTCCTTAGCCCTACTTTACTTCTATTCTCCTAACTGTACTTGTTATTAACCCCCCTTCACAACCCTCCCAACCCCTTGTACACTATCCCCATCTCCTCTGTCCCTGACTTACCTCCTGTCTCCTAACAGAACCCTTACTCTGATTACTTCCTCACATGCTACCCCATTATACCCCCTCCTCCCACCCCCTACCACAACCTATTGCCCCATTTCATCAGTCTTCTATCATCCACAAGCTACTGTGCTATTTTGACACTCTAAAGCTGTCCTTCTCCCCCACAACCCCCTTTTACCCCCACTGATGCTCACCCCTTTTTCCATTCCTAGTTTACCCATATTCTCCAGCCTCCATATTCCTTACCCCTCTTCTCCCCACTGGTCACCTGCCACACTCCACTTCTCCTTCCCGCCTCCCCTTCTCTCCCCTCCTTTTCAGCCTGGTCATGTCCCACTTGCAGGGTTCTCTGTCATCCTGAAGGGGTATAGATCTTGGTTCCCTCTCTTCAACCCCTTCCTTTCCCCCCACTTTCCAATCCTGACCCCCTGGCAAGGTTCTCTGTATCCTGAAGGGGTATTGATTGTATCTCTCTCTCTCTCTCTCCTTTTCTCTTCTACCTCTCCCCCCATTTTCAAATCCATCACCTGCCTATACAATAGCACTTCGAATCTTGTGCTCAGCCTACTACTGCTAGCACTTCAAATGTGTTATCCATCCTCTAACCTTTACCCTACTGGATCACCTGCTCTTGAGTTGTTGGAATGTATGCTGTATTAGAAATGTTTTGTTTACCCTGGCCAGTTGGTCTGGGTTATTGTGTAATTTTATTGCACTGTTTTGTTTTAGAAATTGTACTTGCAGTGTCATGTGTTTGCTTGTTCTCTCAACTGTTGCCCCCGGACGCTTCTGGAAACAAGCTGTTTATAGCTCATGTTGTCTTTCCTGGTGAAACAATTTCCAAATAAATAAATAAATATTTTGCTGATTTCCATTTTGATAAATTTTGGATAAATAGCATGTATTTTGTTCACAGTCAAGCACTTATCTGATATAGTGCATGCATGTTTTGAAGTGTGTCTCTTACAATACAGAAATAGCCATGTATGACACACACACACAAACACTCAGACATGTAAATGTATTTCTAAGCAGTGTGGAATATTGTGCCAAAATATGCTTTCATAAATGTTGCTTAGTATATGGGTGTAGGAGTTGGAGTCCTGCAACTTATTCTGGTACCAAAGGTTCAGTGGGAACTACTGACCTTTTTTAGATAGGCAAGATTTGAAAAACAACAAACTGGAAAACATGTAAAAGTGCTTGTTTTTAAAAATCGACTGGGCAGTACCTCCTAGATCATGTTATCAGCACATTAAACTTTTTAATGGGACTCTAACACAGATTGTAGCAGTACTCTAAAACCCACACCACCCTCTCCATGAAAAAGTGTCTCCTGATTTCCGTCCTGAACTTTCCTCCTTCCAATCTCAGATCATGCCCTTGAGTGTCCCTCCACCCCTTAATTTGAAAAGCCCCTCCGTGCCTGTCTTATTTATTCCTTTCATGTACTTGAAGGTTTCAGTCATGTCCCCGCCCATACCTCCTCTCCTCCATGGAGTACATGTTCAACTCCCTCAGCCTGATCTCATAGGGTAAGTCCCCTAACCCCTCCGGGATCATCTTTGTTGCCCTGCAATGCACCCCTTCCAATAACCTAATGTCCTTCTTCCGGTACAGTCACCAGTACTGCATGCAGTACTTCAGGTGTGGTCTAACCAGTGACCTACAGTATATAGCGGCAGGATCACCCCCGGAGGATATGCACCAGCCTGTCAATACAACCCAGCATCCTGCTGGCCTTTGCAGCTGCCTTTCTACATTGTGCGGAGTTATTCATTGCACCTGTTATGATTATCCATCTCCTCCTCCTCCATCCTGGCTAGTTGAATCCCCCCCTAGCTGGCAGCTCCTCCTTGGGTTTTTTCCCCCAAAATGTAGCACTCTGGTTTTTGTGGCTTTGAACCCAAGCTGCCAAGTGTCCGACCAGGCCTCCACTTTTGCCAGATTATCCTGCAACCCCTGCCACCCCCTAAGTCATCCACTACTGCTCCCATCTTGGAGTCATCTGCAAACAGATTGATCTTACTCTCACCTATTTCCTCCTTCCTTCTCACTTATTTCATCCTTCTTTCTGCTAGCCACCTGTGCTGACTCCCCAACTGTTAGATTCCTCATTCCCTCCCATCTTCCATTCTTCCCCTTTCCCACCCTAGTTTTCCTCTGAACCAGGATCTCCTGACTCCTTACCTCAACTGCCACCCTTTTTCTGCTCCACCACCCCTCTCTCTTTGATCTGTCCTCCCCCTCAGTTATTCTCCTTCCCTCCCCTGCTGCTGAGTTCCCTCCATTGCAGCCCATAGTCCCCTCCTAAGCTCCATTTGTTAATAGCTGATCTCATTCCTAAGCTGCCTTATTTGCTTGTACACCAAACACCCTCCCACTCTCCTTGGATATTTCAGAAAGATTGCTGCTCCACAGTTGGTGCAGCCTATCACCCTTAACCTGCATTATTGTATAGGAAGGATTAATAACACTGTATTTTTCTGACCCTTAGCTATGTTTGTTGTCAGACGGCATCACTGGTGAGCTTCACAACACTACAGTTCAGTTGCACAGGAGCAACATCTATCATGAGTCCATACAATTATAAAGTATATATTTGTATACATAGTACATTGTACTGTACATCCCTCTAAATTTGGAGACATGTAAGCTGTCTGCAGAAACTGACCTTTTGGACCACCTAGTCCTCCATAAGGTCTTGGCTGACCGTGATACTGTAGACCCTAACTGATCTCAGTCCTTATCCCCCACCCTGTTACCATCTCGGTATATGCCTTTCCATAAAGAAGTGTTTCCTCACATCACCTCTAAGCCTCACCTGCTCCTGGTCCACATCATGCCCCCTTGTCCTTGAACATCTCTTTCTGTGCTCTGTGATACTGATCTATACCCTATTGATGCCATGCAGGTATTTCAATGTTTCTATCATGTCTACCCTTTCTCTACTTTCCTCCAGAGAGTACTTATTAAATTCTGTGAATCTTTCTTCGTAAGGCTTCTGATGCAGGAGCCTTGTGTCTGTGTTTTTGCTTGTCATCTGTTTACATTCCACGCATGCTAACTTCTACATTATTGTATCTATTTTGCTTGTATAGATGAACCTGTAATCATTGTGCTATCATGGACACAGCCCTTGCATGTTTATGCTGCCAAGAGGTGAATGCTGTATTGTCAGAACTGGATGAAGAACACTACTCCTACATAATAAGTAAGTAAGTAAAAAATGTATTTTTAGACAGGAAGGAAACATGTCATTTGGGCTGTAAAACCCAGTTTACAGGACAGTCCTGTACAGTATTCTCTAATGTTTCACGTATAACAATACAATAAACAGTAGACAAAACTTACATCATAACACATATTATATGGTGAAAACCAGAATGAATTAATATCTAAGTAGGAAGGGTACAATACTATATGCAAGTACAATTATGAACAAAGAAAATGTTTACTGCTTTAATAAAAGCTTGTGAGTTTGTTTCAACACATATTTTAAAAGGAAGCTTATTCCAATATACTGCAGCTCTGGTAATAAGAGTTCGATCACCATATTTGTTTAAACATCTTCCTGGGTAAATTTTTTAAAATGTACAGATCTTGTTAGTTCTTTCCTTAGATTAGGTACATCAGGAAAGAGTTTACATGTAATATTATGCTCAGGATAATATGCTTTGTATTTAAAAATAAACTTTGTCCAAGTTCTAGAGAACTCAGTGTTACGAGGTTGCCACCCCAGACTCTCCAACATAAAGCAATGGTGCATCCTATAATTACACTGCAAGACATACCTTGCTGTATTGTGATATAATTTATCAATCCTGTCCAACAGATTTGTGTTTGCCACCCAATAAATCGATTCCCCATATTTCAAGGTGGGCAAAATAAGTTGTTCCGCTATTTTTTTTCTATCTTGGATTTTTAATCCTCTGGTGGTTCTCCTCAAAGCTCCAAGTTTCCTGGTAGTTTTTGATATTAATGTTAAGATATGATCTTCAAAAGTCAAAAATGAGTCAATGAGTATTCCAAGATTGCAATATCTACAGTAGGTACTAATTCAATTTCATTAAGAGAACTTGTAAAGATCTGCAAGAGTGATATGCATTTTTAATTTTTAGGAACAAAATGCATCAATTTGGTTCTCCTTATATTTACAAGCAACTGTGACCTGCTGAACCACTCCTCCACTCTACTAAAATTGTCCTGGAGCCTTGTCTGAAGGTCCAACTCATCTACCCCTGAGGCAATCAAGACTGCATCATCTGCGTGTAGTCTTATATCTGATTGATCTACCACAGAAGGTAGATCATTAATAAAGAACAGAAATAAGAGTGGTCCAAGGATGGATCCCTGAGGAACCCCTCTAGATACAATAGTAGACTTGGACAAATGATACTGTATTGCAACCCTCTGGGTACGTTCATTTAAGTAACAGTTAAACCAGGGTAAAGGGCCTTCAGCAAAGCCCATGTCCTGCAATCTCTCAAGTAGGAGGGAGTGGTTCACCATTCATAACAGAGGTGGAGTGCTTTTACGAGAATTGTCTGAGCCAGAATGTTGCATGTGTATCGTCTTATGAGTACCTATCAATGGCCTTTTTGATGACACACCTGTCCATGAGTGAGTACTGTACATTTCATCAAGTTGATTGTCTCAGAAACAGATAGCAAATGTGGTCATGTATAAGCAATTCACTGGTGCATTAAATCCCAGTTGCCACACTCTAGACCATTCATCTGGTCTTTACATGTCATTTCTCATTTTATCTACCCCCTCTGGTGTGTCAACCCTGTTGTAGATCTTTGTGTTATCTGCAAACAGGCATACCTTACTTTCCAGACCCTCTGCACTGCCACGAATGAATATATTGAACAGTTCCCTCCCCCCAACTTACTCTCTTGCCCCACCCTATCGTCCTTCAAAAAAGAGCTTACCTCTTTCCTACCAACCCCCTCCTCTGCAATTGCTTTAAATATCCCTTATAGCATTGTTAATGCCTAGTCTATGTTACTCTGACAGATGTATCTTGTAATCCACCTGCTCTCATGTTCCTGTTATGTATATATTGTATAATATTAGTTATCCTGTTTATTTCTATATGCTTAATGCCTTATCTGTTTTAAGTTACTTACCTGGCTTTCCACTGTAATAATTTTTGCAACATTGTTAAATCTGTCTGTATCCTGTATATTATTATTGTGTTTATCTATTGTACTGTGTTCACCATTGGACTGACCCGGATACCAAAATTCTAATAAATAATAAATAAATAATAATGGCACCTGAGAACTGACCCTTGTGGCACCCCACTTATCACATCACCCACCTCTGCTCTTACCCCATGCACCATTACCCACTGGCTCCGGGTGTGTCAATGGAGTCAGTACAGAAAAACAAAAGTATTTGTTGAAGTCCTTGAAATAATACAATTGCTGTTTTGCACACCTGCATCATACTTTATTATGCTCAAAATCTTGCACCTCCATCTGCAGGTGCTGGAGGCATCACCTTCTGTTTGCAGCATTACTTTTCTTATGTAAGCAGTACTAAATAATGACTTTTACATGAATGTCCTGTTTCATTTCTATTGTTTCAATTGGACAGCAGTGTAAGGGAGGGATGCATGACAATTGTGTGTGTGCATGTAGGTTCAGCAGCCCCACCCAATACCCATATCCTAAACTGTTGTGGCAGTCATTCAATGAACAACAAAATCTATTTATTGTAATGTGCATGCAATGCACCTTATGTAAGCAATAACATATGACAGAGTGTTATCTGAGTAAGCAATAATACAAGGTCGGGTTGGCGGAATTGTGCATTATCAGATGCACCAGTGTCCAAATGTGGCCAGACAGTGCAGGAAGTATTGGGTAAGATCCTATCAGGGACCATGAAAGACAAAGCACACTTTTTAATGATTGATTGCCACATACCACAAGCGGATTGCCAGCTCAGATGCACAGCCCAGTGCCTTCACCTACATGGGCACTTGGAATTACATGTGTTAATATCCCCCACCATGCACTGAGTTTCTGTGCTTATGAAATGGTTTTAAGCAGTAAGAAAACACGAACCAAGACAGTGGAGAGTGTGCAGTGTGGTCTAATGCTGACTTTTTATAGGTGCAATATGACACTCCAAGCAGGAGGTGGATGTGGGCAGTAACATACTTCCTGGGTGGTTGGAGTTCACTTGGCTATGCTGTGTGGGTTTAAATGATTAGCATTTGCAAAAAAAAAATCAATTCACATGTACACGATGAGGGCCACTGAAAAAATGTATGCCATAGCCATGCTTACTTCTATTCTTACACCCATACACCATACACTATGGCATTTTAAAAGGATCAAAAGTAAGGGCAAAATGGTAAGTTTATAAAGAAATGAAGCAACCAAAAATAAATAAATAAACAGAGGAAAGAGTAAGTATTCAAAACAACAACAACAGTTAAGGGGCCAGATATAAGACATGATGGGAGTGGTGCAGTGCAGTGGCTGTGGAGCAGCAGTCTTCTGGGAGACATTCTGGAGGATGTGGTGTTGTCTCATCTGCAGGCACCTCTCTGGGCTGAGGGAGGAGGTTGCTAATTTCCAGGTTGAGTAGGCCAGGATTTGGGTGACCTCTTCTCCCACCCAGGGACTACCAGGGGCACTGCTGCTGCCTCAGAGGTTGCCAAAAAAGAGGAGTGGTTGGACCACAGTGGGCTCAGGGAGGGTGAGGGTGGTGGAACAGAGGTGCATCTCTCCAGTTGTACCTCTCCACAAATCATATGCCACTCTGGCAGAGTGTGGTTCATCTACAGAGGCACCCGCAGTGGAGACTAAGGAGGATGTTGGAAACCTCCACAAAGGAGACCCACAGGAGGGTGGCATGAGACCCCACAGGGGAATAAACAACTCCTGGTGGGGGACTCCATTGTTAGGAGGGTATAACTGTGGGAGGGGAGAGGGAGGTAAGGTGCCTGCCAGGCTCCATGGCTTAGAGGGACAGGTAGCAAATCCTCAGGATCGCGGGATCAGCTGCATGGGGGAGGGAGCTGGATATCATTGTCCACCTACGGACAAATTACCTGGCTGAGAAAGGGATCATAACAGTGCAGGTGGAGTTTGTGGAGTTGGGGAGGTGCTTTAGATAAGTAGCATGCATGGTAACCTTCTTGGAGGTGCTGCCTGTCTATGGCATGGGTAAGGCTAGGGCACTCCACACCGTGGGATTCAATCAGTGGTTGAAACACTGGTGCAGAGCTCAGGGGTTTGGCTTCATTGGGGACTGGAGGTACACCTGGAGTGTTGCAGGCCTATACTGGCATGATGGTCTGCATCTGCCCAGGAGGGGAACCAGGATCCTAGGTGATAGGTTTAAATGCTTTATAGGCAAGCATTTAAACTAGACAAGAGGGGAGGCACTTGAAAGGAGCAGGGAAATCCTAGCCCCACCAAAATATCAGGGTGGTTAGTGAGGTAAACACCAAGATAGAGATGTCAATAGGGAGAAGGGCAGGGGTAAATGCAGAAAATAACAAAGGCAGCAAGGACAGAGATGGAGCAAAAAGGGGTAAGGCCATCAAGAAATGGAGGGTAATGAGTACCAATGGTCTGGGCAACAAGCTCCCTGAACTGGTGGCCTTGATGGAAGAGGGATGCCTGGATATTGTGGCAGTCACAGAAACATGGTACACAGACAACCATGATTGGGATGTCAACATACCAGGGTACACAACCTACAGGAGAGACAGGGAGGGTAGAAGAGAGGGAGGAGTAGCTCTCTATGTAAGGGAAGGAATAAAAAGAACAGAACAAAAGAGTAAACAGGGAGGAGAGGAGGCACTGTGGGTCACCTTAGAGACTGGAAATGGCACCACAATCTGCACAGGGGTTGTATTCAGACTCCCCATCTCAGGGGAAGGGAATGGACAAGGATATGGTAGAAGGCATCCTTAGGATGGCAGAGAAAGGGGAGATATTGTTGATGGGGGACCTGAATATGCCAGATGTTAACTGGAGCACCTTCACTGCAGCCGCATCAAAGAGCAGGGCCATTCTCGATGCCCTACAGGGAGCATGCCTCAGACAGATGGTGTTAGAACCCACTCAGGAGGGAGTGATCTTAGACTTCATACTCACAAATGAGGACAGTGAGAGGATCTCAGATCTAGAAGTGGGTAGCCATCTGGGAAAAAGTGACCACCAAACAGTGTGGTTCATGATAAACTCAGCTGCAGAGTCAAGCCATACAAAAGTGAGGGTACTGGACTTCAGGGGGGCTGACTTTGTCAAAATGGGAGAGTGCCTTAGAAAAGTACTAGCAAACAGGCTAGGAGGAGGGGTGGAGCAACAATGGGAAAACATCAAAACTGCCTTCACAGAGGCAACAAGCCTTTGTGTGAAGCAAATAAACAAATCAAAATGAAAGAAAAAGACACTATGGTTCTCAAAAGAGGTGGTGGGGAAGGTTAGGGAGAAAAAGATTGCACTTAGGAAGTATAAGGAAACACAGAAGAAGCAGGACAGAGAACTGTATCAGTTAAGGTAGAAGGAAGCAGGGAAGGCAGTCAGAATAGCAAAGGCCCAAACTGAGGAAAAGATAGCCAACTCGGTTAAGAAGGGGGATAAAACCTTTTATAGGTACATTAGGGAATGTAGAAAGTCAAAGGGAGCAATAGTGAGGCTGAATAAAATGGATGGTGGGTGGGCAGAGAGGGACAGTGAAAAGCAAGGACACTGAATGAATACTTCTGCTCAGTATTCACAAAAGAGGAGGGGGAGGTACCTAATCCAATTAACAGAAGCACTCTGGATGGGGGGTTGATCCCAGTCCTTTCACAGAAGAAAAGGTTCTGAAAGAACTCCTAAAACTGAAGGTGGACAAAGCAATGGGGCCTGACAGAATTCACCCCAGAATTCTAAAATAGTTAAAGGGAGAACTAGTGACACTACTAACTACACTTTTTAACAAATCATGGGAGGATGGTGTGGTATCTGAGGACTGGAGGAGGGTGGATATGATTCCCCTTCACAAAAGTGGGAGCAAGACAGAGGCAGAAAACCACAGACCTGTCAGTTTGAACTCTGTGGTAGAGAAAATGATGGAATCACTTCTGAAGGAAATAATTGTTGAGTACATAGAGGCCAGTGGGGCACAGGACCCAAGGCAGCATGGATTCACAGTGTGAAGGTCATGTCAGATGAATCTAATTGATTTCTTTGACTGGGTGACTAAAGTAGTAGACCAGGGAGGGGCTGTGGACATGGCCTACCTAGACTTTAGCAAGGCATTTGACACAGTCCCACACAAAAGATTAATAAACAAATTAGTTAGCCTGAGAGTGGGTACCAGGGTGGTAGCCTGAATAAAACATTGGCTGGACAACAGGACACAGAAGGTAATAGTAAACAGAGTACACTCTGAAGAAAGGGGGATACTAGTGGGGTACCACAGGGTTCAGTACTGGGTCCAGTCCTTTTTAATGTCTTTATAAGCGACATTGCAGAGGGGCTGGAAGGAAAAGTATGCCTCTTTGCAGATGACACAAAGATCTGCAACAGAGTTGCACTATCTCTCCCTTGATCTTTCTTTGCTTCCTAATGTATCTATAAAAGGTTTTATCCCCCTTCTTAACTGAGTAGGCTATTTTCCCCTCGGTTTGGGCCTTTGCTATTCTGACTGCCTTGTCCACTTCCTTCTGCTTTAACTGATAACAGTTCTCTGTCCTGCTCCTTCTGTGTTTCCTTATATTTCCTGAATGCTATCTTTTTCTCCCTAACCTTCCCCGCTACCTTTTTTCAGAAACCATAGTGTTTTTTTCCTTCATTTTGATTTATTTGTTTCACACAAAGACTTGTTGCCTCTGTGATGGCAGTTTTGATGTTTCCCCATTGTTCCTCCACCTCTCCTTCTTGCCTGTTTGTTAATGTTTTTCTGAAGCTCTCTCCCATTTTGCTAAAGTCAGCCCTCCTAAAGTCCAGTATCTTCACATTTGTATGGCTTGACTCTACGGCTGTGTTTGTCTTGAACCACACTGTTTGGTGATAACTTGTTCCCAGATGGCTACCCACTTCTAAATCTGATATCCTCTCTTCATCACCATTTCATAGTACCAGGTCTAACATTACTCCCTCCTGAGTAGGTTCCAGCACTAGCTGTCTGAGGCATGCCCCCTGTAGGGCATCAAGAATGACCCTGCTCTTGGATGTGGCTGCAGCAAAGGTACTCCAGTTAACATCTGGCATATTCAGGTCCCCCATCAACAATATCTCCCCTTTTTCTGCCATCCTAAGGATGCCTTCTATCATTTCCTTCCCTGAGATGGGGGTCTGTATAAACCCTGTGTGGATTGCGGTGCCCTTTCCTGTCTCAAGGGTGACCCACAGTGCCTACTCTCCTCCCTGTTTACCCTTTAGTTCTGTTGCTTTAATCCCTTCCCTTACATAGAGAGCTACATCTCCTCCTCTTCTACCCTCCGTGTTCCTTCTGTAAATTGTGTACCCTGGTATGTTGACATCCCAGTCATGGTTCTCTGTGTACCATGTTACTGTGACTGCCATGATATCCAGGCTTCCCTCTTCCATCAAAGCTACTAGTTCAGGGAGTTTGTTACCCAAACTATGGGTGTTGGTACTCATTGCCCTCAATTATTTGATGGTCTTACCCCTTTTAGTGCCATCCCTGTCCTTACTGCCCCTTTGCCTTTTTCTCCATTTACCCCTTCTTCCTAGTGATTTCTTTATTTTGGTGTTTACCTCACTAACTACCCTGTTTTGTTGGGGGGGGGCTGAGATTTTCCTACTCCTTTTCAGTGCCTCCTCCCTTGGCTAGTTTAAATGTTTGCCAATGAAGCATTTAAATCTATCACCTAGAATCCTGGTTCCCCTCCTGGACAGATGCAGACCATCGTGCCACAATAAGCCTGTATCCCTCCAGGTGCACCCCAAGTCCCCAATGAAGCCAAAACCCTGAGCTCTGCACCAGTTTTTCAACCATTGATTGAATCCCATGATGCAGAGCACCCTAGCCTCACCCATGCCATTGAAAGGCAGCACCTCCGAGAAGGTTACCATGCGTGCTACTTGTCTAAGGCCCCTCCCCAACTCCACAAATTCCCTCTGCACTGCTCTGATCCCATTACCAGCCAGGTAATTTGTCCCTTCAGTAGACAATGATGTCTGGCTCCCTCCCCCGTGCAGCTGCTACCATGATCCTGAGGATTTTCTCCCTGTTCCTCCAAGACATGGTGCCGGGCAGACACCTTACCTCCCTCTCTACTCTCTCCCCCAGTTCTACCCCCTAACAATTGAGTCCCCCACCAGCAGTTGTTTCCTTTCCCTGTGAGGTCCCATGCCACCCTCTTGTGGGTCTCCTTTGTGGAGGTTCCCAGCATCCTCCTTGGTCTCTACTGTGGGTCCCTCCATGGAGGAATCATGCTCTGCCAGAATGGCGTATGAATTGTGGAGATGTACAACTGGAGGGATATGCCTTTGTTCCACCACACTCACCCATCTTTCTTGGCAACCTCTGAGGCAGTGGCAGCAGCTCTGGTTGTCCCTGGGTGGGAGAAGAGGTCCCTCAAATCCTGGCCAACTCAGCCTGAAGACAAGCAGCCTCATCCCTCATCCCAGAGAGGTGCCTGCAGATGGACAACACTGCGTCCTCCAGAATTTTTCACAGAAGACTGCCTCTCCACAGCCACTGCACTGCACCGCTCCCATCATGTCTTATTTGTGGCCTCTCAACTGTTGTTTTGTATGCTTACTCTTTCCTATCTCTGTTTTCTTTTTTTGTTTATTTTTTCTCCCTACTTTTCTACTGCCTCTGTGTCCTTCAGCTTCTGCCCTTCCTGTTCTGGTACAGGAAGTTCCTGTATTCCTCAGTAGTCTCCTTCCTACTTGTTCAGAGACAGACTTTCAGCAACTATACATTGTAGTATACATTTTTTCCGTTTCTCTGCAGATGCAATTAGAAATTTAATTCCCACATTTTATTTTTATTTCATAAAGTGTACCATACAGATATGGTAACACATAGAAAGTAACATGACCTCAAAGAGTACACATAACATGATTTTTTTTTTTAATATTGCAAAACGTGGTATGTTTATGTCATATGATAGCAGTCACCTACAATGGGAATGGCTTTGACATTGCAAAAAGGCACATGTTATTCAGCTAACATTGCATTTATAAACTCATAGCAGCCCTGATCCAGTGGCCACCAGCAAGACACACTATTTATGCAAAGAAAGTGATAGTAATGACAGCTAAAGAAAATAATATGTATTCTTTCAGGGGTAATATGTTGGCATTATGTCATCACAACAGTGTGAAGTACACCTTTGGACTGTTCTGCTTATTTTTATGTGACAGCTAGCAACTGCACGTAGAATTCTAAAGAAACAAATTTAGTTTCTGGCACAAGAAAGTGCAAAGGACATGATAATGTGGTTGTTGTGAACTCATAAACTTCAACCTGCCACTGTCAAGTGACTGACAACAAGTAACAACAGCATCGGGTACAGGATTGTAGTCAAAAGTCCATCTCCAGAGTGCAAGGCCTGTTTGACATCACTTATGGGTGGGAATTCCTGTAAGTAAGTGCTCTGAGGAGGACTGCATGGCCCAAACAAGAAAGTCAAGCACACAAAAGGAACAAAATCAAAAAATAAATTTAAAACAGTGCAATGGACAAAATGGGATGAAAATTCACAGGTTGGCTAATCTGGGGGTACGCTAACTGACGTGTTTGCTTAAACTTTGAAAAACTTGCTATTTAACAAGTGGTTCTGTATCCTTTAATGTCTGAAAGCTCATAAAAAGCTAATCTGAGTGAGCTATTGTGTTTATCTGTGAGTCTTTGCAGTGCAGAGTTATTCATATGTAAATCAGCCTGTAATTAAGGGCTGGGGCATCCATGTGTTTTAGGCTTCTGACAGACAATGATGTCACTGAGGGTCTTGGTCCTGGTTTGATTGTAAATAATCTAACAGGTTAAATAGGAAAGTGTCTCTTTTATTAAGTGTATTTCAAGGTGTTATTAAACACTTTCTACATTTATAATAAGTGTTTTATATGTGCATTGAAACTAGTGAGTTATCACCTTTAAATTTCAAACTGTTAGCAAAAATAGTTCATCTTCAGGATTGCTTTAACCTCTAGGCTATACTGCCAGCTGATCATGAAAAACTATACATCTCAAGGCTGGCTCTGTGATGCCAACAGGTATTGGGGTCCCATATCAAGATTTCTAAACCTTGGCTGTGTTCATGTCAGTACAGATTTCTGGGGCTGCTATAACACCAACTTCTGTCTTTTTCTGTTCCCTCTCTTACAGCCTTTCTCTTACAATTTTGGGTGTGAACTCAGATCTACAAGATGCAAAGTGGCTACGTACCTACTGGCTTGGCATCACGAGACCAGCCTTGAAATGTGTAGTTTTTGATTATCAGCTGGCAGTACAGCCTAGAGGTTAAAGCAAAGAGCTGTGAACAAGCTTCATTCAACCAGCAGAATGGGTTTTGATTCCAACATGCTCTACTTGTATATTGCATGACCAGAGCAAGTCACTTAACCTCCCTGTGCTCCCAAAACACACCCAGGAACAAGCTGTATCTCAGTGTGCTTTCCTGGACAAAGGCAGTAAAAACAATTTGAGCATGTATTACGATTCTGAAAATATTATGCTCTTTCTGTCAAGATTTGACTTCAAAATAAAAAAATAGGACAAAATTGCTTATTAATTGCAAAATCACATAGATGGCCAACATTGTTAAAACATGCATAACCTGAAATACATTATTAAAATAGTATTTTACTTCTTTTGATGAAGTTAAAAGTATAACAGTTTCTTACTGAAATACTTTGGATGGAATGGGGTTTTCTACCGTAACAATGCCAGCATTCCATTGGATTATTTTTACTAACAGTTTGAAATATAAAGTTGATAAATTACTAGTTTCAATGCACATACAAAACAATTATTATAAATGTAGAAAGTGTTGTAATAACACCTTAAAAGACACTTAATAAAACAGATGATTTCTTATTTAACTTGTTGGATTATCTACAGTCAAACCAGGGCCAGAGCCCTCGGTGACATCATTGCCTGTCAGGAGCCTGAAACACATAGCTGCCCCCCAGCCCTTAATTACATGTTGATTTACATATGAATAACTCTGGACTGCAAAGGCTCACAGATAAACACAATTGCTCACTCAAATTAGCTTTTTATGGGCTTTCAGACATTAAGAAATCTTGAAGATGACAGTTCCCCTTTAAAGAACTATGACCCATTTCTCAATATATAACGATATTAACCATTTTTGGTTGTTATATCTCCTCAGAAGTACAGTATATTACTCGGAAATATTTTGAAGTGCAATTGAGTAATTAGGGATCTTCATTCTTGATTTAGCAGGATTTGTACAGTAAATGTAATTCTAATGAATGAATGAACACTTGCATTATCAAGTAATCATTTACTTAATTTTTTTTTATATCTGTCAAGTCATTATAGTTTCTAATATTGCAAACATTGTGTGAAATATAAAGGTCACTACTCACTGCTTTAACTGAAGTGAAAGTCATTAAGTATTAGCCAGTTTTCTTCTTGTGGAAGTAGTAAGAATCCATGGTTTGTAGTTACTAATGATACATTTCTATAGTGCCTTTAAAAATGGAAAAGTGCTAAACAAAATTTGAAAATAAATAGGAATAATTAAAGACTATTAAGAGCTAGTAAATAGAGGTGAGTTTTTAGTTTGCTTCTAAATAAATCTGTGTTGGCGCAAGACTGAAGGCCCAATTTTAAAAAAGTCAAACCTTGACACAAGGTGCCTGTGCCAAATGGCTTTGATGCAACTGACACCTTGCGTCAAAGTCTGTGCTAATCCCAATTTTCGAAAGCAGGCTGCATTAAAATTGGGATGCCTTGTGCCCAGGCCACCCTGTATCACCTCTGAGGCAAAAGTACCCTTGCACCAGGTTGCAAGGGAACTTGCGACATAGTAGGGCTGTACCATCCCCTTTTTTGGAATTTTGCAAGCCCTGCTGTGGATGCTCAGGAAGCTAAGGTTGGACCAGCCAGGAGGTGGTCTAAGGGCCATGTGCCACTGCCAGACACTGTGGTGATTGGGGGGGCTGCCAGGAGGTGGCTGGGGAAAGAAGGAGAATGGGGTGCCCTATGTGGCATTGAGGATATGGCAGAATTGCAGGGTGGTGATGTGGCACCCATCATGGATGCCTTTTGCAGTGCCAGACAGCCAATCAGATCAGACCGCATTGTGGGGAGTTTGCAGGGATGGACAGTGGCCTGGCCCTCAGGTGAGCACAGCCCTAGTACCTGCCCCATAGGTGCCACAATCCCCAACTCTGTAGGCAGGAAGCAGTGACTGCAGGGTGAGGGCTGCTAGTGGTGGAGGGGATCATTCCCTGGACACTGCAGCAGTCCCCTGGTACCCAGCCCCTTGCATTGTGGCAGGTTACCTCCTGCCTACAAGGTTCAGTATCACGGCACCTATGAAGCAGGTGTCAGGGCTGTGACCACCTGGAGCCAGGTCACTGTCCATTCCTGCCAACCCCTCACAGAGTGGTCTGATCTGATTGGCTGTTTGGCATTGTAGAAGGCACCCCACTGGGTGCTATGTTACAACCCTGCAATTCTACTATAACTTCTATGCCCCAGTAGGCATCCCCTCTGCTCCTTCTGCCCCTGGCCACCTCCTGGTGGGCATACTCACACACACCCTACCTTCATGGCCCCTGTAGTGTTGAGTCAGATGTTGTGGGGTCAGATTCCTGTGTCTAACCTTGCAGGTCCAGAAAATGTGTAGTGCAAGCCTGCAGCTATGGCAACTCCTTGGTCATTAGCACAGGGACCCCCACTTTTATAAAAGTAGGTACAGGATCCCTAACACATCCAGAGTTTGCTGCAGCCTGGAGTGATGCAACTTGCATCACTTTAAGGGCTCTTTTAAAATCTGGGCCCAAATGTCCATTGGAAGTCCATTCCAAAGAAAAGAAGCATGGACCAAGAAGGCTTGAATGGCAAAAGTGAACAGCCTGGTAGTAGGGAAATTGTAGAGGTGTGCATCAGAGGAATGAAGTTGATTAGATGGTAAGTGTTGATGAAGAAGTAAGGATAAATAAGAAGGGGTGAGTCTATTTTGGAATTTATATATGAGCAGAAGTATTTTGTAAGCAAGTCTATGTTCAGTTGGAAGCCAGTGAAATCTGGTGAGCAAAGGAGAGGCATGATCAAACTTTTCATGACTAGTAAGGAATCAGGCTTCAGTGTTCTGGAAAAGCTGGAAATGATGTAGGGTTTAAACAGAGAGACTAGCTAACAGGGAGTTGCAATAGTCTAAATGAAATAAAATGAGACTGGCTGGAGTCACGTGATGCACCCTATCATATAACAATGAGAGAACAAGTGCCCGTCAATCTAAATCTAAAAACATTAAACATCACTGAATTTCCAACCTTTTTGTTTTGTGATCAACTGTATTACCTGCTATAAAGGAAAAATGGAAGCAGCACCTCGGATGGACTTGGGGTCAGTACCCCATCACCACTGCCTGAACAAAAGCCGGTGTCTAAGTGTCCTCACTCAGAAATCGTATCAATCCCCCCAGACTTGCCACCACCAGAACTTATGACGCTTGATCGATTCTTGTTAGAGCTGGGCAACCTGAAAGAGGCTATTTTGGACTTAGCCAACGATGTCCGTACCTTCCACCTGGCAGTTGAACAGCTGATCTGCAGACTGGATGATGCTGAAGTCTGAATTGTTTTGGTGGAGAACTGTCAGACACAGGTTGATCCAGAGTTGGTGGCTTTAAGGAAGAAAGTGGCGAAACTGGAGGAGTGCCTAGACAATCAAGAGGGGTGCAGCTGTGGAAATAATCTAGCAATAGTGGGTGTTTCTGAGCATTCATAAGGCCAAGACATGCTAATCTTTACCCAGAATCTTATTCAGAAAGTGACTGGCTCCTCTCCACATAGGCCACAACACATCATCGAGTGTCCCATTGCAATCTGCACCCATACCCAGATGAAGGGAATGACCTTGCCCAATTATTGTACACCTTTTTAAATTCAACAAGCAACACATATTAACACTCAGCTCAGGCCTCTCAGGAGATCCAATGGGAAGGGAGACAAATATTTATCTTTCAAGACCGTAGTCCTTCTGTGATCTAGAAATGCAAATAATCCAAGGATACAATATCTAAGCTGCAGGCAGCTCAAATTTGCTATTGAATGCAATATCCAGCCAAGCTTCCTGTAACCCTCAAGGATGGCCAAAAGCAGTTCAATTCTGCTAGCCAAGCTAGACAGGAGCTCACCACCTTGGTTCTGAACTTGTTCCCAGCTATCCACTGGGTCGGAGGTCCAGTACGGCATGGGGTCATAATGTCGCAAGACATTATGCCACATGGCTAAATCACGCTGCCAATACAGCATGATTTATGCCATGTGGCATAACTCTTTTTTCTGTAGGGGGCTCTGCCCCCACACCCCCCATTGCAGGGGGCTGCACCCTCCGGACCCCCACTAAAGATTCTTCACTCCGGGGGAGGATCCAACTCAGGGAGTGCACAAAGTGTTGAAAAAAATCAAATGTCTGGAACTGGGAACCAAACCCAGTCCCAGATGCAGTGCCTGGGTTCCTGCTGCTGTGGATCTGTCCAGTGAGCCACAGCAGCTTCTCAGCAGAACCCACTCCCAGCAGAGGTCTTATCCTCTGCCTGGGAGTGTGTGAATGGTGCAATACTGCGTACAGCAGTATACGTGGTATGGCACCAATCGCTGTCCTAGACAGCACTCTTATGGCTTAGCTATAATGTCATACGCTATTAAGTGTATGACATTATGACCCAGTAGGGTCCAATACCATGATAAGAGCCTCATGCTGCAGTGTGTGATACTAGCAGACTGTGATTTGGACTTTTGTGAATGAATCCTGCTTTTGGCATTATTTGAGACTTTAGTTTTCTGCTTCTACTACTTAATAACTATTTCAGATTATTTTCTATTTGGATATAATGCCATTTGAGGTTACTTGCTGGGCATGTCTGGGGAAGGTGGGGAAGGGTGGGCTGCTCTGCCTGTCTAGGGAGCAGCTGTGTCAGTCACTAGATTTGGCAGTTGGTGGTAGGATGGGGATGGGAGAGTGGTGAGATGAGGTGTGTCCAGGTGGGGGGATGGAGTTGTGTATCTAGCTGAGTATTATGTGCACCTGAGGGCCAAGATCTTCACTGCACTTGTTTTCTGTCATTCCTTCAGCCCTGGACACTCTTAAGAGACTGTAATTCTCCCTTCTGCTGCTCTCCTGTGCTCCTCCCTTAGTCAGTTTGGAAGGTTGAATGGTCCCCTCCTTCAGGTGGGGGGAGCAGAGCCTTTCCATCTTGTTATGGCAACCTTCACCCTCTGTAGACATGGCCATCAGTCTTGGCCCCAATATTTTCTGCATGGGGCTTTCCCTAAATGTTCCTTCTCCTAGATATATAGATACATAGAATCTGTCAGCAGATAAGGACCTCCTGGCCCATCTAGTCTGACCATTTTTCCTACCTATTAATTAGGCTGCAGACTTCCCCTTTTTTCCCTAGACCACCCGTTACTTGTTTCTTGCACCAGGCATGCTGTTAATGGCTCAGATTTGAATTATGATAGTTCTCACTTCTGAGGTGTTTTGTCTAGTTAGGGTCCCAGGTGGGACATCCCCTGAGTTATTTTTAACTCATGGGAAGGGGGGAGAAAACACTGTGCTTCCTACACAGCTGCAACATTCTCCACATAATTTTTGTTACAAGACTTATATTGTGCACCCAACTGATGTTGGAGGAAGTGGTAGATTCACTGGGGGTGGGTGATGGCACTTTTCGGTGAGCACCCTCCTCCACTCAGTACAACGGGGTGGGGAGCTTTTCCTTATCTTTGGGATTTGCTTCTGCTACACCATTTTTTTGATGGGCTGGAGTGCTGCTTTACCATGCCACAGGTTGATCATGGACCAGCAAGCATGGAGAGCAGTCAGTCTGATCAGGCTAAGGATGGTGGGAATTTTTGTCCATTGTTTCTTGTCTGTTCATGTTCTTCCATTTTATTGGTTCTGGATTTTATTTTGTAGTGGGGGTTACTTGTTTCAGGTTGTGGGGTGAAGGGTACTGTGACCTGCTTCATTTAGTATTACTGATGGTGAAGTGGACCCAATACAGTCTACATATTGCTTTGGTCACCAACGATCAGTAGCTTAGTTAAATTTGCTTCTTGGAATATTGGGGGGTCAAACCCAGAAAAAAAGCTGAAGTATTTTTAAATATATATGTAGGTTGAGGGTAATAATAGCCTGTCTACAGGAGACTCACTTGTCTGATGACCAGATTCTCCAGTTTTGGCAGAAATAGGTGGGCTGCACATTTGGGGCTGGTACTAGTTCCAGACAGAGTGTGGTAGCTATTTTATTAATTAAACTTCTAGTCTTTCTCCTACAACAGGAAACTGCTGATCCTGAGGGTCATTATATTTGCTTACATGGCCAGCTGGGGCAGACAGAGGTGGTTCTATGCTCCATATATGGCCAAATGTGGACTCCCCAGCTTTTCTTATGAGGTTGATTTCAGTTTTGGCACCCTTTATGTCTCTATGCCTCATAATAGAAGGGGATTGGAATTTAGTCCAGTGCCCAGATAGGGACAAATCTGATAGGTGGCAGTAGAATCTTTTCTGGTGCAGCAAGCCCTTAAGGAACTTATAGACACCCTGGGAGTTCTTGACCCATGGAGAATTTTACATCCGTCTGAGAAAGCCTAATGTTTATATTCCCATCCTCACCAGACTTTTTTTGAGAATTGATTAATTTTTGCTCAGTTCTGATCTCCTGCCTGGCATACAGTTTTGTTATATGGGGGCTATGGTGCTCTTGGATCATCATCCGATCACTCTTCATATAGACCTGAACAAAGACCGTCCCTCAACAAAACTTGGAGACTTAATGCCCAATTACATATTGACCAGTTTATCCTGGACAGAATCACAGAACAAATTCAGCACTATTTTGAGATCATTATGGGTATGGTCCTACCAGTGGACATACTATAGGGAGCAGCTAAGTGTGAGTGAAGGGGGGAATTCATACGACTTGTGACCAAACACAAAAAAATAGAAGGAGGCCACAGCCCAGGCTCTTCTATTAGAGATAGACTTAGTGGAAAAATCCCTCAGCCCCTCCACTTTAGAAGCCTTCTGGTACCATCTTATTACTATCAGGGTGCAGTATGCTACGCTTATTAATGAAAAGGTGGAACATGTGATCTACTGAGCTTAAGTGACTTATATCAATCAGGGGAGAAGGCCAGGAAGCTCATGGCTTTACAAGAGTTCAAAAAAGTGATCAAGGGAATCCAAAAGGAGGGTGCTCACACTCTCAATACTAAAGTGAGGGAGATAGTAAAAGCTTTTAAAGAGTTTTACAGAATTTAAATAGTACAGCACCAGGGGTTATGGATGTGGACAGAGCACTTAGTGACTGCCTGGGCTTCCTGGAACTGCCCCAGCTGACTTCATATCAACAAGCTCAACTAGAAGGCCCAGTTTGGGTGGAGGAGGTTGAGGCAGTGTTCAAGGACCTGAAGCCAGCCAAGACCCTAGGGCCTGAAGGTTTTCCCTTCCTGTTTTACCAAACATTTGTTAGAGAATTTACCACCCACTTGACAAAGGTTTTTTACATAGCTCTTTGTGATATTGCCAATGCTACCCTGACATAAACTACAATCTCCATTTTCCCCAAACCAGGGAGAGATAAAACCTTAGTGGGGCATTATTTCCCTATTTCCCTCATTGATATGGATCTTAAGATTCTTTCTAAGAGCTTAGCTCACAGACTGGACCATGTGTGTCAAGTCCTCATCGGCCCACAAACAGGTAGGCTTTTTGGTGGGCTGGGTCTCCAGTGATAACCTCAGAATGGTGTTTCATCTCATCTCTGCATCTGAGGAGCTAGGACTCCCCCCAGGGTCCTGGTTTCCCTGGACACAGAGAAAGTATCTGATCGGGTGTCATAGGACTAACTTTTTGTAGTGCTGAGAAGGACTCCTTTATTAAATGGATTTGCATGCTATATCAATTCCCAACTGCACTCACTGTTTTGTAATGAAGTCCTTTCTGAGCTGGTCAAGTGGTCAGGTCATCTAGAGGCACTTGGCAAGGTTGCCCCATCCCCTTTGCTATTTAACTTATATTTGGAGAACCTTAATTGTAAACTTCATCATGTAGAGTCCAACAAATACCTAACAGTTGGTAGAGATGGGGTGAAGTTTTAATTGGCTGGTGAAGTTCTGGCAAAGTTGCCAAATTTGCCTCCGCAGAACAATCCATGAAATTTTTCCGTAGGCTTAAAAATTCACCTAGGCAACTTCACTGGTAACTTCCACTGTCACGGAACTTCACTAGTAACTTCTCCTTACTCCCTCTTGCCCATAACTTCTCCTTATGCCTTGATACCCATAGCTTCTCCTTACACCCTCCTGCCAATAAGTTCTCCTTTTGACCTCTTACCCATAACTTCTCATTAACCCTCTTGTCTATAACTTCTCCTTACACCCTCCTGCCTCAACTTCTCCTTTTTGCCCTCTTACCCTATAGCTTCTCTCCTTATGCCATCCTGCTCATTAACATCTCTCCTCATACCTCCTGCCCACATACTCCTTTTCCTCCTGCCCATGACTCATTCTTAGAAGTCTCTCCTGCCCATAACTTCTCCTTATACCATCCTACTCATAACTTCTCCCTAATCCCTCCTGTTCATAACTTCTCCTTACTCCCTCCTGCCCATAAACTGCTTAGTACCTCCTGTCCATAACTTCTTCTTACTCCTTCTTGCAAATAATTTCTCCTTACATTCTCCTGCCCACAACATCTCCTTATTCCCCCTGCCTTTACCTTCTCCTTATGCCCTCATGCACATAACTTCTCCTTACTCCCTCATGTCCATTACTTCTCCTTACATCCTCCTTCCCATAACTTCACCTTATTCCCTCCTGCCTATAACTTCTTACATCCTCCTACACATAAACTTCTCTTTACTCTTTCCTGCCCATAACTTCTCTTTACACCCTCCTGCCCTTATGTTCTCTTTACTTCCTCCTACTCATAGACTTCCTACTCCATTTGAAGGAGTAAGAAGAAGTTATGGACAGAAGGGAGTCAAAAGTGTATGGGCAGCAGGAAGTAAAGAGAAGATAAGGGCAGGAGGGAGTAAAGAGAAGTTATAGGCTAAAGGAATAAGGAGAAGTTTATGGGTAGGAGGGCATGAGAAGTAATAGGCAGGAAGGAATAAGGAGAAGTTACAGGCAGAAGGGTATAAGGAGAAGTGATGGGCAGGAGGGAGTAAGAGAAGTTATGTGTAGGAGGGATTAAGAAATTTATTGGCAGAAGGGAGTAAGAAGACATTATGAGCAGAAGGGAGTAAGAAAAAGTTATCAGCAGAATGGTGTAAAGAGAAGCAATGGGCAGCAGGGAGAAAGGAGAGGTTATGGGTGGCAGAGATATGTAAGAAGAAGTTATGGGCTGGAGGGAGTAAGGAGAAGGTATGGGCAAGAGGGTGAAATGAGACATTATGGGCCGGATGAAGTAAGCAGAAGTAATGGGCAGTGGAGAGTAAGGAGAAGTTATGTGGAGAAGGGAGTAAGCAGAAGTTATAGGCAGGAGAGATATGGAAGAAGTTATGGGCAAGAAGGAGTAAGGAGAAGTTATGGGTAGGAGAGATATGTAAGAAGACATTATAGGCAGGCAGGAGTAATGAGAAGATATAGGGGCAGGTGGGCATGAGAAGAGATGGGCAGGAGGGCATAAGGAGAAGTTATGAGCAGGAGGGTGTAAGAAGAGGTTATGGGCTAGAGGGCAAAAGGAGAAGTTATGGGCAGGAGGGAGTAAGGGGAAGTTTATGGGCAGAAGAAAGTAAGGAGAAGTTAGGTGTAGGAGGGCCTAAGGAGATATTATGGGCAGAAGGGAGTAAGGAGAAGTTAGGGACAGGATGGTGTAAGAAGAAGTTATATGCAGGAGGCCAAAAGGAGAAGTTATATGCATGAGGGCAAAATGAGAAGGTATGGGCAGGAGGGAGTAAGGAGAGGTTATAGGCAGGGGGCATAAGGAGAAGTTATGTGTAATAGGGCATGAAAGTAAGGAGAAGTTATGAGCAGAAGCATGTAAGGAGATGTTATGGGCACAAGGGAGTATGGAAAAGTTATGGGCAGAAGGGTCTAAGACGTTTATGGGCAGGAGGGAGTAAGGAGAGGTTATAGGCAGGAGAGATATGTAAGAAGATGTTATGGGCAGGAAGGAGTAAGGAGCAGATATAGGGGTAGGAAGATATAAGAAGAAGTTATGAGCATGAGGGCATAAGGAGTGATTATGGGCTACAGCACGAAAGGAGAAGTTATGGTCAGAATGGAGTAAGAAGAAGTTTATGGGCAGGAGAAAGTTAGGAGATGTTATGTGTAGGAGAGCCTAAGGAGATGTTATGGGAAGGAAGGAGTAAGGAGAAATTTATGTGCAGGAGGGTATAAGGAGAAGTTATCAGCAGGAAGGTGTAAGGAGAAGTTATGGGCAGTAGAGAGTAAGGATAAATTTATGGGCAGAAGAGAGTAAGGGAAGTCATGGTCAGAAGGGCATAAGAAGAAGTTTTGGGCAAGATTTTGTAAGGAGAACCTATGTTCAAGATAAAGGCAGGAGAGAGTAAGGAGAAGTTACAGGCAGGAGAGCATAAGGAGAAGTTATGGGCAATAGGGTGCAAGGAGAGGCTATGGGCAGGATGGAGTAATAAGAAGTTATGAGCAGGAGAGGGAAGGAAAAGTTATGGGCAGGAGGGCATCAGAGAAGTAATGGGCAGGAGAGATATGTAAGAAGATGTTATGGGCAGGAAGGAGTAAGGAGATGTTATTGGCAGGAGGGCATAATGAGAAGCTATAGGCAGGGTGGAGTAAGGAGAAGTTAGGGGTAGGATGGTGTAAGGAGAAGTTATATGCAGGAGGACAAAAGGAGAAGTTATGGGCAAGAGGGCAAACTGAGAAGTTATAGGAAGGAGGGAGTAAGGAGCAGTTTATGGGCAGGAGAGAACAATGAGAAGTCATTGGTAGTAGGGGACAGGGAGAAGGTATGGGCAGGAGGGAGTGAGGAGAAGTTATAGGCTGGGGGAATAAGGAGAAGTTATGATCAAGAGAGCACAAAGAGAAGTTATGAGGAGGATGGAGTAAGAAGAGGTTATGGGTAGATGGGTGTAAGGAGAAGCTATAGGCAGGAGGGAGTAAGAAGAAGATATGGGCAAGAGGGTGTAAGGAGAAGTTATAGGCCGGATGGAGGACAGAGAAGTTATGAGCAGAAAGGACCAATAAGTTTATGGGCAGGGGGAGAAAGGAGAAGTTGTGAGCAGGATGGAGTAAGGGGAGGTTATGGGCAGGAGACATATGTAAAAGGAAGTTATGGGCAGTAGAGAGTTAGAAGTCATGGGCAGGTAGGTTTAAGGAGGAGTTATGGGCAATAGGGCATAAGCAGAAGCTATGGGCAGGATGCAGTAAGGAAAAGTTATGGGCAGGAGGGAGTAAGGAGAAGTAATTGGCAGGAGAGATATGTAAGAAGAGGTTATGGGCAAGAAAGAGTAAGGAGAAGTTATGGGCAGGAGAGCATTAGGAGAAGTTATGGGCAGGAGGGAGTTAGGAGAAGTTACTGGCAGGAGGGTGCAAGGAGAAGTTATATGCAGGAGGGCAAAAGGAGAAGTTATGAGAAGGAGGGGGTAAGTAGAAGTTTATGGGCAGGACAGAATAAGGAAAAGTTATGGGTAGGAGGGCACAAGGAGCAGGTATGGGCAGGGGGAGTAAGGAGAACTTATAGGTGGGGCATAAGGAGAAGTTATGAGCAAAAGAGTGTAAGGAGAAGTTTTGAGATGGATGGAGTAAGGAGATGTTTATGGGCAGGAGAGAGTAAGAAAAAGTTATGGGCAGTAAGGAGTAAGAAGAGGTTATGGGCAGGAGGGTGTAAGAAGAAGTTATAGGCAGGAGGGAGTAAGGAGAAGTTATGGGCAAGAGGGTCTAAGGAGAAGTTATGGGCTGGAAGGAGTACCGAAAAGTTAGAGGCAGAAGGGACAAAGAAGTTTATGTGCAGGGGGAATATGGAGAAGTTATGAGCAGAATGAAGTAAGGGGAAGTTATGTGCGTGGAGGCATAAGGAGAAGTTATGGGCAGGAGGTAGTAAGGAGAAGTTTATGATCAGGAGAGAATAAGGAGAAGTTATGGGCAGGAAGGCATAAGGAGACGTAATGGGCAAGAGGATATAAGGAGAAGCTGTGGCAGGAGAGATATGTGAGGAGAACTTATGGCTGGAGAGAGTGAGTAGAAGTTATGGGTCTGAGGGCATAAGGAGACAAGGAGACGTTATGGGCAGGAGAGATATGTAAGAAGATGTTATAGGCGGGGGGAGTAAGGAGAAGCTTATGCACAAGAGAGTAAGAAGAAATTATGGTCAAGATGGCATAAGGAGAAGTTATGGCAGGAGAGATATGTAATGAAAAGTTATGGACAGGAGAGAGTAAGGTGAAGTTATTGGCAGGAGGGTGTCAGGAGAAATTATGGGCAAGACGGCATAAACAGAAGTTATGGTAGGAGAGATATGTAAGGAGAAGTTATGGGCAGAAGAGAATAAAAAGAAGTTATGGTCTGGAAGGCATAAGGTGAAGTTTATGGGCAGGAGAGATATGTAAGAAGACATTTCGGGCAAGAGAAAGTAAAGAGAAGTTATGGGCAGGAGGGAGTAAGGAGAAGTTATGGACAAGAGGTCATAAGGAGAAGTTTGAAGATGGGATGAAGGTTTAATTTGTTGGTAAGGTGCCAATTTCATGCTCCGCAAAGTTATCAGATTATGGTAAAGTTGGACTTCAACCTGCTGATTAACTTTGTGGATCAAAGCAAATTTGTGAATTAATTCATGGAGTGATATTTTCCAACTTTGCCCATCTCTAACTGTCGGTCATCAGGAGTACAAGCTTTCCGTATATGCTGATGGTATCCTGCTCCACCTCACCGATCCTCATATCTCCATTCCAGGAGTATTAGCTATAATAGACAGTGTGTTTCTTTGAATAATTGGTGGGCAAACAGGCAATTCTAATCCTGGGTCTACAAAGGAAACCCTATTGTTTAACATATTTGAGCATTAGGCTTTCCAGGCACTGGTTGGAGGAGCTGTTTAAACTCAATTTGGATCCCCTACTGAGATATATTACACAGGATTTTGCTTGGTGAACCTAACTCCTCTTTTTGCTCCTAGGCCACATTAATATTAAAATGAATGCGATCCCCTGACTCCTATATCATCTTGTCATGTTTAACTTAGTTTTGTCCCTAAAATGGTTCGCTATGATACATTCGAACATTGCTTGATTCCTTTGGCAGGGAAAATGGTTTAGGTGTAGCTACCAAAAACTGATGGGACCCAAGTATTTCTGTGGACTGAGACTACCCAATTTGTTTGCATTATTATTTTAGTAGAATTCTTTGATACACTCCAATCATGTGGTCAGTTTAGGCCCACACACAGTTGACTCAACAAATGGGCTTATGGCTTCCGAAAGACATCTCCCAACCAGTTTTCTTTAACCCTAATTTAAAGATTGGGTATCAGCCCTTGGACCCCAGACATTGACAACCTGTTATCATCCCTTCTGTTGAAAATGTAATTGTTAACCACTTGTTTATCTCTTTACAGGCTTTAATGGTTCAAATGGGGGGTCACTGCCACCTCTGCCTTTACATCTTTTTAGTTGAAACACTGTCTATGCCAATTCCTGGGTTTGCCCCCCTGATCCAATTCAGGTGGTTTGATTCTTAACAGGCTAGCAACAGAATGTAGTCTGCCATATGTTATATCACATTTCTATAATGTCTATCAGGAATTGGACCCGCTGAGATTAACTGGCAAATGCATTTATTGGTCCACAGAATTAGGCCTGGTATTGGATGACAAGGGCTGTCAAAAGCTCTGGGCTGACCTGTTTACATATACCACACAAGATAGATTTAGGATACAGCAATTCAATATCTTACACAGTTTATGTCATACACCTAGGAGATTATGGGTCAGATATTCAGAGCTCAGTGCTGGGCGCAAAGCTGTTGCGCTGGACTAGTGCTGACCTTGCACCTGACTGCAATATTGAAAGGCACCTTTAGCACCGGCGCTAGGTGTTAGCGCTGATGCAAAACCAAAATGAAAGTTTCGGACCTTAATTTGCAGTCTTTTTCAGACAAAGTTCAGTTAATTGATTGGTCTTTCTTAGATGTTATTGATGACATTGATGATGCCTTTCATAGGTTTTGTAGTTACTTTGTTGGTATTTGTGATAAGTTATTGCCGTTTAAGAATGTTAAATTGAAAGCCGAGGAGAAAATATGGTTCAATTGTGAACTAAGGAAAATTGTAAGGGATAGAAATAAGGTTTGGAATAAGTTTAGGAAGCATAAGACAATTGGTTTGCAACAGGAATATAAGAGATTACGTAATTTATGTAAGGCAAAGGTTAGGAAAGCAAAAAAGGACTACTTGCTAAATAAATTGGGTAAGGGGTTGTGTGATACTAAGGCCCTTTGGAAAGTTTTGAATGATTTAATGGGAAGGAGTAAGGGTTTGGATAATATTACGTTGAATTAGATGGACAATTGGTTAGTGATCCAATTAAAGTAGTTAATGGGTTTAATGCACATTTCACTGATTTGGAAAGGTTTAATATTCAGGACGTGTTACAAGTTTGGAATTAGAGGAGTTACTTGAGGAAAATTATGTGGATGGGGGTGTCTAAATTTCATTTAGGAGCTTACTGAAAATGAGGTTTTGATGTATATTTTGAAGACTGATCCTAGGCCATATTTGAGCAGATGGAATAGATTATAGAATTTTAAAAAGTTGGTCAATAATTGTTCCAATGTTGACAAAAGTTTTAATTTTTCCCTTGTTAATAATATATACCCTTTAAAGTGGAAATGTGGTGTTGTAAGGCCAATTTATAAAACAGGTAGTAAAATTAATGTTAATAATTATAGACCCATAACACTACTGGCTCCTTTATCCAAATTATTAGAGAGTATTGTTTCCGATCAGGTTAAAGTTTATTTGAATCAAAATTTTCTATGGTCTCCTTCACAGCATGGATTTAGGCAGGGATTTAGTACTGAAACTGCCTTGGTGAGGTTCACGGGGCAGGTGTATAATGCCTTAGATGAGGGTAAAATAGTAGCTGCTGGCTTTGTGGACCTCACCAAGGTGTTTGATTTGGTTGATCATAGGAAGTTGTTAATGAGTTTGTTGGAGGTTAATTTTTCAAAGGAAGTGATACTATGGTTTAATAATTATTTAACTGGTAGGGTGCAGAAAACTATGATGAATGGTGTATTATCTGATGAGGGCATTTTGATGTGTGGTGTTCCCCAAGGGTCTGTATTGGGTCCTTTGTTGTTTACTTTATTTTTAAATTCTCTGCATAAAATATGTAAAGAAACCAAGCTTATTTTGTTTGCAGATGATGCAGTTTTATTATGTATTGGTAATACTTTACAGGTTGTACAGCAACAGTTACAGGATGATTTTAGTTTGATGCATGGTTGGTTAATGGAGCAAAATTTAGTGTTAAACCATATAAAACAAAATGTATGGTATTTAATAATACAAGATCTAATGTGAATTCTGAGCTAACTCTAAAGGATAATTATGGAAATAATATAGAAAGGGTTACTGAAATTTGTTACCTAGGCCTGGTTATTGACTGTAACTTATCATTTGAAATATATATTCAGAAATTAATAGGTAAGTTGCATAGAAGATTAGGAATGTTTTATCGATTGAAAAAGTATTTAACAGATGAGGTTAGGATAATTTTGGTTAATAGTTTATTATTTTCAGTTATTGATTATGGATTAATTATATATTTTTTTACTTCAGTTAGAATGCGTAATAAGTTGGAATCTACTTATCATAGTATTATTAGATTTGCTACAGGACAGAAGAAAAGAACTCATCATTGTTTACTTTATAGTTCTTTGGGGTGTTTGTCATTAGTTGATAGGTTTAGATTACGTGTTTTAGTATTTCTTCAAAAAATTAAATTAGAAATTTTTTCTGGTGTTATTTGTGATATGTTTTCTAAATTGATTAATAGTGTAAGAACCAGGTCGCAGGTTAATTTAAACTTTAAATTTCGGATTCCCTACTATAAAAGTGTGTTTGCTCAGAATTCCCTTCAATTTTATGCAGTGAAATTGTATAATGAATTACCCTCTAATATTATGCAATGTGTTACAATTTTGTCATTTAAGAGGGTTTTAAAGAAATTTTTGGTTGCTAATTCAAAGTGTTGTTGTTTTAAATAATGTATTTTTATATGTATGTGTGTTCTTTATATTTATATGTTTGTATATTATTTATGTATGTTTTATGTTGTGACTGGGCATCAGTGAAAATGGGCATTTTGCTCACTGATTATACAGAATAAAAATAAACAAACAAACAAACAAACAAAGCGGGGGTGGGACAGAGGGGAGGGTCCCTGAATGCCAGCGCACTGGCATATTCAAAAGCAGAGTGCCGCACTACAGGCATTAACGCGACCTGTAGCGCGGTGCTAGTTACCGCCAAAGAAAAGCTGGTTTCAAGGCAGCGCTAATAGTGGAGGTACCCTCCCAGCACCTATCCTGACCCTCATTCCCCATAGCAAACATCATTACCCTGGTAGTCTATTGGTGCCCCCAACCCCCCAGCACATTTCCTGACCCTGATCCCCGTACTTTCACATGGATCCCTGGTAGTCCATGACCCCCAGTATGTTTCAGGACGATCCCCATATTTCACATAGATCCCTGGTAGTCTAATGGTGCCCTCAGTATGTTTCCAGACCCGATCCCCATATTTTCACATAGATCCCTGGCAGTCTAGCGGCACCCCAAGTACGTTTCTGAGCCCCGATCCCGATATTCCACACTTAGATCCTAGTAGTCTAACAGCCCCCAGCAGCGTCGCTTCTGCACATCCACCAGCAGCCATGAGATGGAGCCAGAGACTGGCTCAGTCCTCCTCACACCACCATGGCTGGCCACCGACTGAGAAATTAACGAGCTGTACTGTTCAGTACAGCTTGTTAATTCCTCAGTCAGCATTCGGCAGCTGGCCGTGGTGGCGTGAGGAGGGCTAAGCTGGTCTCCAGCTCCATTCATGGCTGCTGGGTGGGATGTGCGAGGCCGGCGCTGCTGGGGGGGCCGCTAGACTACCAGGGATCTATGTGAAAATACGGGGATCACAGTCAGGAAACGTACTGGGGGGCCGCTAGACTACCAGGGATCTATGTGAAAATATGGGGATTGGGTTTGGGAAATGTACTGTGGGGGCCACTAGACTACCAGGGATCTATGTGAAAATACAGGGATCAGGGTCTGGAAATGTATTGGGGGGCCAGCTAGACTACCAGGGATCTATGTGAAAATATGGGGATAGGGTCGGAAATGCACTGGGGGCCACTAGACAACCAAGGATCTATGTGAAAATATGGGGATTGTGGTGGAAATGTACTGGGGGGCAGCTAGACTACCAGGGATCTATGTAAAAATATGGGGATCAGGGTCAGGAAACGTATCGGGGGCTGCTAGACTACCAGGGATCTATGTGAAAATACAGGGATCGCAGTTGGGAAATGTACTGGGGGGCCACTAGACTACCAGGGATCTATGTGAAAATATGGGGATCAGGGTCTGGAAACATGCTGTGGGGGCCACTAGACTACCAGGGATCTATGTGAAAATACAGGGATCGGGGTCAGGAAACATGCTGGGGGGACACCTCTAGACTACCGGGGATATATGTGAAAATACGGGGATCTGGGTCAGGAAATGTATTGTGGGGCCACTAGACTACCAAGGATCTATGTGAAAATATGGGGATCGCAGTCGGGAAATGCACTGGGGGGCCACTAGACAACCAGGGATCTATGTGAAAATATGGGGATTGTGGTCGGGAAATGTACTGGGGGGGCCGCTAGACTACCAGGGATCTATGTAAAAATATGGGGATCAGGGTCTGGAAACATATTGGGGGGCCGCTAGACTATCAGGGATCTATGTGAAAATACGGGGATCGGGGTCGGGAAATGTATTGGGGGGGCTGCTAGACTACCAGGGATCTATTTGAAAATATGGGGATCGGGGTCGGGAAATGTACTGAGGGGCCACTAGACTACCAGGGATCTATGTGAAAATACAGGGATCGCAGTCGGGAAATGTACTGGGGAAGGGCTGCTAGACTACCAGGGATCTATGTGAAAATATGGGAATCGTGGTCGGGAAATGTACTGGGGGGGCCACTAGACTACCAGGGATCTATGTAAAAATATGGGGATCGGGGTCTGGAAACATATTTGGGGGCCGCTAGACTATCAGGGATCTATGTGATAATACGGGGATCGGGGTCGGGAAATGTATTGGGGGGGTTGCTAGACTACCAGGGATCTATTTGAAAATATGGGGATCGGGGTCGGGAAATGTACTGGGGGGCCACTAGACTACCAGGGATATATTTGAAAATAAGGGGATCGTGGTCGGGAAACGTACTGGGGGGCTGCTAGACTACCAGGGATCTATGTGAAAATATGGGGATCGGGGTTGGGAAACATACTGTGGGGGCCACTAGACTACCAAGGATGTATGTGAAAATATGGGGATCATGGTCGGGAAACATACTGGGGGGCCGCTAGACTATCAGGGATCTATGTAAAAATATGGGGATCGGGGTCTGGAAACGTACTGTGGGGACAGCTAGACTACCAGGGATCTATATGAAAATACAGGGATTGGGGTCAGAAAACGTGCTGGGGGGGCACCACTAGACTACCAGGGATATATGTGAAAATATGGGGATCGGGGTTGGGAAACATACTATGGGGGCCACTAGACTACCAGGGATGTATGTGAAAATATGGGGATCATGGTTGGGAAACGTACTGGGGGGCCACTAGACTATCAGGGATCTATGTAAAAATATGGGGATCAGGGTCTGGAAACGTACTGTGGGAGCAGCTAGACTACCAGGATCTATATGAAAATACAGGGATCGGGGTCAGGAAACGTGCTGGGGGGGGCACCACTAGACTACCAGGGATATATGTGAAAATATGGGGATCGGGGTCAGGAAATGTATTGGGGGGTCACTAGACTACCAGGGATCTATGTGAAAACACGGAGATTGGGGTCAGGATATGTGCTGGGGAGGCACCGCTAGACTACCAGGGATCTATGTGAAAATATGGGAATCGGGGTCGGGAAACGTACTGAGGGGGCCGCTAGACTACCAGGGATCTATATGAAAATATGGGGATCGGGGTCTGGAAACGTACTGGGGGGCCGCTAGACTACCAGGGAACTATGTGAAAATACAGGGACTGGGGTCGGGAAACGTGCTGGGGGGGCACCTCTAGACTACCAGGGATATAATGTGAAAATATGGGGATCGGGTCGGAAATGTATTGGGGGCCACTAGACTACTAGGGATCTATGTGAAAATAGGGGATCGGGTCGGGAAATGTGCTGGAGGCACCCTAGACTACCAGGGATATGTGAAAAATATGATCGGGGTCGGGAACGATTGGGGCCGCTAGACTACCAAGGGTTCTACGGAAAATACGGGATCGTGGGTCGGAAAACGTACTGGGGTGGCCACTAGGCAACCAGGGATCTATGTGAAAATATGGGGATTGGGGTCGGAAGCGTGCTGGGGGCGCTAGACTAGAGGATCTATGTGAAAATACAGAGTAGCAGTCGAGAGCACGTGCTGGGGTAGGGCGCTAGACTACCAGGATCTATGTGAAAATACAGGGATCATGGTCGGGAAATGTACTGGGGGGCCCGCTAGACTACCAGGGATCTATGTGAAAATATGGGGATTGGGGTTGGGAAACATACTGTGGGGGCCGCTAGACTACCAGGGATCTATGTGAAAATATGGGGATCGGGGTCTGGAAACGTACTGTGGGGGCGGCTAGACTACCAGGGATCTATATGAAAATACAGGGATCGGGGTCAGAAAACGTGCTGGGGGGGCACCACTAGACTACCAGGGATATATGTGAAAATACGGGATCGGGGTCAGGAAATGTATTGGGGGCCGCTAGACTACCAGGGATCTATGTGAAAATACGGAGATCGGGTCGGAAATGTGCTGGGGGGCACCACTAGACTACCAGGGATATATGTGAAAATATGGGGATTGGGGTCTGGAAACATATTGGGGGGCCGCTAGACTACCAGGGATCTATGTGAAAAGGGGATCGCGGTCGGGGAACGTACTGGGGGGCCGCTAGACTACCAGGGATCTATGTGAAAATATGGGGATCGGGGTCTGGAAACGTGCTGGGGGGGGCACCACTAGACTACCAGGGATATATGTGAAAGTACAGGGATCAGGGTCGGGAAACGTGCTGGGGGGGCACCATTAGACTACCAGGGTGTGCAACAGGCACTCATGGCAACAGGGAGTGGGACCATGATGACAGGGTGGACAGCCTGGACCAGCCTGTCTACCCAAGTCCCCACTGCATGGATATGCTGCACACCCTAGTAGTCTACAGCATATGTCCATCCACCCCCACCAGGCATCCCTTTTGCTTGTCCCATGCATTCGTGGGTCCCCCCACTGTGTTCCACCAACACCTGCCGTAGGGTGCCTATGTTGTTGGGGGAGGCATCTACAAGGGCACATATGGCCAGTGGATATGTGTGTGACTATCTCCTCCCATCTCCCTCTCTCTAAATATATATATATCTATATATCTATCTATATCTATATGGAGATATATATGCCTGTGTGTGTATATCAGTTGTATATCTAGCTATGTGATACATAGGTATCACTCCCTCCATGTTTCTCTCTCCCTATATTCATACCTTGTGTTGTACAGCTTGCAGTGCTGCATGGGCAGGATGTCTGCTCTGTTTGTGCCTGCCTGCACACAGTTCCTGCTGCTTCCAACCTGTACGTCCCTGCCGACCAACAAGGGACGCTGTGGGCATGCCTTGGCCTGCTGCATCCAGCTTGTACTACCATTCCAACCAATAGGTTGCGCTGTGTGCTCCATGCAGTAGCACTGGGCAAACTGCATGGTACTGACTGCTAAGCAGCAGATAATGAGATGCAAATGTACCTGTTTGCACACAGATTATCTAAGTAGGCTCATTTGCATGGGAGCTTTGAATATGGCTCTCATTTGCCCCAGGCTATTCAGCTTGCACTGGGCTAATGCGTTAGCACTGTGTACTCAGGTTAGCGTGGGCAAGCTGCACGTCAGCATAGCACAGTTCTGCAGTGTGTGGCTTACATTGTTGTTTGCAGTGGATGTGAGACATCTCTGTGCAGTCGCACTCAATGCTCTCCACCTGCAACACTAGCTTTCTTCAGTGTCTAATGGGCTACAGAGGCACTGTTCACTTCCCTGTTGCTATATTCAGTGTTATCTTATTCCTGGGCTATTTTTGCCCTGCACTCCTAGCCCTGTTTGCCCGACTTCCTTTGTTTGCTATATTCAGCAGATTTTGCTCCAGGCTATTCCTTTTGAATATGGCTTGCTTTTTTTGCTCCAGGCTATGTTTGCCTTCTGGTCAGTGCTACTTTAGCCCCGTAGCACAGTTTTGAATATCTGCCCCTATATCACACTCTCATATTTGTATTAAATGTAAATCAGAGGTTGGCACAATATACCACATTCTGTGTACAAGAGAAAACGCTTCTCCATTCTGGTCACAGATTCATTTAATTTCATTTCATTTTTATTTTATAGTGGAAAGTCTGTGAGCACAAGTGCTCGTTTTCACAAACATCCAGTTTCAAAAATAAGAAATACACAAACTTCAAAATACAACTACATACAAATTACAAACAAATGACTTAACAAACATTAGAATAAAAATCATTAACATTTACAAACAGAATCTGCAAATAGCTTTTGTTCAAGTAATCCCTTAAAACCAACAACTCCACAACAGTTCATAATATACGGTAACTAGGTAATTGATCATATAACCTAGTAGATTTAAACTGCAGTGAATTTTGTGCAAAATTAGTTCTAAATAAAGGTAGTTTAAAATGATTTTTAAAACTAGACCTAGTAAAGGTGGAAGAAATATTACTGGATAACAAACTTGTAACACTGTTTGGAACAAGACCTAATTGAATTTTATGTAAAACTATCAATGCTCAGAGATCAAACAAAGTCCCAATGGGTAAGCACCCAGATATCTCATACAAAGTACAATGGTGTACCATCCTCAGTAAACAGGTAATGAAATGTAAAATACTATGGTAAGTGTCACAAACCCACTCAGCAGGCCAGCCCTCTACTCCCAAAGTGCCAACTTCTGAGCGCGGTCTTGTGAACAGTTAACAGAAACAGGGTAACCCTCCTGTCTGTTTTGGGGGGTTCGAATCAACCTTTGGTCTCAAGTCTTGGAGGGATTCAAACTGTGAACCTCTTGTTAGCGTACCCAATGTACAGGCTCAGATAATTCTGTCTTCGGGGGGCCAGATATCTTTGCCTACGGGCACCTAACCAGGTGTACAGAAATGAACCCTTAAAAACTGTAATAAAAGACCTCAGATTTAAAATGCTTACCTTTTTCCAGTTTGGTATCACCATTCAAGCTTATGTACAGTGTCTGCTTTAACCATATATACTCCACTTGTAAAAGAAAAGAAATCAAAGACAGACCAAGTAGGTTCTAACAATAGAGTTTTACTAAAATAGATAAAAAATATGTAAAACATAAAATACAGAACTATTATATCATAAGACATACAAATCTATTAAAAGAACAAGGTTTTAACAGTACAATTCCTACTACAGTACTTAGATTTGTCTCTCTCTCTAAATACCTGCTAAAGTGCTCAAAGATGTTTCTTTGTCAGAGTCTAGATAAAAGTGTGTCCTCTGAAGGAAAACAGAATATTGTTTAAAAGCTGGCTTTGCCCACCTCTTTGCATGAGGTCACCTAACTCCTCCCTGTCAGAATATATATAAAAAAAAATCTATACAAAAACAGGTTGTCTTTTCCAGAAGGTAAATGAATATTCTGTGATCTCAGTACAACTCATTTTATTTTTCAAATGACATTTCTTTGATCTTTAAGCAGTAGCCTCTCTCACACAGACATCAAAGCATTTATGTCTTTCTGTCAGATGTCTCAGAGGTGCAACATGCTTACTATCACCATGTGAAAATGTAACTGTGTTTCCTCTGAATGGCATAAACGTTTATGATTTCCCTCTAGCAACTACAGCTATAATTAACTTTAGATAAATAGGAGATCCTTGATCAAGGCCTGTTCTACTCTGTAATTAGCTTCTGGCCTTCCCGGTAACACCTTGTATCTAAAACCTGTGTGCGTGTGTGTGTGTGTGTGTGTGTGTGTGTGAGAGTGATCTCACATGCTGTTTCAACATTTCTTAAGAGATACAGTCCATAACCCATTTTTATATTACAAAACATGATACAGTGATCAGAACCAGCTGTCCAAGAGTCACAATAAGTAACTTTCAATTTATTCAAAATGTTCTCAGTGGAGAATGAGTAGACACCAGAGCCATACGTCAACAGTGAAAACAGAAAGCTATTAGCCAATAAAGTCCTTGCTTCTCGAGTAAGATATTTTTTAATATGAAATAACATACCCAATCATTTATGCAATTCACTAATTAGGGAAACAATATGCAGATTGAAAGTTAGATGCTGGTCTAGAACTATACCCAAATATTTAAAACTGGGAACCCTTTCAATTAAATTGCCAAAATTATCAAATAATTTGAAAACCCACTTACTTTGATTCCTAATACCAGAGAAAATCATGAGTTTAGTTTTCACCGAATTCAGCACAAGCTTGTGAAAACCAAACCATGAATGTAGGACCTCCAAATCTCTCTGAAGGTCAATTTGAAGCTTCTGTTCATCAGAACCAGAACAGAACAATACAGCATCATCCGCATATAAAATAATTTCTGTATTTGAACACATTTCAGGTAAAGAACTTATAAACAAGGTGAACAACAGGGGCCCTAAAATGGATCCCTGTGGTATCCAATAGTTCAAAAAATGTTTCTGAGAAAAGGACCCATCAATCAATGTCTTCTGCATTCTATCATGTAGATAATGACCAAGCAATCCAATCACCTCCTCAGAGAAATTGACTCTACACAATAATTTTTCCAAAACCCCATGATCAACTAAATCAGATGCCTTGATGAGGTCCACAAAAGCCGCAGCCATGAAACCGCCCTCATCAAGGGCAGCTCGGGCACTGCAAGTGAACCTCACCAAAGCAGTCTCCGTATTATGACCCTCCCTAAATCCATGCTGGGAGGGAGTTCAAAGGTCACATTTACCAAGGTATTCATTAATTTGATCATACACAATTCTTTCTAAGACCTTAGAAAGAGAAACTAAGAGTGATACTGGATGATAGTTATTAAGGTCTGTCCTAACCCCAGCTTTAAAAACAGGCTTAACTATGGCACATTTCCATACACGAGGAAATATCCCATGGCAAAGGGAATAGTTAAACAATTTTGTAAGGTGAAAAACCATAACACTACCAACCTTTTTAAATATTCAAAAATCAATATTATCTTGGCCAATGTAAGGCCGAGGATCCATTTTGTTTAAGTAATGAAAAACATCATCAGGTTTTAAAGCCCGAAAGTATAATTTAGGAACTCTACTCTCAGAATTTTGAACAAAATTATCAAATCTATTACAAAGGTCCCTATTCAAATTAGAATCCAATTGGCTGAATGATCTAAATTTATCCAAACAAGAAAAAATGTAAGTTAAACATCTGAGCCACTTGTAAGGGATCACTAAATTAACAACCATTAACATCAATAGATATTGATTCCACCTTATTCCCCCTACCCATTAATACATTCAAAGTGTTCCATGTGGCCCTGGGATTACCTTGATCAAAACTCAATTTTGTTTTAAAATAATTAACCTTTGTTTTCCGAACTTTAACCTTACACTTTTTATGCAACACTTTATAAGCCTGAAGATTACCACTTGTTTTATTTTTTCTGTACTTAGCCCAAAGTTTATTCCTTTGTCTAAACATCTTAAGGAGATGGGAAGTAATTCATTCTTTTGTTTCACCCCTAATTCTCGCCCTCCTAATTGGTATTAACTCATCACAAATTGCCACAACTTGAGAACAAAAATAATTTAAGGCCTGGTCAGTATTACCAATAACATCTAAAAATGACCAGTCACTAGCTTCAATTTTGGTTTCAAAAGCCTGGACATCTAAATCCCTAATCCTATGATAATTAAGCATTCAGGATTTTGTTTTATACACTTTAGCTGACCAATGACAAAAAACAGCACTATGGTGGCTAAGACTATCAGGCAACACTCCAGCAGTAACAACATGTGAGGGATCATTAGTTATTATCCAATCCAAGATAGACTCATAATTTGTTCGATGGTTAACCCTGGTGGTCTCATTGATCATTTGAAAGAGTCCCAGGTCCATAATTAAATTTCTAGCATTAATAGCTTGGGTTGAGTCCCAGTGAAGATTAAAATCTAATACTACCAACCTCTCTCTATTCATTGGCAAATGCTCCCATTTAGAGAAGAAACACTCCAAACCTATTTTATAATTATCAGGTGGAATATAAACATTGCTAATGGTAATCAACTTATTACCACCCAATTCAACATTAGTAGACAGTGATTTGTAATAAAAACTATCAGAGTCTACTAAATGTTGGGAAAATTGTAAGTGATCCGCTACATAGAACAAACAACCCCCACCCCTTTTACCCACTCTGTCCTTTCGTAATAATGTATATCCTGAAAATTTAATCTCATCATTATTTATTCTCTCAGTAAGCCAAGTCTCAGTTAAAACAACTATATCAAACCTATTTTCATAAACCCAGCTTTCGAAAAGACTCATTTTGGGGACCAAACTTTGTATATTGAGAAGAATTATGTAAATTGCAGAAAGAGAAGGATCACTATTAATATTACCAGAATCATGACCAAAGTTAGGCGGACCAGGATTAGGGTGGACTGAACCTGAAAAATAAAAGAAACATAATAAACATTTGTCTCAGACCATTTCCATTTGAAAAACATTCAGACCCAAATGGACCCACTGCTTGGACCCACTGAGGCCATTATCCTTGAGATTTGCCTGTTAGGTCTTTATGATGGACTTTGGCCTTGGAGAAAGCTATTGACCTTTTAGCATCAGTGGTGAAACAGATTATTCTCTGTCATTGGATGGACGAGGATATTTCCTCCTATGTAGAATGGCATGGGGCAATGCTTTTTGCCTTAAATGTAGAGTGCACCATTGCTAGTAGCAATCATCATTATCAGTCTTTCCTAATGTTGTGCTAAATTAAGAAGGACTCTTTCCACAGCCAAAAGGCAGCTCTCCTCTCCTGGGGTGATCACAGCCCATCCCCCCTGTAGTCCTGCTGCCACCGGGTGGAGGTCTGGTGGCCAGCATAGGCAAAGGGTGTGGCACGAAGGGAGGGCACCTCGAGATGCGGCGTGTGCATGCCTCCACATGTGCATGCATCTGAGGCAGGGGATTGGGACTGGGGAGTAAAAAGGGAAAAAACACAGAGTATATATAGAAAGAAAGAAAGTGGGAAACATTGCTAACTATGATATCCCTAGAATAGATACAGTAGTATGTATACATTGCTGTGATTTCAGTAGGCCTTTCATCTTGCTGGAACCGTTGTAGTGATTGTTTTTGAAGCAAGACTACCAGTTGTTCTTGAACTGTCTAACATGGACTCTGCTCACTGACGAGGCTGGGTATTTTTATTATAAAGAAGCAGGTCACGGGGGAGGAGTGGTGGAGGGGAATGTTTATATGTTGTTACGCTTCGTGATGTTGTCCTTTGTTATGGTTATTTGTAATTTGGTTTAACTTGCAATAAAGTATACTTAAAAATCAGCTGGCCCAGTGGTGTGGAGGGCTTAGGCATTGCTGTCTTACCTCCTGCCATGCCGGTGACCCATGTTCCTGGTGTGAGTGGGTCACCGAGGATAGCATTCCTCTCCTATGGAGGGGTAAAGACGGAGTCCACTGCTTGCCTTGTCCCTAGTGGCAGCTGGGAACTAGCACAGTGGACCTGCAGACGGGGGGTGAACAAGGAGCAGACACCCAGCATGCATCATGCAGACACACATGAGGCTCAACCATTGGCATCATTGCACGCTCCCACATTGCACTCGGGGGGGGGGGGAAATGGTGAAAAATGGCGGCCGGTGGGCAGGTTGACACCAGTCTCCCACAGGCTCCACACCCAGCTAGTTGGGCATCTTGGAGGAAGGACTAAGAATGAAAGATGATTCCAAATGGATGCTGAGGTGATGTGGCTGGAGGCACCAGTGGATGGTGGCTGACAGACCAGGGAGATAAATACAAGAGAAAAAAAAAAGATCAAATGCATAATTTTTTTCATATTTTTTTAATACAAGCTTGAATTCATGTCCCTGTGTCATGATTAGTGTTTCCTGAAAATGTCTTGCCGTTTGGTTGTGGTTTTGTTTATGCAGGAGAAGTTGACTAGAAGCACTGAAGGCAGCTTGCAGTCCACAGTGTTAGGACATTATAAAACTTTATTATAGCAAACAAAGAATGAATTACACTGAAGTGCACCCCCTCAAATAAACATGTGGTCAATGTTTTCCATTGCTCTGATGCTTTTTTTTACAGACATAGGGACACTGAACTAGCCCCCATTTATAGTGCACAATGTTGAAAAAACTCCCATCAGCTAAAGTGACAGTGCATTCTATACAAGTTGTCAATGAAGTATTGTTTTAATATACACTGCTATGTATAAATATGGGATAAATAAAAAAATAAGGTGCAGAAAGCTATTTGATAAGTAGACATCCCTGGTGAAAAGTGCAAAGGTGGAAGGATAAAAAGCAGTAATAATAATTATCATACATATGCTGCCTAATTAATATACATATAAATCAGTTTCCCAAGAAGGAGACACACATACAGTATATCATCCTTCAACATAGTGGTTACACCTAGTACAATTACAGTACTATTAAACTGAAGGATAATATTAGCACCAGGGTAGGAGGAAAGGTCTAAAAAATCAGGATGGGAAGTGAAACAGACAAAAGGGGCAAATGCTAAGAGTTACATACTCATACATACTAGGATGGGGCTGGCCAATCCTGTCAAGTAATGTTATCCACCAGCAGGTTGAGAGGTTCTTATTATGGATAAATACATAGTCACCTTCTCTTTCTCAAGAAAGGGATAAGCTGAAAATGGTTGTTCAATCCAGGATAGCTACCAGCTTTCAGTCTGTACTGCCAGTACATTTCACAGCACATCAATTTGTTATCAAGGTTCCACCTCTGGAGCCTATTGTTACTTTTTCAAGTCCCCTAAAGGTGAAGCTGTGTCCTGGGCCTGCTCGTAAACAGTGTAATGCAAGTGCATTTTGTACAGTTCCTGTCTAATATGTTTCAAATGTTCAAGTATCCTTTCCCTGAACTTCTTTCATGCCTTCCCTATGTAGTAGCACCCACAGTTGCATGTGGCAATGTACATGACTGCTTCAGTACTACAAGAGACAAAGGAAGTTACTGTACCTTAAAGACTTCATCTGTTCTGGTGAAAGACAGTTCTGCTCCCACCTTAACGTAACCACATGCCTAGCTGTTCCCACGTTTAAAGACTCCAGCAGGCAAATTTTCCTTCTTTTTGGGGACTGGTTCCAGACTGTGTACCAAATTGTCTGAGAGTTCCTGCCTTTACAATAAGTGATGACAGGGCCAGATGCAATCACTTTCTTCAAAGCCGGTTCCACATTATGGATGTGCCTATTTCTCCTTAGAATGCATTCTAGATCTGTGGTTTGCCTGTTAAAAGCAGTAATAAAATTAGGACCACCAAACTATATTTCTTCTATTATTCCTATTTCTAATCTATTTGTTGTTAATAGAGGCTGCCTGTCCAGCTGATCAACTTTCTGTTTTGCTCTCTCCAAACACCCCTGACTATACCCTCTTTCTTGAAACCAATTTGTTAGGGTTTAAGCATCAACATTATACATTTCTGGAGTGCTACAATTATGTTTGACATGCATGTATTGTCCTAGAGGTTTATTACTAGTGGCATGTTTGGGGTGGCAGCTCTGGAAGTGGAGGCTACTGTTCCTGTCTGTTGTTTTTCTAAATAGGTTAGTATTTAATCTCCCTCCCCATCCTTGGTGATCTCTAAATCCAAGAAATGTATTGTTGAAGTGTTGTGTGTCAGTGTAAATTTCAAATTGGGGTTGGTCCCTTCCAAATATTTAACAAAAACCTTAAGTTCTGTGACCCCACCCTTCTAGATAAAAATAATGTCATCAATAAAGCAGTGATAGAAGTTAATATGTTCAAGGAAGGGGTTTATGTCTGGATTGTATATGTAGTTGTTTTCCCACTGGGCCAGATATATGGTGGCATAGTTGGGAGCCATTGCGGGACCCATCGTTGTGCCCTTGTATTTGATAGTACATGACTGACAGGAAAGAAAAGACATTTTTAGTTACAATAATTTCGGTGAGGTCTATTAAAAGTTCATTGAATCTCATTCTGTATGTTGTTCTTTTACCCAGAATCTCCCTCAATGCTTCTAATCCCTCACTATGTGGAATAGTTGTATACAGGGATTTTGAGTCAAGTGTGGCCAGCGTCCATTAAGGTTCGGCTACCATATCCTGTATGACTTCTTGGATATGTGTGGTGTCCCTGCTGTATGCTCTGGATTCTTGTGCAGTTTGTTTGATACAAAAGTCAACAAACTGTGTCAATGGTTCCATAATAGACTCAATGCTTGATACTATTGGCCTCATGGATAGATTCTCAAGACCCTTGTGGATTTTTGAGAGCCCATACATTGTGGGCCTACCTGGATGTTCCACTGTGAGGAAAGTACATATCTCTCGGCTAATGATGTAATTCATAACAGCCTCATTCAATACAAGGTCAATTTCTCTTTTAATGGTCACTGTTGGAAGCCGGCCCACCGGCGCTGAGGGCTGAGGTGCTGGACATCTCACCTCATGCCACGCCAGTGATCTGAGTTTGGGAATGGGCTCAGGTGCTTGGGGTCAGCAGGAGAGGGAGAGGGTGAGATCCAGTGGACTGCTCTCCTCTCCTCTCCTCTCCTCTCCTCTCCTCCTCTCCTCTCCTCTCCCTGGGGAGGGATCCAGGGCTTGCCCGGTGTAATAGTAGCCCCCAGTGGCAGCCAGAGGCACTACACGCGCTTTGGCAGAAGTAGAGGGAAGGAGTGCAGCAGACATCTGCAGTGTCATGCCATGCTGACATCATTGCACCACTGCACTCCTAGGGACAAAAACAATAGGAAATCACCCCGCTACAGCTCCATGGAGATTATGGGGGCTCCAGGGGCAGGACCATATCCCAGTGCTGGCCCATCACTCCAGAGGATTCCGTGCCCAGCCTGATGCTCAGGTAGGCCTCTCTATCTTCAGATAGGCTACCACGGAAGTGCAGACCCACCCCGGTGGGTCATCCAGGGGTTAGACCTGCCTGGGTAATCAGGGGAGGAATCTGGAAGAGATGGATTAAGGCTGGGAGTAGAGGCACAGTTGAGTGAGCACCCTAGAAGGATGCCTGGGTTATAGAGGAGCAAAAAGAAAATATACAAAAAAAAGGTAGCTGTTGGGTCATATGTTAGTTCTTTATAGAATTCAACATCATTTAGCTGAGACAACATTTCTTGCACATACTTAGCTTGGTCCATCACCACAAGTGCCTCCCTCCTTGTTGGCGGGCTTTATGGTGATGGTATGTAGGTCTTGAAGCCTTTGTAGTGCCTCCCTTTCATCCCTGTTACAATTGGTGTGCTTGGCTCTTGGGGGGGTGCTCTTTAGCCAGGCCACCTCCTGCTCACATGCCTTGAGAAAAATACCCACAGCTGAATTCATTGGTGGGATATAGTCCAATTTTTTCTTCTATCTAGGTCGAGTCTCATTACCTGCATTGTCCTCATGTTCTACTCTTGCTTCCTCATGGTCCAGAGTTGCATACTGGTCTGCCTCTTTATGGTATAAAACATGCAGATTACATTTTCATGCAAAACTATTAAGGTCGACAATTGTGTCAAATTCATTCAAAAGATGTGATGGCACAAATGACAGGCCCCTAGTAGGCCTTACCCGGTTAACAAAGACTAAAAAAAAATAGTTGTGACCATGTATTGGTCCTGCCCCATCCATTCCCCCTCTTCCCCCTCTTGACACCTCATCCTCGAAGCGGACTAGCCTCAGGCTCCATCATAATAGTCTCTGGGGTAGTATTTGTAATTGTGGGAAGGTCTGTCCTGGATGTAAAGGTGGGGGAGGGACTGTATATGCTGTGTCACTATTGGTATTCTAAGGGCCTCCTGATTCAGTGGGGGAGTGTTGTTGGGATACATCTGGGAGGTGGGAATTTGATATGGGGGTAATGAAAATACTTGGGAGGAAATATCTTTCTGACCCCCTTGGGTCACCAGAGAAAACAATTTATCACAAAAACTCTGCATTGTTTTCTGGCTATGTAACACAGGGTTGGTAAATTGATATAAAATAAATCTAAATTTTGTTAATTCATAGAAGTAGTTTGTCTTTGATGTAGCCTCCATAAATAGGTTCATGTGAGAAAATTTTTTTGTTATGTCAGATTAACAAACAGGTGTCTGCCACACTGCTATTTCTGGCACATGTACAATACAAACTCACAAATTTTATTTCTTTGAAGGTTTCTGTGTGAAAATACATCATGTATGTGTATAGCTAGAAATACAATATGGCATCCTGATGCCCCTGTCTCCTGGCCTTCAGCTGAGGTTGCTGCAGCCTGCTTCCCTCTGTCCCCCACTCCCACAGTCAGGGCCAATGCACGCTGTTGCCCTCTGTTCCAGTCTCCACAGACAGGGACACAGGGCTGCTGTGCACTGCTAAGCCCTAGAGTCCCAGGGCCTCTGCATCCATAGTTGGGGCTGCTGCAACATGCTGCCCCAGGGCACCAAAAGTGGGGCTTTTGGCAGAAACCAATGCAGAGTTTTGATGAGAAAGAACTAACAGCTGTGATACAGACAAGCTGATTTCTCAGCCAGTCAGGGACTTAATTGCTGAAGCAACAGGTTAGACCAAAATTATGTCATCGCTCACTGATAGGGACAGAAACAACTTCACTGTTTCAGTTACTGCAGAGCACATTAACAAATACTGATTTAAAGAAAACACCAAAACCAAACAGCATGAATAGCTCAGGAAACACTAATTATGACATAGGGACATGAATTCAAGTGAATTCAAGCTTTTATTAAAAATATGAAAAACTGATGCATTTGATCTTTAATTTAAAAAAAAACAGAAATAAAATAAAACTATGAACCAGGGTAGCAGCAATTTCAGGACTTAGATAGGGATGGATCTTTGCAGTGAATCAGAGATGGTAAAAGGCAGAGCTAACAATGCTACTGATATCAGATTCCAGATTCAAAGATGGAGAGAAAGGAACTCCAAGATTACATACAACTGTGATAGGATAGATGGTAGAATAACCAAATTGTAGTCCAAAATTGGGTAGGCTGAGGGATTTGGTCTTTACAGTGAAGCCTGCCAGGATACAATGCAGTGCCTCAAGTAAATGCATGACAAAAGGAATTAAGTGCCATCATCATTGCTTTGTTTACTGCAGTAACTCCACTGTAGTATGCTGCGGTTTTATGCTGCATCATGGCCGGCACCACTGTATGTTGCATACAAGGAGTTCAGTCTTACTGACATGTAGACAGAGTAAAAATGGAAAGAATTATAGCTTTTGGGTTGCAAACTTGTCAGCTCGACAAAACTGAACACAGTTTCATGGCAGGGAGGTTCTGCCAAACAAACCTGATTGATTTTTTTCAATTGGGTCACTAAAACAGTGGATTAGGGTGGGGCAGTGGATATGGTTTACCTGGACTTCAGCAAAGCTTTTGACTCCATTTTGCACAGGAGACTAGTCAAAAAAACTGGAGAATATGGGAATTGGGCCCGAGGTTACAAACTGGGTCAGAAACTGGTTACATGGGAGAACTCAAAGAGTATTAGTAAATGGCACTCTGTCTGTGAAGGGGAGGATGACTAGTGGGGCCCTGCAGGCTCAGTTCTGGGGCAGATCCTCTTCAACATATTCATCAGTGACATTGCAGATGAACTGGAGGGGAAAGGTGTGCCTGTTTGCAGATGACACCAAAATTGGCAACAGGGTAGACACAACAGAAGGACAACAAAGCATGGAAGCTGATCTCTGAAAACTGGAGGAGTGGTCCAAGACCTGGCAAATGAAATCCAATGCCAAAAAATGCAAGGTCATGCACCTAGGAAAGCATAACCCAGGGAAACTGTACTCAACTGGAGGGGAACAGCTGGTGGCTACCAGGTAGGAGTGAGACCTAGGGGTGATCATATCAGATAACCTCAAGGTCAGTAGACAATGTGAAAAGGCAGCACTAAAGGCTAGTGGTATCCTGGGATGCATAGGGAGGGGCATCATGAGCAGAAGGCATAAAGTAATCATGCCCCTGTATCGGTCCCTGGTCAGGCCTCACCTGGAGTACTATGCCCGATTCTGGAGGCCACACCTCAGTAAGGACATAGATAGGCTGGAGATGGTACAGAGAAGAGCAACAAAGATAGTGCAGGGCTTGCATCAGAAACCGTATGAGGCAAGACTGGATGACCTCAAATTATACTCCCTAGAACAACGCAGAAATCGTCGGGACATGATAGAAACATTCAAATACCTTAAAGGCAACAACAGGGTTCAAGTGCAGAACCTCTTTCAGGTAAAGGACTACAGCAGGACTAGAGGGTACAACCTTAGACTTAAGGGAGGATAGTTCAGAAGCAATACGAGGAAATTCTTCTTCACATAGCATGTTGTGGAACCATGGAATAGTATACTGGAGGGGGTGGTGGGAGTCAAGACAGTGGGGGAATTCAAGCAGGCATGGGACAGACACTGTGGGATACACAAGCAGGCTGCTAAGTAGGGGGGTAGGAAGCCAAGGGCAGACTTGATGGATCATACTGTATGGTCCCCATCTGCTGACAACTTCTATGTTTCTATGTAAGTTTTCCATCATTGATGATAGGGTATCAGTAAGACAAAGAACCATCCATATTAGGGTATCTTGCAAAGAGTCAGTGACTAGGGTATAGATCTGGGCATCATCCACATAACTATGATGGTTACTGTATACTGGTCAGATCCAACTCTTGAAGGCTGAAAGAATCTATTTTAAAATAAGATTCAATCACTTTTATCTATAGCAATGTATCTCTATCAAAGCCAATAAGACAGTAATCTCCTCAGGTGAACTTACATTTTTAAAAATATTTACTATCGATATACCTAGAGGATCCAGCTTTCTTTTTCACTGAAGGACATTCCTTGGTGTTTCAGCAACTCCATGTCAAATTCATAAGTTTTTGCCCAGTACATGATAGTCACCTAAACATTTAAAATCCACAACAAAAACCATGGCTTGCCATACTTTTATTTTTAAGTTACATGGGGAGACTTAATCTCTCTTTATGGAAGAAATCCATAAGGAGCCAGATTGTTTTATATAGTTTTAAAGTCATTTGGTGTCAACATGAGTGTAATATGAAAGGAAATTTGAAGCAAGGACACATCATTTGGCATGATGTTTACTTCATTTTTCACAAATACAAAAATAGAATAAATTACCAATACTGTGATATCCCTTTGAACCAGCATTCCCAAAAATGTGGGAAATATTTGTACATTTTTATGTTTGCTTGCACGCATGTGCAAGAAACATAGTGCCATCATCGGAGATTTCAGAGGTGTGTCACCTCCTCCTCCAATTCAGGCAGCGAGCTGGCAGGCGCGGCCCCTGTAATCCAATGCATTTTGGAGCTGTCTATGACACGCTCCAAAATGCAGTGGCATACAGTTGAAAGGGGGAGCTACGCTTGAGTGAGCAGCGATAAGAAGCTGCTCACGCGCTGCTCCACCCCAGCTGCAAGCGTCGCGTGCCTCCGCCGCGCAGCGTATAGCCGACCAGGTGCCCAATCCCGTCGGCTGCGCTTCATCGTCTCCTCCCTTCCAGTATTTGGTGCCATGCTGAGCCCACCCCAGCATGGCAATCAATGGTTTTGCCGACGGAGTGCCCAATCCCCCATCAGCTGAGACCCCCCTCCCTAGGTCCTTGTGCCACGCTGAGAGCCCACCCAGCGTGGCAAATGTCTAATAGGTTTTGCCGACAGGGTGCCCATCCCCCATCGGCTGAACGCCGCCCTTAAATCGTTAGTGTCATGCTGGGAGCCCACCCCAGCATGGCAAGCGTCCCGCTGACGTATTTTTTTTTTTCCTGAAAACAAAAACTGTCCCACGGGCGCATCTCCGACCCCCTCCCACATCCCGCACCCACCCACTGTGCATCCAGCCTCCCACACCCCCACCCCATACTTACCTCGGACTCGGCGCAGCGATCTTGGTGGACGGGAACACGTCTGCACTCTTCAAAGGCGACCGTGAACTGAGAAATGCGGTAAGCTGTATAATGGGCTAGATAGGAGGGTTCAACTGTGCATATCTCAGGCATTTTTGGAATTTTTGCACCAAATTTTCAACATGGGGTTTTGGGGACCCCTTCTCATGAATGATGTCACTGTCATGGCGTTATTCAGGCTCGAAGGGTGATTTCGCGCAGTGTCTGTGCAGTGACTGTGAAATCACCCTTTGGGACTGAATACCACCATGACAGTGACATCATTCATGAGAAGGGGGCCCAAAACCCCCATGTTGAAAATTTGGTGCCAAAATACCAAAAAATGACTGCTTGACGAGTGTGCGTTGCACAGTTCCTACGCAGGCTCGTAAGTTCGTGAAATTTCAATATTTTCACTCCAAATTTTCAACATTGCCATTTCACCACACTGTCTTATGAGCAGTATAGCTTTCATTTTTCACATCTCACTCAAAATGTGTTTCCGCCTTGTAGCGCAGAATGGCGCAGTCGGTGTGCGAAATCAATGTATGGGACAAATTAAGAAAATCACAGTGACACTGTTCATGAGCAGAGGTCTTGAAATGGCTATGTTGAAAATTTGGTGAAAAAATTCCTAAAAATGACTGTTTTACGAGCGTGCGTTGCGCAGTTCCTACGCACGCTCATAGGTTTGCAAATTTTCAATATTTCCACTCCAGATTTTCAACATTGCCATTTTTCCACACCTTCTTATGAGTAGTACAGCTGTCATTTTTCACATCTCACCCAAAACATGTTTCTGCCCATGTAGCGCACAATGGCACAGTCGTGCGAACTCAGTGTATGGGACACATTAAGAAAATCACCGTGTCACTGTTCATGAGCAGAGATCTTAAAATGGCAATGTTGAAAATTTGGTGACAGAATTCTTAAAAATGACTGTTTTACGAGTGTGTGTTGCACAGTTCCCACGCACGCTCGTAGGTTTGCGAATTTTCAATATTTCCACTCCAGATTTCCAGCATTGCCATTTTTCCACACCTCCTTATGAGCAGTACAGCTGTCATTTTTCACATCCTGCCCAAAACGTGTTTCCGCCCATGTAGCGCACAATGGCGCAGTCGGTGTGCAAGCTCAATGTATGGGACACATTAACAAAACCACAGTGACACTGCTCATGAGCAGAGGTTTTAAAATGGCTATGTTGAAAACTTGGTGGAAAAATGCCTAGAAATGACTTTACTAACGAGGCGCGTTGCACAGTTCCTATGCATGCTCGTAAGTTTGCAAATTGTAGCCAGATATTCAAACTGCACCATTCTGAGGCACAAGCCCCGCGCTGCTCAAAATAGTTGGCTGGGGTTGTGGCGGGTGATATTCAAAGGAGTTGCGCTATTGAGCAACTCTTTGAATATCACCCAACCACAGCACTTGCGCATGGCGCAGTGGAACTTGCGCCACTGCAAGTTGCCAGAGTTGAGCATTAAACTTGCGGTGGCGCAAGTACCATTGCGCCATGCTCAAATTTCCGATATTCAAAAGGTGACATGCAAATGGGGCCATAATTTATGCAAGGCGCAGGGAGGGCCATTTGCATCTATTTATGGCCCCATTTGCATGCCATTAGCATGTAGGTGCGCCGATCCCCGAGGACTTGCGCCTGGCCGCCCTGCCAGGCAGCAGCCATCGGGGACCGACGCACCCTGCAGCCCGATCGCAGGCAGTATCTCTGTCTACATCCCCCACACATCTCGAAGCCGATCGCGGGCAGTACAGTTACATGAACCCCGCCCACACATCTCCCACAGCCTGATCATGGGCAGAATGTGATGAACCCCCAATTGCCCGATCGCGTGCAGAATGCCAACCCCAACCCGAATATCTCCCTGGTGGTCAGTGGACGTAAAGCCCGATCGCGGGCAGAATGTCAGTTACAACCCCCAAACATCTCCTGGTGTCTGGTGTCCCCCACCCACCCATGAAGCCCCTCCACCTGCTCCCCGCGGCCGAGTGCGCATCCACCATACCGCAGCCAGCCGCCCGCCAGGCTGACTGTCCGGTGGGCTGCAGCCCGTGGTGCAGAGCTACGGCCAATGGGCATGCGGCCCTGCCAGTTGATCGATCGAAGCCGGCGGCGGCAGCGGCAGTGGTCTCACCCGCCAACTTCGCGGGCTTCGTAAGATGAATGAGAAGACTTGCTGCCAGGGGAGAATGACTGGGGGGACGCGTGAGCGATGCCGCGATCGAGCTGCGACTCACTGAACCACCAGGGAGACAGCCGGGTACATTCTGCCCGTGTCCGAACTGGGAGGTTCACACACATTCTGCCAGCCATCCCAGTTATGGGGAGATGTGTGGGCAAAGGTGTTCATGTTACATTATGACTGCGATCCGGGCTGGTGCAGGGGACACAGGGACCGAGTTGGGGGCCAGCCAGAGGTGGCAGCTGCTGTGTTGCGCCCTGCAATACAGCAGCTCACCTGTGGGTGGCCCTCAACCTGATCCTTTTTTTTTTGGCTCAAGGTTGTGCAGGCGCAGGTTGGGGGTTGCGCATGCACAACTCTGCACAACCCGACTGAATATCAGGTTGCGCAGGTTATGCATGGTTCCTCCCCCTCCTGTTGAGCATGCATTCATTTGCATTGCTCTTTTGTGCAACCTGTTGTCAGTGGAGCAACTGCCTCCTGCTGAATATCGCAGAATGGCGCAATGTAGGATTTGCGCATGCGCAACCCTGTTGCGCATGGAGCAACCCTTTTGAATATCTGGGCCTTAATATTTTCACTCTATATTTTCAACATGTCCATTTTATTAAACTTCCTTATGAACAGTACAGCTGCAATTTTTCATATGTCACCCAAAATGTGTTATCGCACATGTAGCATACAATGGTGCTGTTGGTGTGCGAAAGCAATGTTTAGGACAGATTAAGAAAAATCACAGTTACACTGTTCATGAGCAGAGGTCTTAAAATGGCTATGTTGAAAATTTGGTGACAAAAGTCCATAAAATGACTGTGTTACGAGTGAGCATTGTGCAGTTTCCACGATCCTCGTTAGTTCATGACTTTGTAATATTTTCAGTCCAGATTTTCACTAGTGGCATTTTTCAACACTTCCTTATGAACAGTACAGCTGCCATTTTTCACAACATGGCCGAAGTGTGTTTTCACACTTTCAGTGCAGAGATGCGTGGTCGCTGTCGGAAATCATTGTTCGGCACAGATAAAGAAAATCACAGTGACACTGTTCATGATAGGAGGCACCAAAATGCCTGAGTTGACAATCTGCTATAAAATATCCCCAACCTACTTATATAACCGGTGTGTGTTGCACAGTTTCTATGTACGCTCGTGACTTCACCATTTTTTTAAATATTTTTACTACACATTTGAAACATAGCCATTGTTACACCTTCCCATGACAGAGTACAGCTGTCATTTTTTACAGCCTGTTCGGAATATTTTTGCACCTGTGGTGCTAAATCCCGTAGTCACTGTGCATAAGCAGCTTTCTGCTACCAAACTGATATTCCCCCTGTTCATGAGGTGGGGTCACAAAACAAACATGTTGAAAATTTGGAGTTAAAATACCAACGAATGCCTGAGGTATTAGGCTTTTCAACTAAATCGCCTAACCCTATAGAGAATGACAGGAATCAGGGTGTGACTTGGGATTCTTGCCTGTGATGCTCATACCATTCCACACCCTGCAGTCACTGAGAGGCATCGAGGGTATGCCTTGGACTCTTCGACCCCAAACTTCACCCCATTCTCCTATATTGCACCCATCTCACCGTATTTCCTAATGAAATGGGGTGCGCATAGAGCCAAGACCCCCAAGGAACACGTGACACTTGTCAGTCTCTGCAGAGTGGGGTGTGGTGAAATGGCGTGGCGTTTGCCTGACGACCCAAATGCACACCCCAATGCCTGTCACTTCGCTAGGTGGTGGGTGGGTTTGGTCAGTTCAATACTTCACTGCCATTCCTATTACGCAGCTCTGTAACTTCTACACTACCACTGCCAATGCCAGTAAGCAAACATTCGGCATTGACAAATGCTTGTTATGTATGAAACAATTTAAATTCCATGTCATTTTCATGAAAATTTTTTGATAGATGTAGAATATGGTTGTAGATATAGCAAAAAAGAAATATAGGTGTCACCATGTTACTTTTGGTTACATCTGCTTTGAAAGTTGCAGTTTGCAGATAGTCTGTTCAGTATAAAAATAACTGAAAAATACCAATGAAAAATAAAGCTTGCTAGAAAGCTATTCAAATAATTTAAAAATACATGCAGAATAACAAGTACTTTAATATAAAAAACTCCTTTCCTCAAGGGTATACATATTAAGCTCCTTTAGTTTCTCTTCATATGGCTTCTGGTGCAGGCTCTGCACCATTTGATTACCCTCCTCTGGACTGCCTCCATCCTGTCTATGTTCTTGTGGAGATGGGGTCTCCAGAACTGCGTGCATTACTCACGATAGGATCTGTACAACAGTCTGTACAGAGGGATAACAACTTCTTGTTTTCTACTGGTGATGCCTCTCCCTATAAATCCCAGTATCCCCCCAGCCCTCCTTACTGCCTTCTTACATTGCATGCTTACCTTTAGGTCATCTGATATGACTACCCCCAGGTCCCTTTCCATTTTTGTTGTTGTTAGTACCTCACCCCCCAAAATGTACTCTTCCTCTGGGTTTTTGTTTCCCAGGTGCATTACTTTGCACTTCTTTGCATTGAATCTAAGCTGCCATACTTTTGACCATTCCTCCAACCTTGTCAAGTCCCTTCTCATCCTTTCCACATCCCCCCTTGTGTATCAACCCAGCTGCAGATCTTTGTGTCATCTGTAAAGAGGCATACTTTTTCTTCCAGTCCATCTGCAATGCCACTTATAAAACATTAACAAGGACGGTCACAATATGAACCCAGCGGTACCCACTAGTAACCCCCTTTCCTCAGAGTGGACTCCATTTACTATTACCCTCTATGTTCTGTTGTTCAGCCAATTTTACCCAGGCTACCACCCTGGGACCCACTTCCAGGCTGGCTAACTTGTTTATTAATCTTTTGTGGGACTGTGTCAAATGCCTTGCTAAAGTTCAGGCAGGCCATGTCCACAGCTCCATCCCTGGTCTACTACTTTGTCACCCAGTCAAAGAATTCCATTAGAATCATCTGACATGACCTTCATTCTCTGAATCCATGTTGTCTTGAGTCCTATACCTCACTGGCCTCTAGGTACTCAACAATTCTTTCTTTCAAAAGTGATTCCATAATTTTCCTGCCACTGAGGTCAAACTTACAGTTCTGTAGTTCCTGCCTCTGAGTTGCTCCCACTTTTGTGAAGGGGAATCACATCTGCCCTCCTCCAGTCATCAGATACTATGCCATCTTCCATGATTTGTTAAAAGGATTGTCAGTGATGTCACTAGTTCTGCCCTTAGTTCTTTTAGAATTCTGTGGTGAATCCCATCAGGTCCCATTGCTTTGTCCACTTTCAGTTTTAGGAGTTCTTTCAGAACCCTTTCTTCCGTAAATGGACTGGTATCAACCCCCTATCCAGAGTGCTTCTATTGGTTGGATTATGTAACATCCCATCTCTTCTTTTGTAAATACTGAGCAGAAGTATTCATTCTGTATCCCTGCTTTTTCACTGTCACCCTCTGTCTACCCACCCTCCACTTTATTAAGCCTCACTATCCCTCCCTTGGTCTTTCTTTGCTCTCTAATGTACCTATAAAATGTTTTATCCCCATTCTTAACCAAGTTGACTATCTTTTCCAAGGTTTGGGCCTTTGCTATTCTGACTGGCTTCCCACATCCTTCTGTTTTAACCAGAACAGTTCTCTGTTCTGCTCCTTCTGTGTTTCCTTATACTTCTTGAATGCTAAGTATCACAAGTACCAGCAAACTGGTGGAGGTCAGCACACTTATGGGGGTCAAAAAGACATTCAGGGTATCAAAAATTGCTTACCACATAAGGCATCACAGTAGTCCACAAAAACAAAATATTTTAAAAACAGCACTAAGGAGGTATCAATCATCCATAAGTATTTATTGAAAAGAATCACAGTAAATGGCACATTCTGCAAAACATGTAATCAAAAAGATCTTCTATAAAGTGGTACTGTACCAAAATGAGCTATTCAATATTTTTATCAAGAAAAACAGTAGATACCCTAGTATCTTAAAGTGCTTTAATGAATATAAATATAGACTGTGAATAGAGTTTTTTTGAAGTTCGGCTCCCACCTACTTATGTGAGCATTGCCAGGGTCACATACACCTTGTGGTAGTCCAGGAATGCATTCCCATAGTTGGTACACTAGGCTAGCAAAATGGTCCAAAGTACAGGGAATACCTTAACACCGTACCTTGGAATAACACTAAAAGGCTGCAAGCAAGTTAGTTTTGACATCTAGTGCAGTAGGAGCGAACACTCACAGGTGGATCAGCATCCGGGTGGAGCAGCAACATGTTTATGTTTCAATCAATGAGATCATCATCAGAGCATGCTGCGTGTACTCTAGTGTGGTTAAATACAAATTCAATTAAAGACACACACACACACACACACACACACACACACCACAAACACACAGCAGTATTGCTGATAATAGAGACAAAACAGACGTAGACACCATAAAGTGCAAAGAAACACCTATAAATACATGGAGAATTGCATTCATACAAAGTGCTGGTTAGAAAGTGCTCAATGCTAAGAATAATCATGACTAAAAACAATCTGATACAAAGGACACATAAAAACACATACATAACTATGCATAAAGTGCCACTATGAATCTTGTAGAACAAGTGGAATTCACCTTGCAAGAATAATAGAACATACAAATATAGAAGGCAAGGGCCCAAATACATCATAACATCATAAAAAACATCATACTTAGTAAAAAAAAAAATTACAGTCTGCAGTCAAAATTGTTGCACATGTCACTCATAGCAAGCAGTCAGTAAAAATAAACAATGGTTGGTGGAAGCAGCAAATTCCTGCTAACAAATGAGCAAGTGAGGGTGACTAGCAGAGCCTGCAAGTCATGCAAGGATGGTATCTGGTGATATGGGCAAGTCAAATTGAGTGACTCAATATGAGCAACTCAGTTTGACCACCTGTCAGATGAGCTACTAGAACAGGATAGCGAGGGCATCATGTGAGCTCAGTGACAGAATAAGAATAGCGTGTAGGTAGGCGGTGTAGATAGTGCAAAAGGGAGCTATAGGGCTAAACGATAGGGAGGTGGTTAGGTGGGCTGTTCCCAGATGGCTGTTGGTTTCTGGGTTGAGTCGCAACTTACCGTGCAAGAGGACATTGGTTTGGAACTTACTGGGTGTGTGCATATCTATTTTCCCATTTTGTGTGTTTAACTGTTTATTTTTTTTCTGTCTGCCAATCCTGAATTGCACACTGTGGTTCACTGTTCCCTCAGGTTACCTCCCTACCTCAATGTCAGGCCCCTCTCGGAGTTGATTATCTAAACTGAGGGGAGGCGGAGGTGGGAAAATACCCTCACAAAATGCTTGAAAAGTATGTTTCTGCTGTCGCTGTTGTTGGGGTTGCTGTGCTGCACACGTGCCTTGTTTGTTTTCAGCATTGTGCAGGGCTGTTCGCTCTTTGTTGATATGATATGAAACCTGATAGGACCACACTACCGAAAAGTAAAATAGCAGAGCCTTCAAGTCATGCTATAAGCTGACCTAATCAAGGACAGATAGCAGACCCTGCAAGTCATGCTCTGTCCAGGCAGAGACAGGCACAGCCTGCGCTGCTGAATAGCAATAAAAGGACAATTAGCAGAGCCTGCAAGTCATGCTAAGAGACACAAGTATGTTGTCAAATTAGAGCTTTTCTGTAGTGTGGTCCTAGAACTCTACTAGGTCCTAGAAACTCTACTACTGTACTACTGGGACTAAAGAACTTAGCTTTACCCTGGACCTTCAATTAGGGTATAAAACAAACAAAAAAACAAGAGTTAGTGTGCTTGTCTCAGTTGGGAGAAGGGAACTGTTATCTGTGCAGTTATCTAGGTGAAGAGAAGAGCTATAAATTAGGGGGCCATGGCTTAGGCAGCAAAAAGCCAGGTGTCTGCATTTAAAACTTCCCTAGTTAGTTTTTGACAGAGATCAGCAAAGGAAGGAGGCAGCTGCTAGAACTCTACTACTATTCTACTGGGACTAAAGAACTTGAGCTTTACTACTGGGACCTTCAATTAGGGTAAAAAACAAACAAAAAAACAAGAGTTAGTGTGATTGTCTGAGTTGGGGAAGGGAACTGTTATCTGTGCAGTTAGCTATGTGAAGAGAAGAGCTGTAAAGTAGGGGCCGTGGCTTAGGCAGCAAAAAGCCAGGTGTCTGCATTTAAAACTTCCCTAGTTAGCTTTTGGCAGAGAGCAGCAAGAGGAAGGAGACAGCTGCTAGGAGTCTACTACTATACTACTGGGACTAAAGAACTTAAGCTTGACTACTCGGACCTAAAATTAGGTTAAAAAAAACAAGAGTTAGTGTGCTTGTCTGAGTTGGGGGAAGGGAACTGTTATCTGTGCTGTTAGCTAGGTGAAGAGAACAGCTGTAAATTAGGGTGTGTGGCTTAAGCAGCAAAAAGCCAGGTGTCTGCATTTAAAACTTCCCTAGTTAGCTTTTGGCAGAGAGCAGCAAGAGGAAGGAGGCAGCTGCAAGACCTCTCCTACTGGGACTATATAGCCAGCCCTCCCTCCCTCCCTCCCATCCACCCTTAGCCAGATCCACTTTTATAGGCACTGGATTTGACTGACAAAAGGAACTTCCTGTTTGGGAGCAGGAAGGGAGTGCTCACAGAGGCACAAAAGACTCACCATCCTAGAAGGAAAAGAATAGCTTTCCCTCACCCTCTAGCTGCTGGAGGTCTGTATCTAAGCAAGTAAGAAGGACACTACTGAGGAATACAGGAACTTCCTGTCCCAGAACAGGAAGGGCAGGAACTGTAAGGGCACAGAGGCAGTAGGAAAGCAGGTAGAAAAAAAACAAAGAAAGTAAACAAAGAGAGGAAAGAGCAAGCATACAAAGCAACAGTTGAGGGGCCACAAATAAGACATGATGGAAGTGGTGCAATGCAGTGGCTGTGGAGTGGCAGTCTTCTGGGAGACATTCTGGAGGATGCGATGTTGTCCCATCAGCAGGCACCTCTCTGGGCTGAGGGAGGAGGTTGGTCATCTCCAGGCTGATTTGGCCAGGATTTGGGGACCTCCTCTCCCAGCCAGGGACCACCAGGGCTGCCGCCACTTCCTCAGAGGTTGCCAAGAAACAGGTATGGATGGACCATGGTGGACTCAGAGAGAGTGAGGGTGGTGGAACAGAGATGCATCCCTCCAACTGTACCTCTCCACAATTCATATGCCATTCTGGCAGAGTGTAGCTCCTCCATGGAGGCACCCACAGTGGAGACCAAGGGGGATGCTGGGAACCTCCACAAAGGAGACCCAAAAGATCTCAGATTTAGAAGTTTGTAGCCATCAGGGAACAAGTGACCGCCAAACAGTGTGGTTCACAGGGGAAGGAAACAACTCCTGGTGGGGGACTCAATTGTTAGGGGGATAGAACTGCGGGAGGGAGGAGAGAGGGAGGTAAGGTGCCTGCCTGGCACCATGGCTTGGAGGGACAGAGAGTGAATCCTCAAGATTGTGGGAGCAGCTACATGGGGAAGGGAGCTGGACATCATTGTCCACCTAGGGACAAATGACCTGGCTGGGAAGGGGATCAGAGCAGTGCAGCGGAGTTTGTGGAGTTGGGAAGGGCCCTTCGACAAGTAGCACACACGGTAACATTCTCAGAGGTGCTGCCTATCTATGACATGGTTGAGGTTAGGGTGCTCCACACCATGGGATTCAAACAATGGTTGAAAAACTGTAGCACAGCTCAGGGTTTTGGCTTCATTGGGGACTGGGGGCCCACCTGGACAGATGCAGGCCTATACTGGTGCGATGGTCAGCATCTGTCCAGGAGGGGAACCAGGATCCTAGGTGATAAGTTTAAATGCTTCATTGGCAAGTATTTAAATTAGTCAAGGGGGAGACACTGAAAAGGAGCAGGAAAATCCCAGCCACCCCACTCAAAACAGGGTAATTAGTGAGGTAAACATCAAAATAGAGAAGTCAATAAAGAGAAGGGCAGGGGTAAATGGATAAAAAGACAGTAAGGACAGGGATGGAACTAAAAGGGTTAAGACCATCAAAACATGTAGGGCAATGAGTACCAGTGCCATAGTCTGCGTAACAAGCTCCCTTAATTAGTGGCCTTGATGGAAGAGGGATGCCTGGATATTGTGGCAGTCACAGAAACATGGTACACAGAGAACCATGACTGGGATGTCAACATACCACGGTACACAATCTACAGGAGGGACAGGGAGTGTAGAAGAGAAGGAGGAGTATCTCTCTACGTAAGGGAAGGGATCAAAGCAATGGAACCAAAGGGTAAACGGAAGAGAGGATGCACTCTGATTCACCCTGGAGATGGGAAATGGCACCACAATCCACACAGGGATTGTATACAGACCCCAATCTCAAAAGGAGGAAATGGACAAGGAAATAATAGAAGGCATCCTTAGGATGGCAGAAAAAGGGGATATATTCTTGATTGGGCACTTGAATATGCCTGATGTTAACTGAAACACCTTTGCTGCAGCCACATCCAAGAGAAGGGTCATTCTTGATGCCCTACAGGGGGTCTGAGTCAGACAGCTAGTGTTGAAACCCACTTGAGAGGGAGCAATCTTAGACCTGGTACTCTCAAACGGGATGGAGAGGGTCTCAGATTTAGAAATGGGTAGCCATCTGGGAACAAGTGACCACCAAACAATGTGGTTCACGATAAACACAGTCTGAGAGTCAAGCCATACAAAAGTGAAGGTATTGGACTTTAGTAGGTCTGACTTTGGCAAAATGAGTGTGCCTCAGAAAAGCACTAGCAAATGGGCAACAAGGAGGGGTGGCGGAACAATGGGGAAACATCAGAACTGCCATCACAGAGGCAACAAGCCTTTGTGTGAAGCAAATAAACAAATCAAAATGAAGGAAAAAAACACTATAGTTCTCAAAAAGAGGTGGCAGGGAAGGTTATGGAGGAAAATATAACATTCAGGAAGTATAAAGAAACATAGAAGCAGCAGTACAGAGAACTATACCAGTTGAAATAGAAGGAAGTGGGAAGACAGTCAGAATAGCAAAGGCCCAAACTGAGGAAAATATTGCCAACTCGATTAAGAAGGGATAAAACCTTTATAGGTACATTAGGGAGCGCAAGAAAGGCCAAGAGAGGGATAGTGAGGCTTAATAAAGGGAGGGTGGGCGGGTGGGCAGAGGGTGACAGTTAAAAAAGGGATACTGAAAAAATACTTCTGCTCAGTATTCACAAAAGAAGAGGAGGGGGATATACATAATCCAATCAATAGAAGCACCCTGGATAGGGGGGTCGATACCAGTCCATTCACAGAAAAAAGGGTTCTGAAAGAACTCCTAAAACTTAAGGTGGACAAGGCAATGGGACCTGATGGGATTTACCCCCAGAATTCTAAAAGAACTAAGGGGAGAACTGGTGACACCACTGACTACCCTTTTTAACAAATCGTAGGAAGATGGTGTGGTACATGAGAACTGAAGGAGGGTGGATGTGATTCCTCTTCACAAAACTGGGAGCAAAGCAGAGGCAGGAAACTAGAGACCTGTTAGTTTGACTTCAGTGGTAGGGAAAATAATGGAATCACTTCTGAAAGAAAGAATTGTTGAGTTGCTAGAGGCCAGCGTGGCACGGAACCCAAGGCATCATGGATTCACAGCGGGAAGGTCATGTCAGACAAATCTTAATAGATTTCTTTTACTGGGTGTCCAAAGTAGTAGACCAGGGAGGGGCTGTGGACATGGCCTACCTAGACTTTGGCAAGGCATTTGACAGAGTGCCACACAAAAGATTAATAAACAAGTTAGCCAGTCTGGGAGTGGGTCCCAGGGTGGTAGCCTGGGTAAAAAATTGGTTGGACAACAGGACACAGGGGGTAATAATAAACTGAGTCCACTCTGAAGTAAGGGGTGTTACTAGCGGGTGCTGCAGGGTTCAGTACTGGGACCAGTCCTTTTTAATGTCTTTATAAGTGACATTGCAACAGGGTGGATACACAAGGTGGGGTGGAAAGGATGATAAGGGACTTGGCAAGGTTGAAGGAATGGTCAAAAGTATGGCAGCTTAGATTCAGTGCAAAGAAGTGCAAAGTAATGCACCAGGGAAAGAAAGCCCCAGGGGAAATGTACACAATGGGGGAGGTACTAACAACAAAAAAAATGGAACAGGACCTGGGGGTAGTCATTTCAGATGACCTAACAGTAAGCAAGCAATGTGAGAAGGCAGTAAGGAGGGCTGGGGTGATACTGGGATGTTTAGGGAGAAGCAGCACCAGTAGAAAACAAGAAGTTGTTATCCCTTTGAACAGACAGTTGGTGAGACCACATCTGGAGTACTGTGTGCAGTTCTGGAGACTAAATCTCCACAAGGACATAGACAGGATTGAGGCAGTCCAGAAGAGGGCACCAAAATGGTGCAGGGTCTGCACCAGAAGCCATACAAATGGAGACTAAAGAAGCTTAACATGTATACCCTCGAGGAAAGGAGGAGAGGGAGACATGATAGAAACTTTCAAGTACCTCAATGGAATGTACAAAGTCCAAGAGGGTAGTATCTTTCAGAAAAAGAGATGTGCAAGAACAAGGGGGCACAATTTGAAGATGGGGGGCAGCTCAGGGGCAACGCGAGGAAGAATTTTTTCATGTAGATGGTGGTGGATGCATGGAACAGCCTCCCTGAAGAGGTCATGGGTTCATAAACAGTGGGGGAATTCAAGAATACATGGGACAGACATAAGGCAGCTCTGGTGGGGGTTAGGAAGAAGTAGGCCGTTGGTTAACTAGGATCTGCAGTTTATCCAATAAGTAGGGAAATGGGCAGGCTGGGTGGGCCAGCGGTCCTTATCTGCCATCATAGTCTATGTTTCTGTAGGTGGGATTTGGCAGCTTACTATTGGCAAAAGCTCCGTCTTGGTCCAGTTCACCTGTAGACCTGAAAGAGTCCTGAAGTGTGAAACTAGGAAAGGGTGGCATGTAAGGAATAATCCATATTGGACAAGGTAAGCAAGTCATTTGCATACAGTCGATGTTTGTGGTTGTCTGTACTGGCCTGGATCAACTGTATTTCAGGACTGTGCCTTACTGCCATACCAGGGGCTCAACTGTTAATACAAACAACAGTGCAGACAAGAGGCAGCCTGGCTGTGTGCCTTGGTGGAGTGGAAACTTGTCTGATGACATACCATTAGTCAATACCAAGGTCATAGGCATCAAATACAGTGCTTTGACCCAAGAAATAAAATGCTGACCAATTCCTACAATGACTATTACTGCAAACAAATAGTTCCACTCCACCGACTCAAAGGCTTTCTCAACGTCAATAGCTAGCTAGGCCACCATATGCAGCTCTGTGTGTGCTATTGAAATCAAGTTCACTAATGCTCTAATGTTGTCGGATGCCTGCCTTCCTTTCAGAAACCATGTCTGGGAGGTATGGATGATTTTGGGGAGAACCTTCTTCAGCTGTTTGGCCAGTATCTTGGCATAACCTTTACAATCATGTTCATTAAGGATATAGGTCTGTAACTCCTACAGTTCAACCTGCCCTTATGTGGTTTTGGGAGAACTATGATAGTGGCTTTTAACATCAATGTTGGGAAGGGGCCACCCTTGTTACCTCCTGTATGAGTTTATGAAGTTGCAGAGCCAGGTCTTGTGCAAATGCATGAAAGAAATTTGCATTAAAACCATCTGGACCTGATGCCTTTCCTTTGGCTAGAGCCTGTATGGCTCTTTGAACCTCTGGTTGGGTAATAGGGATATCTAGAGCATCACGTTCAGCTGTTGCAATACCGAGCACATTCAGCTTCATTAGAAATTCCATTACCTTGGAATTTTACCTTGGAATCAGATGGCCTCCCCGCATATAGTGCTTTAAAGAAAACAGTTATTACCTGCAGATTTCTGCATCTGTAAACATCAATAAAAGTCTCTTTGCAATTACAAGCTCTTTCTTTATCAGATCCTTTAAAAACTCTTTTTATAAGATTTTTTTGCACATACAGAACATTTTATTTGTATAGTATTTAATTTGTAGAGTAGCTGATGTTTTGACTGCTTAGACCTAGCTACTGAGCAAGATTGCTGCAGTTTTCCATTTCTGCCTCTACTGCCAAACCCTGTCCCCTTCCCCACACTGACTGGTCACTATGCTAATTATTGATTTCTCCGCCCCACTTGTAATGCTGTCTCAATAAACAGGTTAATTTCTTCTCTGTCTTACCTACAAACCCTTCCCTTACACCCCATCCTGCTGCTGCTGTCCTCCTCAGACGTCCCGGTGCCAAAGCACAGCCTCCCCCCCCCCGTTAACTCCTCTTCTATCTCTAAATACAGTAATTGCCCTGCATTTGCCACCTCTTTACCTTGTGCTTTGTCTTCCTCCACTGAGCTTGCTATTGTACTCTAGCTGTATTTAATCCTCTGTCTTTCCCTCCTTGTTCCACGGACAACACATCTGCAGGCTTCCCAAGCTGCTCCTGTGGCCCTGGCACTCTCTGAGTCAGCCGCAGCTAACAGACCACCCGACTGACCCCTGGACAGATTCAGGTACACCCCGGACCTCTGAAACTCGTGGTTTTGAATGCCACTGTTTTGACTGGACGCCCAGTGGAGAAGCCAGGCACTGATTGGCAGTTTCTGCTCCTTGGCTGATTTCCCAACGCCTGGCGCTTCCTGATCTCAGGGAAATCTGAATTTTTCACCCCCCCACCTCCTCACAGTATTAAATAAAAACCTTGCTCTGCCCCTTTCCTCAGCTTAGCAGCTGATTGGTCACTCCACATTCTTATGGCTATTGGCCTCCCTGTCTTCAGTACCTGACTTGACCCACTTTCTTACCACCCCTTTTTAAAGCAGTCTCATCCACAGGGTCGCACATTTGCTCTCAACTTTTTCTCCAGCCACTGCAGTTAACTCCTCTCAATTACTGCTCTAATCTGCCCTATTGTTAGGGACCTCACCCTAATCTGACTATATACCCTTTCAATATTTACACTTACACTGCCTTTGGTGACATACCCAGTCACAGCCTAACCATCCCAGTAGCTGGCACCTTTGCCTTACAGTAGCTGAATTTTCAACTATATCACTAAATTAGAACTAGTGTCATTGCCCCACACAGTAAAGCAATATTACAGTGACTTTTCAGGCGTTTTACCAAAATTGCCCGTGCTTCACCTAATTTCACAGCTGGCACACTACTGCTGGCTCAGTTTTACCTCCAGCTACCTACTACACCCTTTAGCACCTTAACCACATTGCCCCCCCACCTACCAGGTACTCATAATGATCCCACCTACTGGTGCCACCTCAGCCTCCTGGCTTACACTGCCAACCCTAACCTCCCTCATTCTGCTAGGTCACTCGCTACATGTCCACCAACATGATGAGTTGAAACCGCCTCTCATCAGGCCTCTCATCCTAACCCCCCCCACATCAATCATGGGGCCACCTCTGTCTCTCCACTGATGGGCTGTACCCATAACCCACCCCACTGATGTTGCCACATTAAGGCAATGGACTCTACTTTGCCTTGCCTCTCCCACTCTACAGCAGCTACCCATCCCCATATCCTTGCGATGCTCCTCCCCCTCCCTGATGGCAATTAAACTGGTGTAGAAGTGACTAAAATTAGCATCTATGCATATCCTCTTGCTCCTTCTCCTCCTCTCAGGAGACACCCACCCCAACCCTGGCCCCACCCAACCCCTCCCAGGCTACTGCTCCTAAGGATCTTAAAATTGCCTCCTTAATATATGCAGCCTCCTTAACAAATTTGACTCTTTTCAGGGCTGGGTTGCCCTGAATCACCCTAATATCATCTCAGTAGTAGAAACTTGGCTCAATGACTATACCCCAGACTCTGTGGTCTCACTCCCAGCTTTACTCTATACCATGCTGACCGTACCTCTAAAAAGGTGGTGGATGTAGCTATACATCCAGGACTCGCTACAATGTCTTGCCCTCCACACCCCATCCTTGAGCATGGGCCCAGGCCCTCACTTTGAAAATTACTATTGCACCTAAAAGAGACCCCCTGTTCCTCTCTTCTATATACATTCCTCCCCGGAATCAGAAGAGTGCTTTCCACTCTGTCCTCACTTACCTACAGTCTCTCCTGGACAAGGCAAAAATCATTGCCCTTGGGGACTTTAATATAAATTGGCTAGCTGACACATCTGCACCCTTTAGGGATGTGACAGCCTCTTAAAACCTTTCTGAACTTGTGATCACCACCACTAGACTGAACCAGTGGTCTGGCACTGCCACTTTCCTTGATCTGGTACTCACCAATGCACCCCATAAAGCTACCCAGGTCAGGGTTTTACCTGATGCACTGAGTGATCACTCCCCAGTGCTTTGTCATCGGTCATATATAGAAATAGAACCCCCCAAACTATCCTCCAATGTCATCTCAAACCTGGCAAGCTTGGCCCTTAGACAATATCTCTCAACCAGTGACTGGTCCCCCATTACAACCGCTTTGGACATTGACACCGCTTGATCACTTCATTGACACCTTCAATTCTGCCTGTGATCGGTATGCACCCCTAAGCAAACAGGTCATCAAAGGGGTTGACACACCTTGGATGTCACAAGCCCTATTAGACCAAATGTGTGATCGTGACAATCTATGGCATATTGCTCTGGAAACTGGTAAACCCTCTGATAGACAGTGCTACCAACAGGCGCGTAATAAATGTACTTGGAATATTCGGAAGGCCAAAGTTGAGTACTACCAAGCCTCGTTCACTGCCACATGGGGCTCAGGGCGCAAGTTCTGGGACTGTCTCAAAGAGCTCAGTGATAAAGCCTCCTCTGCACCTCCCTCCCAACTCTGGGTAAGTGGATCTATCACCACAGACCCTGCCCTGATTGCAAATACATTTAATACCTCTTTCTCCGACCTTAGTAGTGTTCTCCCCCCTCAATTTATTCTCCCACACCCCCAGCACCCCCACCTCTCCTACTGCCCCCCTGTTCTGCTTTAAAACAATATTGCAGCGTGAAGCTGCTCACCTTCTCCTCAAGGCCCTCAGCAAGTCATGATTCAGCAGTGACACACTAAATCTTAAGCTACTTAGGCTCACCTTTAATGAAGTTCTTCTCCCATTCACCATGCTCCTGAACCGCTCCCTATCGCTGGGCCAGTACCCCTCTAAATAGAAATCAGCTCTCATTACACTCATCCTTAAGAGCGGTGACTGCACCCAGCCTGGGAACTACCACCCGATCTCAATCCTGCCCCCCCCAAAGCTTTGGAGAAAATTGTGGCCACCCAGCTTACGGACTACCTCTCCAAATACAGCCTTCTGTGTCCTGAGCAGCATGGCTTCTGGCACAACCACAGTTCTACCACCACAGCTCTCCTGGAGTTCACTAATGCCCTCCACACATCTCTGGACACTGGCCACTTTGCTGGTGCCGTTTTTATAGACCGTTCCAAGGCATTTGATACGGTGCACCACACACTACTACTGGATTCCCTCACACAAATTGGCCTGTCCTCCGAGACCACTGGCTGGTTTGCCAGCTATCTGTCAGAGAGAACTCAGACAGTCAGACTTGTCCAAATACAGTCCTCCTCCCTCCCCCAAGTCAGGTTGGGAGTCCCTCAGGGCTCTATTCTTGGCCCCCTACTTTTCTCCCTGTCCCTCAACTCCCTACCCAAGGATTGCTCTGGGAAACTACTCCTGTATGCAGATGATGCCATCCTCTACAGTTCCCATACTGATCCCACTACTATCTGTAATGCACTCCAAAAATCTTTACGGAAGCAGAATCCTGGTTTGTCCAGCATAGGCTAGTTCTAAACTACAAAAAAATGAAGTCTATGGTGTTTTCCCACTCCCAAAGCAGGAACAGTGGGCTACCCCTGTGCATACTGAATTCCCTCAATGACCCTCTTGAGCAGGTTACCTCTTTCAAGTACCTGGGTATCATCCTAGACTCAGGGCTCACCTACCATGACCACATCTGAAAACTGAGCACCGACGTAAATATGCGTATTGGTTTACTGCACCAGTACAAGCACTGCCTCCCACCTGAAGCCCTCCACCAGCTGTCTCAGCTTCAGTACTGTCACTCATAGATTATGGTATCATAATCTATGGGTCAGCTGACAACAAATACCTAAACAAAATCAGGCTGGCTCTTAATAAGGCCTGTAGACTAGCCTCTGATTGTGCCAGACTCACACACACCTGCGCCCTGTATGCCTCCACCAACTGGCTTAACTTTAACGGGAGGCTCAAATATCAGACTTGCTCTTGCTACAAAAAAATAACTGCAGGTCTACTCCCATCTGCCCATACCCCCAATCCCTAATCCAGGCACCCTTGTCCGCCAGCCGCGGGGGAGCAGGGTGGAGGGGCTTCGTGGGTGGGTGGGGGACACTAGACACCAGGGAGATGTTTGGGGGTTGTAACGGACATTCTGCCCACGATCGGGCTTTACGGTCCACTGGACCACCAGGGAGATATTCGCTGAGGGGTTACATTCTGCCCGTGATCGGGCACTGGGGGTTCATCATACACTTCTGCCCGCGATCGGGTTGTGGGAGATGTATGGGTGTTCATGTTACATTATGACCGCGATCGGGCTGGTGGGGGCAGGGACCGAAAGGAGCCAGCCAGAGGTGGCAGCTGCTGTGTTGCGCCTGCAATACAGCAGCTCACCTGTGGGTGGCCTCAACTTGATCCTTTTTTTGGCCCGGTTGTGCAGGCGCAGGTTGTTGCGTGATGCACAACTCTGCACAACCCGACTGAATATCAGGTTGCGCAGGTTATGCATGGTTCCTCCCCCTCCTGTTGAGCATGCATTCATTTGCATTGCTCTTTTGTGCAACCTGTTGTCAGTGGAGCAACTGCCTCCTGCTGAATATCGCAGAATGGCGCAATGTAGGATTTGCGCATGCGCAACCCTGTTGCGCATGGAGCAACCCTTTTGAATATCTGGGCCTTAATATTTTCACTCTATATTTTCAACATGTCCATTTTATTAAACTTCCTTATGAACAGTACAGCTGCAATTTTTCATATGTCACCCAAAATGTGTTATCGCACATGTAGCGCACAATGGTGCTGTTGGTGTGCGAAAGCAATGTTTAGGACAGATTAAGAAAATCACAGTTACACTGTTCATGAGCAGAGGTCTTAAAATGGCTATGTTGAAAATTTGGTGACAAAAGTCCATAAAATGACTGTGTTACGAGTGAGCATTGTGCAGTTTCCACGCATCCTCGTTAGTTCATGACTTTGTAATATTTTCAGTCCAGATTTTCACTAGTGGCATTTTTCACACTTCCTTATGAACAGTACAGCTGCCATTTTTCACAACATGGCCGAAGTGTGTTTTCACACTTTCAGTGCAGAGATGCGTGGTCGCTGTCGGAAATCATTGTTCGGCACAGATAAAGAAAATCACAGTGACACTGTTCATGATAGGAGGCACCAAAATGCCTGAGTTGACAATCTGCTATAAAATATCCCCAACCTACTTATATAACCGTGTGTTGCACAGTTTCTATGCGCTCAGGACTTCACCATTTTTTAAATATTTTTACTACACATTTGAAACATAGCCATTGTACACCTTCCCATGACAGAGTACAGCTGTCATTTTTACAGCCTGTTCGAATATTTTTGCACCTGTGGTGCTAAACCGTAGTCACTGTGCATAAGCAGCTTTCGGCTACCAAACTGATATTCCCCCTGTTCATGAGGTGGGGTCACAAAACAAACATGTTGAAAATTTGGAGTTAAAATACCAACGAATGCCTGAGGTATTAGGCTTTTCAACTAAATCGCCCAACCCTATAGAGAATGACAGGAATCAGGGGTGTGACTTGGGATTCTTGCCTGTGATGCTCATACCATTCCACACCCTGCAGTCACTGAGAGGCATCGAGGTATGCCTTGGACTCTTCGGCCCCAAACTTCACCCCATTCTCCTATATTGCACCCATCTCACCGTATTTCCTAATGAAATGGGGTGCGCATAAGGGCCAAAGACCCCAAGGAACACGTGACACTTGTCAGTCTCTGCAGAGTGGGGTGTGGTGAAATGGCGTGGCCGTTATGCCTGACGACCAAAATGCACACCCCAATGCCTGTCACTCTCTGCAGGGTGGTGGTGGGCTTGGCTTCAGTTCAATACTTCACTGCCATTCCTATTACGCAGCTCTGTAACTTCTACACTACCACTGCCAATGCCAGTAAGCAAACATTCGGCATTGACAAATGCTTGTTATGTATGAAACAATTTAAATTCCATGTCATTTTCATGAAAATTTTTTGATAGATGTAGAATATGGTTGTAGATATAGCAAAAAAAAGAAATATAGGTGTCACCATGTTACTTTTGGTTACATCTGCTTTGAAAGTTGCAGTTTTGCAGATAGTCTGTTCAGTATAAAAATAACTGAAAAATACCAATGAAAAAATAAAGCTTGCTAGAAAGCTATTCAAATAATTTAAAAATACATGCAGAATAACAAGTACTTTAATATAAAAGAAACTCCTTTCCTCAAGGGTATACATATTAAGCTCCTTTAGTTTCTCTTCATATGGCTTCTGGTGCAGGCTCTGCACCATTTTAGTTGCCCTCCTCTGGACTGCCTCCATCCTGTCTATGTTCTTGTGGAGATGGGGTCTCCAGAACTGCGTGCATTACTCACGATAGGATCTGTACAACAGTCTGTACAGAGGGATAACAACTTCTTGTTTTCTACTGGTGATGCCTCTCCCTATAAATCCCAGTATCCCCCCAGCCCTCCTTACTGCCTTCTTACATTGCATGCTTACCTTTAGGTCATCTGATATGACTACCCCCAGGTCCCTTTCCATTTTGTTGTTGTTAGTACCTCACCCCCCAAAATGTACTCTTCCTCTGGGTTTTTGTTTCCCAGGTGCATTACTTTGCACTTCTTTGCATTGAATCTAAGCTGCCATACTTTTGACCATTCCTCCAACCTTGTCAAGTCCCTTCTCATCCTTTCCACATCCCCCCTTGTGTATCAACCCAGCTGCAGATCTTTGTGTCATCTGTAAAGAGGCATACTTTTTCTTCCAGTCCATCTGCAATGCCACTTATAAAAACATTAACAAGGACCGGTCACAATAATGAACCCAGCGGTACCCCACTAGTAACCCCCCCTTTCCTCAGAGTGGACTCCATTTACTATTACCCTCTATGTTCTGTTGTTCAGCCAATTTTTTACCCAGGCTACCACCCTGGGACCCACTTCCAGGCTGGCTAACTTGTTTATTAATCTTTTGTGTGGGACTGTGTCAAATGCCTTGCTAAAGTCTAGGCAGGCCATGTCCACAGCCCATCCCTGGTCTACTACTTTGGTCACCCAGTCAAAGAATTCCATTAGAATCATCTGACATGACCTTCATTCTCTGAATCCATGTTGTCTTGAGTCCTATACCTCACTGGCCTCTAGGTACTCAACAATTCTTTCTTTCAAAAGTGATTCCATAATTTTCCCTGCCACTGAGGTCAAACTTACAGTTCTGTAGTTTCCTGCCTCTGAGTTGCTCCCACTTTTGTGAAGGGGAATCACATCTGCCCTCCTCCAGTCATCAGATACTATGCCATCTTCCCATGATTTGTTAAAAAGGATTGTCAGTGATGTCACTAGTTCTGCCCTTAGTTCTTTTAGAATTCTGTGGTGAATCCCATCAGGTCCCATTGCTTTGTCCACTTTCAGTTTTAGGAGTTCTTTCAGAACCCTTTCTTCCGTAAATGGACTGGTATCAACCCCCTATCCAGAGTGCTTCTATTGGTTGGATTATGTAACATCCCATCTCTTCTTTTGTAAATACTGAGCAGAAGTATTCATTCTGTATCCCTGCTTTTTCACTGTCACCCTCTGTCTACCCACCCTCCACTTTATTAAGCCTCACTATCCCTCCCTTGGTCTTTCTTTGCTCTCTAATGTACCTATAAAATGTTTTATCCCCATTCTTAACCAAGTTGACTATCTTTTCCAAGGTTTGGGCCTTTGCTATTCTGACTGGCTTCCCACATCCTTCTGTTTTAACCAGAACAGTTCTCTGTTCTGCTCCTTCTGTGTTTCCTTATACTTCTTGAATGCTAAGTATCACAAGTACCAGCAAACTGGTGGAGGTCAGCACACTTATGGGGGTCAAAAGACATTCAGGGTATCAAAAATTGCTTACCACATAAGGCATCACAGTAGTCCACAAAACAAAATATTTTAAAAACAGCACTAAGGAGGTATCAATCATCCATAAGTATTTATTGAAAGAATCACAGTAAATGGCACATTCTGCAAAACATGTAATCAAAAAGATCTTCTATAAAGTGGTACTGTACCAAAATGAGCTATTCAATATTTTTATCAAGAAAACAGTAGATACCCTAGTATCTTAAAGTGCTTTAATGAATATAAATATAGACTGTGAATAGAGTTTTTTTGAAGTTCGGCTCCCACCTACTTATGTGAGCATTGCCAGGGTCACATACACCTTGTGGTAGTCCAGGAATGCATTCCCATAGTTGGTACACTAGGCTAGCAAAATGGTCCAAAGTACAGAGGAATACCTTAACACCGTACCTTGGAATAACACTAAAAGGCTGCAAGCAAGTTAGTTTTGACATCTAGTGCAGTAGGGAACGAACACTCACAGGTGGATCAGCATCCGGGTGGAGCAGCAACATGTTTATGTTTCAATCAATGAGATCATCATCAGAGCATGCTGCGTGTACTCCTAGTGTGGTTAAATACAAATTCAATTAAAGACACACACACACACACACACACACACACACACAAACACACAGCAGTATTGCTGATAATAGGACAAAACAGACGTAGACACCATAAAGTGCAAAGAAACACCTATAAATACATGGAGAGAATTGCATTCATACAAAGTGCTGGTTAGAAAGTGCTCAATGCTAAGAATAATCATGACTAAAAACAATCTGATACAAAGGACACATAAAAACACATACATAACTATGCATAAAGTGCCACTATGAATCTTGTAGAACAAGTGGAATTCACCTTGCAAGAATAATAGAACATACAAATATAGAAGGCAAGGGCCCAAATACATCATAACATCATAAAAACATCATACTTAGTAAAAAAAAATTACAGTCTGCAGTCAAAATTGTTGCACATGTCACTCATAGCAAGCAGTCAGTAAAATAAACAATGGTTGGTGGAAGCTCCAAATTCCTGCTAACAAATGAGCAAGTGAGGGTGACTAGCAGAGCCTGCAAGTCATGCAAGGATGGTATCTGGTGATATGGGCAAGTCAAATTGAGTGACTCAATATGAGCAACTCAGTTTGACCACCTGTCAGATGAGCTACTAGAACAGGATAGCGAGGCATCATATGAGCTCCAGTGACAGAATAAGAATAGCGTGTGAGTAGTACGGTGAATGGTAAAGGGAGCTATAGGGCTAAACGATAGGGGAGGTGGTTGGGTGGGCTGTTCCCAGATGGCTGCTTGGCTCTGTGGGTTGAGTCGCAACTTACTGTGCAAGAGGACATTGGTTTGGAACTTACTGGGTGTGTGCATATCTATTTTCCCATTTTGTGTGTTTAACTGTTTATTTTTTTCTGTCTGCCAATCCTTGGAATTGCACACTGTGGTTCACTGTTCCCCCTCCAGAGTTACCTCCCTACCTCAATGTCAGGCCCCCTCTCGGAGTTGATTATCTAAATTGAGGGTAGTGCGGGAGGTGTGGGGGTGCAGCCACCCTCATAAAATGCTTGAAAAAGTATGTTTCTGCTGTCGCTGTTGTTGGGGTTGCTGTGCTGCACACGTGCCTTGTTTGTTTTCAGCATTGTGCAGGGCTGTTCGTTCTTTGTTGATATGATATGAAACCTGATAGGACCACACTACCGAAAAGTAAAATAGCAGAGCCTTCAAGTCATGCTATAAGCTGACCTAATCAAAGGACAGATAGCAGACCCTGCAAGTCATGCTCTGTCCAGGCAGAGACAGGCACAGCCTGCGCTGCTGAATAGCAATAAAAGGACAATTAGCAGAGCCTGCAAGTCATGCTAAGAGACACAAGTAATGTTGTCAAATTAGAGCTTTTCTGTAGTGTGGTCCTAGAACTCTACTAGGTCCTAGAACTCTACTACTGTACTACTGGGACTAAAGAACTTAAGCTTTACTCCCTGGACCTTCAATTAGGGTATAAAAACAAACAAAAAAACAAGAGTTAGTGTGCTTGTCTCAGTTGGGAGAAGGGAACTGTTATCTGTGCAGTTATCTAGGTGAAGAGAAGAGCTATAAATTAGGGGGCCATGGCTTAGGCAGCAAAAAGCCAGGTGTCTGCATTTAAAACTTCCCTAGTTAGTTTTTGACAGAGATCAGCAAAGGAAGGAGGCAGCTGCTAGAACTCTACTACTATTCTACTGGGACTAAAGAACTTGAGCTTTACTACTGGGACCTTCAATTAGGGTAAAACAAACAAAAAACAAGAGTTAGTGTGATTGTCTGAGTTGGGGAAGGGAACTGTTATCTGTGCAGTTAGCTATGTGAAGAGAGAGCTGTAAAGTAGGGGGGCCTGGCTTAGGCAGCAAAAAGCCAGGTGTCTGCATTTAAAACTTCCCTAGTTGGCTTTACAGAGCAGCAAGAGGAAGGAGACAGCTGCTAAGTCTACTACTATACTACTGGGACTAAAGAACTTAAGCTTGACTACTCGGACCTAAAATTAGGTAAAAAAACAAGAGTTAGTGTGCTTGTCTGAGTTGGGGAAGGGAACTGTTATCTGTGCTGTTAGCTAGGTGAAGAGAACAGCTGTAAATTAGGTGTGTGGCTTAAGCAGCAAAAGCCAGGTGTCTGCATTTAAAAACTTCCCTAGTTAGCTTTTGGCAGAGAGCAGCAAGAGGAAGGAGGCAGCTGCAAGACCTCTCCTACTGGGACTATATAGCCAGCCCTCCCTCCCTCCCTCCCATCCACCCTTAGCCAGATCCACTTTATAGGCACTGATTTGACTGACAAAAGGAACTTCCTGTTTGGGAGCAGGAAGGAGTGATCAGAGGCACAAAAGACCACCATCCTAGAAGGAAAAGAATAGCTTCCCTCACCCTCTAGCTGCTGGAGGTCTGTATCTAACAAGGCAAGAAGGACACTACTGAGGAATACAGGAACTTCCTGTCCCAGAACAGGAAGGGCAGGAACTGTAAGGCACAGAGGCAGTAGGAAAGCAGGTAGAAAAAAAACAAAGAAAGTAAACAAAGAGAGGAAAGAGCAAGCATACAAAGCAACAGTTGAGGGGCCACAAATAAGACATGATGGAAGTGGTGCAATGCAGTGGCTGTGGAGTGGCAGTCTTCTGGGAGACATTCTGGAGGATGCGATGTTGTCCCATCAGCAGGCACCTCTCTGGGCTGAGGGAGGAGGTTGGTCATCTCCAGGCTGATTTGGCCAGGATTTGGGGACCTCCTCTCCCAGCCAGGGACCACTCAGGGCTGCCGCCACTTCCTCAGAGGTTGCCAAGAAACAGGTATGGATGGACCATGGTGGACCCAGAGAGAGTGAGGGTGGTGGAACAGAGATGCATCCTCCAACTGTACCTCTCCATAATCATATGCCATTCTGCAGAGTGTAGTTCCTCCATGGAGGCACCCACAGTGGAGACCAAGGGGATGCTGGGAACCTCCACAAAGGAGACCCAAAAGATCTCAGATTTGAAGTTTGTAGCCATCAGGGAACAAGTGACCGCCAAACAGTGTGGTTCACAGGGGAAGGAAACAACTCCTGGTGGGGGACTCAATTGTTAGGGGGATAGAACTGCGGGAGGGAGGAGAGAGGGAGGTAAGGTGCCTGCCTGGCACCATGGCTTGGAGGGACAGAGAGTGAATCCTCAAGATTGTGGGAGCAGCTACATGGGGAAGGGAGCTGGACATCATTGTCCACCTAGGGACAAATGACCTGGCTGGGAAGGGGATCAGAGCAGTGCAGCGGAGTTTGTGGAGTTGGGGAGGGCCCTTCGACAAGTAGCACACACGGTAACATTCTCAGAGGTGCTGCCTATCTATGACATGGTTGAGGTTAGGGTGCTCCACACCATGGATTCAAAACAATGGTTGGAAAACTGTAGCACAGCTCAGGGTTTTGGCTTCATTGGAGACTGGGGGCCCACCTGGACAGATGCAGGCCTATACTGGTGCGATGGTCAGCATCTGTCCAGGAGGGGAACCAGGATCCTAGGTGATAAGTTTAAATGCTTCATTGGCAAGTATTTAAATTAGTCAAGGGGGAGACACTGAAAAGGAGCAGGAAAATCCCAGCCACCCCACTCAAAACAGGGTAATTAGTGAGGTAAACATCAAAATAGAGAAGTCAATAAAGAGAAGGGCAGGGGTAAATGGATAAAAAGACAGTAAGGACAGGGATGGAACTAAAAGGTTAAGACCATCAAAACATGTAGGCAATGAGTACCAGTGCCATAGTCTGGAACAAGTCCCTTAATTAGTGGCCTTGATGGAAGAGGGATGCCTGGATATTGTGGCAGTCACAGAAACATGGTACACAGAGAACCATGACTGGGATGTCAACATACCACGGTACACAATCTACAGGAGGGACAGGGAGTGTAGAAGAGAAGGAGGAGTATCTCTCTACGTAAGGGAAGGGATCAAAGCAATGGAACCAAAGGGTAAACGGAAGAGAGGATGCACTCTGATTCACCCTGGAGATGGGAAATGGCACCACAATCCACACAGGGATTGTATACAGACCCCAATCTCAAAAGGAGGAAATGGACAAGGAATAATAGAAGGCATCCTTAGATGGCAGAAAAAGGATATATTCTTGATTGGGCACTTGAATATGCCTGATGTTAACTGAAACACCTTTGCTGCAGCCACATCCAAGAGAAGGGTCATTCTTGATGCCCTACAGGGGGTCTGAGTCAGACAGCTAGTGTTGAAACCCACTTGAGAGGGAGCAATCTTAGACCTGGTACTCTCAAACGGGGATGGAGAGAGGGTCTCAGATTTAGAAATGGGTAGCCATCTGGGAACAAGTGACCACCAAACAATGTGGTTCACGATAAACACAGTCGTAGAGTCAAGCCATACAAAAGTGAAGGTATTGGACTTTAGTAGGTCTGACTTTGGCAAAATGGGAGTGTGCCTCAGAAAAGCACTAGCAAATGGGCAACAAGGAGGGGTGGCGGAACAATGGGGAAACATCAGAACTGCCATCACAGAGGCAACAAGCCTTTGTGTGAAGCAAATAAACAAATCAAAATGAAGGAAAAAAAACACTATAGTTCTCAAAAGAGGTGGCAGGGAAGGTTATGGAGGAAAAATATAACATTCAGGAAGTATAAAGAAACATAGAAGCAGCAGTACAGAGAACTATACCAGTTGAAATAGAAGGAAGTGGGGAAGACAGTCAGAATAGCAAAGGCCCAAACTGAGGAAAATATTGCCAACTCGATTAAGAAGGGGGATAAAACCTTTTATAGGTACATTAGGGAGCGAAGAAAGGCCAAGAGAGGGATAGTGAGGCTTAATAAAGGGAGGTGTGCGGTGGGCAGAGGGTGACAGTTAAAAAAAGGGATACTGAAAAAATACTTCTGCTCAGTATTCACAAAAGAAGAGGAGGGATATACATAATCCAATCAATAGAAGCACCCTGGATAGGGGTCGATACCAGTCCATTCACAGAAAAAAGGGTTCTGAAAGAACTCCTAAAACTTAAGGTGGACAAGGCAATGGGACCTGATGGGATTTACCCAGAATTCTAAAAGAACTAAGGGAGAACTGGTGACACCACTGACTACCCTTTTAACAAATCGTAGGGAAGATGGTGTGTACATGAGAACTGAAGGAGGGTGGATGTGATTCTCTTCACAAAACTGGGAGCAAAGCAGAGGCAGGAAACTAGAGACCTGTTAGTTTGACTTCAGTGGTAGGGAAAATAATGGAATCACTTCTGAAAGAAAGAATTGTTGAGTTGCTAGAGGCCAGCGTGGCACGGAACCCAAGGCAGCATGGATTCACAGCGGGAAGGTCATGTCAGACAAATCTAATAGATTTCTTTTACTGGGTGTCCAAAGTAGTAGACCAGGGAGGGGCTGTGGACATGGCCTACCTAGACTTTGGCAAGGCATTTGACAGAGTGCCACACAAAAGATTAATAAACAAGTTAGCCAGTCTGGGAGTGGGTCCCAGGGTGGTAGCCTGGGTAAAAAATTGGTTGGACAACAGGACACAGGGGGTAATAATAAACTGAGTCCACTCTGAAGTAAGGGGTGTTACTAGCGGGTGCTGCAGGGTTCAGTACTGGGACCAGTCCTTTTTAATGTCTTTATAAGTGACATTGCAACAGGGTGGATACACAAGGTGGGGTGGAAAGGATGATAAGGGACTTGGCAAGGTTGAAGGAATGGTCAAAAGTATGGCAGCTTAGATTCAGTGCAAAGAAGTGCAAAGTAATGCACCAGGGAAAGAAAGCCCCAGGGGAAATGTACACAATGGGGGAGGTACTAACAACAAAAAAAATGGAACAGGACCTGGGGGTAGTCATTTCAGATGACCTAACAGTAAGCAAGCAATGTGAGAAGGCAGTAAGGAGGGCTGGGGTGATACTGGGATGTTTAGGGAGAAGCAGCACCAGTAGAAAACAAGAAGTTGTTATCCCTTTGAACAGACAGTTGGTGAGACCACATCTGGAGTACTGTGTGCAGTTCTGGAGACTAAATCTCCACAAGGACATAGACAGGATTGAGGCAGTCCAGAAGAGGGCAACTAAAATGGTGCAGGGTCTGCACCAGAAGCCATACAAATGGAGACTAAAGAAGCTTAACATGTATACCCTCGAGGAAAGGAGGGAGAGGGAGACATGATAGAAACTTTCAAGTACCTCAATGGAATGTACAAAGTCCAAGAGGGTAGTATCTTTCAGAAAAAGAGATGTGCAAGAACAAGGGGGCACAATTTGAAGATGGGGGGCAGCTCAGGGGCAACGCGAGGAAGAATTTTTTCATGTAGATGGTGGTGGATGCATGGAACAGCCTCCTGAAGAGGTCATGGGTTCATAAACAGTGGGGAATTCAAGAATACATGGGACAGACATAAGGCAGCTCTGGTGGGGGTTAGAAGAAGTAGGCCGTTGGTTAACTAGGATCTGCAGTTTATCCAATAAGTAGGGAAATGGGCAGGCTGGTGGGCCAGCGGTCCTTATCTGCCATCATAGTCTATGTTTCTGTAGGTGGATTTGGCAGCTTACTATTGGCAAAAGTCTGCCTTGGTCCAGTTCACCTGTAGACCTGAAAGAGTCCTGAAGTGTGAAACTAGGAAAGGGTGGCATGTAGGAATAATCCATATTGGACAAGGTGTCATTTGCATACAGTCGATGTTTGTGGTTGTCTGTACTGGCCTGGATCAACTGTATTTCAGGACTGTGCCTTACTGCCATACCAGGGCTCAACTGTTAATACAAACAACAGTGCAGACAAGAGGCAGCCTGTTGTGCCTTGGTGGAGTGGAAACTTGTCTGATGACATACCATTAGTCAATACCAAGGTCATAGGCATCAAATACAGTGCTTTGACCCAAGAAATAAAATGCTGACCAATTCTTACAATGACTATTACTGCAAACAAATAGTTCCACTCCACCGACTCAAAGGCTTTCTCAACGTCAATAGCTAGCTAGGCCACCATATGCAGCTCTGTGTGTGCTATTGAAATCAAGTTCACTAATGCTCTAATGTTGTCGGATGCCTGCCTTCCTTTCAGAAACCATGTCTGGGAGGTATGGATGATTTTGGGGAGAACCTTCTTCAGCTGTTTGGCCAGTATCTTGGCATAAACCTTTACAATCATGTTCATTAAGGATATAGGTCTGTAACTCCTACAGTTCAACCTGCCCTTATGTGGTTTTTGGGAGAACTATGATAGTGGCTTTTAACATCAATGTTGGGAAGGGGCCACCCTTGTTACCTCCTGTATGAGTTTATGAAGTTGCAGAGCCAGGTCTTGTGCAAATGCATGAAAGAAATTTGCATTAAAACCATCTGGACCTGATGCCTTTCCTTGGCTAGAGCCTGTATGGCTTCTTGAACCTCTGGTTGGGTAATAGGGATATCTAGAGCATCACGCTCAGCTGTTGCAATACCGAGCATATCTAGCTTCATTAGAAATTCCATTACCTTGGAATTTTACCTTGGAATCAGATGGCCTCCCCGATATATAGTGCTTTAAAGAAAACAGTTATTACCTGCAGATTTTGCATCTGTAAACATCAATAAAAGTCTCTTTGCAATTACAAGCTCTTCTTTATCAGATCCTTTAAAAACTCTTTTATAAGATTTTTTGCACATACAGAACATTTTATTTGTATAGTATTTAATTTGTAGAGTAGCTGATGTTTTGACTGCTTAGACCTAGCTACTGAGCAAGATTGCTGCAGTTTTCCATTTCTGCCTCTACTGCCAAACCCTGTCCCCTTCCCCACACTGACTGGTCACTATGCTAATTATTGATTTCTCCGCCCACTTGTAATGCTGTCTCAATAAACAGGTTAATTTCTTCTCTGTCTTACCTACAAACCCTTCCCTTACACCCCATCCTGCTGCTGCTGTCCTCCTCAGACGTCCAGTGCCAAAGCAGCCTCCCCGTTAACTCCTTCTTATCTCTAAATACAGTAATTGCCCTGCATTTGCCACCTCTTTACCCTTGTGCTTTGTCTTCCTCCACTGAGCTTGCTATTGTACTCTAGCTGTATTTAATCCTCTGTCTTTCCCTCCTTGTTCCACGGACAACACATCTGCAGAGGCTTCCTAGCTGCTCCTGTGGCCCTGGCACTCCTGAGTCAGCCGCAGCTAACAGACCACCCGACTGACCCTGGACAGATTCAGGTACACCCGGACCTCTGAAACTCGTGGTTTTGAATGCCACTGTTTTGACTGACGCCCAGTGAGAAGCCAGGCACTGATTGGCAGTTTCTGCTCCCTTGGCTGATTTCCCAACGCCTGGCGCTTCCTGATCTCAGGGAAATCTGAATTTTCACCCCCACCTCCTCACAGTATTAAATAAAACCTTGCTCTGTCTCTTTCCTCAGCTTAGCAGCTGATTGGTCACCCACATTCTTATGGCTATTGGCCTCCCCTGTCTTCAGTACCTGACTTGACCCACTTTCACCACCCCTTTTAAAGCAGTCCATCCACAGGGTCGCACATTTGCTCTCAACTTTTTCTCCAGCCACTGCAGTTAACTCCTCTCAATTACTGCTCTAATCTGCCCTATTGTTAGGGACCTCACCCTAATCTGACTATATACCCTTTCAATATTTACACTTACACTGCCTTTGGTGACATACCCAGTCACAGCCTAACCATCCCAGTAGCTGGCACCTTTGCCTTACAGTAGCTGAATTTTCAACTATATCACTAAATTAGAACTAGTGTCATTGCCCCCACACAGTAAAGCAATATTACAGTGACTTTTTCCAGGCGTTTTACCAAAATTGCCCCGTGCTTCAGCTAATTTCACAGCTGGCACACTACTGCTGGCTCAGTTTTACCTCCAGCTACCTACTACACCCTTTTAGCACCCTTAACCACATTGCCCCCCCACCTACCAGGTACTCATAATGATCCCACCTACTGGTGCCACCTCAGCCTCCTGGCTTACACTGCCAACCCTAACCTCCCTCATTCTGCTAGGTCACTCGCTACATGTCCACCAACATGATGAGTTGAAACCGCCTCTCATCAGGCCTCTCATCCTAACCCCCCCCACATCAATCATGGGGCCACCTCTGTCTCTCCACTGATGGGCTGTACCCATAACCCACCCCACTGATGTTGCCACATTAAGGCAATGGACTCTACTTTGCCTTGCCTCTCCCACTCTACAGCAGCTACCCATCCCCATATCCTTGCGATGCTCCTCCCCCTCCCTGATGGCAATTAAACTGGTGTAGAAGTGACTAAAATTAGCATCTATGCATATCCTCTTGCTCCTTCTCCTCCTCTCAGAGACACCCACCCCAACCCTGGCCCCACCCAACCCCTCCCCAGGCTACTGCTCCTAAGGATCTTAAAATTGCCTCCCTTAATATATGCAGCCTCCTTAACAAATTTGACTCTTTTCAGGGCTGGGTTGCCTGAATCACCCTAATATCATCTCAGTAGTAGAAACTTGGCTCAATGACTATACCCCAGACTCTGTGGTCTCACTCCCCAGCTTTACTCTATACCATGCTGACCGTACCTCTAAAAAAGGTGGTGGATGTATGCTATACATCCAGGACTCGCTACAATGTCTTGCCCTCCCACCCCCATCCCTTGAGCATGGGGCCCAGGCCCTCACTTTGAAAATTACTATTGCACCTAAAAGAGACCCCCTGTTCCTCTCTTCTATATACATTCCTCCCCGGAATCAGAAGAGTGCTTTCCACTCTGTCCTCACTTACCTACAGTCTCTCCTGGACAAGGCAAAAATCATTGCCCTTGGGGACTTTAATATAAATTGGCTAGCTGACACATCTGCACTCTTTAGGGATGTGACAGCCTCTTAAAACCTTTCTGAACTTGTGATCACCACCACTAGACTGAACCAGTGGTCTGGCACTGCCACTTTCCTTGATCTGGTACTCACCAATGCACCCCATAAAGCTACCCAGGTCAGGGTTTTACCTGATGCACTGAGTGATCACTCCCCAGTGCTTTGTCACTGGTCATATATAGAAATAAAGCCCCCCCCCCAAACTATCCTCCAATGTCATCTCAAACCTGGCAAGCTTCGGGCCCTTAGACAATATCTCTCAACCAGTGACTGGTCCCCCATTACAACCGCTTTGGACATTGACACCGCTCTTGATCACTTCATTGACACCTTCAATTCTGCCTGTGATCGGTATGCACCCCTAAGCAAACAGGTCATCAAAGGGGTTGACACACCTTGATGTCACAAGCCCTATTAGACCAAATGTGTGATCGTGACAATCTATGGCATATTGCTCTGGAAACTGGTAAACCTCTGATAGACAGTGCTACCAACAGGCGCCAGAATAAATGTACTTGGAATATTCGAAGGCCAAAGTTGAGTACTACTACCAAGCCTCGTTCTCACTGCCACATGGGGCTCAGGGCAAGTTCTGGGACTGTCTCAAAGAGCTCAGTGATAAAGCCTCCTCTGCACTCCTCCTCCCAACTCTGGGTAAGTGGATCTATCACCACAGACCCTGCCCTGATTGCAAATACATTTAATACCTCTTTCTCCGACCTTAGTAGTGTTCTCCCCTCAATTTATTCTCCCACACCCCAGCACCCCCACCTCTCCTACTGCCCCTGTTCTGCTTTAAAACAATATTGCAGCGTGAAGCTGCTCACCTTCTCCTCAAGGCCCTCAGCAAGTCATGATTCAGCAGTGACACACTAAATCTTAAGCTACTTAGGCTCACCTTTAATGAAGTTCTTCTCCCATTCACCATGCTCCTGAACCGCTCCCTATCGCTGGGCCAGTACCCCTCTAAATAGAAATCAGCTCTCATTACACTCATCCTTAAGAGCGGTGACTGCACCCAGCCTGGGAACTACCACCCGATCTCAATCCTGCCCCCAAAGCTTTGGAGAAAATTGTGCCACCCAGCTTACGGACTCACTCTCTCCAACACAGCCTCTGTGTCCTGAGCAGCATGGCTTCTGGCACAACCACAGTTCTACCACCACAGCCTCCTGGAGTTCACTAATGCCTCCACACACTCTGGACACTGGCCACTTTGCTGGTGCCGTTTTTATAGACCGTTCCAAGGCATTTGATACGGTGCACCACACACTACTACTGGATTCCCTCACACAAATTGGCCTGTCCTCCGAGACCACTGGCTGGTTTGCCAGCTATCTGTCAGAGAGAACTCAGACAGTCAGACTTGTCCAAATACAGTCCTCCTCCCTCCCCCAAGTCAGGTTGGGAGTCCCTCAGGGCTCTATTCTTGGCCCCCTACTTTTCTCCCTGTCCCTCAACTCCCTACCCAAGGATTGCTCTGGGAAACTACTCCTGTATGCAGATGATGCCATCCTCTACAGTTCCCATACTGATCCCACTACTATCTGTAATGCACTCCAAAAATCTTTAATGGAAGCAGAATCCTGGTTTGTCCAGCATAGGCTAGTTCTAAACTACAAAAATGAAGTCTATGGTGTTTTCCACTCCCAAAGCAGGAACAGTGGCTACCCCTGTGCATACTGAATTCCTCAATGACCCTCTTGAGCAGGTTACCTCTTTCAAGGTACCTGGGTATCATCCTAGACTCAGGGCTCACCTACCATGACCACATCTGAAAACTGAGCACCGACGTAACAAAGGATTGGTTTACTGCACCAGTACACAGCACCGCCTCCCACCTGAAGCCTCCACCAGCTGTCTCAGCCTCAGTATTGTCACCTATAGATTATGGTATCATAATCTATGGGTCAGCTGAACAACAAATACCTAAACAAAATCAGGCTGGCTCTTAATAAGGCCTGTAGACTAGCCTCTGATTGTGCCAGACTCACACACACCTGCGCCCTGTATGCCTCCACCAACTGGCTTAACTTTAACGGGAGGCTCAAATATCAGACTTGCCTCTTTGCTAAAAAAATAACTGCAGGTCTACTCCCATCTGCCCATACCCCCCAATCCCCTAATCCAGGCACCCTTGTCCTCTTGCTACACCCAGCAATCTACAACAACCCACTTTCGGGTACCCCTCTGCAAGACCTCCTCGAGTCAAAGAACATTTAGGCACCAGACCCCTAGCTAGCTTAACTCCCTCCCTAACTCCCTCCTCTCAGAACCCAGACTTGGCTGGTTCAAGTCCCAACTACGTGACCTAATCTCTCAATGCTTAGCCTGCGACTGTCCTTGATTTTTTGCTCTACCCATGTCCCCCCTCGTATTTGGACCTCAAACTGGTCCTGCCACTCCAGGGCGTGCATATACCTAGACAATGGACACCCCAGTCCAGCCTAGACTACTAAATAATGACCAGTGCATGACTGGTGCCACCATCCTGCAGTGTATGTACCCTGTTAATTGATTACCATCTTTACTCTGTAACTGTCTTTGCAACTTTCTGTAACCACTTTTGCTAATGTACAAGCTTCTTTGTAACTATTGTGTCTTATTTGTTGCCATTGTATCTGATGTCTCTGTATATAATGATGTGGAGCCTTTGTAAAGGAGTCTTTGACTCAAAGGTATGTTATCTGATATGCTCAATAAATAAATAAATAAATCATTTTTAAATTGCATCTGAGCCAGAACAATTACATTTTCTGTTCTGTACTAGTTAAGCTTTTCTCTTGATTTCATATTGTGACTTTGAATGAAGCTATTTTACCTCCAAAACCCACGTGTATTCAGGGCTGTGGCATGGCCAGGACCTGAGATGGCAGCCTAAGCGCAGAGCTCTGAGAAGATCAGTTTTAAATCAAAATCATCATACATTGTTTTGCAAAGACTAATCTATCTTAGATGTAAGTAATAAGTCTTATCTCTCATCAAATGTTAATGTTCAGTCAATCAGCATGTGCCATGTCATTTGACAAGGTGGTGTGGTTGCATCTCAACCAATGGAGAGCAGTTCCAATGTAAGCCTCCCCCCAAAGCCACATTTCCCAAAGTCCTGTCTTTACCCCTGGTAATGACCCCATGACCTTAGAGGTCAACATCCTCATGACCCAGGAGGTCAACACCCCATGACTCTTGAGATCAATGGTTGGGGAGAGTCTTCTTCAGCTGTTTGGCCAGCATCTTGGCAAAAACCTTTACATCTATGCTTATTAAGGATACTGGTCTGTAACTCCTACAGTTCAACCTGCCCTTATGTGTTTTTTGGGAGAACTATGATAGTGGCTTTTTTTGCTTTCTATTTTTCCTCCTCTAGCCCCGATCAGCCCTTACCATTCAGGTGTCCACCCAGCCCCATCCCCTGACCTTTGAGCACTCACCTTCGTACCCCCATGGCTTACCTTCCATGGCAGGGTGGTGGGGAGCCCCCAACTCAACCAACCAGGACTGGATCCAGTATTTGAGTGGTGCCCTCTTGAGGGTGGTGCCTGTTGTGGATGACCATCTTGCCTCTCTTTTTTCCCCTGCAGAGGGGAGCATGCAATGCTGACAATGGCCACACCATACACGTGTCCGCATGCAGCTCACCCATCAGCTGCTCCACCTCTGTGCACCACTGTACAGGACCTGGCGTGCCAACACCTAGCCTCTGCTTGGTCTCAGGCAAATGCCTGTCTCTGTTCCCCACCCTCCCTGGAAGAGGAGAACTGGACTCCAGACACTCGATCCTCTCCCACCCTGGCTGGCCCCTGATGACCCACTCACACCACGAACATGGGTCACCAGCATGGCAGGAGATAAGGCATCACTGCCTCAGCCCTCCTCATCACTGGGCAGTCTATGTTAGTGGCTTTTAACATCAACGGTGGGAAGGTGCCACCCTTGTCACCTCCTGTATGAGTTCATGAAGCTGTGGAGCCAGGTTTTGTTCAAATGCATGAAAGAAATCTGCATTAAAACCATCTAGATCTGATGCATTTCCTTTGGCTAGAGCCTGTATGGCTCCTTGAAACTCCAGTTGGGTAATGGGGGCATCTAGGGCATCCCGTTCAGCTGTTGCAATACCGAGCATGTTCAGCTGCATTAGAAATTCCATTACCTTGGAATCAGATGGTCTCCCTGCATATAGTGCTTCATAGAAACCTTTAAAAATGTTACTAATTTGTTTGGGATTTGTGACCACCTGATTTGTGGGTGTCTATCGGGCCGAGATCTGAATTTCTGCATCTAATTTTTTAAGTCTGTGCACCAGTAACTTGGAGGTATTTTCACCTCCCTTCCAGTAATGTTATTGCAGAAAGAACATTGATTTTGTTTGCCTGTTGGTATATGATCATGTTCAGCTGATATTTCAGGTGTGTGATTCTTTCAATCACCACTTGTAATAGTAAATGGAGTCCACAGTGAAGAAAGGAGGGTTACTAGTGGGGTACCGCAGGGTTCAGTACTGGGGCTGGTCCTTTTTAATGTCTTTATAAGTGACATTGCAGAGTGATTGGAAGGGAAAGTATGTCTCTTTGCAGATGACACAAAGATCTGCAACAGGGTTGATACACAAGGTGGGGTGGAAAGGATGAAAAGGGACTTGGCAAGGTTGGAGGAATGGTCAAATGTGCAGCTTAGATTCAATGCAAAGAAGTGCAAGTAATGCACCTGGGAAACAAAACCCAGGGAAGAGTACACAATGGGGGTGAGATACTGACAACAACAAAAATGGAAAGGAAATGGGGGTAGTCATATCAGACGACCTAAAGGTGGGCCAACAATGTGAGAAGGCAGTAAGGAGGGCTGGGGATACTGGGATGCATAGGAAGAGAGGCATCACCAGTAAAACAGGAAGTTGTTGGCCCTCTATACAGACAGTTGGTAAGACCACATCTGAGTACTATGTACAGTTCAGAGACCCCATCTCCGCAAAGACATAGACAGGGTGGAGGCTGTCCAGAGGAGGGCAACCAAAATGATGCAGGATCTGCATCAGAAGAGATATGAAGAAAGACTAAAGGAACTAAAGATGTATAGCCTCAAGGAAAGGAGGGAGAGGGGGGACATGATAGAAACTTTCAAATACCTCAAGGGAATCAACAAAGTCCAAGATAGGTAGCATCTTTCAGAAAAAGAGATGTGTAAAAACAAGGGGGCACAATTTAAAGCTAGAGGGGGGTACGGCTCAGAGGTAATGTGAGGAAGTATTTTTTCACAGAGAGTGTTTTGGATACATGGAACAGCCTTCCTGAGGGGGTCGTAGAGCAAAAACAGTGGGGGGAATTTAAGAATGCATGGGACAGACATAAACCAATTCTAGTGTGGGGTGGGAGGAAGTAGGTTGTTGGTTAACTAGGATCTGCAACTTATCCGTTAGGTAGGGAAATGGGCAGACTAGGTGGGCCAAGCGGTCCTTATCTGCTGTCAAATTCTGTTTCTATGTTTCACTTCCCTGGTTATAGAATTGTTGTACTGCCCCCTGTTCCAATTCTCTCAGCTACCTTTGGAGGTGGGCTAATTTTGCTGTACGTTCCTTGTTCAACTTTGCTGAGTAACTGATAATCTGGCCTCTTATAGTAGTTTTAAAGGCTTCCAAAAGTGTTTGTTCTGAGATCTCTGGCTGCCTTTTGATCTGAAAATACCCATGAATTCCACCTCTTAGACATGCGACAAGCTCATTTGAGTGCAGTAACAAAGGGCTGAACTGCCTTCTCAGTGATAGGGTGTGTGTTCCTATTAAGAGTAATGCAACAGATACTGGGGCATGGTTTGACACTATCAAGGGATGGATGTCAGCCTGTAGAACCTCTGCTGTGGCATTTGCACTCAAGAGAAAGTTGTCCAGCCTACTGTGGGAGGAGAAGTGAGAGGAGTGATGAGTATAATCCTGCTCCGTGGGGTGCATTACTCTTCACTCCCCATATAGGGCTAGCTCTGCACACAGCCTGATCAGCACCTGTCTTGCCTTTGTGTGTGAAGGAGGGCTTCTCTCCACTGGTGCCCAGCCTAGGTTGGGATCATACACCAAATTAAAATTCCCCCAGATAAGAATCAGGCCATCAGGAGGCACATAGTCAATCACCTTTTGTGCCAGGGTGTGGAAGAACTCTGGTCTGTCTTCATTCAGGACATATACATTGAACAATAATATATTCTTAGCTGTACTTTACCCTTGACCAGAACCCACCTTCCATCCCTGTCTGTATCAGTAGTCAATAGCTGAAAGGGGAATTTTTTCTTGATAAGGACTGAAACTCTTCACCTCTTTGCAGAAAAATAACTGAAGTTTGCAGTACCAACCCAGTTCCTCTTTAATTTTTCAGCTTCTGCTTTGGGAAGATAAGTTTACCTTATTAGAGCCACATTATACTGTAACCCTTTGAGCGCTGTCAAAATTTCTTTCTATTTTATTAGGTGAGTAACACCTTGAACATTCCAGGAGACACACTTAAACGCAGCCATTTTCACATAGATTGTGGTAGAGCAAATCTAAACCATGGCTCCTTCCTCTGCCTAGTATGCCTCCTGCATTCCTGGGTGCTTCCACCAAGACTAAAAAAAAGACTCCATCCCATAACAACCGATTCTGGGAGCAGAAAGGTGTAGTACCCCTGAGAAGTCATGCAATCCCAAGTGGGAGTGCAAGGGGCCATACCAGAGATAAATTCTCTGCCATACTGTACTGTCCTCGTGCTATTGTCTGCCCATTGAAGTTATGTATATGTGGGTGCAGGCCTTTCCACTTGGAATTCTTATATTGTGCTGTTTCTGGTTGTGCATAAGTAGCCCATATTAAATTCACCGTGGTCCCTAAGGATGACTGGGAGAGTGTGTTACCTTGTAGAGCAATCAGCAAGTTGCCTACCCCTTTCACCCTTCTGTCCCTACCTATCTCTGGAGTGTTGAACTAACCTGCATCTGAGTACAGTAGCTGAACAGTGATAGCGTATATATACCTTTATATCATCCACACATATAACACCCTACTGCCCAATTAATGTGGGCCTAAAAGGTGTCTGTTCAACTTCTAATGAAGCCCTCCCATACATATTACCTCCCTTCAATTTATGTCTGAGGGGTCAGATATGAAAGAAGGGGTCTGGGGGTGAAGGAAGACTGCCCGGATCTTGGTGTCAGTCAAGATGAGCTGTTGATTGAGTTAATGTAATGGGCACCTTCGATGTGGGGTGCAATGTGATAGGGGAGACATCACCATATGACTGAGTGCAACAGTTGGGGGGGGAGGAGAGACTCTTGATGTCTGTCATGTCCACGTAACTCAACTTCCCAGCCAGAGATTCCTGGTGACTCCTGGGTGAGCTGCAAAGCAAGTTCTCACAACAGCTTCCACCAGTAGCACTGCTGCAGAATGTATTGTGGCAGACAGAAACAACCATTAAATGGGTGTGCTGAACCCTGATCCTATGACTACAAATTAGATCCTCTCTTGGACCTCTCTGTGTGCAGGGGATGTAAGTGGTGACCTGTGATGCTCTGACAAGTCCATTTCCTTTGTATGTGTGGTGCTCATGGCTCCCACCTAGGTAGGCTCCCTCAAGATGTCACAGATGGAGGGGCAAGAACCAATTATTCACACTGCCAATTCAAAGCTTTGTGTCCCCCCACCACACCCCTCTGGTGGTCCATGTCAGATTTTTAGTTCTAGCTGAAACTGTTAGTCCTGCGGCCCAGGCATACTGTATTAGACTTTTCTACTGTCCCAGTGCTCACACCAGACCTCTCCCAGTGGGATGAATTAAGTGGGAGTTGGTCTCTAGTGCATGAGCATAGCCCTTGCAAAGCATTCAGTGATTTCTACAGCTACTGTGATCCTGCATCCCCTGTTAAGGAGACCCTATCTTAAGTCAGTGATCTTTAAAATTATTTCAACCAGTTAGCCAACCCCAAGTGGGCTTCCGACACATATGCAAGGGATTGGGTAGCTATGTAGTCTCCTCACATGAAATTATGACTTTACAGGAGTGCTATGGCAACTCCTTTTAGAAGACAAGTCCCAAGACAATAACAAGAAGCCTAGACACAAGGGGTTAATGCTCTAATTTCTCTCTTATTTCTCTGCAAGTGTAAAATGTTTGAAGGTTGATGGTTGTTTCTTATCCATGCTCATTATGTCTGTTACAGTGTTAAATCATATGTCCTACTGCATTTTATTGTGTTGTGTTACCAATGCCTATATCTCTTGTTTTTGTACTGTGCATCTCCTATCTTGATGGCCCAGGTCATGCCTGAAAAAGGTCCACTGGACCAGTGTACTTACCTGGTCAACAAATACATAAACAACTAAATAAATAGATAAATAAAATTGGCCCCTTGCTCTTGACAGCCCCTTCAGTTGACAGCATTTGAGAGTACTAGTTCTCAAAAGTGAGTTTGTGCAGGTCTCACATTACATTTGAAGTAAGCCCGCTCCCATCGTATTGCCAGATAAGGGGGGTATAATAATAACCGGCTATTAGAGCAAGGCAAAGGAGGCATCTGACTGGGGGAAAGCAGACAGATACTTTATTAGAAGTGTAGGGTTTGCAAGGTAAATTGGGACCTTCAATTAGGGTAAAAAAAAAATGCAAGAGTTAGTGTGCTTGTCTGAGTTGGGGGAAGGAAACTGTTATCATCTTTGCAGTTAGCTGGGTGAGGAGGAGAGCTGTAAATTTGTGAGTGTGGCTTAGACAGAAGTAAATCAGGAGTCTGTATTTAGACTTCCATGTAGTTATCTATTTCCCCTCCCACAAGCCCCTCCACCCTCCACCCATAGCCAGTTCCACTTTTATAGGCACTGGATTTCATTGAAAAAAGGAACTTCCTGTTTGGGAGCAGAAAGAAAGGGGTCACCAAGACACATAAGACTCACCATCTTTGAAGGAAAAGAGTAGCCCCCCCCCATTGCTGGAGGTCTGATTCTGAGCAAGGAAGAAGGCGACTACCAAGGCATATAAACCCTTGACTCAGAGGAAGGAGGTACGGAAAGAGAAGGGAGAGGGAAGAAGAAAGGAGAAAAAAACAAACTATTAGGTAACTCTAAATGGGGTTTGTGGAAATAGTGCTGCTGGGAGAGTCAGCCTGTAGGTTAACTATTGAATTAGGTGAATTTTTAGGGGTAGGCAGCACTAAAGAGTGTGTGTGCAAATAGTGCTTATGGGAGTTGTTAGCATGCAGGTTAACTACTGGATTGGATAAATTGTTATGGTGTAGGTTAACTACCAGATCCAGTAAATTGTTAGGAGGTAGTGGGTAAGGTTTAAATATAGGGAGTAACTATGAGGGGAGTGGTGCAGTGCAGTGGCTGTGGGGCAGGAGTCTTCAGGAAGACTTTCTGGAGATTGTATTGCTGCCCCATCTGCAAGTACCTCTCTGAACTGAGGGAGGAGGTTGCCAGACTCATGACCAAGATGGCTTGGGTTAGGATGACCTACTCCCCCACTCAGGGACCAACAATTCCACCTCTGTTTCCTCAAAGGGTGCTGGGTATGAGGAGCGGTTGGGCAATGGTGAGTTCCAGAAAGGTTAGGGGTGGAACATAGGCACATCCCAAATCCCATACCACTACAGAACTCCTACACCACATTGGCAGGGGGGACTGACCCACAGGGGCAACCATGGTAGGGACTGGGACAGATGTGGAGGTCCTCCATGCTGGAGATCCCAAGGGGTGACAGAGGACCCCAGAGGAGGAAATGAATCCTGGTGGGGGACTTGATAGTTAAGGGGATACAGTTGGGGATGGGTAGGAATGAGGAGAGGGTGGTAAGGTGACTTCCCGGTGTCACGGCTCATAGGGATGGAAGGAGGACCTTAAAGATTGCTGGGGAGGCAGGGAGGGAGGGAGCGCTAGATATCATTGTCCACTTGAGGACAAATGAGCTGACTTGGGAGAGGACAGATGCAGTTCAGACAGAGTTCAGGAAACTGGAGAGCTCAAGTAGCACAATCTGTTACATTCTCAGAGGTGCTACCTGTGCATGACAAGGGGGGATAACAGGAGGCTCTGCACCAGTGACTTCAACTTATGGTTGAGAGAGCGGTGCAGAGAAGAGGGATTCAGACTCATTGGGGACTGGGGCTCCACCTGGAGGGATAGAGGCCTGTACAGGGGTGATGTGCTGCATTTCTCCAGGAGGGGAACTGAGATCCTTAATTAAAAGTTTAAATGCTACATTTGTAAGCATTTAAACTAGCTGGGAAGGGGCCAGACTGAGGTAGAAAGCCATAGTCTGCCCCTCCCCACATGCTTACAGGGTAATAAATGGGAATGCCAATGGTGAGAAGTCCCACAGGGAACAAACACAAATAGGAAACCAGGAGGAAGAGAGACAGGGGAAGAGGAAAGATAATAGTGGAGGAAAAGGGGAGGGGCTGAAGAGCAAGAAGAGGGAAGATGGCAGTATAAAATAGAGAGCCATGTGTGCAAATGCTCAATGTCTGGGCAACAAGATGGCAGACCTATAGGCCACCATGGCAGAAGACCTGGTGCAATGAAAACCAGGACTGGGAGGTATCCATACCAGGGTATGTGCTATTCAGGAGGGACTGTGTAGGAAAAAAGGGAGAAGGGATTGCTCTTTAAGTGAGAGAGAACATAAAGGCCACAGAAATACAAGGGAGTAAAGTGGAGATACTGTGGCTCACCCTGAAGGCAGGAATAGGGGTGGCAGTTAGGATAGGGGTGATCTACAGACCTCCAGGATAGGGAGATGAAGTAGATAAGGATTTGATAGATGAAATACAAGGGATGGCTAACAAGTGCAAGGTACTGCTAGTGGGGGATTTCTATCTACCAGATGTGGATTAGAGCTTGCCTGCTGCAGTATCAGTTAGAAGTGGGGAAAACTCTTGACTCCTTGCAGTGTGCATTCCTCAGGCAACTAGCTAAGGAACCCACTCATGAAGAGGCATTACTGGACCTGGTACTGTCAAACAGGGACCGTGTCGCTAACATCACAGTGGGAAGCCACCTGGGAACCAGTGCTCATTGTATGGTGTGGTTCAGAATATGGACAGGACCAGAACTGACCCACACTAAAACAAAGGTCCTGGACTTCAGGAGGGCTGATATGCTTCACAAAACTGGTATTGTGCACAACATGCTATTCCCTGCCCAACTCCGATTAGTGCAGGAACAGAAGGTCTTCATTTTTTTTTACGATGCTGCAGAGGCCCTTAAGTGGACCCACAAATATACTCAACCACCCAGAAGAAGACGTGAACCATCGCAATCCACTTTGGAGGATGAGGAGGGCACAGAGACATAAGAGACAGACTTTGAGATTCAGAACTTTAAAATATCAAAAGTAACAACAAAGCTTTATATTTACTATTCCTCTCTGTTTAGATGCCAATTTTGCTCTTATTGTTATAAGGGAAGTATGGCAGGCTTTGTGAATGCTAAAGGGCTAGCTGATAACAAATGAGGCTTAAGTTGGGGGCGATGTTTTAGTAACCCTTCAGATTTAGAATGGCTAAATGTTAGCACTAGTTTTTTATATTGATGGTAGTAGAGTTTAATTTCTCGTGGTGAAGTTATGGACCAACATTTGTTAAATGTGTGATGTGGACAGCCAATTCTGAGTGCTGTACCATTTTTTTAATATAAAATGTATTACTGACTGTCTCTGCTGAAAAAATCTGGTGTTCTTAGAATGACCTCACTCACCCCCCCCCACAGGTTTCAGCTGAAAGATGAAAGCCATGAGAAAATGCTGAAAACAGCATGTGAGATCACACACACAGTTTTAGATACTAGGTGGTACATGGAAGGCCTTAATCAAGGATCTCCTGTTTGTCTGAGTTAATTAAAGCCATAGTTGCTATATCATATCCATTTTATGACGCTGGAGGAAAAAACCCAGGTTATTACGTAGACATGCAAAATCATAAAGATGCTTTCATGTCCTGGAAGGGGAAAGCTTTCTATGAGATCAAAGTAGTGTCATTTGAAGGACATGAATTATGCTGAAGTTGTAGAACTTAATACTTTGAAAAGACATCCTTTTTTTGTATAAGATATATATTTTTTATGTATTCTGACAGAGGAGGAGCTAGATGACCTCACACAAAAGGGGTTGGCAAATACAGTTTGCTTAAGGAACATTCTATTTTATTTCAGACACACTTTTACCTAGACTCTGACAATGAAACATCTGTGAGCACTTTTAAACAGGTATTTAGAAAGAGAGTCAAATCTAAGTACTGTAAGTAGGAATTTGCACTGTTTAAACCTTGTTCTTTTAAAAGATTTGTATGTCTTGTAATATAAGAGTTCTGTATTTTGTGTTTTACATATTTTTATCTATTTCTAGTAAAACTCTTTTTAGAGCATACTTGGTCTATCTTTGACTTCTTTTCATTTGTAAGAAAAGTATATATGGTTATAGCAGGCACTAGGCATACGCTTGAATGGTGGTACCAAACTGGAAAGAGAAGCATTTTAAATCTGAGGTCTTTATTAAAGTTTTTAATGGTTCATCTCTGTATACCTGGTTAGGTGCCCATAGGCAAAGATATCTGGCCCCTGAAGACAGAAATATCTGAGCCTGTGCATTGAGTACACTAGCAAGAGGTTCACAGTTTGAATCCCTCCAAGACTTGAGACCAAAGGTTGAAACGAACTCACAAAACAGACAAGAGGGTTACCTTGTTCTATTAAACTGTTCACAAGACTGCGCTCGGAGGTTGGCACTTTGGGAGTAGAGGGCCTGACCTGCTGAGTGGATTTGTAACAGATTGGTTAGCAACGGTGGCATAATTTTGGTATTACAAGCTTTTATTGTTCTGTGTCAGCTGAGACCGTAAGCTCTCTTGCAAAGAAAGAAAAATACAGAGTTTTATTTTAAAAGGAAAAAAAACTATATATCACTTGGGGTACAGTCAAGTTCCTACCTGTTTTTTTTTTTTCCTAAAGTGAGTCAGGAGTAGCCGAGTGAGGGAAGATGACTTCCGACCACAGCAGGCACACTGTAGATTACTTGAAGCAGTTGTGTGGGAACAGAGGAGTCCCGTTTGAGGTGAAAGCCAAAAATCAGAACCTCATAGAAGCCCTGATGGTAGCAGATACCCAGAGCAGCAAGTCACCGAACATGACTGAAAGGGACCAGACCTCGATTGCAGCAGGGCTAGTGGCCAGTGCTGTGTCCAGGACTGGTGAGGAGGACAGCAAGACCACTGTCAGTGAAGGGCCACAGCAGCAGGAGATGGTCACCAGTATTCTGAATCCAGAGGTACTCAGGCTGCAAATTGAGTTGCGCAGGATGGAACTGGAGACAGAGTGAGAACAGAGAGAGGCGGACCGTGAGGCAGAGCTAGAATGCCAAAAGGCAGAGTGAGAACAGAGAGACACAGACCATGAAGAGCATGAGTGCCAGCGAGATGCAGAGAAGAGAGAATGAGAACGCCGAGATGCAGACCATGAGGAGCAGGAGCACCAGAGGCAACACGAACTGAAGAAGATACAACCCCGACCAGCAGCACCAGGGCAGGTAAGTGGCTTGGGTTTAACTGGGACTGCAGGACTGGGTTACTAATTGAACTCCAAATTAATAGCTGAGTTTAAAGAGGGGGAGGACATGGATGCCTTTTTAAATTCTTTTTAAAAAGTTTGTATTCAGGCTAAAATTCCTAGAGAGTCCTGGAGCTTCCAGCTATCCCTGCTGCTTACCGGGAAAGCTCGGGATGCATTGGGTCAAATGGACAATGAGGACAGTGACAATTACAGCAAGTTAAAAGCTGCACTGTTAAAAAAGTTTGAATTAACTGCTGAATCATACAGAGCTAGATTCTGTATGCTCAGGAGAAGCCCTGATATGAGCTACGAGGAGCTAGCCATGAAACAATGTCAGTTTTTTAAAACTTTGGTGTGAAGGAATTGAGGCAAACTCTGTTCATAAAATTGAAAATGTGATTTTATTAGAACAGTTTTATTGGGCTTGCCCAACAGAGCTAAAAACCTGGCTAGAGGACCGAGATCCTAAAACAGTGCAAGAGGCTGCTGAACTCTCGGACCGCTATGCCAAGAGCAGACCTGCTCTGAGAGTGAATGGGACAGGCGTGGCAGTGCAGAAATGGAAAAGTGTGCCTTCAGGGCAGCTAAAACCCTCACTGCCTCCACTGAAACCAGTTAGCCCCAGGTTTCAACAAAAGGATTTCTCTGAAGTAAGAAATGCCTGTTGATTGTGTAAAGAAACTGGGTCCCAAAAAAAGTGAAAAATAATACACAACAGGGTGCTAGAAAAGAAGTGGGTTGTTTGTGTGTCTCTGGAAGCATGCCAGTGAACATGAGGGAATACATGCACCCAGTCATGGTAAATGGTGTGCAGATGCAAGGGTTAAGGGACACGGGCATCTCTGTCCTTGGTAAAGGGGGATCTGGTACAGCCTGGTCAGCTTATACCCAATAAATATGTCACTGTACAGGACTTTGTGGGTGAAGAGAAAACATTGCCACTGGCTAGTGTTCTCCTAGACTGGGGTGAAACAGGGGGAACTGTACAACAGGTGGCTGTAGCCAAAACATTAGCTGTGGATGTGATCCTGGGTAACAATCTCCAACAGAGGATGGTATGTGCAGTTACCCATAGCCAAACGGCAGGGGAAAATTGTAGTTCCCTGAACCCCACAGAAACCACTGTGGAAACACTGAGAGGCTGGTTCCCCAGCCTGTGTCTCCTGATATGGAGACTGATGGAGAGGGGTAGAAATTTCCCCAGTAACTAGAAACCACACAGCTACAGAGGGTTACTCCAAAGAATGAGGTGTGACCCATTGTCTGAGGGTTGGGATTGACAGTGATCCTGAGGGCCCTGACGCTAGTGCTAGGGTCCCCAGTTTAGCAACTGAAGGGGGCCTGTCCCATGCCTTGGGAATGTGTGAGAGGTTCACAGCTGCTCAGAGAAGTGACCCTAATTTAGAGAAGCTGAGGGCTTGGGCAGACTCGGACGGCACACAGGGAGGTGATAGCAGACATAAAGTTTATTGGGAAAATGGACTTATGTATACTCAGGCAGTACAGACAGAGGGAGGGATGCTAGGCAGGCAGCTTGTCATTCCCCAGGGGTATCGTGAGCCGTTGCTCAAAACTGCACATGATATTCCCTTGTCTGGAGCCGGAGCTCGCTCATACATGGTGGGTCAGGAAGTCATGGTCCTTATTCCGGTCCAGAAAGACAAGCTGCAAGCTGAGTGGGCAGGACCGTACAATGTACGTACGTAAATGACATGAACTACATTGTGGGAATCTCACTCACTATGCAGCAGTTAGCCCAGAATTTCTACTGGCCTAACTTCACCCAGCAGGTGAAGGAGTATTGCAGGTCTTGTCACCGGTGCCAAGAAATAAGGAAGGTAGCCAAGAAAACCCAAGCTGCCCTGATTCCACTGCCCATAGTGGAGAAGCCATTCCAGAGGGTGGGAATGGATATTGTGGGGCCTTTAAATACCCCCAGCTCCTCAGGGAAGAGATTCATCTTGACTGTGGTGGATTATGCCACCTGGTACCCAGAGGCAGTCACTCTATCCTCACTGAGGACAGACAAAGTGGTAGATGCCTTACTTGGGATTTTCTCCCGTGCTGGGTTTCTGCAGGAGGTTATCACCGATTGAGGGGGTTCCTTTATGTCAGACCTGATGAAATGTTTATGGGAGAAGTGTGGGGTGGTGCAGAGATGCACGACACTGTAACACCCACAAGCCAATGGGCTTGTGGAGCGATTCAATGGTACCCTAAAGTCAATGCTCAGGGCGATTGCTGAAGAGCATGGGAGGGACTTGGAGAAATACCTTCCCCACCTTTTGTTTGGGTACAGGGAGGTGCCCCAATAGTCAACAGGATTTTCCCCCCTTGAACTCTTATATGGACGCCGGGTACTTGGGGCCCCTAGACTTGATCTGGGAGGATTGGGAAGGCAAGCATGCCACCCAGAGAACTCCCATTGTGGATTATGTCCTTAGGTTTAGGGAAAGGCTGAAGGAGCTTATGGGGACAGCCTAGAGCAACCTGGCAGCTGCCCAACAGAAACAAAAAGTGTGGTACGACCACAGAGCCAGAGCTCGCTCGTACATGGTGGGTCAGGAAGTCATGGTCCTTATTCCGGTCCAGAAAGACAAGCTGCAAGCTGAGTGGGCAGGACCGTACAAAGTGGTTAGGAAGGTAAATGACATGAACTACATTGTGGAGTTACCTGACAGAAGACAGACAGAAAGGATGTACAATGTCAACATGATGAAGCCATATGCAAATAGGGCTGGCATGGTGTTTGCAGTGTAGTCATGGGGAGGGGACAGACGAGGGAGACCCCCTTCTGGATTTGCTGGAGGAAAGCAAGTGGGAGTCCTCTGAGGAGGCAGTAAAATTGTCTCCCCAGCTGGCCCCTGACTAGGTCCAGAAAGTAAGGGAGGTTTTAGCACACTTTGCCCCGTTGTTTAGCGCCAAGCCTGGACTAACCCCCTTAGCGATGTATGATGTGGAGACAGGGACACAGACGCCCATATTTCAGACTGCATATCGGCTGTCAGAGGCTGTCCAAAAGGACATTAGGAGGAAAGTGGAGGAGATGCTGGATCTAGGGATAATCCAGAGATCCCACAGCCCTTGGACCTCACCCGTAGTCCTTGTGCCCAAGCCAGATGGCTCAACTTATTTTTGTGTGGAATATCGTTGACTGAATGCAGTCATGAAGTCATATGCCCACCTGAAGGCCCAGACGGATGAATGCCTGGACAAGTTGGGAGGGGTGACCTACCTTACGACTATTGACCTGACAAAGGGGTATTGGCAGGTAGAATTGACAGACAGAGCTAGGGAGAGGTTGGCCTTCATCACTCCTATAGGCTTATTTGAGTTTAAAGTAGTGCCTTTTGGAATGAAGAATGCCCTGGCCACTTTCCAAAGGTTGGTGAACCAGGTGTTAAATGGTGCTGAGGAGTGCGCTGTGGCATACCTGGATGACATTGCCATCTTTAGTACTACCTGGGAGGAACACCTATCCCACCTTAGGGAAGTGCTGGACAGGATACAGAGGGCTGGGCTCACTGTCAAAGCCAAGAAGTGCCAGGTGGCCACGGGGGAAGTGGCTTACCTCGGGCATGTGGTAGGCTGGGGACAGCTCTGTCCTAACCAAATAAAGATAGAGGTGATCCAGGCATGGCCCAGACCAAAAACCCAGGAGCAGGTCAGGAACTTTCTAGGGACAGCAGGGTACTACAGGAAATTTGTACCCAGTTACACTGCCCTGGCTGCTCCCCTATCTGAACTGACAAAGAAAAAGATGCCAAAGAAGATTACCTGGGGCCCAGCCTGTGAGGAAGCCTTTACCAGACTAAAGGAGGCACTGTGCAGTGCTCCTGTTTTGACAAGTCCTGACTATAACAAGTTCAGACAGATGCCTCAGACTTGGGTATTGGAGGAGTACTGAGTCAGACGTCCACCTTAGGGACAGATCACCCAGTAGTGTACCTGAGTAGGAAGTTGCTTCCCAGGGAGCAAGCGTACTCCTCGATGGAAAAGGAGTGTCTTGCCATAGTGTGGGGCCTAAAGAAATTAGAGTCATACTTGTATGGGCATCATTTTGTGGTGCAGACTGACCACAACCCCCTGGTTTAGCTGATGTAGATGGGGAAAAACAATGGCAGACTGCTAAGATGGAGTCTTGCTTTGCAAGGTTATGATCTGGCAATCGTACATAGAGCTGGAGTGAAGAACCAGAACTCAGATGGACTGTCTAGGGTCAATGAGGGGAGAACTGATTTGGGAAGCTCATCCCATGTAGGGGATAGAACCCCCAAATTTAGTCTAGGTGGGGAGGAATTGTGATGTGGACCGCTAGTTCTGAGTGCTGTACCTTTTTTTTTAATATAAAATGTACAGTATTACTGACTGTCTCTGCTGAAAAAATCTGGTGCTCTTAGAATGACCTCACTTACCTCCCCCCTGCCCCAGGTTTCAACTGAAAGATGAAAGCCATGAGAAAATGCTGAAAACAGCATGTGAGATCACACACACAGTTCTAGATACTATGTGTTACATGGAAGGCCTTAATCAAGGACCTCCTGTTTATCTGAGTTAATTACAGAGGTAGTTGCTATATCATATCCATTTTATGATGCTGGAGGAAAAACCCCAGGTTATTACATAGAAGTGCGAAATCATAAAGATGCTTTCATGTTCTGGGATGGGAAAGCTTATTATGAGATCAAAGTAGTGTCATAGAAACATAGAAACATAGACTTTGATGGCAGATAAGGACCACTTGGCCCACCCAGTCTGCTCATTTCCCTACCTACTGGATAAGCTGCAGATTCTAGTTAACCAACAGCCTATTTCCTGCAACCCCCACTATAATTGCCTTATGTCTGTCCCATGCATGTTTGAATTCCTCCACTGTTTTAGACCCCACAACCTCTCCAGGAAGTCGGTTCCATGTGTCCACCACTCTCTCCGTGAAAAAGAATTTCCTCACATTACCCCTGAGCCATCCCCCCTCTAACTTTAAATTGTGCCCCCTTGTTCTTACACATCTCTTTTTCTGAAAGATGCTACCCTCCTGGACTTTGTTGATTCCCTTGAGGTACTTAAAAGTTTCTATTGTGTCCCCCCATCCCTCCTTTCATCAAGGGTATACATATTAAGCTCTCTCAGTCTCTCTTCATATGGTTTCTGATGTAGACCCTGCACCATTTTAGTTGCCCTCCTCGGAACTGCTTCCATCCTGTCTATGTCCTTGTGTAGATGAGGTCTCCAAAACTGCACACAGTACTCCAGATGGGGTCTCACCAATTGTCTGTATAGAGGGATAACCACTTCCCTTTTTCTACTTGTGATGCCCCTCCCTATGCATCCCAGTATCCCCTGGCTTTCCATACTGATTCACATTGCATACCCACCTTTAGGTCATCTGATATGACTACACCCAGATCCCTTTCCATTATTGTTGTTGTTAGTACCTCCCCTGCTATTGTGTACTCTTCTCCTGGATTTTTATTTCCCAGGTGCATTACTTTGCACTTCTTTGCATTGAATCTAAGTTGCCATATGTCTGACCATTCCTTCAACCTTTTGGAGGACATGAATTATGCTGAAGTTGCAGAACTTAATACTTTGAAAAGACATCCTGTTTTTGTATAAGATATATATTTTTTATATATTCTGACAGAGGAGGAGCTAGATGACTTCACACAAAAGGGGTTGGAAAATACAGTTTGTTTAAGGAATATTGTGTTTTACTTCAGACACACTTTTACCTAGACTCTGACAATGAAACATCTGTGAGCACTTTTAAACAGGTATTTAGAAAGAGAGTCAAATCTAAGTACTGTAAGTAGGAATTTGCACTGTTTAAACCTTGTTCTTTTCAAATAGTTGTATGTCTTGTGATATGAGTTCTGTACTTTCTGTTTTACATATTTTTATCTATTTTTAGTTAAACTCTTTTTAGAGCACACTTAGTCTGTCTTTGACTTCTTTTCATTTGTAAGAAAAGTATATATGATTATAGCAGGCACTAGGCATAAGCTTGAATGGTGGTACCAAACCAGAAAGAGAAACGTTTTAAATCTGATGTCTTTATTAAAGTTTTTAAGGGTTCATCTCTGTATACCTGGTTATGTGCCCATAGCAAAGATATCTGGCCCCCCAAGACATAAATATCTGAGTCTGTGCATTGGGTACGCTAGCAAGAGGTTCACAGTTTGAATCCCTCCAAGACATGAGACCAAAGGTTGATCCGAACTCACAAAACAGACAAGAGGGTTACCTTGTTCTGTTAAACTGTTCACACGACTGCACTCAGAGGTTGGCACTTTGGGAGTAGAGGGCCTGACCTGCTGAGTGGGTTTTTGACAAAATGGACCTTATTTGTTAGGTTCTAGACATAATCCTATTTGTATGGTTCCTTACTGGAACATTTTCTAATGGTTAAGCATGCAATTTAAAATTTTTCCTTAATAAAGCATATTATGAAAAAAAAATGTCCTTAATAGGAAAAGGAATCTGGGAAAAGCCCAAGCTTATCATGTCTTATTAAGCATGCAGCTCATGGGCTTTAATTACACAGTATATACTGTTTTTTTTTTCTAACTGGAGATATGGATTGTTATACTGAATTACCCCCAATGCTGTATCTTATGGATGTTGGTTGACTTTCTATGCATGTATTAAGAGGGGGTGGCACCCTCATGTGGCAATTTCATATATTCTAATGTACTGCATCAAAACACAACTATGTGTTTATAAAGAAACTAATAAATATAAAGTACAAAAAAAAAACCCCAACCTGATAGAGTTTTTTGACCTGGTTACTAGGGAGGTAGATCAGGGAGGAGCGATGGATGTGGCCTACCTGGATTTCAGTAATGCCTTCGACACCATTCCACATAGAAAACTGGTAAACAAGCTAAGAAGCATGGGAGTGGGTCCAAAGTTAGTAAAAAGGATACAAAGTTTAACGCCGGCCCAGTGGCACTGAGGGTTGAAGCGCTGGATGCCTTACCTCATGGCACACCAGCGACCTGGGTTTGGGAACGAGCGTTGGAGGTTGGCAGTGGGGGGGTGGAGCTGGATACAGCTGCTGGCAGGCAGGCTGTCCTCTCCGGGGGAGGTGATGCGGCATCCCTAGGCCAATGGCGGGCCCCTAGTGGAGGCTAGGGGTGGCATGGGCTTAGAGGATGCTGGGCACTAGTCCATGGGGTGGGGAAAAGGGGTCATGACCGGGGCTGTTGGCACATGAGCACCTACACACACATGCGCTCCTACTCCTGGGGCCCCTGGGAGAAAAATCGGAGGAAGAAAATGCCAGCAGCAGGATGATGACCGACACCCCACAGGCTCCGCCTCCCGGCCTGACATAAGGTAAAAGCTGACTATTCCGGGTGATGGGGCTGGGGGGGATGAGTCAGATGGGGGGGGGCTGACTGGAGGAGCATAAAGAAAAATTAAAAAAAAGTGTACGAAGTCGGATAAGTAACAGAACTCAGACAGTGGTGGTAAATGGAGTTCATGTAGAGGAAGGTAAGGTAACCAGCGGGGTGCCACGGGGGTCAGTACTGGGACTGGTCCTAGTCAATGTCTTTATTAGTGACATTGCAGAGGGGCTGGAAGGAAAGGTATGCCTGTTTGCTGATGCAAAAATCTGCAACACAGTGGACACATCGGGGAGAAAATGAAGGAAGATCTAAACAAACTGGAAGATGGATCAAGGGTTTGGCAACTGGGCTACAGTGCCAAAAAATTTTAAATTATGCACATGGAGCACAGAAAGTCCAAGGGCAATGTATCATTTGGGGGGGGGGGTGTTAATAACAAAACAGGAAAGGGATCTGGGATCATCACATGTGATGATCTGAAGGTAGCAAAGCAGTGTGATAAGGTAGTATGAAGGGCTAATAGGATACTGGGGTGCAGAGGGAGAGGTAGAAAGGGGAGATAGTGTAACCCCTATATAGATCAATGGCGAGGCCACACCTGAAGTACTGTGTCCAATTCTAGAGGCCCCATCTCAGGAAGGACATAGACTGGGTGGAGGCAGTACAGAGAAGGGCAACCAAAATGGTGCATGGCCTGCATCAGAAGCCCTATGAGGAAAGACTTGGGGAAATAAATATGTACTCACTGGAGGAAAGGAGAGAAAGGGGAGACATGATAGAAACATTCAAAAACCTCAAGGGTATCAATAAGGTACAGGAGGGTGGCATATTGCACAGAAAGAGATGCTCAAGGGCAAGGGGGCATGGCATGAAGCTTGAAGGGGAGAGATGTAGAGGGGATGTGAGGAAATATTTCTTCACAGAAAGAGTGGTGGATGCCTGGAACAGCCTCTCAGCAGAGGTGGTGAGTACCGAACTGTTAACAGGTTTCAAACATGCATGGGATAGACACGGGGGGGACCTTAGTAATAGGGCTGGGGGGGTAAGGCCGGAGATTAATTAGGGTCTATGGCAGCACAGTAGGTAGGGACTTTCTTTATTATTTATTTATTTATTCAATCTAGGATTACATATTACCTTTGAGTGCCAGGCAGCTCATTTACAAAGGCTCTGCATCATCAGGGAGGAGAAACAATCAGATATAGGATGACAGATGAGTTACAAAAAATACTTAAACCACAGATGTTAACATCACTAAAATACATTTCTAAACAGCAGCATCATTAAAGAGAAGTAGAGAAGAAATTATATGAGAAGGGAGATGAGTCAATAGTTCAAGGGGGAGAAAGTAGAAGCCCAAATGCTTTGTCACAGGTGCCAATTTGGGGTAGGCAAGTGGGTGTAGCGGCTAGCCGGAGGGGTTGTCAGGATGCGAGGGAAGTACAGCAGAGGAGAGAGCAAGAAAACTGGTTACCTGGAAGTTAGGGGATGCAATCACATGAGTTTAGAGTTAGGAGGTGTTGTCGGAGCTGATGTTTGAACTGGCCGAGTTTAGGTAGGTTTGCCAATTCACTGTGCAGACCATTGAACCAGGAAGGTGCTCTGAAGAGAAAGGAGCATTGACATTGAGTAGTCTGGCACCTCAGGACAAGAAGGAGTTCATTGAAAGAGGTGCACGTGTGTTGGGTCTTAGGAGGTTTGTTAAGGAGGCATCCCACTCCTGGTGGCATGAGTCCTAGGAGCACCTTTTTTTTTGTAAGAAGGCATGTTTGGTACTTAATTCTCCCAGTTAGGTGAAGCCACTCAGCTTGAGCATAGAGCTCACAAGTGTGGGTGAGATGGGAGGTGCCTGTTAGAAGTCTACAGACCTTGTTCAAGGCAACAGTGAGCCTTTTGAGTGTGGTAGAGGAAGCTGCTCCATATATGACTAGGCCATAATCGATGATTGATAGCACTGAACTGTGAATTGCTAGTTTAAGAGCATCAGGGGGTTAGACTCCTTCTGTGTCTATAGAGTAGACCAATTCTAGTGTTGACTGCCCTAACAACATTCTCAATGTGTGCAGCATAGGTAAGGTAAGGTGACTATCAAGGCTAACCCCAAGATACTTGAAGTGCTGTATTTGTTCGCGGGGGGTTCCTTGGTTATTTCTGATGGTAAGTGGGGTGCACTTTGCGTTTGTTGCGGGCGGATGAAAACAGCATAACTTTTGGCTTCTTGTAGTTTAGTAACAGCTTATGTTTGCCAAACCAGTGCTTAACTTCCATGAAACCACATTGTAGATTGGTGTCAAGCAGGTTTGGGTCCGAGTGGCTTGCAAAGATGACTGCATCATCCGCATATAGCAGGGTTCATTGGTGGCATGCAGATGGCAGGTTGTTAAGGAAGATGCTGAACAGGAGTGGGCCTAGAATTGATCCTTGTGGTACACCAGATCATACTGGTCTCTGCTCCGAGAGAACATTGGGGACAGTCTTAGGGCAGACTGGGGCAAGAGGTCCTTTCTGCTGACAGTTTCTGTGTTTCTATAACATGGGCCATGGATGCCCACTATGTCCATTTAGTAGTAGATCGGCTCCAGGAGACTTAAAGTGTGTGTGTATTTCAGGCCTCTGCTTGTTACGAGAATGACCACTAGACAAAACCGTTACCCATCCCGCTAGTGCACTCATACATTCGTGCTTCACGAATGTGTGAATGCTGCAGTTTCCCATCAAAACTCTCAACATTCAAGAGGTTTCAACCACCATGTGGAGGATGCAGTAAGCAGGACAGTCTCTCCCTAATACAAGAATAGAGACTGCCTTAGAATTAGGTATTGAGGTCCCTCAGTAGACTTGCCCCGTTGACCTTCCAGCCCTCCAAAAATTAAAATAAATTTGCCAGGGACAGCTGTATCCTCCCCTCAACACCACAACACCACCCACCTCACAAAAAAGAAAGATAGCCTCATGCTTAGTGTGCCTGATCATTCAAAGAAACCCAATAGCTATTCATAGTGTGCACCAAAGTGTCTTGCAGCACTTCATGAGGGAGGCTGATGAGCAGGGTACATCTGTGCAAAGCAGGAAGCTTACCTCCTATCGCAAATCTCCAGGGAATAAGATTAGGTTACCTTTGGGGTCTGCAATGTTTGTTTCCTATCTGGCCCCTTACTGAACACAGATCCTAAGTGTGAGCAGGGAAAAGGGAGGGAGTGGCAAGTTAGGGAGATTGAACAAGCTATGGAGACCAAAATCAGCCTGAACAGTAAGGCAGCTAATACATATCATTTAAAGCTCATCAGTTAGATAACAATGTGCAGTTTCAAAAAGGATACTTCATGTAAGTGGATCAGTGTTCTGCATTGCCTACAGTGGAAGGCTGCAAAGCAGGGGTGCATGAGGCTTTACTGTCCAGCATCTTAATGATGGTAGCCCAGCTGGGATGGAGAGACACATCTGGATCCATGGATACTTCAACCAAAATGTCCATTGACCCAGTGTTGGGATTATCACACTCTGGTTGACTCTGCAGGGTGAACAGTCACTGTGGGGGGGGGGGGAATCTCTGTGACCCTTGCATGGGGGGTCCATCTTGGATGTAGGAGGGCTGGATTTGGGAGTCGATCATCAGGATTCTCTTCTCAGTCAGTGCTTCAAATTATTGTCAGTTCTGTGGATTCAATCCCTTCATCTCACTCTTTGATGTTTGGGTTTGGTGGATACCGTTTTCCTGAAATTTCATTATTTTGGATTGCTTATCTGTGCCAACTGGTTTGGAAGTCTGAAATCAAGAGCTGTTTTCTCCAGATTGCATGGATGTTAACAATGTCTGCCTTCCAGCCAGAACTCATGCTGTATGATGAAGAAACTATTTGACTTCCAGGGGGTACCAAAGGTATGCCATTTGCCCTCCAATTATACCTGAAAGGTGGCTGAGTAGCATAAGGAGTATGGTAAATTTATTTTTGCCAGCTCCTTCTTGATAGGCCCATATGCTTTCTGTATGTCTGCCAGGTCCTTACAGAAATCTTGAAAATAAATATCCGAGTGCTGGCCAGGTGGCACTGAGGGTTAAGGCGCTGGATGCCTTACCTCACGCCATGCTGGCGGCCAGGGTTTGTGAATGACCTCGGGTCATCAGGGAGCCAGAATGGGGGAGAGGGGAGCTGGATCGAGCCACCTAATGGCAGCTCTCCTCTCCCAGGGAGGTTGTCACCCCACGTAATTCCATCACTGCTGGGTGGAGGACCAGTGATGGTGCAAGCGGGGGGGGTGACATGAAGGGAGGGTGTCTTGAGTGTGACATGTGTGTGCCTCCACTCATGCTCTCATGCTGAGATGGGGTGGGAGAAAACCGGAGGAAAAAAAATGCATATTAAAAAATATATATATATATATATAGATATAGATATATATATATATATACATTTACATATACAGTATATAGATTCAGAGGCCATTCCTTTTAAGACCCTCTTCTCTCTTGCCAGGTGTAAAATTTGTTCTTCCCTACTAAATCTCAAGAAATAAGCTAATATGGGTTGGTGGGAGCTCCTCTGCCAGGTTTGTGACCCAAGGTTTGGTGAGCCCTCTCTACTTCTAGCAGGCTGTCCCAGCTGTAATCTAGGAATTTAGGTAGCATGGTCTGAAGGAAAGCACATGTATTCCTGTCTTCTGTACCTTCAGGCAGACCCATTATCCTAATATTATTGTGGTACCCTCTATTTTCTAGGTTGTCAATCTTAGTCCAAAGTTGACTGACTTTCTGTTCTAGATACGTGACTCTATTAGTCTGGACAGAGACTTGGGTGTCTAGCTGGACAGTGTTTAGTTCAGAGTTTTTCACTCAAAATTCCATAGCTTCTACTCATTGTCCTGTATCCTGCCCAGTGCCATAAATCTGAGGAATATCTGGCAATAATGTTTTTGCAACCGGCCCGGTGGTGCTGAGGGTTGAGGCGCTGGATGCCACACCTCACACCACACCGGCAACCGGGGTTCGGGAACGAGCCTGGGTCATCGGTGGTCAGAAGGGGATGAGAAGGATCGAGCATCTGTAGGACTGCTCTCCTTCTCTGGGGAGGGGGACAGGATGCCTCGGTGGACTAGTGGCCTCTGGCAGTGGCTGGGGATGATGGCAGGCCATAGGCAGACTTGGGGGACATGCAGTGGCAGATGGCAGGAAGGGACACATGCGGTAGCATGCGCACTCCTGTCCATTGGCATCATTGCACTCCACAGACTTCCATGAGGGAGAAAAATGAAAATATGGGCACCAGTCATGGCGGCGTGATGGCCGTCTCCAAGGGAGACTCAATCAGCGCCAAGGGTATGCGGCTTCACTGGAACCAGTCCTGGTGCGAGAGTGTGAGGGGAGCTCTCCACCTCCCCACTGCAGGGGTATGCAGCAGGCCCGAATATGGAGCCAGGGGGTCCTTGGGATGGTGGATGGAAAAACCTCAGGAGGATGCCTGGAAGTGTGAGTTAAGCAGACTGGTGGCTAGGGGAAAAAAGTACTAAAAATAAAAATAATGTTTTTGCATTAATTTTGTCTCTTCCATGTCTGACCGTTGGGATGCCCCCATCGAGGAAGACCCAGACGAGGTCACCATTGTTGTCATTTATTGACAACCATCTGAGGTAATTTTTCAAAATGTGCTATTGCCACTAATATCAGCCTGATGCCAGTTACTGCACCCAATTTCGTTAGCTCTGCTCAGCCTCTACCAAATTCTTGTTCATTGAGGGGAGGCTGTACTGTTAGTGGGTGAAAAAAATATTTAAATTCATTAGCTACTGAGCTCTGTTTTCATGCTGTCATCCTGTCAGCTGCTCATGCATGCGCACTCTGTCCTGTCACATTTCAACAGTGTGCAAACCCACTATATTCTGAAATTGCCAATCCCTGCCAGATTCCTCATTGTGTGTTCCTGTTGCATACTGAGATTGAGTGTTTCACCACCTTTTGAAATGGCACATCCTTGACATATTCTGAGACTGCATGCCCCCCACCAACATTTTAAAATTGCGCACCACCTTGACATGTTATACCTTGGTTCAGCACTGCATTCCAAAACCACCTTTTGATGCATTATAAAGTACAGTACCATGCATCTGAACACTCCAGAAATGTAAGCACTGCAGCCAACCCTAGTGCTACAGTTTCTTAAACTTTGGAAAAATAGGTACTATAAGGTTGCTGAAAGGGAGGACTAGATTGTGAGTTCAGGCTATAATATCATCAGTGGCTTTTCACTGAAACTGGCTATTTTGAACAGGTAGTGAAATCAGGGTTACAAAATAGGTCATAGCCTTAAAATGAAGTAATGCAGAAACCTAGGCCCCCATATTCAAAGGCCAGGGGCTTTCCGGCACACATAGATGCGTCACCCAAATAAATGAGCCACTGCAATAAAGTGCTATATTCAAACAAGATGCACGATCACATTATCCTGTCTGAATATATCAATGGTTGTGCACTGCTCAAATGGGGACCACCGCCAATGCACCAGCGCATCCCCCTGGATGGGCTGAATACCTGAAATGGGGATGCGTGGTGCAATGGAAGAGAGGCTGGGCTCAAATTCCAGATATTCATCCCAGAGTATGCAAATGAGGCCATTAGGCATGCAAGGTGCAAATGGGCCATTTGCATGTCATTATGGCCCCATTGCATACATGTAGCAGGGATGCATTCAACAGGATGCGCCAATTGGCCGTCCCCCTCCCAGTTCTGTGTACAGTCATGCTCTAGCCCTGGTTGTCCCGATCCCTGTGTGACATAGAAAACAAATCATGTCTGAACCCCTTTTTCTATAATGTATTGTCCCCCTTCCCATCCTGATCCTTATGTGATATACAATAAAACCCTGTCCAACGCCTTTTTCCATAGTGTAGTATCCCTCTCCCAGTACTGACCCCCGTGTGAAAAGAAATAAAATCCTTTCCAAACAATTTTTTTTCATAGTGTAGTGGACCCTCAACCCCCACCCACTGGGAGTATGCACCTCCACACTCCCCATCCCAGCATGTCCAGGAAGCCAGCCGAGCAGTGCACTGCATAACTCCATGGCTGCCCGTGCTACGAACTGTCAATGCCATCAGTGCAGACCACCAGCCCATTAGCTGACACTGTCAACTACGGCTTGCAGGGTGTCCTGTAGCTGTCATCTCACAACTTTGTAAGTTAGGAATGGCAGCGCATAGTACACACTGCAAGCCCATTGTTAGACAATGTCAGCCAATGGGCTGGTAGTGCATACAGTAAGCTGCCATGCATTAACTGTTCAGTCTGTGGGCAGCCATGGAGGTGTGCTGTGGGCTGTGCTGCTCGCTGGCTTACTGAACATGCTGGGATGGGGGAGCAGGGTGGTATGTGGATGCCTCAGTGAGTGGGGGGTCGGGGTCCACTACACTATTGAAAAAAGGGTTCAAAAAGGATTTTATATCATTTCACATGGGGATCGGTATGGGGAGGGGAGACACTACATTACCAAAAAAAGGGTTCAGAAAGGATTTTATTTCTTTTCATATGGGGATCGTGACGGGGGGGGACACTAAATTAAGGAAAAAGGATTCAGAAAGGATTTTATTTCTTTCACAAGGGGTTAGGACTGGGGTCACTACATTACAGAAAAAAGGGTTTGGACATGATCTGATTTTTGTTTCACATGGGGATCAGGACAATCAGGGAAGAGGGGGCTCGCCACCGGGCTGCAGGGGCTGTCAAGTGCTGTGCTGCGATGTGTAGTACAGCAGCTGCCTGTGGATGACTTGGGGTTAGGTGTGTTCCCTACATGCCTAACATTGTGTTTCATATTTCTGAGATGTGCAAGCAGATATGCCGCACATCTTGGCTGAATATGGGGATGTGTCGCATATTCATGGGCACACCACCTGGAGATGCGCTCCATACATCATGGCTGTGCTTGGGCACAGCCGGAGATGTGTGATGCATCTCTACCAATTGAATATCATGCAGCAGTGCAATTCTTGAGATGTGCTGGTGCATCTCCTTTAAAAAATCCCTCCTAATTTTTGGTATAAGATTTATTGGGGGTATGCTAATTCTAATTCTGCAATGTAGCATTTTTGGCCAGACTCCCTCTTTAAAACCTAGAGATGGTCATTAATGTTCAGATAAAAATATAATGTTGAAACTCTATGGTATAAATGTTATTATTTTGTTATTTTGATTCTATCTTGACTGTATTATATTTTTTTTCATTGATTTCTGGCACAGGCCTTACTAATATAAGAAGATTTTGATGTATAAATGATTATTAGAGCATTGGTTTTAAGGTATGTAATGATTTTTTGATCTATGCCTGAGACGTGTTTGTTTTGTTTTTATTTATAGACACATATGCTTCAGAACATTTGAGGACTTTAGCAGCACAACCTACATTAGCAAAAAGCTTGGGGGAAGGACAATCAAGTTCCATATATGTAGTGCATGCATCTGGTGACATTAATCAGAGATTAACAGCATCGATACAATCCAGCACCAATTTGACATCTAACAGTTTACCTGCTGGTAGATGCACAGCCGCAGTGTTTTCTGCAGCCAATACTACACCAGTATCAATACAAACCTCCAACAATTTAACATCTAATTGTTTAGAATCTGGGAGTGTTGTGCTTTCAGTAAGTGGTGTTATGCCAACAGCAGCACAAACTGCAGTCATTTTATAATGTAACTGTTTAATATGTGGTACCTCCATAAGTAGCATGCTTTCAGTTGCCAGCATAATGCCTGCATTGACATGGCCCTTCTTAAATCCTGAAATCCTGCTTATAGTATACAAGCTTTGGATAGTAATATTTATACAATGAGTGAGGCATCGCACCCTACGATTAACTTGTTACATAAAGGTTTACAGGTGTGGAATACCTGTAACATAATCACTTGGAGTTTGTAACCTCCTACTACAGTGACAAAGACAATTCTAAAATATTCAGAGTGGCACAAGATAACTTAAAGCCTTCTAGGGTTCAAACCCAGACTACAAACACTCAGGCTGGTAGTTTAGTGAGCCAGATCTGTGAGGATTTTTCTCACTAGCTGAGGTTTTTTAAAATTATACTGATGCTGTTACAAAATTACAGGATAAGGACAATTTGAAGTAAGAAAGAAATAATGTGACCCATTGGGATGAGATTTCAAATTGCTTAGCGGTGGCTAATACTGCACTAAGAAAAAACATCTAGTTGTCAGCATTGTTCCTAGTTGCAAGATTGCACAACACCAGAGAAATAAAGTGTATCCATGGGAAAGCACATGCCTAGCCATATGAGCCATAGCTTAGTGGTTAAGAGCACTGGGACAGTATCCTGTGGGCATGGGTTCAAATCCCAGTGAGTCACAAGATTTCTTTCTCACTTCAATTTGCGATTTCAAATTGCTTAGCAATGGCTAACACTGCACAAAAAAAAAAACATGTGGTTGTCAGGATAAGGACAAAGAACTAATGAATGAGAATATTGGTTAATGTGAACTATAAAGAGTTGTTTGATTAGATGTCTACATTACATTACAACATATTGGCGATGTGATTTAAGAACATTTTTGTGCTGAACTCCTGGATCTGCCACCTGCTAAGGGATGACATTATGAGCCAGCATTCATTCTGAACTGAACAAAATCATTTGCCCCCAACTGTGGTAAACGTTTGTCTAATAAACTCTATGACATCATGCACAGCATCAATAGCTCATGTGAAAGACTCTAGCTGGTCAAAATTCACAAATCTCTATGTTTCATACTATTCCTTATCTCTTAAAATCCTTAAGGATTCTATCATGTTAGATATGGGGAGGGAAGGGGATGGGTGGAAGGAGATAATTAAAATCAGTTCTGTACAGTAACATTTTAGAAAAGAAAGGATGCTATCTGATAAATAAGAGAGATGATGTATTATGTTTGTAGGTAGCATTATAGGAGTGTTAAACCACAAAAGATTTTCAGATGACCAGCTGATCATGATGGCTAAAATTCTTCATGCTTAACTGGATTTGCCAAAGCACTTGCCTGTCAATTTCAGTGATATGATACAGTTTGAACAGTTTTAAGGAATCAGAATTAAGGTTTTGCATCCCAGAGAAGGTGAATGACAAGTATATACCACAGGGTCAGAAAGACTTCCTAAAACTCTGTTTGTACTATTGCATGACAATCACTTCTACAGTGTCACAAATGACAAACAAAATTGTAGGGGCCAGATACCTCTGTGAATACTGTCATGTGGCCTTTATCCACAAATATAATCATTCCTGTGTTTTTTTTTGTTTTGTAATGTGTGCTGTGATTCATGCCTTGAAGAATAGATAGCTAGTGTACCGAAGTGTTACAGGTGTAAAACTATTTGTATATTAGCTGCATGTCTGGAGACACATAGCAAAAGCTGTCACAAAGAAAGTGTTATGTGAATCATAGATTTTGTGTAAGAAATGTGGCATCTTTTACAAAGGAAAACACAAATTCAAATCCATAGAATGCCACTGATGTGGCATAGAGGGAGAGTCAGCAGACAAGCATCCGTGTTACGTCACAGCTTATGAATGTGCAAGGATCAGAAAAATGTATTGTATATGATTTTTGAATGCAGGAAAGAAAAGGTAATACATGTCCCACATTATGTTTTTGCCAAGCAACTGGATGGCGCCAGGTGGTGGAATTTTAAGGGGAAAGCTGTGTGAACGATTTTGTCAAGACATTTTGCTACTAAACCTTTCAAACATTTCACATTTATCACACATAATGCAAAGGGCTATGATGGTTATTTTATCATAAGCCAGTTCATAAAGGAAACAATATGAATCAAGTTACTAACTCATGGGGCAAACTGATTTGTGTGACAGTGCCTATTTTTCATATCAAATATAAAGATTAGTTATATTTCTTACCATTAAAATTTGAAAAAATACCATTCACTATGGGGATCCAAGACACACAAAAGGAACACTTTTCACACTTTTTTAACACCAAGGCCAGTGAAAACTATGTAGATCCCCTGCCAGAGGCAAAGTATTATGGAGTAGAGTACATGATGCCTAAGAAGAAAGAGAATTTTCTAAAATGGCACTTAGCCAATCAACATAAAAAAAATTGACCTGAAAAGAAATCTTTGGTATCATCACTGCCAGTTAGATGCTGAAATTCTGATAAAAGCCTGTGAGAAATTTGGACATGTGATATATATGATATTCAGAGAGATTTTGAAAAAGACAATAGGGAGGTAGAACTAAAGCTGTGCTGCATTTTCTAGACCCTTTCTGTACAAACATGCATGGCTATGTATACAGATTCTTTTTTCTGCAAGAAAATAACTATAACTATCCTTTCACCTGACAACTATTATATGCAAAAAAGTGATACTTCACACTGGCTATACAATAGTTAATGTACACAGCACATAAATAAAATATTTGATTCAGCCTGCTCTGCAGGGTGGGAAATTTAGTTGGTCCTTATTCCCTAAATGTATATGCAGTGATTCAAGGTGTTCTCACAGCTTTTACATTCTGTGGGTGTTTCTTTTCATGGTTGCAGCATCTACTACAATGAAAAAGACAGAAGTTTGATGACATGAACTAACCTTGGACAGTTATTCAACCAGACCATGCAAAAAAACTATTGTCTGAAACAGAAGGTATTCAGTGTTAGGGTGATGTGGAAACATGAATGGTGAGAGAAATTGAGTTCAGATCATAGAGTGTCAGGGTTTTTCAGAGATGAACATTTCCATCAGCCTCTCAACCCAAGAGAATCTCTTTTTTGGTAGGAAGAACATGCCATCTGTTTGTACTGTAAGGCTCAGCCAGAAGAAAAGATTTGCTACTATGATTTCACTAGTCTATACCTTTTTGTCAACAAAATGAAAAAATACCCTGTAGGTCACCATACAGTCATTTATGAAACATTTTCAGATATCAGTCAATGCTTTGCTTTGGTAAAGGTTAAAGTCCTGCCTTCCAGGGTTTTGCTTTTTCCAATTCTACCATCCAGGATTAGAAAAAATCCTGTGCTTACTTTATATCACACCTGTACTGAAGACTAGCTTTAGACAAGGGAATGAGTTCACAGTGATAAACAGGGAGTACCAGTTGGTACTTAATGTACCATGGAACTAAATTTGTCCTTAGAAAAGGGGTACAATGTTATTGAAATTTATGAAATACAGGATATTTCAGGTAAACTTCAACATAGCTGTTTACAGACTACATCAAATTGCATCTGAAACAAAACTGGAGGCACCTGTCTTCCCTTCATGGGTAAAAAATGAAAAAGAAAAAGCCACATACATACATGATTATTATCTTAGGGAAGGGGTGCATGTAAATCCAGGAGACATAGCAGTTAACCTGGTAAAGCAACAGCTAGCTAAGTTATCTTTGAACTCACTATAAGGAAAATTTGATCAGAGACCTAACCTCTGAAGCACAAGTTTAACTGCAGACCCAGAAGAGCTGTTTAAGCATGCGGTTGCTCCCTACCACAATGTGTCCTCCTGCTGGTCCATTGATTATGACACAGCATGCCTACACTGGAAATATGACAACTATCACAACACAGAATCAAATAAAATTAATATATTCATAGCTAGTTTCATTACTGCTTATGTTCGACTAGAACTTTATCATTTGTTAGATTGATTACATGATTGCTGTCTATACCACAATATAAATTCTGTCATTTCTGTGATGAGGTCAGTTGAATGGAACCCTAGGGGATTATTTAGGGGGACTGACCAGTGAACTGCCTCCAGCTGAATACATAACAGAATTTGTGTCTTCAGGTCTGAAAAAATACACATATACTGTAGGCTGTCTAGAGGGATGATATACAATAAAATTAGAGGCATGACCCTATCAGCTTGTATGAATACCCTGATCAGTTCCAACAGCCTGAAAGATCTTTTGTTTGATTATTCAGGGGCAGAGACATCTAAAGAAATCACTGTTACACAGTCAAGGATCGTTAGAAAAAGAAACAGTTGGTCTATTCATATTGAGTCTTTAACAAACAGACAAAGGGTATGTTACAAGATAGGCCTATTTCCTTTATTAATATCCCTTTTGTATGTACTGTAATGTTCTTTAGAGTTAAGACACTGACTCTTTAAAATGATTGTAATAGTTAAATAAAATAACCAGAATTTCTGTAAAAGCTAGTTTGGGTCTGGTACTTATCTAGATAAGAGACAGACAGGTTTATGACCCTAAAAGTCATAACTCTCAGATAAAACTGGATATTTTGTTTCCTGTAAAAGGAAAGGGCCAGCATGATGCCAGTTTATGGTCAACCAGAATCAGAAATGCAGAAACCATATGTTACAGTGATTAGATATGGAACAATAGTGACACCTGCAGGACCTTGGTCTGTTGCACCCCAAACTCTAAATCCCAAAAGTGATGGGTGTGGCATGAGAATGACCATTCAAACTGCATTTATCAGACACTCATTTTGAAAAGCACTACAGTTTAGCTTGGAGTCAACAGCCTGAGGACTTGGTGGGTCTCTGAGCAGTGAGAACTTACGCAGTTTTATATACTTGTGTTGAAGTATATGATTGGTCCTGGACCATCCTTTAGAACAAGACCTGTGTTTTTGTGGAAATTGATTTTTCACATGCTAAATGGAAATTCTGATTTTAAGTCAGAATTTGAGAACAAGGACTTCACTCTTTAAGAAAAAGGATACTCAGAGACAAATTTTTAATTCCAACAAATCTTGTATTTTCCAAAGAACTTTTCTTCGTCTACACAGAGAAAAGGTTATTCTCAAAAAGGACACTTTTCTGGACTGAAAACCTCAGATCAAGGTATAATTTAGAACAACTGTATATAGTGTTTTCTGTAAATCATCCAATGTTATTTTTGGTATTGTCTGCAGTTCAAAGAACTTCCAAATTGTAGAATTTACTGCATTGTTTTTATTTAAGTAAACATTTATGATTTTTGTTATCAACTCTGCCTGGGGTCTGATTGTGTGACCTAACATTTTAACAGAAGGGTTTTATAAAAGACTGTGTGCCTTGATAACAAAGATAGTGACTGCTTGGCTATCCTACAAAACTACTTAGGCTGACAGTGGCAGTGGTGGGATTCAAACCCTGAACATAGTACAGAGCTAAGGGGACTCAAAACTACTGTTTCCACTCTCCCACTGGGGAAAAGGAATGCTTCCTGAACCCTGAAATGGCTCATGACGTCTGTAAAAAGGGGATCCTCCCTGCAAACAGGGGGTCCTGCCATGCCCCTCAGGTGAGACTTGTGACAGATTTTCTGCCAGCTACTGGTATTTTGAAAGGTCTTACAAAACCATCACACAATCAAGGGCAGAATTTGGAAAGGGGAAAAATACATTTGGTTGTAGACAATAAACCCTATCCTGTTTGAATTTTTGTTTTTGAGCAGAGAAGTGTAGTATATAATAATGTCTTCCCAGTAAAGCACCATGAATCCAGAACAACTGAGGAATATCTGTGGGGAAAAGGGCATTCCTAGTGAAAACAAAAATAAAAAGCAACTCACAGAGGCCATTATGGCAGGTGAGATGGAAGAAGTGCAACACCATTTGGAGCCACAGGTGGTGACTCCAGATAAGCAGGGCCCAAAAGAGAAGGAACCATCTACAAGACAAAAAGTTGGAGCTGAAGAGGCTGCAGATGTAGGAGAAACAGCTTGAGAATGAACCAAAATAGTTCAAGATGGAATTGGATGATTGACAGTGACAGATAGAGGCCCAGGCAGAAGAAAAGCAGCTCCAGAGACAGGCTGAAGAGTGACAGAGAGACACTGAGGCAGAAGAATGGAAACACCAGAGGGAGTTTGAGCTGGAAAAGCTGAAGCTCTAACAGACAGGAACCCCAACAACACCAGAGCAGGTAAGTGGTGGGATTGGGTCTGAAACTCCAGGACTGGGGTACAAGTTAAATTCAAAATTACTGGCTGAGTTTCAAGAAGGGGAGGATATGGACATGTTTTTAAATTTATTTGAAAAGATCTGTATCCAGGCCAATCTGCCCAAGAAGACCTGGAGCCTTAAACTGTCTCCACTAGTTACTGGCAAGGGAAGGGAAGCATTGGGACAGATGAATAATCTTGATAGTAAAGATTCTGATAAGTTAAAAACTGCTTTATTAAAAAATATATTCTGAACCCTGATGCATATAGAGCAAAGTTCCAGAAACTCCAAAACAGGCTGAAAATTAGCTTTGAGAAAGTAGCCACTAAACAGCATCAATATTTAAAATGTTGGTGAGAGGGGGTGACAACAGATTCTGTTGAAGCTATTGAAGGGGTGGTGTTGCTTGAACAGTTTTATGTTAGGTTCTGGACTATACTTTAGAACAAGACCTGTGTTTTTGTGGAAATTGATTTTTCTCATGCTAAATGGAATTATTGATGTTAAGCCAGAAATTAGAAACAAGGACTTCACTCTTCAAGAAAACCCCTAAGTTTAGAAAAAGAACAGTCATATCCTGATTTTTTTATTCCAACAAATTGTGTTTTCCAAAGAACTTTTCTTCACCTACACAGAGAAAAGGTTTTTCTCAAAAAGGACACTTTTCTGGACTGAAAACCACAGATCAAGGTATAATTTAGAGCAACAGTATATAGTGTTTTCTGTAAACCATCCAGTGTTACTTTTGGTATTGTCTGCAGTTCAAAGATCTTCCAAACTGTAGTATTTACTGTGTTTTTTTTTTTAAGTAAACTGTTATGATTTTTCTTATCAACTCTGTGTTGGGTCTGATTGTGTGAGCTAACATTTTAACAGTGACTGTGTGCCTTGATAACGAAGATAGTGACCGCTTTGCTATCCTGCAAAACTACTTAGGCAAGAAGCTGCAAGTGGCAATGATGGGATTCAAACCTGAACATAGTACAGAGTCAATGGGACTTGAAACAACTGTTTCCACCCTCCCACTGGAAAAAAGGAAGGTGGATGACACTTCCTGAACCCTACAACTGCTCATGAGTTCCGTAAAAGGGGGATCCTTCCTGCAAACAGGGGATCCTGCCATACCTTGAGGTTAGGCTCGTGATAGGGTCATCTTTGACAAAAGAGTTATCAAAATTGTAAAGCAATCCTTTATGGTTACTGAGAACTGGAAATGGATATCAGGTTACAGCATCCCTTTTCAGATCCCTCTAATAGTGGGAAAAGCTTCTTCATAAAACAAGTGTTGAAAAATTCTGAGGCCAAGTTATCACACACACCTCAAAATGCTGCCTTGGTTTAGGCTGTTGGCAACCTTTGTATAACAAACTGATGTTAAAGTCTCTGAAGATTAAATCTGTGGAGGGGCTGCTTGTGTCATTAGCTAATGGTGATCTCTTACCACCTGGGAAGGTTAATTTGGTTGTCATTGATCATATCATACTAGGTAGGAAAGAACAGGAACAGCAACAGACTTGTGTCCATACAGGCTGTCCTCCCACTTCTCAGTGGTTATAACCATCAATATTATGTTAATTCCATAAATTGTGTAGGCTTTCCTTAAACATTTCTAAGACAGTTGCATTGACTACATCATTAGGCAGTGAGTTGCAAATTCTGCCCACCCTCACAAAAAAGTTTCTTCTACAGTAGTTAGCTTGTTAGCTGTTGCACATTGTAATAAGCATTTCTGCCATCTAAGGTTGTGCAAAATGTTTAAACCTAATTCCCGGGCATGGATCTGAGTTCTGAATCCTTGATAGTTTTGAATAATAGTATCATGTCTCCTCTTAGTCTATGTCTTTCAAGAGTGTAGAGCCCTAAACATTATAACCTCTTATTACATGACTTATTGTTGAGTGACAGTATCATTTTGGTAGCCTGCCTCTGCACTGTTTCAATCAGATCAATGGCCTTATGCAGGAATGGGGTGTAGGTATGGGCAAAATGCGTGTACCCAGCCCATGGAGCTGCGCACCCATGGACAGGTGCACCAGTACTGGCATTCACTAATGCTGGCCACTTTTCTATGGCCCCAGCCCCCCCCGGCATGCAGGTGCACAGAGGGGTGTTACGTAGACCAGGCACGCATCCAATGGGATGCCCAGACCCTGTCTGCCAGTGGATCCCTTTTTGCCCACAGGGCATGTATGTCGGCTGCTGGTGCACATTTCACCAACCACTCTGGGCACAGGATACCCTATTGGGTGCCCTGGCCCTCCTCATGGCCCCCATGGGCAGGGGCAGCATGTCGCAGGGGTCTGCAGCACCCAGACTTCTTGTCCGCTGCCAGCATTGACATCCTGAGGGGGCACATAGCCCTTATGGCTTGGGTTCTGAGGCATAAGATTCGTTCCCTGCACCCAGCAATCTTCACCTTTGTGAATGGCGTGGAGTACGGCCACGTCCCTGACATGACCCTTGTTAGTTGACTGGTGCCCATGTTTCATTGCCAAGTGGCCACTATATCATTTAAAATCAATAGAAAAGCTGCTGCCCATTGCATTTAATGGAGTGTGCCCCCGTGCTGTCACTGCTATCTCGTCAGCATGCTAGTGAGAGCAGGGGCATAGCTGGGGTGGCAGCAAACAACTGGGAAGTCCTTGGGACCCGGTTTTTACATTTTTATGAGTGATTGATCTTAAGTAGTTAAAACTTTTTGGACATCTTCACTTTATTTGGATCCTCTGGTGGCAAGGCACCAATAGGTATGGTGTAGGGGCTGACTGCTTTAACTTGGTGACTCTCTTTAAGTCAGTGTAGACATCCAAACAGCTGACCATTGACAGGGATGGTGTCCTTTCTCATTGTCTGTGCTTTCTACTGAATGGCAACCTGCAGTTAACACTGACATTCAATTAAACACCTGGAAATTTGTTAGTGTGACTGACAGGTTAGTCTTGTACTGAAGCAGAATATCATTACCAATTCATTTATTTTCATTAATAAGCCAGATAGTAAATGTTCATATGAAGGGGCATTGGGGGATGAATCAAAGCATAATGTATTAGAAAATCAGTGCACTGCAAATACAGAATGATCATCTGTAGTAGCAATTGTGGGGGGGGGGAGAAATCATTGTACAATTAGTAAACTACAATTTTATTTTATTGGTTGCCTATCCTTCCCCTCTCCTACTCAGTTTTACTCTGTATTGAACACTGAGTTGATCACTGACAGACACTCATTTTGTTATAGTAAACTAAAGTACCACCCCCATATTCAAGGAATAAACACACTGAAAGAGATGAGAGAGAAGTAAGTGCCACTTACTTCTTTCTCACCTCTGTTTGTATGTGCTCCATAACTATGCACACCACACTCCTGTGTGATTGTTACAAATAAACACACAGAGTCTGTTTTCCAAAGAGGTATTCAATAAAGAAAAGAAAAAAATAGCAGAGATTTAACTGACAGGTTATTTTGCTTCAGGTTGTTTGATTTAACACATATATTCTTAGTACAGATCGGGACAATCAATTGTTGTATATCTCTTTTTCTTTTTTTTTACAGAACCGAACAGGAAATAAGCACTAGGAAGTTTGTGAGGGAACTGAGGGTGGAAGAACCACTGGCGGGGAATGACTACCACTCAGTATGGTTCACATTGGATATGGGTAAGGAAGGAGTGGAATGGTGCTGGACTTCAGGAGGGTTGACTTCGGGAGGATGAGAGAAGTGGTAAAAGGGTACCTGGCCAGAATTCAACCTAGTATGGGCACTAACCAGAGGTGGGAGTTCATTAAAGCTGGGGATAGTGGAGGCAACCAGAACCGGCAGCAAGGCCCAGAGCAAGAAAGCTATGGCAAAGAAACCTTGCTAGGTGAGCAAGGAGGTCATGGAAAAGGTAAGGAGGAAAACAGCTGCCTTTAGGAGGTACAAAAAACAGGAAGGGGGAAGAACAGGGAGGAGTACCTGAAGGAATCGAACGAGATGACAAGGGCAGTAAGGGCAGACAAGGCATCTATGGAGCGCAGGCTGGTGCAGGGCATTAAGAAGCAGGAGAAGGACTTCTTCAGGTACATCTGGGAGAAAAGAAGCTGTAAGGACCAAATAGTAAGGATTAGGCAGGAGGAGGGGGTGGGTGGAAGCAGGGGATGAAAAGGCGGAAGCACTAAATGATTACTTCAGCTTGGTATTTACTAAGGAGAGGAGGGGTGATACCCAAGGTTAGGGAGGGCAAAAACAGAGGGGAGGGGGTGACGAATAGGGGAAATTACAGAGGGCAAGGTTCTGGAGGGTTTGAGGGCACTGAGGGTGGACAAGGCACCAGGCCCAGATGGCATCCATCCCAGTGTACTGAAGGAGCTGGCAGAGGACCTGGCGGACCTTTAGCAGACCTATTCAATGCCTCACTACACTCAGGGCGTGTACCTTAGTATTGATGAATAGCTCATGTGGTGCCCTTCCACAAGAACGGACCCAAGGATGAACCGGGGAACTACAGACCAGTGAGCTTCACATCCATTGTGGGTAAGCTGATGGAGACTATCCTGCAGGAGAGGCTGGTGGCCCTCCTGGAGGCCAAAGGGCTACAGGACAGCAGACAGTGTGGCTTTATAAGTGGCAGATCCTGCCAAACCAACCTGGTGGAGTTCTGTGACTGGGTAACTAGGCAATTGGACGGGGGCCATGCAGTGGATGTCCTGTACCTGGACTTTAGTAAGGCATTCAACTCAGTGCCACATGGGAAGCTGGGAAGTAAGTTTGAAGGCACAGGGGTGGGTGCAAAGCTGGTGAGATGGGTGGGAAACTGGCTTCAGGGAAGGCAACAGAGGGTGGTGGTGGTGGGTGGGAAGCTTTAATTCCCAAGTGTAGTGATGAGCAGTGTTCTGCAGGGCTCGGTGTTGGGAACAGTTTTTGTTTGGGATATTCCTTGCAGACATATCATTGGGCATTGAGAGCAAGACCAGTCTGTTTGCTGACAACACAAAGAAGCAAGAGGTGGTGGATGGCCTAGGGGGATGGCAGGGGTTGCAGGATGATCTGGCAAAGCTGGAAACCTGGTCAGGCACATGGCAACTGGGGTTCAATGCCAAAAAGCGCAAGGTGCTGCATTCTGGGGTGAAAAATCCAAGGAGGAGTTATCAGCTGGGGGGAGTACAGCTAGTCAAGACAGAAGAGGAGAAGGATCTGGGGGTACTCATTATGGGGTCAATGAAGAACCCGTCACAATGTAGGAAGGCAGTTGCAAAGGCCAACAAAATGCTGGGTTGCATTGTAAGGGGTATATCCTCAAGGAGGGGAGAAGTGATTCTGCCACTGTATAGATCATTAGTTAGACTGCACCAGGAGTACTGAGTGCAGTACTGATGCCTGTATCTGAAGAGGGTTATTAAATTGTTGGAGGTGGTGCAGTGCAGGGCAACAAAGATGAGCCTGGGACTGGAGGACTTACCATACAAGAGGATGCTGAGGAAGTAGAACATGTACTCGCTGGAGGAGATGAAGGACGGGGGTATATGATTGAAACTTACAAGTACATGAAAGAAATAAACAAGACAGGTATGGAGGGGCTGTTCAAAGTAAGGGAGAGGAGGGACACCTGGCCCATGATATGAGACTGGAGGGAGGAAGGTTCAGAAGAGAGATGAGGAGACACTTACAGAGAGGGTGCTAGCTGGGTGGAATGCATTACCAGTAGAAGTGTTATCGAGTAGAACAGTAAACTGCTTCAAAAGGGGCTGGGACAGGGCAAGGGAGGGTCAAGGGAGGGAAGGGAGGGAGGAGGGAGGGGCAGCTGCAGCATAAGGAATGCTAGCTGCACATTTGAGCAGACTTGATAGACTAAGAGGCCTTTATCTGCTGGCAAATTTCGTATATCCGTATGTTCATAAGCATGAGAATAAGTTTGATGTATGAGCAGTAGTAGGAATGAGTGCTGGTTTCATTCATTGGACAACAAAGCTCATGCTGGCATCTGTGTCATATGCAAGTGTCAAAACTAAAGGAAGCTGTACTAGAAAATCTGTAAATCTAACTAAAGCCGAATAACCTATCAGTCAAATCTATAATTTTTTTATTGAATATTACTTTTAACAAACTCTGGTTATAGCCGATATTGCTATGGAGAGCTTTTAGGAGTGCAAAGAGCATGGAAAAGAATACATGGGTCTTTTGCTGCAGCTATAATACTGCAGTGATACAGTACTGCGCATTCATGATACTCGCACATGTGCAGTTTGCCCTGTAGTCAGCCCTGTTCAACACAGAGGTGCTGACATAACTATGTATGCACGATAGTCATGCATGTGCAGTTTATGTCAATGTAACTGTGTTGCACATAGTGGTAGCCACTGCTGCAGTTGTGGAACAGAAACACAGTGCACCAGGAAGTGAGTATGTTTATGCAGCCCGTGAAGGGAAGAGCTGCATAAACAGAATCACTGGAAATTATGTCAGAGCATTGTGACAGCACATCAGACAGTGGTCTGGTTACATGCTTTCACAGTGCTCTTATACAAATCTGATGATGGCATAACACCTGTGGAGCTTGGCCCACACAGCCATACAAGTCAGACTCAGCAGGAGTCTATCAACAAACTAGACATCTGGTCTGGGACTTGCTCATCATCACAGTCACTTTCTCATTCTTTTCTAAGTAGTAATTTCTGGCAAATGTGTCTTAACCACATTGATCTTAGTGCTGGTAGACTAGTATTGGTTTTTGCTGTTTGTATTAGACAGGTGTAGTAGCAGTCTTGAAGCGGTAGCTGCCGGTGGTTGCTTGCTCTGGAAAAAGTGGTCCCCATAATCATCTACATGTTTTAGAAATGATGCCTTTCCTTGTTTTTGCCTCAAAGAAACTGACCCCTTTAACACAAAAACAAGGAGTCAGTTAAGGTCTCTACCCCAACCCCTTTTTCGCTTCAAGTGAGGAAAGTGATTATGGGTTTGCATCAGATGTAGAGTGGCAGCCATAGGTGCATAGTATTGTTAAACAGTAATCAACTGTATGTAAAAGATCTTTCTATAATGTGTGCTTTCTTAATGTTGTCAATACCACTCCACCCATTTGTACTCTGCCCCTGGATTTCTATGCTCCAAGTGCATTATTTTAAATTTTTGTGTTCAGGACAAAAATGCCTTTCAATCAATCAATCTATCACTTTTATTTGTATACTGGAAATACTTTTCTAATGAAGGTAGTCACTAATCTAAATTCTTTATAGTTTTTAATTTTTCCTTGTGCATGCGAAAGAAACATCTTGTGGTAGAACGACATTTTAAAGGTGTATCAGGGACAAGCCCAATGCACAGCAATCTTATTGTGGCATTCACACGCCATGTCATTCACACCATGCCGCTCCCTCATTTGCTTCCATTCCACGTGTCAGTGAGCTTAAGACTATTGCAAACATGGCAGCTCTGCCTCTTGCTTGCCAGGAAGCCTCCACAACATAGATCAGCCATTCCTGTTTTTATTTTATTTCTTTAATTTTTTTTCAAATACTATCCCCCTCTATCTTCAAATTGTGACCCCTTGTTCTTGCACACCTCTTTTTTTGAAAGATGCTACCCTCTTGGACTTTGTTGATTCCCTTCAGGTACTTGAAAGTTTCTATCATGTCCCCCCTCTCCCTCCTTTCCTCGAGGCTATACATATTAAGCTCCTTAGGTCTCTCTTCATATGTCTTCCGTGCAGACCCTGCACCATTTTAGTTGCCCTCCTCTGGACAGCTTCCATCCTGTCTATGTCTTTGTGAGATTGGGTCTCCAGAGCTGCACGAGTACTCCAGATGGGGTCTCATCAGCTGTCTGTACAGAGGGATAATAACTTCCTGTTTTCTACTGGTGATGCCTCTCCCTATGCATCCCAGTATCCCCCCAGCCCTCCTTGCTGCCCTCTCACATTGCTTGCCCACCTTTAGGTCATCTGATATGACTACCCCAAGGTCCCTTTCCATTTTTGTTGCTGTCAGTATTTCACCCCCCATTGTGTACTCTTCCCCTGGGTTTTTTTTTCCCAGGTACATTACCTTGCACTTCTTAGCATTGAATCTAAGCTGCCATACATTTGACCATTCCTCTAACCTTGCCAAGTCCCTTCTCATCCTTTCCACCCCACCTTGTGCATCAACTCTGTTGCAGATCTTTGTGTCATCTGCAAAGAGACATACTTTTCCTTCCAGTCCCTCTACAATGTCACTAATAAAGACATTGAAGAGGACCGGTCCTAATACTGAACCCTGCGGTACCACACTAGTAACCCCCCTTTCTTCAGAGTGGACTCCATTTACTATCACTCTCTGTGTCCTATTCTCCAGCCAATTCTTTACCCAGGCTGTCATCATGGGACCCACTCCCAGGCTGGCTAACTTGTATATTAATCTTTTGTGTGGGACTGTGTCAAATGCCTTGCTAAAGTCTAGGTAGGCCATGTCCACAGTCCCTCCCTGATCTACTACTTTGGTCACCCAGTCAAAGAAATTTATCAGATTCGTCTGGCATGACCTTCCCACTGTGAATCCATGCTGCCTTGGGTCCTGTGCCCCTCTGGCCTCTAGATACTCGACAATTCTTTCCTTCAGAAGAGATTCCATTATTTTCCCTATCACTGAGGTTAAACTAACAGTTCTGTAGTTTCCTGCTTCTGCCTTGCTCCCACTTTTGTGAAGGGGAATCACATCTGCCCTCCTCCAGTCCTCAGGTACCACCCCATCCTCCCATGATTTGTTAAAGAGGGTAGTCAGTGGTGTCACTAGTTCTACCCTTAGTTCTTTTAGAATTCTGGGATGAATCCCATCAGGCCCCATTGCTTTGTCCACTTTCAGTTTTAAGAGTTCTTTCAGAACCCTTTCTTCTGTAAATGGGCTGGTATCAACTTCTGTATCCAGAGTGATTCTATTGTTTGTTGTAGGTACCTTCCCCTCTTCATTTGTAAATACTGAGCAAAAATATTTGTTTAGTATCTCTGCCTTTTCACAGTCACCCTCTGCCCACCCCCCCCCTTTATTAAGCCTCACTATCCCTCCCTTGGTCTTCCTTCACTCCCTGATGTACCTATAAAAGGTTTTATCCCCCTTCTTAACTGAGTTGGCTATCTTTTCTCGGTTTGGGCCTTTGCTATTTTGACTGTCTTCCCAGCTTCCTTTTGCTTTAACTGATACAGTTCTCTGTCCTGCTCCTTCTGTGATTCCTTGTACTTCCTGAATGCTTTCTTTTCTCTTGAACCTTCACTGCCACTTCCTTTGAGAACCATAGTGGTTTCTTACATCATTTTGTTTTGTTTATTTGCTTCACACAAAGGCTTGTTACCTCTGTGATGGCAGTTTTATTATTCCCATTGTTCTTCCACCCTCCTTCCTTCCCATTTGCTAGTGCATTCCTTAGGCACTCACCCATTTGGCAAAGTCAGCCCTCCTAAAGTCCAGAGTACTTTGCCTTTGTATGGCTTGACTCTATTGCTGTGTTTATTGTGAACCATACTGTTCGATGGTCGCTAGTTCCCAGATGGCTACCCACTGCTACATCTGTGATCCTCCATCTCCATTTGAGAGAACCAGGTCCAAGATTGCTCCTCTTGAGTGGGTTCCAATACTAGTTGTTAAGGCATGCCCCTGTAGGGCATCTAGAATACCCCACTCTTTGAAGTGGCTGCTGCAACTGCACTCCAGTTAACATCTGGCTATTCAGATCACCCATCAGCAATATCTCCTTTTCTGCCATTCTAAGTATACTTTATCATTTCTTGTCCATTTCCTCCCTGAGAGGGGGCTGTATACAACCTCTCTGCGGATTGTGTGCCATTGCCTGTCTCCAAATTGACCCACAGTGCTTCTTCTCCTCCCTGTTTACCCTTTTGTTCTGTTGCTTTGATTCCTTCCCTTATGTAAGAGCTACTCCTCCTCCTCTTTACCCTCCTGTCCCTCCTGTAGATAGTGTATCCTGGTATGTTTATGTCCCAGTCATGGTTTTGTGTGTACCATGTTTCTGTGATCGCCACAATATCCAGATGTTCCTCCTCCATCAAGGCCACTAATTCAGAAAGCTTGTTACCCAGACAACGGGCATTGGTACTCATTGCTATCCATTTTTTGATGGCTTTACCTTCTGTTGCAGCATCCCCCACTGACCTTTCTACCTCTGTCTTTTTCTCATTTAGTACCCTGTTTTGTAGGGAGAGGCTGGTATTTTCCTGCTGCTTATCAGTGCCTCCTCCCTTGACTAGTTTAAAAGCTTGCCAATGAAGCATTTAAACTGATTGCTCAAAAGACTTGTTCCCTTCCTGGACCGATGCAGACCATCCTGCCAGTATAGGCTGGTGTCCCTCCAGGTGGAACCCCAGTCCCCAATGAAGCCAAACCCCTGTGCTCCACACCATTTTTTCAACCATTCATTAAACTGCATGGTGCAAAGTACCCTCGCCTCACCCATGCCATTGACAGGCAGCACCTCTGAGAAGGAAACTGTGTGTGCCATTTGTCTTAGGCCCCTCCCCAACTCTACAAAGTCCTCCTGCACTGCTCTAATCTCATGATGAGCCAAGTCATTTGTCACTAGGTGGACAATGACGTCCAGCTGAGACTCCTGTGCAGCTGTTCTCATGATCCTGAGGATGCGCTTCCTGTCCCTCCAAACCATGGCACCAGGCAGGCACCTTGCTTCAGTTTTCCCTGCTCCCCCCAGTTCTATCCCCCTAATAATTGAGTCCCCCACCAGGAGCTGCTTCCTTTCCCTGTGGTGTCCTCTGCCTCCTTCCTGTGGGCCTCCCTTGTGACAGTTGTCCTCAGTCTCCTTAGTCTCCTCTGTGGGTGCACCCATAGGGGAACTATGCTCCCCCAGAATAGTGTATGGATTGTGGAGTGGAACAACTGACTGGGTGTGCCTCTGTTCCACCATTCTCACCCTCCCTGAGCCCACTGTGGTCCAACTGCTGTGCTTTCTTCACAACCTCTGAGGTGGTGGTGGCTCTGGTGCTCCCTGGATGGGGAGGTTCCCTTCCTACTGTCCAGTGTGGCCTGGGGGAAGGTTCCCTTACCAGTGTCCAGTGTGGCCTGAAGATGGGCAACTTCCTCCCTCTGGGCAGAGAGTTGTCTGCAAATAGGACAGCATCTCAGCCTTCAGAAAGACTCCTGGAAGACTGCTTCCCCACAGCCATTACATTGCACTACTCCCCACATGTTTATCTACTTTTTGTGTGTGTGTGTGTGTGTGTGTGTGTGATTGGTTTGTTATATAAAAATATATATATTATACAATGTGTATGGTTATATTGTCAGCTCAGTGTGCTAGAGAGGATATGACAGTGATATGCACCTTGCACTCTTGAGGAAATGATGTCAGAACCCCAGGTATAAAGGAACTATTTCAGGTGGGTGGGGTGAGGGGGGCAGGGGTTGGGCCTAAATTGTGCCATCACAAAACAATCAGCTAAAAGCTCTGACCCACCACTGCGATGAGTGCCTTCCTGTCAGCAAGATGCCCTACACAACAATTTGACAGAGAAAATACCCTGCTAATCAAACAGAGAAAAATCCAGACATCCTAGCCAGACACAGGTAAACCTCCCCAGCCCCAAAACAGACCAGTGATTTGTGCTCTGAAAGCAGTCAGCCCCAAAATAAGTCAGCTGTGCACCAGGACAGACACAGTAAAAAGTATTCCCTCCCTCAGGTTTAAACTCTTCCTGCACTGAAAATCTTAACAATTGCAACAAAAGTAAAGCAAGATCCACCTCCCTCTGTTGCTTGAGAAACTGTCTTTCCTGATAATTCTAAGTTCCTTATTTCACCTTTCAGTTAGAAGTAGCCTCCACCTGCAGAATATCTGCTACAAACCAAAGACAATTGTAAGGTTCACCTCCCTCTGTTGTGAGCACAACTCACTTTCTTGCAAATTCTATGTTCAGTATTGCAGCTTCTAGCCAGAGGTAGCTTCACCTGAAGAATATTTGCTGTTATGTATTTTGACCTCATTCCAAAGGGTGCTTCAGTTATCTTGTTTGCCCAATCTTGTAGCACTACATTGTACTTTTCTTGCTAATGTGTAATGTCTGCCATCCTTGTGGCCCGGGTCATAACTTAAAATGGTGTTCTGAATCACGTTGCTTACCCAGTTACCAAAGACATAAATAGAATAAACTTTTAATTACCAGCAAACTGTGACTAGTTCAGAAGTAATGTGATCTATTTATGGTATAGCCAAGTTTTGCAGATAATATTCCCATGTTGTCTCAGCTGGTGCATTAGCTCTGTGCTGCTGCATCCCAGCCATTCTTGGTCTACAAGGCTCAGCTCCCACCTTTTCTGATAGTCTGATGCTCTGTGTGTATATTTTGCTGAAAGTTGCTTGCACATCTTCCCGAAGAGCAGCATATGTTTGCTTCACATCAGATACCTATGAAAATGACAAATAGTTAAAAGTGACTGTTTGTTATAATGACAAGCATAAAAGCATAAGAACACTTGCTTTATACCAGTTATGTTTTAACTTAATTGCTTTATAGTCATTTTGTTATTTTGTTAAACTTTCCCTGCTATTGGCCTACTAAATATTGCAGATAATGCAGCAACAATTAACAGAGTCCTTACAAATGTTTGACTCTCCCCTGCCAACCACACAATTGCTATTTGTGACAGTCTGTTGTCATGGTGAGCACAGTGATATCAAAACAAAGGCACTGTGAGGTAAATAAGGTAGAGACAGCTGTTTTCATAGGTTTTCTATATATGCTTTTTAGATGGACTACCTGGATGTGCTTCAAATCTTTCAAAGGAACATTAAGGAAAAAAGTGTATTCTCTAGTAAACTGATCTGAAACCTCTTATTTCTGAAAGCACATACTGAAGTGAGGATTTGCTCTTTAAGTCATTCTAAATGTAAAACATCCTCAAGCTGTACCGGTAGTTAAGAATTGAAAGTACTGCTCACCATTGAATATGCATTGATAATGTAATTTGTGGTACTCTGAAGTTTCACAGAAATGCCATGCAGATGGGACAATGTTGAATATAGTGTCATCAAGTTAACGAGAAAGTCAAAGGTGGTAAGAGTATGAAGAAGTCTGTATGCATCAGACTTTGTCTTAGGGTCCCAGTTGCTTCTGGTAAATGATTCATTGCACTGTTCTGCATGATGACCATATGTTATTACTTCCATGGCAGTCACCATGTAAACAAATGCCTGGCAGAAATGTTGAAATGCCTCACCGCATTCTGACCATCTGGTGTGGCACAAATCTAATAATGGTTTCCGAGATTTTGCTCCTTCAACATGTTTGTTTATAATGCACTTTAGTAATCCCTCTCTCTTTGAGCTGTACTAGAAAAACATGCATATTTCTTTCATTTTATCCAGTGTGTTGCATGCAGTTGGAATTTTGCAAGAATGCACAATCACAAGGTTCAGGCAACGTCCACTGCTGTAGACATAGGTTGCTAGAGGTGCATGTTGTTTGATCTGAGCCTGCACTCCAACTCTGTCACTTGACATTGCAGTGGCACCATCATACCCCTGGCCTCTAATATTCTTTAGATTCAGTCCACCTTTCTCAAGGACACGGATGATTTCATTTGCAATGGCGACATCCGTTGTAACCTTGAGCTCAACAAATTCTATAAATGCCTTTCTAATGTTGTTGTTGTTGTTCTTGTCTACAGACTGAATAACTAATAGAATCTGTTTGTGGTTATGGCATGTAACCTCATCAGCCACTATTGCAAAGTACCGTGGCTCCTGAATTTCACTTAGTATGCACTTTTGAATAATCTGTAGCTCAATCACTTTGATAATCTCATTTTGTGACATAGGGGACATGTAATGTACTTGACTAGCTAGTTTTCAATCTGTTTTTTCCACCAGGCTTCAATATGTTTCTTCAGAATTGCATCAGATTCTTCAAGAAGCTGCAGTAGTGCTAGTAAGTTTCCATGATTGCCACAGCATAATAATCTCTCATTGCTACCCCTCAAAGCAATGCACTGCCTTCCACAGTATAATACTGCTTTGGCTACTAGTCTCAGTACATGATTCTGGGCAATGTTTTCTTTTCTTTTCTTTTCTGATCAAAAATAACAGGAATACTGTCTTTGGGCTTCTTCATTCGCATTCTGAATGCATCAGCTGCCTGAAAGGCAAATCTGTGATATGGTTTGATGGCATGTCCACTTAAGGTGTCCGATATTTTTGTCCATGTTGTCAATGGTTTGTTCACTAGAATTTCCTTGTCATCATGTTATGTACAAACAGTGCACATGGGAGGCAAAACACACCATCAAGCTTTGGACTGTACACTAGTCACTTGTAAATCTTCAGCCACTTGCTACCATTGAATCCACAGTTAAACCCATTCATGTATGTTGATGTCTATAAATAGTCACTGCTTGGCTTAAAGTGGTTCCTCAATAAATGGTACTTCTGGCCGTTGGATAGTGTTGCTGTTATTTTGCCTATTTCTGACGTACACCTTGTTGCATTAATGAAGGTTCCAATGTCCTTAATTAAATGTGCATTGCAGCCACCTGACAAAGAAGAAAACCCATAATTACTATTGATTGTTGGAAACAAAGAAAATACATTGGGAGATGTCTGCTGCTACTACATGCGCAGTTGCTATTTATTCCAATCATGCTTTCTAATAGCAATTGTCAACTCTAAGAAAAATATTTTATAATTCTTTTTTGATTTTCTGAAGTGGAAAGGATCATAGTTTGGCCCCTCCAAGGCAGTCAGTCAATCATTTTAACTTCCTGGTGGATTGAATGGCCCCCACACTGAAGCACATAAAAGATGTGTGGCAAGGGAGACTGCAAAGGAAATTGAAATTGAATTCCATTGACATAAGCTGTAACAACCAGGCAGTAGAAACATCAAATTAGTCAATAAATTTAGGGATTTCTAAAAATACCTTGAGCATTGTGAAACCTTTTGTCAGTGTGTTCACTGCCACCAGGAGGGTGCTTCCATTTGATAGTCTAGTTAAGATCCACTACTCTATACATGATCTGGCCTTTCAGTAGGTATAACAAAGAAATATGAATTCTGAAGTATAACACCTCAGGGTGCTGTGTGATATGTGCTTATTTGACTTCCATACAGCTGAGTTAGAACATACCAACCCCAACCTTAATGAACAGATACTTCCTGCATGACTTCTACCTACTACACACTATGCATTCATTCACCACACAGCAGCGTTAGAGAGCACCTCTCTTGATATTTCTTGGTGCTTGTAACAAAGTACAGTGGATCCCTTATCTAAATGGGAAAGATCAATGCCAGGGTTCAACTAATATGATTCTTGTTAGTTTACCCATGGCATAGATCTTTTCTAAAACTAGCAAATGTGCTACATTGACGACCCTGGTTTGGGAACAAGCCTTGGTCACAGGTCAGTGGGGGTGTGTGAGGGAGGGATCTTGTCATCCCTCACAGTACAACTGCTCCAGGTGGAGACCTGAGGGTAGTGCAGTAAGTGGGAGGCATGTATCAGGAGGCCACTGCAGTACTGTGGCATATGTGTGTCTGCAACATGGGGTGTTATAAAGAAAATTGACCACAAAAATGGGCCATGAGATGTGTATTAAAAAAAAATCAGGAATACTGGTAGGAAATAGCTGTATCACTATCTGTTGAACTACAAAACACAAGAAAAATATTGTGTTACTTATTGTGTTGAGAATATTCAGTCACCAGTCCTTCAGGGTAATTTGAAGACTGCACCGCTGCAGTCATCGTGAAGGTCAACAACAGTTTTGTTGTCTCCAGCTTGGCCAGAGACTGTTTGTTGGTCAGTATCCCTAGGAAGTGCAGCATGGTTTGATGAGATGTCACCTTCAATAGGGATGGACAAGATATTTATTTCTTCATCCCTTCCTTCAGCTTCTGAACTGCGGCCAATGATCTTGCAAGGTGACAATTAGTCCGACTCCTCACAGTGTCTTGTTTTCCTTGTTTTCAAAAGTATATTAAGGGAGTGAGGCAAAGGTAACTTAACAGATGGATGGCATTTCAGTGCAGTGAGGTGGCATCCCAGTGCAAAATTAACATCTCCCCTTTCCAAGCCATAACAATATTAAACAGAAAGCTCCCTTACCTCTTGGGGAGCTTTTCCATGCTATCTCCTTGCAGTCTTTTCTTACTACTGGCCCCAGAGAGGGGGAATGGACTGTATAATGTGCCCCGCGGGACTGCCCGCATGATCACTCTCCCACTTCCTGATCCTGCTCGGCATCCCCGCGCTCCTACCTACCATGATGTTTTTATAGCAGAGCATGGGCTGTGCTCCTTCATTTAAATGGAGCATTTTTTCTCTACTCTCCTGATTATGTATCAAGTTTTGGTACCTACTGATGGCATAGTTCAACTAACAAGAGCTCCGGTTAGCTGACTTCTGCCATCACTAAGTACCAAAACCTTACCTGATATACAATCGGGAGGATCTGAAAAAGATGCACCATTGTAGCGAATTGAGTGCATCCCCAGGCTCTGACCATCATGGGGCAAATTATGATCCCTTCCCTTCCTTTTGGGTCAGTATTACAAAAAGAAAATGCACCATGGAGGAGAGCAACAAGAGATAAGGGAGCTCCCTGGTTAATCTTTCACTGTGACTGTAGCCTAATTCTCACTTGCCCCCAGGGACCCAGATAAGGTGTTTTTGGAAATATTCATCAGAAAATGTTTTAAATGAGTGCTGGGGAATACATACCTAGTTCACTCATGTCATTTTAGGACATACTCTACAGAAAACATTGTAAATGAGGACTGGCATGCACCCACCATTTGTAATGTGCCACACTCCATAGAATGCTTCATTACATATCTGGTGATTCAAAGTAGCATTTTTTCCAGCACTCATATGCATCTTAATTTTGTTTTATTCACTGTACTTTTAAATATGCAAGTGAAAAAACTCCTACCTGCCACCCTTATCTGAAGCACTGTCGGTACCTAATCAATTCTTATCTAGAAAAACAAACTACATTTTTACAAATGTATTCCTCGCACCACCCAGACATTTGTACACATCTAAATTTGGTTTCAACTCACCTCAATTTCAAAATGAGGACCTCCCCCCAAAAAAAAGTAGTTTTTTTTGTACCATCCATGCACCAAAGCATTGCTTTAGAGTGAGGACATGCTTTATGGGATAAGAGTGGGAGTGCATGGATGTTTATCAGACATGGTCTATTTGGAGAGTTAGTGCCCCCTACACTTGCCAGTAATGGCAGCTATGGGTCTTTGGATGGTCATTTCAGAGTCTGGTCTCCAGTGGCATGCAAGAAAAATACAGATGTGCAATGCTGGGAAGGGAGAATTAGCAGTAATGGGAAAGCTGGAATACAGCCCTCCACCTGCAAAGTAAACCCTGTATACCAACCAGTCACTGAAATGTTGGTCACAGACACTCAAAATGTAAGAAAATTAGGAGCAATAATCTTTAATAATGTGAGACAAGTCAGACACAGAAGCAAATTTAAGAACACTGGTGGCTAAGTGATTTAACAGCACTTCACTTCTGATCACAGCCTGGACACTAGCTAAAAGCCCTAACAATGGAGGGATAATGACTCACATTTAGTTTTTTATGGGGTCCCCATTTTGCACTGCCAGATAATTGCAGCTCTTAAAAAGGTGCTAATCACACCAGGCCATCTGGAACACCAAGGGAGATTAGCATGAGGAGAAGAAATTGATGAAGTATGGACTTTTTAACTTATTGGAAACTATGGAAAACCTGCACTATCCAAGACAGACAAATAGAGTTAGCTGCACTGGTCAATTTGCACTAGTAAAACAATGCTAAAATCAACCCCTGCAACAGTATATCAAGGCTTCCCATGGCGGACTCCTGATGCAAAAAAAAGATTAAAGCAGGAATGGTAAAAGTATGGCCGCTGAGATTCAATGCAAACCTTATCCAAGGTTAGCTGCTCACCCTTGCTCATTCAGAAACTATAAATGGCATTCTTATAGAGGGCTACTGCATATCGCATACAACAAAAAAATCCCATGCACACCAATACCCCCCCAGACTTGTAATTTTGTAATTTCACAATGAGCTGGGGTCTCTTGGTATTCACCTCAGGGCCCTGCAGTGAAGTCACCCAGAAACCACCCATCAGCTGCATCCCTACTCTAAAAAATGCATCCACCACAAAAGGTTTGTAAATGGTGCATCAGCCTAACTTTTGCTTAATTATAGTGTGGTTCCCAGCCAACATGCAGATAACTGGCAGGGAGAGACACACCCTCATTCATAGTGTCAGTGGCTCAGCAGGCAGCACACTCACCTCTGAGGCTGGGAGATCAGAAGGCTGTGGGTTTTATCCCCTCACCTGGCACTTTGGGTTAAATCCCAATACTGACACTGTAGTGCAGCATGAAGGGGGCGCTGCACTCCTGAGGTGCCATCATTCAGATGAGATGTTAAACCAAGGTCCCATCTGCCTGTTCTGGTGGTAGATCAGGTGGATGTTAAAGATCCCATGGCATTTCTCAGCGGGAAGGTCATGCCAGACAAATCTGATAGATTTCTTTGACTGGGTGACCAAAGTAGTAGATCAGGGAGGGGCTGTGGACATGGCCTACCTAGACTTTAGCAAGGCATTTGACACAGTCCCACACAAAAGATTAATATACAAGTTAGCCAGCCTGGGAGTGGGTCCCAAGATGACAGCCTGGGTAAAGAATTGGCTGGAGAATAGGACACAGAGAGTAATAGTAAATGGAGTCCACTCAGAAGAAAGAGGAGTTACTAGTGGGTACCACAGGGTTCAGTATTAGATCGTCCTCTTCAATGTCTTTATGACATTGAAGAGGGACTGAAGGAAAAGTATGTCTCTTTGCAGATGACACAAAGATCTGCAACAGAGTTGATGCACAAGGTGGGTGGAAAGAATGAAAAGGGACTTGGCAAGGTTAGAGGAATGGTCAAATGTATGGCAGCTTAGATTCAATGCTAAGAAGTACAAGGTAATGCACCTGGGAAACAAAAACCAGGGAAGAGTACACAATGGGGTGAGATACTAACAACAACAACAATGGAAAGGGACCTGGGGTAGTCATATCAGATGACCTAAAGGTGGGCAAGCAATGTGAGAGGCAGCAAGGAGGGTTGGGGGATACTGGGATGCATAGGGAGAGGCATCACCAGTAGAAAACAGGAAGTTATTATCCCTCTGTACAGACAGCTGGTCAGACCCCATCTGGAGTACTGTGTGCAGTTCTGGAGACCCAGTCTTTGCAAAGACATAGACAGGATGGAAGCTGTCCAGAGGAGGGCAACTAAAATGGTGCAGGGTCTGCACCTGAAGACATATGAAGAGAGACTTAAGGATCTTAATATGTATAGCCTCGAGGAAAGGAGGGAGAGGGGGGACATGATTGAAACTTTCAAGTACCTCAAGGGAATCAACAAAGTCCAAGAGGGTAGCATCTTTCAAAAAAAGAGGTGTGCAAGAACAAGGGGCACAATTTGAAGATGGGGGTGGCTCAGAGGTAATTTAAGGAAGTATTTTTTCACAGAGAGGGCTGTGGATGCATGGAACAGCCTCCGGAGGAGGTCATGGAGTCAAAAACAGTGGTAGAATTCAAGCATGCATGGGACAGTCATAGGGCAATTCTAGGGGTTGGGGGTAGAAAGAAGTAGGCTGCTGGTTAACTAGGATCTGCAGCTTATCCAGTAGGCAGGGAAATGGGCAGACTGGGTGGGCCAAGTGGTCCTTATCTGCCATCAAATTCTATGTTTCTATGTTTCCTCAAAAAACATATGAGAATTTTTATTAGGAAGATTGGACTTCATTACATACACATAACAATCAAAACATCCATGTGAACATTCATATACAATATAAACACAATAGCATTATAACAAAACAGACATGTAGCAATAAGTTCATATGTTAACACCAATGAACACAATGAATCCATAAATCAGTTACTTTTGTCATAGAAAAGTTTGCCATATCATACTTCATTAATTGCTGCATCGCCTTCTTAATATTGGCTAGGACTTCAACCTGGGACAACCATTTCTGCTGTAAGACCCACACACATCTTGCCTGCCAGATATAATAATGAATTATTGCCAAAACTACGTATATGGTATCTGCATGATATTTTCCTAGTAGTGCTGAACTGGTTTCATATAAAACATCCAGATAATTCAATTGTAAGAATAAAGGCTCTCTCCACTCTTTTGCTACTAAATCCCAGAATATCTGCACATAAGCACACTCTAGGAATAAGTGCTGCTGTGTTTCTATTAGTTGTTGACACGACTCTCTAGGGAAGTATCTCTCATTCAGCTGTTTGTTTATTGTTCCCTTTTACACTGAGCCTGCCATAATTACTTAGCCATAGACAGTCCCAGACATATGAAGGGATCCTTGGACTGGATAGCTGCTTCAAGATCCGTACTTTCTGAGGGTCAGGACACTGTGGAAATTCTACTGGAGGCCACCCTTCAGCTAACAAAATTGCTTTATAAATAGATTTCCTATCTAAAGTAAGTATATTGTGTGGAGCCAAACCCCATTTTAAGGCCCATTTTAAACATTCCAGTTCATATACTGGTAGAGCAACCAGTTTCCCTAATAATCTAGGTTTGTTCAGCTGCCATGGAGTGAGATTAGGGGAAAGCAAAATTTCCAGCCATGGTTTCCATACCGTGTCCTGGTCTAAAAACGTGTCCCAAATTGTAATTGTAAAAAATACTGTAAAAAAAGCTACTGAGTTAACCATATCAACTCCTCCTTCTGAAATGGGTTTGTATGTGAAAATTCTTTTAATAGGATTTAACCAGGATCCTCAAAAGGCTTGGAAGAACACACCATATAGCCGAGCCATGATTCCCTGTGGAGGGGGATAAATGTAGCTTATACATAAAAAAATAGGAAGTAATAGAGATTTAATCAGCCACACTCTTTTTTGTTTCTCAATGGATTTATTTCACCTTCTTGATATTACTCTGTTAGTGCAGGGTAGACCCATTTCCCAATTAAGTACAGGGCATTCTGAGGGCCAAAAGTAACCCCTAATATTTTAATGGGATCCCTAGAGATGCAGATGCACCCAATGTATTCAGATCCCAGAATAGGGTGGAACCCAAAGGAACCCCTCTGCTCTTGTCTATATTAATTTTGGAACCTGAGAGTACTGAGTAAGTTTGTATGACACTCAGTAGTGTGTTTTCATCCGTTTCTCTACCAAGAGTTAGTACCATGTCATCTGCGTAGGCTAGCACTTTCAATGTCAGGGTACTAGGGTTTATCCCAGTCCCTACTCTTCTCTGGGCTTGCTGGATCAACCTGATAAATATATCAATACCAAATGCATACAAAAGCAGGCTTAGAGGACAGCCCTGACACACTCCCCTTTGAACCATAATTTTTTCCCTATACCACCCATTCACACTGGGAATAAATTAGATGTTTTTATACATTAATCTAAGCCATGCTAAGCATATGTTCAGTATTCCAAAGGCTTCTAGGACATAAAATAAATATTCATGGGACAGTCTGTCAAATGTCTTCTCTTGATCCATTCCCACCACCCACCCTGAAAGCTTGCCTAAATCCCCTTGAAAAAACATCTCTCTTAGAATAATGAGGTTATCATGTTGTTGTCTCCCAGATACAGCACAGATTTATGTTGAGCTATTTAAATATGTTGACACTTTCGTAAGCCCTGCTAGTAAAATCTTAGCTAAGATTTTTAAAACTGTATTTAAAAGACTTAATGGTCTCCAGTTATTGATGTCAGAGGTGGGCTCTTTTTTGTGAATCAAAACTAGAACAGCTTCTTGCATTGTGGGAGCGAACTTAGCTTCTTTCAACATATAGTTATATAAAATAGCAAGTGCAGGGGCTAATTTTTCCTTAAACTGTTTGTAGAGTCCTGCACCTAGACCTTCTGAGCCAGGGGCAGAATCTGATTTTAATATCCCAATTGTGTGGAGTATTTCAGCTTCTGTAATTTCCTGTGTCAGGGGTTGAACGTTGGCTTGGACAACATGTGGAAGTTGTAAACCCTGTAAAATACTTTTTGCATTTTCACATGTTGGGTGTTCTCTGAAAAGTTTCTTAACCTGGTCCTCAACTGTCTGTAAGATTCCCCGTGGGATGAAGACAGTATCTCCTGTAGGCATGATTAACTCAGTAATAATTCTGGATTCTATTCTGTCTTTAGAGTCCTTATGTGGGTCAATGCAGCCCTTAGTGTGTGGTGTCCCAAACCTTGCTTCTTGCCCTAAAGACTGAGCTCTATTATATTGAAGATTCTGCATCTGTTTCCTAATTACCTGAATTTGAGCACTATAATCCCTAGAGGTAGTTTCAGACAGCAAAATTAAATACTGTAACTGTTGTCTAAGGTATAAATATTGTAGATAGACCTTATTGTTTTCATAATGTGCCTTTTTTTGAAACAACTCCTGCCAGGAAGATTTTGTATCTTCCCACCATTCCACCATGTTCTCATAACAATCAGTAACAGATAACCTGGCCATCCAATTACACAGCCACAGCTTCTGAATTTTAGGGTCTAATAAAAGTGCTTCATTTAATCTCCATTTTTCCTTTTTACACCTAGGAGTGTCTTTCCATGTAATCTGTATGTGCAAGACTACGTGGTCTGAAAACTTATAGACCTGTGTTCTGATATTTAGTACTGTACATGCAAAACTTTTGAGAGAAATATAAAATCTATCCGGGTTTTAATGGTTTCCCTAAAATAGGTGAAACCTCCAGCAGAGTGTAAACACCGGTATGCATCCTTTAAATCTGCATTAGTAAGAATTTGTTGTTAGGCAGTGGTATCACATAATAGTTTAGCTGTTTGTTAACCCCTATCTGACCATTGTAAGCTACAATTGAAGTCCCCAACCCAAAGAACTAACCGGAAATTGTGTTACAAAAGCTGGATATCCCTAAAAAGTGAGGCTCTAAGGGCCTTAGTCTGAGGGACATAAGTAGCGATCAGCCTAAATCTTTCCATGTAGTAAGAAATGTCTAATAGCAAAACCCAACCTGGACAAATTTCCACTAATCTAGTTACTTGTAGTTTACAGTTAGAAAAAAGCACTTCCATCCCATTACAAGTATATATCCTGACTGACCAAAAGGAAGGGCCCAGGGGCCAAGCCTGAGAGGCCCATTGAAGTTCATGATTAGTCTTAAGTCCAGTGTCTAATACACATGTGATATCACTAGCAGATTCTCTTAGAGTTAACATTGTTCCTGCCACCTTCTTATCTCCCTTTATACTATTAACATTAATGGTGGTAAGAGTTAGTTGTTCTGCAGAGGCAGGGTAATGGGGATGTCTCATTGTTAATTTTAATACTTGGGGGGGGTCTTTATTTTCTGTCTTTGTCTAGTGCGCTTGGATATAGAGTCTGACCCCCTCCATCCTCAGTGTCAGTGTTTGAGATGACTGAGGAGTTATCTGTGCCATCTTCCTCTGAATCCCCCTCACCATCTTCTGAAAAAAGGGCCACAAACTTGTTTCCTGTCTTCCATGAACTAGGGAAGGGGGCAACTTCTGTTCCTCCAACCTTCCTGGATACTACCTTCCCTAACCTGTTTTTTTTTTTGTGCAATGGTTTTGAAGGCCGTATCCACTGGAGGAGGGGGGAGACATATCTACCACAAGCCTAACATCAGCTCCTGTAGTAGGAGAGTGAGGGGGGGCCTGTTCAGGCCTGTTCTGGCAGGTTGTTGGTTTCAGGGGAGATATCTGGAGAAGGGGTTACATCCACATTATTACCATTCCCCTGGGGATCTGGAGGTGTGCTCTGTAGAAGACTTGGTTTGCTGGCCAAGGCACCTAGCTTCACCTGAGCTCTTTCCTTCCAAGACTGCTTGAAAGGCAGAGTAGAGAACCTTACCAGAGCAAGGGAAAATGATTAAGACTTCTTTTGGCTAAGCAGATTTACTGTGTGGTGTTTTTATTTTTTACTCACAGGGATTGCTACTGTTTGTTGCTAACATTTCATTGCTTCACTTTTCTCTGTAGCAAAGTGTTTCTTACAGCTTGTATCTTCTCTGAAATTATTACAGGTGGTGCTTTACAGGTTTTACAGTTTTATCTGACATTAGGATAAGCTTTCAGGGTTACTGCATTTGTTGTTGACTGATTGTTTCTGCTCTTACCTCCCTGTTCTTTCGTCCGTGGTTCTTCTTTTTCAGCAGGGGAAGGGCCCAGCTACCCAGCCCCATCCCCAACCACCCCACACTACACTCCTTTTATAGGGTACCACAGTTGTGACATTTTCTGTGGCAGAGCAGGAAGGGGCGGATCAGTGGGGCATCCACAAGGTGAGCTCATTTACAGGGGCACTAGTAATTTAACTTGTTATAACAAGTTAAACAAAAACAAAACACAATCAAACCATTACTTGTATTTTTTTCCTTCTAATTACTCTGACTAGGTTATAAACCCAGCAACTTATCTGGAATGGATATCATTAACTGCAGGTACTGTGGAACAATTTTCAGAAGAACAGTCTTGCAGGATTTAGCACACTGTCCTACATGCTGGGCCATTGGAGATCTTAGGGCTCAGCTTCGGGCAGCATGGGCAGAGATTGCATGCCTCAAATTTCATATTCAAGAGGAAATACATTATAAGAACCACCCACCATTTCCCCAGCATCCAACAGAAAAACCTCGACCGCAGAGGGTAGTTGGACCAGGAGGTTGGCAGGTAGTTAGGAGGGGCAAATCGGGTGCCCCATAATTCTCTGCTCTCCAACATATTACCTCCAAAAACCATATAAACACTACAAACAGGTATCTGCCTCTATCTCTGAAATCAAACAAAGAGGCAGAAGACACTGCAGAGCAGGACACTGCGGCACAGAAGCTAGCACAACAAAACTCACCCAAATCAGGAACCAAAACAAAAAGCAAAAGGGAACCAAAAACCTTCTGATCATAGGAGACTCCATGATTCGGGGAGTTGATACCCATCTCCAGCCAGGGGTACTTGTCAGATGTCTCTCAGGTACATCAGCATGGAGAGACACTGACCACATTGCTAAAATTGTTCACAAAGCAGGAGAAAACACTGATGTCCTAGTACACATAGGGACTAATGATCTCGCCAGCCGGTCAGTTGTGGAGACCAAGGAACACCTGACCAGGCTGGGTGACAAACTATCATCCATTTCATCTGGCATCTCCTCTCTGAGTTCCTGCCAGTCTGGGAGAGGGGCAGATGGATGGAAGGTCAGAGAAGGGGAGATAGGGAGCTAAACACGTGGCTCAGGGCTGGTGCCAGGAAAAGGACACAGATTTGTAGGAACTAGCAACAGTTCTGGGAGCGAAAGTTCTTTAAATTTGATGGACTGCATCTGACTAAGGAGGGAGTCAGTGCATTGGGGCAGAAGTTTGACATCTTTGCAGAATATTTAAACTAGCAAATAGGGAGGGTGCAGCACCCTATACGCCGAATGGGAAGAACACCCTCCCCTCAGCTAGTGGTCAAACAGGGATTCAGCATGTTTGCAGTTCATTTGCATCACCAGGTAAGAAAAAGGTTTGTCTCCCATACGACACACAGGGGTAATGCCAAACCTCACCCAACAACTAACACACCGAAATCTGCCCAATGGAAAATCATGTACACAAATGCTCACAGCCTGGGAAATAAGATCCCAGACCTGCAGGCAATAATGTCAGAGGCTAAACTGGACGTAGTAGCAATTAGTGAGACATGGTTTACCAGTAACCACACTTGGGAGACTTCAGTACCTGGCTATGTATTGTTCAGAAGAGACTGAGGTTCAAAAGGGGAGGAGTGGCCCTGTATGTCAATGAAAATATCAAAGCTACAGAAATTCAGAATACACATAAGGAGCCAGAAGAACTGTGGGTCACCCTGGAAACAGGAAATGGGACAGCCATAAGAACTGGGGTTGTCTACAGGTCCCCAGACCAGGGGGAGAACAAAGACACATTACTGTTAGAAGATATACAAAACATGACAGCTAAAGGGGAGGTTCTGATAATGGGAGACTTCAACATGCCGGATACAGATTGGTCAATACCAGCAGGAACATCTGCCAGAACTAGACACATAGTGGATTCCTGCAGGGGAGGGCCTCAAACAACTGGTACAACAACCCACAAGAGACAGGGCTATCCTAGATCTAGTACTGACTAACAGGGAAGGGATCACAGATCTCAGGTAGAAGGTCACCTGGGGCCAGTGACCATCACATGATATGGTTCAATTTGGCTACTACATCTAAATCATCCCATTCCAAGGCAAAATATGGGACTTCAGAGGAGCTGACTTTGATAAGATGGCCAACAGAGTTAAGCTAGCCTGGCAAAAGAAACACAGGTGAGGGGTACAGGCAAAGTGGGCAAGCATTAAGGATGCATACTTGAAGCAACACCCCATTGTGTTAGACAGAAAGGAAGTGCAAAGAAGAAGGAAACCACTTTGGTTCTCAAATACAGTAGCAGAAAAGGTCAGAGCCAAAAGGCTGGCCTTCAGGAAATATAAGGGAACACAGCGGATGAAGATAGGGAGGCATACCAAACTGCCCTAAGGGAAGCAGGGAAGGCAGTAAGCAGACAAAGTCCCAAACTGAGGAAACACTAGCACGAACAGTAAAAGAAGGTGACAAGACTTTCTATAGATACATTAGTGAAAGGAGAAAGTCCAGAAGGGGTATTGCTAAGCTTAATGGAGAAAAGGGAGCATGTGAGGAGGAGGACCATGTAAAAGCATCTATCCTAAATAGATATTTTTGCTCAGTATTTACTGAACAGAAGGTAAGGCAGGGCCCACAGCTCAGCACCATGGACAAAGGGGGGAGGGAGGTGAGCACTACTCCCTTCACAAAAGAAAGGGTCCTACATGAGCTTGCTAAGCTCAGGGTGGATAAGGCAATGGGACCTGATGGCATACATCCCAGGGTACTTAAGGAGCTAAAGGTGGAACTAGCAGAGCCATTAGCAGAACTGTTTAGTGAGTCTCTGAGCACAGGAGAGGTCCGAAGACTGGAGAAGGGCTCTATGTGATCCCGCTCCACAAGAGTGGTAGCAGGGAGGAGGCAGGGAACTACAGACCAGTCAGTCTTACCTCAGTAGTGGGCAAGATTATGGAGGCTCCTTAAGGAAAGGATAGTGCAACACCTGGAATCCATAGGGGCAGGATCCAAGACAGCATGGGTTTACAAAAGGAAGGTCCTGTCAAACTAATCTCATAGATTTCTTTGACTGGGTAACCAGAGTGGTGGACCAAGGGAGAGCAGTTGATGTTGCCTACCTTGACTTCAGCAAAGCTTTTGACACTGTTCCACACAGAAGATTGATAAATAAGTTGGGTAGACTTGGGGTGGGTCAGAAGTTGGTCAACTGGGTGGCAAACTGGTTGACGGGCAGACAACATAGAGTGGTGGTAAGTGGTATACAATCAGAAGAGATACATGTCACAAGTGGGGTACCTCAGGGATCAGTCCTGGGGCCAGTCCTCTTCAACAGCTTCATTAGTGACCTTGCAGATGGACTAGAGGGTAAGGCTTGTCTGTTTGCAGATGACACCAAGATCTGCAACAGAGAAGATGATCCAGATGGGGTGGGCAGAATGAGAAGAGATCTGGATAAACTCGCAAAATGGTCAGAAGAGTGGCAACTGGGATTTAATGCAAAGAAGTGCAAGATCATGCACATAGGGAAGAGAAACCCTGAAGCCACCTATAGGCTGGGAGGAGAGTTGCTAGCAGTCACAAGGAAGAAAGAGACTTGGGCATCATCATCACTGATGACCTGAAATCATCCAAGCAAACCTCTAAAGCAGGTAAGGCTAGAGGGTGTTAGGGTATTAGTAGGGGATTATGTTGTAAGAGGGAGGTAATAATCCTCTTTATAAGACACTGGTTAGCCCCCATCTGGAGTACTGAGTGCAGTATTGAGGCCACACCTTCACAAGAACATTAACCAAATTGAGGCAGTCCAGAGAAGGGCACCAAAATGGTGCAGGGACTGCATCAGAAGACATTTGAGGACAGATTAACGGAGCTCAATATGTATACCCTTGAGCAAAGAAGGAGAGAGGTGATATGATCGAGGCATTCAAACACCTTAAGGGCATTAACAAGGTGAAAGAGTCTAACATGTTTAAATATAAGAAAAATAGCAGGACAAGAGGACACAGCATGAGATTAGAGGGGCGATTAAGGGGAATATGAAATTCTTTTTCACAGAAAGGGTGGTGGATGCATGGAATGGCCTACCTCAAGAAGTGGTGGCTATGAATACAGTGCAGGGCTTCAAACAGGCATGGGATAGGCATAAGGGAGTAATACAAATGAGTATGAATAGATAGGCCACTGACAGAGCAAAGGCCGATGACACATTTATAAGGTAGAAAAAGAAATGGGCAGACTGGATGGGTCTTGCGGTCCTTATCTGCCGTCAACTTCTATGTTTCTATGTTTCTGTGTTTCTCAATGTGTCCAGACCTGCTCAGACCTGCCCTCAAATTCTGTTCAGTAACTCTTTTAGCCTGTTGTTGTTGTTGTTGTTGTTGTGCCATATTGATTAAGCCTTTATGAGAGCGACAATCATCTCGGTTATATGAGGTATAGGACACTGGCTGCATGATGTCCCGTCAGTTCAAAAAGATTACATTTAAATAAATTCAAGCAATTCCCAGCAGTGTGCCCAAACTCCAGACAATGACTTCACTTGACCAAGTCACATGCTGAACTTAAGTGGGTTCTAGTCCCACATTTAAAACATGATCTAGGCTGGCCTACATAAAAGATTGAGTCCCAGTCTTTACCCAAATAAAATGTACTCAGGAGATGTTCTGGACCTGAGTTGATGGTAATTAATTTCACCTGAATCCTCCATCCACCATCCAAAATTTGCTCACTATCTAGGGTGGGGGTGGGTTTACTTAGGACCTCACACCGCTGCCTAAGTCAAAAAGGAATATCTTCAATATTACCCCCTCATTTTTAAACATGATAGTGATGTTTTTAACTGCTAGTTTTATCAGGGGAATGGCATGAAAGGGGACCCATAAAGGAGTGTTTTTAAACGTGTTGTACTGGGCCCAAAATCTATCTAAACTTGAGACATTTTTAAGCTAATATTATAATTAGCATTCTCTAGATTAATGAGAGCAAATATCTCAGAGGAGAAGAATTTCAAGGAAACTTTCAATAATGTTTTAGCAATGAAAATACGATCGGGGGGATCTACCAATCCACCATTATATAAAAGATGGGCAGCATTCCAACATGGAGCTGGTTCTCCCCTGTTCTGAAAAAGATCAGATAACTTAAAGGCAGCCTCCACCCCCAGTAGGCAAAGAATTGAGCAGAGGGTCTAGTTTGACTGGGTCCTCCTGATTAATATTAATGTTTTCTCTAAGCTGTGAGTTATCAATATTATCACCATATCATAAATAACAATAGAAGTACTACCCCAGGGTATGTTGGAGCTCATTCCGTCTGCAGAGGTGGGGGCCACATGAGTAGAAGGAGCAGTCATAATTTTTACGTAAGTTGGATCTTATTTGTCTGGTGTCCACTGTCCATCCTCTGTCCTTTCCCATCCTGCATTTTCCAATGCCTGGATGGGTGACCGTTTTGGGCCCCCAATGGCCACATTCTGTGGTGAAGGAGCAGTATGTACATTATTTTCCCTGGGATGCTTTGCTCTGCACTTGCTACAGGCTGTACAGATTCACTCCATCCATTCTTTGTACGATCCATGGGAAAGGCAAAATCAGTATCTTGTCAGAGTGTACTATCTTCAGACTGTTTAATGTTTGTGGTTACAGGCCAGGAACCACACCCACTCCCAAGTCTCTTGCTCTTTTTATCCTTTTTATCTTGACTTTGCACTGCAGGCTTTAAGCTCACAGTAGAAGTGCCGTTTAAGCTGCCAGCCTGCTTTTGCCATGCTTCTTGGTCTTTTTTCAGCAGATTAGGGACAACATCTTCGCCTTGCAGTTCTGCATTAACAGCCACATCAGCATTCTTTTGACACATTGGTGGAGTGACACTAGACTCGCTACATTTGACAGGTATTACAGAATTTTTACATGCATCCAGAGTAGCATCAAGTTCTTGAATTTCTTTTAGCAAGACATTTTTTTCTCTATCAAATACTTTTGTTTTTCTTCTTGACCAGGCCTTATTTTATCAGTCTGTTCAGTTTTGTTTGTATCTTGATCTCTCTGCTCATCATCCACGGCAATATGTTGTTCTCATGCATCTTCTAACAATTCTGTGGCAGCAAGGGCTACATCAATGGCCTCTTGAATTTCAGTGTCAGTAAAGGAGGCCTGCTCTCCTGCACTCTCTGCATCCATCTCCTCAAAAGGTTTCTCCATCTCCCCTGCCACATCAGCAGAGTAGGGGCATTTCGTTTTTATTGAAAATCACACAGACATGAAATACAATATTATACAAAAGAAAAAAAAGCACAAAGCCTCATAATACATAAGCCAGAGAATACACTGTTGAAAACTGAAATTAAAGAAAGATATACCGAGTAGTATAATACTCATGTAATTGGTACATCAGAGTCGGTAACCCAAGGAAGATTCCTGCAAGCTTGGAATACCCAGTTATGAGATCTGTCTTTGACCTCTTTCTGTTAAATCAGTTTTATATCCCATACAATCTTTTCTAACAATTCAATAAGGGTTACTGTTTTCTGCTGTAAAGTAAACCAGTAGGGAGAATTGCATATGTACTGTATTGCTACAGTGAGAATTACTTGAAAAGTAGATGTATCCCACACTTTCCAGGTTGCATCAAAATACCCATAACACAACACTTCTAATGTGAGATGGATAGGGTTGTGTGTATTCCGTTTATGAGCTGCAAGGGACCAAAATGTCAAAATATAGATAAAGTAAAAAACTATATGAGGTACTGTCTCTAACTGTGAAGAACACTGAGGTCTGGAACATGACCTTTCTGATAACTGTTTATGTTTTTAATTTTCCTTCATATTCTGTCTGTTATGACAACTGGTGAATGTCCCACATTTTCTCAGGTATTCTGGGATTTTCCAAAAAATCAAGCATCACTGGGCACTGGGAAAAGAAACCTGTTTTCTAAACTTATCATGAATAATCTACTTATATAAAAATGTCCTATGTTGTCCAGTAACCATTCTAGCAGTTAATTGCCAACTTTTGATTTTGACAAAAATGTCCCTTAAATACTGGGGGCATACATTTGACTTTTCAACTTGTCTAAGGGAGTCAGCTGACTACTGAGGGAAAGATGGACTGCAAGAGAGTTCATACATCTTGTACCAGTATTGTACTGTCATCAGCACATGCCTGAGCAACATACGGAATAGTATAGGTGTCTATGTGGATATGTGCAAGGTCCAGGGCAGAGTTAAGTGCTCTTAATAAAGGATCAATGCTAAAAACAATATAATAGAGGGCTGAGGGGCAGCCTTGCCTCACTCCATTTTTATATAGGAATCATAGGTCACAACCAGCCATTAACTTGTGGGGTGACTGTAGCTGTTTTCTAGGAAGTAATAAGCCAGTGTATGAAAGAATCCAGAATACCATGATAGGCAAGGGTGTCCCACAAATACTGATGTTCTACAGTGTCAAATGCTTGCTTCTGATCGAATGAAAGAAGAAAGCCATCTAAACCCCCATTATTATCCCTTTTGATCAATTCTCTTAAGACAGAACTCCCAGTCAACATGGGGTTCCCCCAGGGTTCGGTCCTGGGCCCGCTGCTATTCTCCATATTTTTAAATGATCTACCTCTGGTCTGCTCCAACTCAGCCATACAGATGATACCATACTGTACGCCTCTGGCCCCTCCATCGGGGACACAAACTCTACTCTTCAACAGGATTTTGATGCCATTCAAGCTTGGCTCAGGTCCAACCACTTGTCCTAAATGCAAAGAAAACCATCTCCCTAACCTTCGGCACACATCCGAGACTATCCCTTCTAGAAGTCCCCCCCCCCATCTTCCACACTCTGGATGGATCCATCCTGGAATCCTGCACCTCCTTTAGGTACCTGGGGGTATGGCTCAATCAACACCTAACTTCTATGCCCACATTGACTCGCTACAGAAAAAACTACACCCTAAATTAGGCGCACTATACCACAATAAAGGCAACCTTCCAACCTCAGTCAAGAGAGAATTAGTGCTCAAAATGATCCTCCCCATTTTTGACTATGGCGACATGGTCTACAGCACAGCCCCCCCATCCACCTTGGCCAGCTTGGGCCCCCTCTTTCACTCTTTCTGCTGGTTCATCCTAGACTGCCTGCCGTCCACCCATCACTGCGACCTGTACAGCGCCCTTGCCCTCCCATCGCTGGATTCTCGGCGTAAACTGCATTGCACTAATCTCATAGCCAAATACTGGACCAATGCCTTCCCCTCATCTCAGCTGTGTACTGGCAACTCAACCCCCCCGGCATACTCCCTCAGAGGCTCGGACTCAAAACAACTCCAAGTCCCTTTCATGCGCACTTTGAAGGGCCAACTGGCCTTCAAACATCGGCTGCCCAAACTCTGGAACGACTTACCGGCAGACATTAATCTCTCCACCTCCCCTTGGCTTCTCAAACTGCTTTTACTAGCCCACTTCTCAGATGTATGCAACTGCTACCTACAGCCTAGACCTGCCACCAGGGGCATCCAAACGGATCTTAAATTATAACTAAAGTAACAAGCCTAGAATTCCTACTGAGTCACTATATTTATACTGCTTTACTGTTTTACCCGGAAGTCTAGGCCTAACCGTATCACAGTACACTATGCACTCTGCCCTAAGGATCAAACTTCGTAATTGACAATTATTGGTCAACCTAGCCTGCACCTACTCTGTACCTGTTGTAATATCTCCCTGTATGTATCCACTCTCATCTGTTGACATACCACTGTTGTAATCTCTCCCTGTTTGTATCCACTCTCATCTGTTGACATACCACTGTATTGTGTTATCTACTGAACCTGTTGTCTAACCACTGTAGTGCTGTGCATTCTGTACCTATTTCGACCTATGTAACCCCCAGGTCGCATCTGGAAATGAGCGGACCCCGCTCAGTATGCTTACCTGGTAAATCTCTTAAATAAATAAATAAATTCTCTTAAGAGAAGTAAATGATCACTCATTTTTCTCTCGGGAATAGAAAAAGCTTGTGTGGGAGAACTGAGATGAAGAGCAGCTTGTAATAATCTAGTATGCAGTATTTTTGCTAGGAGTTTAAAATCAGTATTGAGGACACTGACCGGTCTCCAATTGGAAATGTCAGTCTTCTCACCTTTTTTTATATACAAGAATATCAAAAGACCCCTTGCCATGTCTAGTGGGATGGAATCATGGTTTAACATGTATGTAAAGGCTAAGGCCAGATCAATTGAAATTAAAGGACACAACACTTTGTATAACTCAGGGGTTAAGCTGTGTATCCCTGGAGCTTTATTATTATGCAACAACTGAATGGCTGCTTCTACTTCAGTAGCTGAAATATCTTTTGTTAAGTCAGGCACTATAAAAGGAGGACAAACAGGAACCTAAGCTAATGATAAAAAAGCCATAATGTGACGTTGAGGAGATCCTTTTTGAGAAAAGAGAGATATAGTATGGTGTGGTACTATTCTCAAAATATTACTTTTATCTGTAAATATGTGCCCATCAGAATCTTGAAGAGATTCAATTTGTTTAGTCTTTTTTTTTTTGCACTTGCCTGGCTCCTACAGCTTTTGGAGGGAGCCTCATACCCCTTCCTACTCCATCCGCCTGGGCTATTCAAGTCCACCCCACCCCAGCTTCACCTTGCTCGGGGGGACAGGGTTGTATGGTTATTTTTTCTCTGTTTTCTCCCCTTTAGACCCCTGAGGACACTGGTGTGAAGGATGGAAGTCCAGGCAGATGATGAGCTGATGCACGCCATTGCCAAACACCAGAGCGCCTCCCTTCCCCGGCTTTCGGAGAGAGCCGCCGTTGCCCCTGTGAACCGGTGCTTCCACCAGCCCCCAGGAAAGTCAGGTGTACAGGACACCCCTGGTACACACCCTTGGCAGAGGAAAGCATCTATTGGGATGCTCGATCCTCCGCCCCCTTGCCGGTCCCCCGACAACCCTGAGTCCATTCCCAAACCTGGGTCGCCAGCGTAGTACAAGGTGTGGTGTCCAGCACCTCAACCCTCAGCACCACCGGGCCAGCTTGTTTTGTGTTTTATTCTGTCTTTGCACTGCAAAAAGGGACAAATAACTGCTGTCCTCCCCTGTACACTAAAATTCTGTTGGTTGTGCAGACTTTCCTGTTGCCATAAATGAAAAGCCTGCATGTTGTGCTTTGACTTCTTAATTTGTGCACTAAAATCATGAGTAGTAGTTTGAGCGAAAGACTGTACTTTTTGCAGTTGTCGCTGTTTAAGATAAAGAAAGTAAGCAGTATCCCTATGAGTCCTACTTGTTGCAATAACCGTCTTAAATCAATTCTAACATCTTCCCACCAGAGGGGAGGATTGTCAAACATTTCTAAATATTTCCAGAACTGATTTTTGTGATTTATAAAGTGCTGAATATTCTGGGCTACCCCTACCGTAGATAAACGAGAAGAGTTGAATTTCCAGGTACCAGAATCCTGGGGGAAACTCAGATGAAGAACCCAGGTGTAATTTCAACAGCTTATGGTCTGAAAATTCAACTTCTGTAACCTGCATGGATGAAATATTTAAGGGTGTGGAAATGAAAAAGATGTCAATCCATGTAGCTAAATGGCCTTTTTGGAATGTTGGGTGAGCAATCCGATATACAGACAGATAAGCATCTTTTAAATTAGATGTGGAAATAATAGATTTTAAAGTGGCCATATCACAGTAAATTTTGTTTGTTGTAGTGTGCAGTCCCCTATCTTTCTTGTCCAGTCCACAACTGAAGTCCCACCTAAGAATTACAGCCTGAGATGATACCAAGTATGGTCATATAGTTTTAAACAAAGCAATCCTTTCTGCTTTGGTTTGTGGGTCATGAATGTTAATAAACCTATAGTAGGACTTAGAGATTTTAATGTCTAGAACCAATGCCCTACCTGGTATTAGGTCCACTAATTTTATTAACTGAACCTGAATGTCAGATCTAAATAAAATTCTCACCCCAGAGCAAGTATCTCTGCCAATGGACCAGTAAGATGGTCCCACATAGCATAATTTAGTAGTGTAGCCAATTTCTGAAACAGTGTTTAGCCTAGTATCTTGCAAAAAAAGAACATTGAAAGGACTAACCAATAAAAAGGACAAAGCTATGTTTTTCTTTTTGCTGCTTTTGATGCTGTTGACATTAAGGGAACCAATTGCTAGTGGTGTAGGTACCATCCTAAAGAAAGTGTATTGCTCCTCCTATGAGAGGCAGCATAAAGTTATCAAGGGGGTTTCTTCCTTGTTCTCCTAGATCTATGTTGCTGTTCTTTAAGTATCTGTTGTTGTTCCTCAGGTTCAGGTTGGGGATCCACTGTGAGGACCACAGGGAGGAACCCTCCAAATCTGCATCTGAGATTTTTGAAGTTGTCTGAAAGGCCTCATACCGATTTTACAGGGGTAATTCTGAAGTCCTAGATACCTTAGGAACAAGCTGCTCAGTAGATTGATTTCTTTTGGTTGACCTTGTATGAACTTGGGGGGCATAGTTGTAGATATCCCACTAGGCTGTTCTATCCCTTCCATGGAAGGAGCACTAGTCGGCTCCACTCGCCCTGCGGGGGGAGGGGAGTCTCTTTTACCACTTATGGGGCCAAAGAACCTGCCTTTAGAAGTTGTGGGTGGTACCGTAAGGGTCGTGACCTGTCCAGGAGGATGAGGGAAAATTCCCTTTGAGCAATGGCAATCAGCAGTCTCTGCTCTATATCATCAGAGGAATCTGCTTGATTGTGAGCTGCCCATGTACAGCTTTGATGGGTATATCCAACTGAGTCATACAAATTGCATTTGGGTTCATTCAGATAGTTCCCACTGGTATGTCCCAGTGCCTGACATAATGTGCATTTAACCTGGTTGCAGATGCTACTAAGGTGGGCTATGAAGCCGCACTTATAGCAAGCCTTTGGCTGACCTGCAAAGAAAAGTACGCCCCTGTCCCTACCAAGGAAAAAAAAATTCAGGAGATGACTTAGCCCTATATCCATGGAATGCAGCATAATTTTCACCTTCCACCCTCCTGCCCATATATGCTCTGAATCAAAAATTGCCTCAGGGGACCCAAGAAGCGAATAACATTGTTTCAACCAGTAGGTTAAATCAGTGACACTTACTCCCTCATTCCTGAATAAAATGGTGACGTTTTTATAAGCAGACTTTGTAAGGGGGATTGCCTCAAATGGTGCCCATATAGGAGCCTGTTTTAATATGTTATATTGTGCCCAAAGCCTTTGCAAACCAATATTCACTTAAAACTAACATCGAATGTGGTCTCACCAGAGACATGAATAAGTGCATAGATCTGGTTAGCAAAACATTTCATTGACTCTCTTAACAGATTTTTAGCAACAAACACTCTGTCAGGTAATGTGTCCATACCCCCTTTGTACAAAAGTCTGACAACATTATGCTGTTTAGCTGGGTAAATAGGCTGATGAAATAAAGAAGCATACGGACGTTGTGCAGTCCTATGTCGCACATTTAAAGGTGCTTCTGGGGGCCCCTCTGTTGCAGCTGGTGTAGAAGATGGTCTCAAATCAGTAGACTGTCCAGGGATTCAATCAGTCCATCCAAGGTGCAATACAGGATTCCCTGTTAATTTTAGTTCAGAAGGCAAGTGTAGTGGTGAGGCATCTCCACAAGCTTGTTGCTCCCCTTGTATCTGCTCGGCAACAGGATCAGCAGAGGGGAAAGTCAGGAAGAACCATCTCAGGATGATGCACTGGTGAAGTCACAATAGGGGTCGGTCCTGACTTCTACTGGTCATGTTCAGCATGAATCCAACCAGCTTGTTCAAGAGCACTGTTCACAGACCAAGACTGCACTTTTGAAACAGCTTCAGGGGAGCGGCTTAGGTCGGACCCACGGTCCATGTTTGGCATTCCCGGCGCTCCCTCTGCACTACGTTCTGCTTTTGAGAGATCACGGCAATCCTTTGAAGTGCAAGCAGTAGTTCCAGAGTGAGGAGAAGGAGAATCAGCCTGCACAGCGACTACTACAACTGGACCATGCAAAGTGCCAGGTGAAACATTGTTCTGTTGCACAGCCTATGAGGTTTTCGCCACAGGGAGCTTTAGTTTGAGCAGTTTTCAGTGCGTTTTGTAATAGCTGTCAGCACTGAGCATAGTGTTCTGCCTCATTTTGTAATAAATGTTTTAGACTTTTAACAGCTAACGAGTCAGTGCAGAAGTCTTCTGTAACATCAAATTGGCTTACCAGTGCTGTTTTGAGGAAAGCTTTAACACATGCAGGTTGTCCACCAGAATTATTTTATTTAATAGACGATTCCCTCTGTATTTTTTCCATAGTTGCTGTGATCTCAGAACAATGAGAGGCAGGGGGTGAGACCTGTTCCCCAGCCTCTTCAGCATCTATCAGCTCCTCTGGCTCCTCCACGGTGGCCATCTTGGTCAAGGACCAGGATGACAGAGGTTCCCCTACAGGAGAGTAGGGGAATTATTTATTATGAAAACAATAACATCACATAAGAACATCACAGTGAAAAAGCAACACAATTAATAAACAACAGAAATACATAGCATATCGGCATCACAATTGGAGAAATACAAAATGAAAATAACAAAATGGGAAAAGGGAAAAAAAATCTTATCTTATCAAAACATTAAAGCAAAAAAAGAAATGAATCAGTAAATCAGAAAAGGAACAAAATAAACATGTCCATTTAAATCCATGGATCATTTCTTCAGTAAGATTGAAAAAGGACTGAGTCTAAAACAGCCCTTTCTTTGTCTTTTTGTAGTCATATGGCATTCTCAATGTGCATGATCAATAGCAACATAGGGGTGTGAACATGCTGTAATGAAAAACAACAATGAGATAACTGACTCGTTAGCTGATAAAACTTGATACAGGCAAATACAACATTCAGTGTACTACAATGACATCAAGCAGAGAATCCAGAATAATCACCTAAAATAAGTGCTTCATAAGTAACATTAAACACAGGTCTCCATTTCCAGTGATCAATTAACTCATGCCAAAATACAGAAGTAAAAGGGCACAATAGACACAAATGTTCCATAATTTCCACGACCCCATCACATTCAAGCCAGATATATTGCCATTCAGCAATCGGCTTATGCTTAAGATTTCCCTTTACCCCAAGCTTCCCATGACAACTCAGCCACAATACATCCCACATAGCAACAGGAATCTTCTTATCCGTAAGCAATCTAAGAGCCAATCCCAACTTCGTAGGTAAGCATTTCAGAAAATCTACCCAAACTGCAAAATTATGCACCGTAATTTCTTTATATAGGTATTTCCTATTCAGTGTAAGTAACATCAATTTCGTTACATTCCAGGGATTAAATTTTTTCAAAGCCAGGATGGCAAAATCAGGGATCAAAAGTGAAAGGATCAACCAAGGAAAACCTGTACCCCATCTCCGAAAAAATTCTTTAAAGAAAAAGGAAGTCCATCAGACCGAGGTGCCTAGTCCCCAAACCAAAATTAAAAAATAAGAAAAAGGAAAAATAAAAAACTACGGGGTGAATCATACCCAGACCCCCTTGTGGGAAAGGCAAATACGTAAAATCTCTCTTAATGGGGTACAACTGGCTGCCCCAAACCATTTGAAAATAACAACTTAAAAGTTTTGTTTCCAAATTTAAAGGGACAGGAAATGTAGAGCTAATATAAAGAAATATAGGCAACAAAAAACTTTTTCACAATCAAAACTCTCTTTTTTTTGTGAAAGACCAGGACTTCCACTGTTGCACCTTTCTGTCTCCAATTTCAAGCTTATCAATCCAATTCAGGGCAGCTAAATCCCCATTACTGAAATGACAACCTAATAATCTAATAGTAGTGTCAGAAATCATGATCTGGCCAACATTGGAAACATAAGGTCCAGCCCCTATATAGACCCCTATGCTTTTAGAAAAATTCACTTCCACCCCAGAAACACCTGCATAGCCAATCAAAACAGTCATACATTGCAAAACAGAATCAGCAGTTTGTACAGTAAGACAAATATTGTCCGCATAAACCACAATCTTTTGTGGTAGCAAATCCGAAGCTGGAGAAAGGCCCCAAATCCCACTATCTTGGACTATCATTTGTACCACTGGATCCAAAATGAAAGTATAGAGCAATGGCTAAAAGGACAACCCTGCCATACCCCCCCCCCCATAACTACCAACCCCATTCCCCACTAGGCCATTAACAATCGAACATAACAAAGCAACCTGATCCAAAAAAAAATCCAGTTCTGAAAAGTCTCAGGAATCCCATATTTGCACAATACCAAGTGCAAAAAAATCATGAGAGACCTTATCGAATGCCTTAGTCTGATCCAATGCAATCAAATATCCTGAAAGCCATTTTTGAGTACCAAAAGAACCAACATCCTGCAAATAAAAGCAAGATTATGCTGTATAGATCTATTGTGAATCGAACAGGTCTGTGCAGGGTGAATGACAGTAGTGGCAACAGCCTGGAGCCTACGGCAAAAAATGGAGACAAAAATTTTATAATCAGTGTTTAGAAGGCTGATAGGCCTCAATTCTCTATGTGATGTTGGGACCCTTTTTTATATAAGAAAACAACCAGTGCAGCATTAAACTTAGGAAAAGATCGTCCAGTCCATAACATTTCATTATAGAGCTCACACAAAGCAGAAATAAGATCATCAGAAAAATGTTTATAAAATTTGTTGGTGATACCATCCTCACCAGGAGAAACCCCTAATTTCAACTGAGCAATTGCTTGTGTCACTTCAGTGATCAGGATAAGACACTCCAAATCAGAGACTTGTTCATGTGTGATCCCAGGAGGTGGAAAATGAAAAATCTCATCCCAGTGTAAAGGGGAAAGAAAAGGATCCCCATGTTGTTTATGGAAAAAGTGCTCTAAAATATGTAACATTTCAACGTCCGAATGTTTCAAAACCTCACCAGAATCAAATAATCCATCCATTAACTTAAATTCCACAGACTTTTTGCAAGCAGAAAAAGGGTCAGCAAAGGGCGTTGTCTGCAGACCAAAATGCATTTCCACCTGCAAAGAAATCGCCCTATCATATTGATATTGCCTCATCTTAGCCTTAATATCATTTATTTGTTGCTGAATCTGGACATCAGAAATAGAAGGCAATGACATAAGTCAGTAATATTGATTTCAAAACCTCAAATACTTAAGGTAATCAGTATGTTTACGTGTTTTACCTAGCTGAATAAAAAACTGTCTAAGGTCAAATTTCGTATCCATCCAGCAGGAACCCCAGTCGTCATGCATATACAATACAGATGATCTGGAGTGTAACACATATGAACATTGATTCTTCACATCAGCAAGATCTAATAAAGAAGAATTCAACTTCCATCAGTTAACTACAGATGGAAACTGGGGAGGAATAGCAGATAAACCCACCGTACAATATAAAGTCAAATGATCTGAAATCTCACAAGGCTGCAAATCAAAAGTAATAGGTAACAGGTATTTGGATAGAAAAAAATAATCATTCCTGGAAGAAAGCACACTTCTTCTATAGGTGACCCCAGCATCCCTGGAAGGCAGGTGATAGGCATCAGTCAGGGTTGCAGTCTGAATAGTATCTTGCAAAGCATGGGTATCACAATATGTTTTTTGTTGAATGTTATCCTTAATTTTGACATCCAAATTGCAATTAAAGTCTCCTCCCCAAATAATATGCAATTTTGTGAACAAAAAGGGCCTAACTAAATTAAATAAATCAATATGGGCTGCCTTAGTCTGAGGAGCATAAGTATTAATAAGACGCAGCGAATAATCCTGATAAATACAATGCAGGAGCAAAACCCTCCCAAATAGCAAGTCCACCAAACATAGAACCTGGACTCGTGAGAGGGAAAAAAGGATCCCCACACCGTCCACCACATCCTCCCCAAAAGACCAGAAGGAAGGACCTCCCACCCATGATTTTTTGTGCCAAGGAGACGTCTTGCAAGGAATTAAACCTAGTCTCCTGCAAAAAAACAATATCTGCTCAAACAACTGCAATATTGTAAACAAGCCAATCTCTTCTTAAAATGCTTCGTGCTGCAGGTATTGAGGGAGACTAGGTTCAAAGTTGCCATAAAAAAATTTAAGTTTTATCTTTTTTTTTTCTTTCCCAGATTTTTTCTTTGGAACTGTAGAATCCAAAGCTCTATTTCTGAGAGAACACCAGATTTAGTAGACATATCTGATTCAGATTCCCCATCCTGGTCCTGCAACACTTGAAACAGATTTTCAGAGAGAAGTACAACAGAGGGAGGAGCACTTTTACTAGTCACCCTAGTAATTCTTCTGGGGTGTGGGATCTGAAAATCAGGTTTAGGAGGGGGGCATAGGCTCCAGCACTATGGGATCAGAAATATCAGAGACAGTTGAGAAATCCTGCACCTCTGCAGGAGGGTCAGCCCCTGAAGGATGAGAAGTAGTCGGAGAAACCTCAGGTCCAACATCAGGAGCAGGATGAGCTCCAGAGTCAGAGAGTGGTGTGTCCTGTGCCTCAGTATGAGGCCTGTGTGCAGTTTGGGCCCCATCAATAAGGTCATTCTTATTGACCCTCCCTGCCTGTTTTGCCCAACCCAGGGACACTGATGGTAGGCATGCCCAGTTCATCACAGAGATTACATTTAAACACATTATGACAGACTCCACTATCGTGATCGAAATCTCCACACAATGCACATTTGACTTTGTCACAGACACTACTAAGATGTCTGTGACTACCACATTTATAACAGGCCCTAGGCTGTCCAGGTTAAAAACACCCCCCCCCCCCGATCCTTGCCCAGAAAAACTGTTGGGAATGTGCACAACATCATTCTCAATAATATGTAACTTAAATTTAAATTTCCAGCTGCCCGTCCAAATCCCCTCATCATCAATAACAGCTATAGGTGGGCCTAGTACATGACATTTGTGTTCTAGCTAGTACTGAATATCCCCAACATTCGCCCCTTCATTTTGAAACATAACGTGGACTGTTTTAAATAGGGGTTTATTAAGGGGAATTGCAAAAAAGGAACCCATAAAGGAGATGACTTGCAGGAGTCATATAGTTGCCAAAATCTATCTAACCCTGCAAAAGTCCGAAAACTAATGTCAAAAGTGTCTTCTCCATGAACATTAATCAAGGCAAAAATATCAGAAGCAAGGAAAAGCATAGACTCCTTCAGAGCTTATGAGCAACAAAAGTCCGATCTGGATGTTCGGGTAAGCCACCTCGATACCACAGCCATACTGCATTATGTCAAGGGGCCTGTTCCAAAATATTGCTGCAAAAAAGGTCTGAAAAACAGGGCCCTTGTCATCTAGATGCTCCCCTAGAGGAATGGGGGGGGGGTGAACCAGCTGGAGGAAGAGTAGAATCAGTATCAGGGTCAGGTCCGAGATCTTCCGGAACCCCCTCCTGGCATGCATTCGTCCCCAGAATAGAATGTACTAAAGTTTGACCTGCATTAAGTTCAGCAGCCATCGTGTCCAATGATCCAGCTCACGACAGTGAAAACGACTCCCAGTTAGAGTCAGACATCCACTTACCATCAGCACACGTCCAACTGACATTGAGCAGGGCTTGCTCTTTCGACCAGCTGCCATCAGTGTCTGTTGCGGTTTGCTTCCGCGTTCCATCCAGCACTACGTCATCATCAGGAATCCAACCTGCACTGACACTGTCTGAAACCAGCTCCTCAACTGCAGTTGAGCCCTGGATATCAGTAGAAACAGCTGTATTGCAGAAATCAGCAGGTTGAGCAACATCTGGAGAAAAGGTAAGAGGGATGCCGTTCTACATCACTCCTGTCGCATGGGTCTCACCATGCAATTCACTCCTCGACTCGTATTGAACTTCTGCCTCCACAGGGTGCACAGTACCTCACAGAAATACCACAGGCTGCTCCACAGCAGCAATGTCCATCTCCATCAAAGCCTGACCAACATCTGCTATTCAGCAAGACAGCGCAGCAGCTCCCCCTACCACAGAGTAGAGACATTTCCCTGATGTCCTGGCCAAATATCCCCCCATTCACTAAAAATACCACCAACAACTTAATCTGGTTCAAGGTCAGTTGGCATTAATCTGTATCCCTCTCCCCCGGGTCATGTCTGAAAATAGGCAGAATTTGTCTGGTGCATTTACCCAGTCAACAAAAGTGAAATACATGAATAAATAAAAAAAACTATAAATGGCATTCTAAAAGAGGGGTGCTACTGCATATGGCAACATCAACCCAAAAAAAGAAAACAAGTCAATGCACACTCTTACCCCTTCCCCCACCATGGAGTACATTTAACAATAAAAATGTTTGTTCAGCCAGGGTTAGCAATTTACTAATTTAATTTCAAAAAGAGTGGGGTTCTCTAGGTATTCACCTCAGGGTCCTGTGCCGAAGTAACCCAGCTAACACCGTTGAGGTGGACCCATCCATCAGTCCCTACTCTAAACAGTATACAACTTAAATTACTTACCTTACACAGGGTGCATCAACCTAAAATTGGATTAAGTAAGGTGCGGTCCCCAGCCAAAGTGCAGGTAACTGGTGGGGGAGGGAGTAGCAAAATGAAAGAGACATACTTCTCCCTTTACAAACCTTATCCAATGTTAGCCGTTTACCTTTGCTCATTCACAAACTCTAAACTACATTCATTGCAAAGAAGTGCAATGTTATGCACCTAGGAAACAAAAAAACAGGTGAAGAGTACACAATGGGGGGGGGGGGGGAAGGTACCAACAACAACAAAAATGGAAAGGGACCAGGGCTAGTCACACCAGATGAATTGAAGGTACCCAAGCAATGTGATAAGGTAGTAAGGAGGACTTGGGGATACTGGGATGCATGGGGAGAGGCATCACCAGTATAATACACTTCTGGAGACCTAATCTCCACAATAACATAGGCAGGATGGAGGCAGTCCAGAACAGGGTAACTAAAATGGTTCCCAGGGAATACATTCTACTAGTCAAAAATCTGACTTCAGCACTGCCAGCCATTTTCTAATTAAATATCCACAATGCTTGCACCCAGTTTGTGCATTGCACCCCCATCTCCACCATTCTGTTACCACTGGGCAAGAACGTTATATTTAAATATCAAATGCAGTCCTCTCACAGCACTCTCCGGGCAGTTTAGCACTTTAACCATTACAATACCCCTGTTTTTTTCTTTTACTTGTCCAAATCACAACCCCTAGCAGCTCAAAGTGAACCTCTGATGAACTGAACAAACCCAATCATCCAGACCCCACCCCCGGCAACTGACAGCAAGCCCCCCCAATTAATTGAACAAGCCATAAAAAGCAAAGGTTTGGTCAGCCACAGCACTTAAACTCATTACTTCCAATAGCTTTGTACAAAGTCCGAACTATCTATTGTTTACCTGACACAAAATGGCCACCCAGGCCAGGAGTTAAACCATTACCTCCAGCAGCTAAAAGTAAACCCCTGATGAACTAAACAAGCCAAATCGTCCAGATTCCCCACCCTCAATAAACTGAACAAGCCATAAAAATCAAAGGTTTTGTCAGCCACACCACTTTAAGCCATTGCAATAAAATGACCCCTCCCGCCCACCACTTGTCCCACACCCCCAGCAGCTAAAAGTGAACCCCTG